>OU343223.1:43323064-43632850 GCA_910596185.1 Chrysanthemum makinoi
GATCGTTCAAATCGTCGTGGTACTTACTCGGATGTTCCAAGCATATAACTGGAGACCGGTCGCGGCTCATGAACTTCGTGAGCAAATTCATCGGGAGTGTTCGATTCGGGAACGATCATTTCGGTGCTATTATGGGTTATGGAGATTATGTTGTCGGTGATAGTGTTATCTCCAGGGTATATTACGTAGAAGGTCTTGGTCATAATCTATTCTATGTTGGTCAATTATGTGATTCCGATCTAGAGGTGGCCTTTAGAAAACATACTTGCTTCGTTAGACAACTTGATGGTGTGGAATTACTAAGAGGTACTTGAGGTTCTAACCTATACTCCATTTCTATCGAAGATATGATGAAGTCTTCTCCAATCTGCTTGTTGTCAAAGGCTTCTAAAACAAAATCATGGTTATGGCATCGTCGCCTCAATCACTTGAACTTCGGCACCATTAATAACCTTTCCAGAAAGGATCTTGTCAGAGGCTTACCCAGATTAAAATATGAAAAAGATCATCTTTGTTCACTTGCCAATTGGGTAAAAGCACGAAATATGCCCACAAACCAAAACCCACAAATTCAGAAATGGAAGTTCTTCATACCCTTCATATGGATTTGTGCGACCAATGAGAGTGCAAACGATAAATGGGAAGAAATACATTCTAGTAGTTGTTGATGACTACTCTCGATTTACTTAGGTAAAGTTTTTGAGGACAAAGGATGAAACTCCAGATGTCATCATCAAACTAGTTAAACAGCTTCAGGTTCGACTCAACAATACGTCGAGAATTGTTCGAACAGACAATGGCATACAGTTTGTCAACAAAGACTTAATTCTGTTTTATGAAAGTGTTGGAATCAGTCACCAAACAAGTGTTCCACGAACTCCTCAACAGAACGGTGTAGTTGAAAGACGAAATCGAACTCTTGTGGAAGCCGCAAGAACAATGCTTTTTTATTCAAAGGTTCCAATGTTTCTATGGGCTGAACCCATTGCCACTGCTTGCTACACCCAAAATCGTTCCCTTATACACACCTCTCATGGAAAACCTCCATATGAACTTGTTCATAAACGAAAACCTAATATCTCCTACCTTCGTGTGTTTGTTGCTTTGTGCTATCCGATGAATGATGGTCAAGACTTAGGTAAATTAAGAGCAAAGGCAGATATTGGAGTTTTTGTTGGTTAAGCACCAAACAAGAAGGGTTACCGAATCTACAAAAAGAGAACCCGAAATATCATGGAAACTATTCACGTTACGTTTGATGAGCTGACCGGTCAAATGGCTCTGGACAATCCATTCGGACCCGCACTTCAAAACAGTCCCATTGGTTCATCTCATGTACCAAACTCATCTCCAGCAACTCCATATGTACCTCCATCAGAAGATGATTTAAAGAAATTGTTTGATCCAATGTTTGATGAACACTATGAACCGAATCTGATGAAATGTCAATTCCATCAACAGAGGCTACTCCTATCCCGTGAATGAAGTGAACCCTTCATCTCAATTTCATTAAGTCAAGAAGCGCCTGCTGATCACTCTGTCTCATCAACAAATCATCAATCATCAAATGTACATCATGAAAGTGTTTCTGGCATCAATGATGAAGTTAATCCCTTTGCAACTCCCGAAGATGCTCCATTTGAAAATATCTTTGCTCCTGAATCATCATCGAACCTTCTTCATCAGCAGATATCGACTCTGCTACTTCAGTTCCACAACAACAACCACATGAACACCTCAGAAAATGGACACATGATCACCCATTAGACAACATCATTGGAAACCCCTCTCACCCAGTATCCACACATAAAAAACTTGCAACCTATGCCTTATGGTGCTTCTTCAACTCCGTACTCTCTAAGGTCGAACCAAAAGACATTAAAACCGCCATGAATGAAGATAGCTGGTTCAATGCCATGCAAGAAGAAATTCATGAGTTTGATCGACTTGATGTATGGGAGTTAGTACCGCTCCAGTTGTGCTATGATCATTGTTCTAAAATGGATCTTCAAAGTGAAACTTGATGAGCATGGTGATGTCCTAAAGAACAAGGCTTGATTGGTTGCCAAAGGATACCGTCAAGAAGAGGGTATTGACTTTGAAGAATCTTTTGCTCCCGTTGCTCGATCGGCTATCGAGAATCTTCTTGGCTAATTCGCTAGTAAGAACATGGTAGTATATCGATGGATGTGAAAAGCCTTTCTTAATGGTGATTTGAAAGAGGTGGTTTACGTCCCCAGAGGGTTTTGTGAATCCAGAGCATCCTACTCATGTCTATCGCTTGAAAAAGGCTCTTTAAGGTTTAAAGCAAGCTCCTAGAGCATGGTATGATACGCTGTCAAAGTTTCTTCTAACCCTTTGGATTCAGACAAAGGAGCGATTGATCCTACATTGTTCACCCGAAAGTCGGGCAAACATTTAATTCATGTTCAAATTTATGTTGATGATATTATCTTTGCCTCGACTGACCCCAATGAATGTGATCGTTTTCAAATGAAATGGGTTCCAAATTTCAAATGTCAATGATGGGACAAATGTCATTTTTCTTGGGATTACAAATTTCACAAAGTCCCGGAGGCATTTTTATAAATGAATCTAAATATGCAAATGAGATTTTAAAGAAATTTGGATTTGAATCATGTGACACCGTTGACACTCCCATGATTCAACGTACTAAGCTGGATGAGGACCACTCAGGGATCATGGTAGATCAAATGAAATATCGTAGCATGATTGGATCCCTGATGTACCTCACAGCTAGCAGACTGACATCTTGTTCTTTGTGTGCATGTGTGCTAGATATCGGGCTAAGCCTACTAAAAAGCACCTTGAAGCGGTTAAACGGGTCTTTCGGTATCTCCAAGAAACCATCAATATGGGACTATGGTACCCGAAGGACACCGACATGTCACTAACAGCCTATGCAGATGTTGATCATGCAGGATGTCAAGATACACGTCGAAGTACATCGGAGGTGCTTTCGGTTTTTGGGTGATAAAGCTTGTGAGCTGGTCTTCAAAGAAGCAAATGAGTACTTCTATTTCCTCTAGAGAGGCTGAATACATAGCCATGTCATCTTGTTGCGCTCAAATCCTTTGGATGAGATCACAATTATCTGACTATGGCTTTGAATTCAACAAAATCCCTCTGTCTTGTGATAACAAAAGTGCCATTGCTCTCTCATGCAACAACGTTCAACACTCAAGAGCAAAGCACATCGACATCCGACATCATTTCATCGGGGAGCAAGTGGAAAACGGTGTGGTGGAACTCTATTTTGTGAAGTCGAATACCGGTTAGCGACATCTTCACCAAAGCTCTTCCAAGAGAACGTTTTGAGTTCATTCTTCCACGACTTGGATTGAAAAGCCTTAAACCAGAAACACTCAAACGTCTTCAGGAGGAAGACGAGGAGTAAAGGTCTTTCCTTCATCTATATCTTTGTATATATTTATCCAAAAAAAACAAATAGAAAATTATAAAACTTTCAAAAATCCATAAAAAATTGAAAATCTCAAAATATCTCAAAAAATATTGTCTTTTTGTCATGTTCTTTTTCTTTTCCTCGATTCGATAATATCTACGGTCTTTGTGTTGTCATTCAAAGAATGACACGGGACTTTAGATGTTGTTCGAATGTTAAAAAAAAAAATAAAAAAAAAATAATAGGGAGAAAGTAAAACAATGGTTTATTGTCAAAGAAAGAACAGAGCCATGCTTTATCTCATGTTTCAAACCTAATACTCTGATTCTAAAAAAAAATGTTTGTCATCAACAAGACAAATGTTTAATTTCAAATATTTTTCTTTCTAAAGATTCCTCTGAAAAATATTTGTAATCTTATGAAAACTCAATTGTTTTGAAAACACTTCAGACTCTATTTTTGAAAATCAAAAGAACTTATCAAGTGTCAAAATCTCAAAACATCAATCAACGACTTTCGTCATTGATTGAGGGGGAGAATGATTTTTCAATTAAATTAAAAAGTGTTCTTTTCAAACAATTTGCACTTAAATGAGTAAGGTCTACTCTAAATGGTTTAGAAAATGTTACACAATTGGTTCCAGACCTTGGTTATTATGATGTTTTCAAAAGATAATTATGCATGTTTAATCAATGGAGTTTAAAGTCTCATAATCCAATCCTTACCAGTTAAAACGCTTTCAAATCAAGTCACAATTCTCCTTAAAAGCCTTCAAAATCAATTTATATATACAGAGATCACAAATCTCAAATGATTTGATAATTGTGATCGGGGGAGAATTTGTGATTTAAATTGGATTTAAACTGATAATTCGATAAATGGTTTCATAAGTGTTTAGCATGTTTGCCTCCCCACAAGTGACAAACGATTTCAAATTTTCCATGCACATGTTGAGGGGAGCAACTATTTTAAACCTCAAATTATTGAAACGTGACTGAATTGTCTCTAAGTCTGAGTTCCCTCTAATATGTGCAAAATTCTTTCAAAATTCGAGGCACATATTGAGGGGAGCAAACTTTTGAAAACCTCATCCTTCCTCAAAATGTTTTATCTACTCAAATTGATTGGAAACTGATGATGATCATTTTAGAAAATGTTCTTCAAACGATTGGACCTTTCACTCTTAATCTAACAATTTCAAAGATCTCTTGCCTCCATGTGCTAAACAATTTCTAAATTTTTATGCATATGTTGAGGGGGAGCATTTCTAAAATATCAAAACAATTAAGATACAAAATGCTTTGATTCTATATCACAAGTATCTTGATTGATTTTTCAAATGGTTTTCAATTGGTTCCAATGGCAGATGAACAATACCAAAAAGACCTACCAACTTTACTTTATGTATGGTGATATAAGGATGATAAGGATAGGTTGAGGTCCCATGATCCGCCAGAACCGGAGGAATCTACCCAGGGACAATCCACTAGATAGTGTAGAGTCCTTAGGTATGATGAAAAAAAGGAGAAAAGTGAGAAATGGGAAGAGTGCGGACTGAGACTGAGCTAGTACTTGAATAAACCCAACAAGGTTCTAGTAATGAAGTCTCGGTAAGCACTGAAGGGGTTGAAGAATGAAAAAGAATTGAATGTGAAAAAGGGTGAAAAGAAATAGCCCTCCATTTATTCAACCTTAGGGCAGAAACCGGGTTCAATTCATATACTACTGGTGGTTACCAAGGTAACATCGGTATTGAAGACAAGTCGTCATGGACCCAGTGACGCACTGCACTTCAACTTTCCAAACCACTCAAGTTCCTCTTAAAAGGGCTTGTTTCATTCTCACGGGGAACCGACATAATCTATCAACTTTCTCTTAGAGATTGTTGACATTGAAGAAGGAGACCCTCTTCGTAGTCTCTGGCATAGGAACCAAATATGCACAATTGAGTCTAGAGCCACGAGATCATCATATAAATCTCTTTAGGACACGTTCAATGAAGACTCTCTGTGTCACACAATGTGGAAAGAGAGATTATATCTTATGAGTCCTACGCATTATCCTTGTGGTATTGCCAGAACATCTAAGTGATATGCATTCATATTCACAATGAAGATGGAAAGCCTTCTGGAGCCAACATCAAACAAGCTCCTGGTAGGTGGCATGTGAGATCTATCCAATAGATCAACCATGTGACAACTGAACAGAAACAATGGAGAGATTCAATCTTTTGAATCAATCCTGGTTCAGGTTATGGATTGACGGATACCTTTGAAAAACCGGTTGTTATGCTTAAAATTTTTTTTCTTTAGCACATCGACTGTGTACTTATTTCTCAAAATAAAAGGTGTTTATGATTGATAATTGATTTTCATTAAAACCTTCGTTGTATTGCAAAAACAATTTCTATTGAGCAATACACGATTGTTTTTCAAATCTCTTTTCATCAATCAGTGAATCTCGTTTCGATGGTTCACTCACTCCGTGTTATCTTCTTTGAGGCGTTCCGGTTTGAGAACAGCTAGAGCAGCTGCAAAACCCTGTCAAGGAAATTCTTCGGAATTATACCTGATCACAGGCGGTACTTGTACTGATCAACGGGGAACCGTGGGCCGTATACCTCAATTCATCGAAAGTGATCAAAGACACTTTCGTGCTCTTTATTGCTAAATATCTTATGCAGGTACACCCCGACGTTTGCAGCTGATCAGAATGAAGCGGTCAACCATAGCCGCATGCTCACACATCACATTCATTTGAAAAGAAATCATGATCAGTGCATCAATGACTCTGATATTCTTATTACATGCTACTGCTACGCTGTTGCCAATATCATGAATCAACAAAAGCTTCCGCTACTCTGATAAGAATAAATCATGATCCAGAATGTGAGCATGTCAGTCCAAAAGTCACAACATCACATAATACCAACACCACAATGGATGAGTCGAGATTTAATGTCGCTGATGATCTCAAAGCTGGATCAAAACTCAGTATCACGTGGATCAGTTAAAGACCTCCACTCAGATTATCCAAAACATGCAAAATGAAGAATCAAAGACTACGAGCTCTGAGAACAAGAATCCAATAACAATCTCAATGTAATATCTGTTTGTTTTCTATGAAATTTAATGTATGTTTGAGGTGACCTCCCTTAGGGAAGATTGTTAGGATTTGGAAAATCCATTGGTTAAAGTGTCGGTCACCTCAAGTATATGTAATCGTTAGAAAGCTCGTAGTCGTAGTTATTTAATGTTAAGTAGTATTTAGTTTTGTAACACCGTGGAGGACGGACGGGTCTTTACCCACTGTATGCCTGATCCACAGCCCGTCAGGTGGCGTTTTATGTAAGTACCATAAATACTCTCTACCTCCCAAGGTAGAGAGTTGGAGCTCATAATAAGATTTTTCTTTCTCTCACTAAAGTTCCCAAACCTCTAACTTTCTCTCTCTAAAAACTCATTTGGTACGCCTACTTTGGTTATGGTTTGATATGTATGTGAAATCCAATATGTTACATCATCAATGTGGATCAGCTCTATAACCTCCACAATATATACATTGTAGTTGAACAATGATGAAATCACCACGGAAGCACAAAGTTTGAATATTTTGAAGATTTGATGTCTACGAGCTCAAGAACAAAGTCAAGAATAGAATGCTAGGATACAAAATGTAAATCATGGGGTGACCTCCCTTAGGGGGAGATTGTTAGGAATTAGAAATTCCATATGTGAAGAGTCGGTCACCCCAAATATTATCTAGAATAAGTTAGCTCGTAGACATATCATTTGTTACGTTATTTAGTAGTTAGTTTGTAGCGTAGAATAGTTTTGTGATACACCGTGGAGGAAGGACGGGTCTTTACCCACTGTATCACTGATCCACAGGCCGTCAGGAGGTCGTTTATTTTGTAACCTATAAATACCCTCTACCTCCCAAGGTAGAGGGTTGGATGTTCATTTGGAATCTAACCTTCCATGAGTTTCTCTTTCTAGAATATCCCACTTTCTCTCTCTAAAACCATCTAATCATACGCCTTATTTTTGATTGATTGTGTGTTTGTGAAATCCAATATGTTACAAAACAGCTTCAAAAACACTAAAATAACAAGAAAGTTTTGAACTTAATGAACCAAAGTGATTTTTCAGCTTATGCGTAAAGAGGAACTACGATTCAAAAACGAGTGAAAAACATATATAACCACGTAAAGTTTGTAACTTTTTGCTGAAACTAGAATTCTAAACACTATATAAAGCTTAAAACATAAGAATCTTGAGGTTTTTAGTGCAAAAATTAAAGTTTTAAGCGTATGAAAAAGGTGTAACAAGAGAACCTTACGCGTATCACTACAAAACTTCAAACACAAAACATTTCACCCAACTAGATGGCGATTGATACCACTTTTAGGTCACCATGATATGAACACAAGTATCTTTGATGTATAAATAACAAGAGAGAGGAGGAGGGACGATTAATTCTTACACACACAAGATAATATGGAATGTTTATGCTTAATGAAAGAACCAACACCTCTCAAATGAGAGGTTACATTGTTTATATAGGCAAAGGAACTAGGGCATCCCTTACCTTAGCCTTATGGGCCTTTGCATCGGCTCATGGGCTTTCTACTTAAGCCTAGCACTAATTACATACATAAAAGCCATAATTAAGCAACCTATTACACGTAAATGACTAACACTTGATAATACTAGTTACAAGTGATTCCAACAGCGTACCTTTTAGCAATTCCAAGATAACACGATCAAATCATGATGTAAACCCTAAATTAGGGTTTATGTTGCTCGATCCTATACCCAAGTCGAACCAAACACAACACAAACATAAGTGGTGTTTGTCCTACGTTCTTGTATATATGTACTATTAGCGATTCGATGCGAATTCTAGGTTCTTAATCACAATAGAATAACCAAACACTTTTGTTATGTTCAAAGTCACTCGCAAATCCCTACGTGGGGTTTCACTCGTCGACCAAGGGATGTATTCATACCCTTATGGTAGAGATCAAGTTTACAATGGTTTCCCATGTGGGATCCCATTCTTCGGCTGAATATAAGCCCAAGAGAGGGTTTCTAAAACCTTCTCTTGGCTTTTTTCCTTTTTTTCGTATCCCGTTGACATTTAACGACCATTAGTCAATTCCGTCAGTCGTTTATTGTGAATTAATAATTAACAATACATTTATATTAATTATTTTAACATCGATTCTCATATGTAAAGTGTGCTATCTGTTGGAATTCTATAACATGACTAATCATAAATATAAACAATAAACATCAAGTACACATGCGGAAGCGTATAGAAACATATAATGAATAATTAATTAACTAAAACATAAAAGTATGCGTACCTTTTTTATTCTAGCAAAACAAGAATCAATCCAAGCAACTCTTCATAAAGATGAACCCTAATTAGGGTTTATGTAGATTATAAGAATTACCTCTTACCGTTTTGTAATTCAATCCAAGATACAATCAATAGTTTGATTGTATCACGTTCATGTACACACGTACTAATACCAAGTTAATGTTATGCTAGTAAAGAAACATAAAAACATTTTGTTTGACAATCAAAAAAATTGATCAACCCTACGAGAGTTTGGATCCGATCGGCCATAAGAAAAACAAAGGAGAGAAAAAGGTTTAGGTATTGTGTGTGTATAAAATCTACAAAACAATGACCCTTGATCCTTTATTTATAGGTTTGGAAAACTTGGAAGACAAGTTGGTGTAGGATTTGGAAACTCTAATCCTAACTGATCGGCCCTCACCTCCTTCGAGGATTCTAGAAGCCTCTTGACCTTTATTTTCATCTATAGTCCTTCCTTTATTATTTAACGGTCGTTAGTCAATTATCGTTAATTACATAACGATCGTTAAATGTTTTGTGTAGTTAATAATTAAATATAACCTTTTATATTAAATTATTAATCATTAACTCTTCATACGTAAAGTGTGCAATCCCGTGATCTCGAGTTTGATCCTAACACACGTCTATTAATTTATGTTCATTAAACCAACAGCTCCCACTTGGACATATCTTAATAGTGTGATCACATCGGTTAGCAACTAGCAACACGCCGATGCCTCTAGTACAACTCGAGTAAGGTCTCCTGGAAAAATCTTTTAATGATTCATCATTATTATTATCTTTTTGTTTCTAATACCATGTTAAATAAAGATATGGATTTAAGTTATTCTTTATTCAACTATTCTGTTTCTCGTTGTAAGTGATTGAGCAAGATTACCAAATCTTCTGAACATATTCATGGGAGATATTGGGCATGGCCATGGAAACATCTTGTCAACCCTACGAGGGGCCCAACAGTATTAAACTCCAAAATAAATTTGAAGGAACAAATTCTATCTTAACTAGAAGAATAACTCACAAACTTTGTAACACTTCTCGAAACAACCCTTATGACTACCAGTTACGTATAGCGTTAAGTTGTTCCAAAGAAGTGCACTACATTCATGACACTTATCTGGTATCTCAAGTCTGAGGATAACTATTCATTATTTACTTAATAACAATATCCATAAAGTAAAATCATGTAGTTAGGATAAGTCCTATATTCAATTCATTGAATATCATCTGAAATTGGTATGCTTTCTCATCAATATACTTTTAAGTATATTCTACCAAATCACTCAGATTTGTCTTAATTTAATGATACTCCCATATCATTAATTGACAACGGACGATTTAGAATAAATAAATTATTCACGGATCAAACATGCAAATATATGATACAATATATTATAAAATCAAACATACCAAGTATTTTAATTAATTATAATAATTGTTTAACATCTCTTATCCAAATACCAAATATATCAATGCATGAAAATTCCAGTTGATGAATTATGCCTCAAGTAATGACAATCATACTTTTTGACAAGGCATAAATCAACCAACTTGATCTATCGTAATTTTGAGAATACTTATTTCAAGAATTCAATTAGTGAAGTTCTTGTATGTGTGCATTCATCAATCCACATAATAATTCATAAAGTGTGTGACATCCTCTACCACCATTTTATGACAATTAAACCTTCAAACATTTTAAAGTTTAAAGTACTCTTATTCTTTTAATATATAATGCAATTGTGCTCTTAGATAAGCACAACTAGTTCACATGGCCATTAACAAGGATGAAATCCTACCATGACTAGTATTGAGTGTCACCTCAATTAAAACCAGCAA
The DNA here is from genome assembly GCA_910596185.1 of Chrysanthemum makinoi. Lineage (NCBI taxonomy): Eukaryota > Viridiplantae > Streptophyta > Magnoliopsida > Asterales > Asteraceae > Chrysanthemum > Chrysanthemum makinoi. Next base: position 43,333,716 of record OU343223.1, read on the forward strand.
CATTGTATACAAACAACAATATGCTCATTAAAACTCCATAAATTTTAATATCTATTGTGTAATGTTTGATGTCTTCCAAACTTTTGTAGCTGATGACAATTTGCACAACAATTGACATATTGTTCATCCATAGAATCTAGGAGCAATTCCAGGCTGAGGATGTAATTCTATTAGAATATTCATTACACAAGTTATCTAATAACTTTTAGTTAGATATCAATGTTGTCAAATCATCTCTCATTCAAGAATGATACAACAATTTAATACACAACATGATGTGCATGATGAATCTACAGGTCAAACTTAGATTCCATTCATGTTCTATCTTGTCAAAAGATATGTGATTTCCCAAATGATATATCCTATTTTATTATAATCATTTATTTTACCACACATGTTTATTAACAATAAACATATATTCCAAGGTTGTATTATTAATTCTTAAATCTTACAAGTGAAGTTTTACTCTAAACTAAGACTTAACATTTAACTTACATGGAATGTTACTTCCCATATGTCATATAACATATAAGATTTAAGAAACTTAACATAATACTCCCACTAGCTTTCAGGAATACTTAAAATTTATCTTATTTCAATTATAAATCGAAACTAGGATTTAATAATTAAATATAAGAATAATTTCATTGATGCATGCATTTATCCATTCATGGATTATTGTACTTTGTATACTTCCAAAGATTATATGAATTCAAAAAAACCTTCTGATTACTTACCGTCCTATCTCAAGTAATCACTAAAGAAATAGTTTTGATATTCATTGTCATTTTTCATATTTATAAAAATAAAAATGACAATTATCATCTTTATATATTTAATATGTCTAGGAAAGAATGTCCAATCATAGTTAATTGCTTAAGTATGATAAATAATCTTGTCAAAAGACAAGCATTAAACTTGTGTACAATATTGTCCATATGATTTCTACACGAAGATTTAAACCACTTAGGGTTTTCCATCTCTTCAAAGAAACTCATCTTCATTCTCTAGTCTAACTATTAAGATAAGCCAAGTTTCCAAAAATTTTAATATCTTTATGGACAATATCTTTAACATTCATAGTATGAGTAATTTACCAAATTCAATATTTGATAATCCATCATAATGATTATCAGATTTACAATAATCCTGTAACTCATATTTCTTAGCATATAAGTCAAATATCTAAGATATCCTTGCAAATCTATGAATGAAAATTCCATCATCATGAGGTCTATCATTTACATGTCTAACCTCATCATGATATTCACTAGTGTGTTTTAGAAGATTATGTATCTTGTAATTTTATCTTTCAAAATAAAAACTCCCACTTGCCTTTTGTAATATATAAACTATTTAAATGTACTTAGCAAGTAGAGCAACAATACAATGTTCTCTTTTGAGACATTACAAATACATATTGACATTCCTGACTTTAGTTTGTTAAAAACCTATTCATAAGTAGTTTAACAAATTCAGAATCTTCAATTTTAAAACTTAATGTGATTCATCACATTCCATAATAAAATGGTGTTTAATTAATCTTCTAGGTTAGAGTATATTTGAGTATATTCAATTCATACTCAATTTTCTAACCTTGATTACTTTTAAGAAAGAAGTTATGGTTATCTTGAATCAAGCAAATCAAATAGAGTTTGATTCTCCTAACTGAACATACCATTAACTTGTGGTATTTCATTAGAATAAATATTGTAAGACAATTTAACAATATGCAAGATAAACATATTTCTTTTGGCTTAACTATTTACCAACGAAGTCAACTTAATGTGATAATAGACTTTCCAAACCAATTGCATGCTTTATAACACAAGTACTCTTTGACCAAGTCACTTCATATACATGTCTCATCAAGAAACATAAACAGTTATAATCCCATTATACGTTATAAATCATTGATCAACTCAATGACTTCTTGTATATGTCTTAATTAAAAAAACATAACAAGTTAATGTCTTACTTTATTATAAGTCTTAAAAGACTTCATGTTTATGTCTTTACAATGAATCATAAACATGTTTAACTAAAGTAATTATGAACACATCTCTTGGTTTCAATAGTATGTTCAAGTTAATTTATTACTTTACAATAATGTAGGACTACATTATTTCTTCATTTATTTATGTCATTCCAAAATACATAAATTTACAAATTGAAGTAGTATTAGATTACTTCATTTATTTATGTCATTCTAATAATACATAAATATTTAATTTGAAGTAGTCTTATATATCATCTTGACACATGTTCTATCTACTTATCTAATTTAGAAACAGTAAATTTATTCCAGATACGATCCCACGTAACATGAAGATTTACCTTATTGTTGCAATCTAGGTAAGCTCTCACATAACGTAAATTGCAATACCAAGTGTTTCTTGAATTAGATATGTATAAGTCATATTAGAACATTAGTCTCTTACCTTGCAATTAAGAGAATCCTTTAAATCATATTTCTATGTATTGTACCTTGCACACAATAAAGATTTCTCCCACTTGTGCATGGAACAACATCATGTAGCAGATAAACAACATGACATACGTTTGCTTATGTGATCTATATGATTGTGTCATTCATATTAGCATAACTAGTAGATGTAGAATGTCACTGTCTAGTAAGGAAACGTTCATGACTATCCTTAAAAACATAAGTGTCTACAAGTGTAAAGTAATTATCTTAAGACATTCTAGAGATAATCTAGGTTACTACCAAGATAACAAATCTTGTAACTCTCACTGAATTAGAGATCATTACATTAATTCCTTATTCAAGATAAGAACATAATGCTCCCACTGGATTTGCCAACATTGTAAGTGTTTCATTAACCAGTGAAAGAAAATAGTGTTCTATTTATTTCCCTACACCTTTGAGAAAGTCCATACATAACAATTACTTATGTACTAAAAGAGTGTATTCTACTATGTAGATGATGGATTATCCATCAATGCAATTAACTTGAAAAATTGGGCATGCAATTTCTTTCTTAATAGTTATACTATTCCAACAATTGTGTTGAAACCTAAGACCTTGATAGATCTTGGAGCACTCGTAGATCGTTAGTAATGTTTATGTAATCACAAACACACTAAAAGACAGTCTCTAAAACTTGTATTTAAGCGGAAATTAGACACAAGAACAAACACAAATAACTAAGAACTCTTTGATCCTCTATGGATCTTTTAATAATACTAAAACTTTGTTTTTTCAACTCGTACATAATTCATACTATTGTGTTCCTTTTATACACAAGGAACCCTAACCCGTTTCCCAAGAAACGTATGAACATAAAACTAAATAAGATATACATTATCACTTCCTAATAAAGCTCATGCATATCCTAACTAACTATAGAATACACGGAATATCTATCTCCGCAGAAACAAACTACACGTTTATATTACTTCAGCAGAAACTCTACTTTAGCAGAATCCATGTACTTCAGCAGATTCCTTCAGCATTATTTTCAGGTGAATTCCTACTTTGCATAATTTCCAACAATCCTCCCCTAAACTGGAATTTGACTAGGTTAAGTTCCAGTTTCTTGATAGATCTTTAACACAGCAAAACAAGAGGATTGTACTCGAACACCAGCAGCAAAGAACCAAAACAAGGACATCTCTATGATGATAAACTTTGAAACGCCAGATCTTTACAGCAACAAATGACAAAATGTACATCAAAACATATTAGTTTCATACTATTCTCATCACATCCAGGTGTGTTAACTCCTGTGAGAGGTGAATCATTGAAAATAATGGATTTGATGTCTCTTTACCAATAGCCATTACTACTGGAGTAGCCATATGTTTGAGTTCGAAAAGTATGGTACACTGATAACCATCTGATTTACTAGCAAATCAGCAACTATGAACGGATTTGACATGTCTTTACCTGTAGCCGTTTGCTCAGGACTAGTCAATTCTTAGGTGGAAAGAATCCCCTTGGTGAATTGATTACCGAATATGGTATTCCACTGCCTTTACCACAAGCCATATACTTGTGGGCTAGCCAATTCTTGGATTCCAAAAAGGAATAAACCATGGTGAATTGATGACCATACAACCCTCAGCAATTAAGCATGGGTGAGTTGCAAACCCTATGATTTTGAGCAAACCATTACAGCTATCAACAGATTTGATGTGTCTTTACCAAAGCTGTACCCATTGGACTAGCCAACTCTTTGACATACACAAGGCACATCTGGTGAGTTAATAACCATGAACATAGAAATGTACAACAAATTTGCAAGAAAAGTTAGACAAACAAAGAATATACATAGGGTTTTTTTTTTAACTAATAATGAAACAAAAAAATAAAGAAAACAAATAATACATATAATACAAGATACCAGAATCAAGAAGATGCTTGATGTTGCTGAAGTTGAGTTTTAATCAAACCAACCAATTGTTCAGCATGTAGCATATCATTTCCCGCTGGATCAGGAGGAACCTCCAACTTCTTTCTAAGCATGCTTCTCATCAAGTTCACAGACAAAGGATAAATCTTATCAGAGAACAGACACACAGTCATCCCATTCTGTGTCTCCACCACATACACACAGGGAAGAGGATAAAATCTCCAAGTCTCAACCTTCCACTTATGTGAATCTTTCCAAATTGAATATCCCTTACCATTTGTAGATTGAGAGTCAAACAGAACTTAAAGATCACCCAACAAGTATAAACCAGAACCCTGTGGTGAATGATTATCATAATGCTTTGTGACAAGGCCATGGAGTGTATTCAAATCTTGCCTATCCACCATATGGAGTATATCCTTCAAGAAGTTAAACTGCATAGAAGTATTATCCAACATAAAGATGGTGTTAAGCTATCCATCAGTCAAAGTCCAACCAGTCAACACACCATGAGACCCTTCAAGAAAAGCATCAACAGATCCTTCTTTAATGAAAGTTGAATCAACAGCCTTTAGATCCAAAAACCTATCTTTGAGAGACTTATGAATCCTAGAAGTGTATGTCCCATTTGATCTCATAGATCTCCTTAGAGTAATGTGTCTCCTTTTAGACATCCTTTTCTTCTATTGGGAATTATAATTGAGTTGATAAGACAAAACGTGTGAAAGATTAAGGACTAATGATGACAAATAATGAAGATTGAAACACAAGGGACCTACATGTTAAAGAAGAAATTATTATTTAGTCCCTAGTAGTCAATTGTAACCCTAGACTCTCTAGTATATAAAGAGAGACAGGGAATTAGGTTTTTAGTGTGTCATGATGTGAACACCATTAGTAAAGGTGTGTGTGTGTCCTAGGCGTATAGTCTTGTAAACGCCTAGGTTATTTGATTAGTTAGTGTTAGTGAATGAAAACCTTGTTCAATAACAAAGTATCGATTAGTTTATTCCGCTGTGCATGTTATTATAATCTTTGTTATTGTTATCCCTAGATGAGCTTATATACGATCTTATCAATTGCTATCAGAGCGGGGAGCTCTTGATATAGGGATCTACAAGGTTTTATTGATCGAAGAATGGCGAAAATATTGAAAAAAATCGAAACTTAAAATTCCCGTAAGGCTTCTGCAAGACTGTTTTGTAGGGATCAATAACAAAGACTAATAACATGCACAGCGGAATAAACTAATCAATTCTTTGTTATTGAACAAGGTTTTTATTCACTAACACTAACTAATCTAATAACCTAGGCGTTTACAAGACTATACGCCTAGGACACACACACCCCTTTAAGTCAACTACATCTTGGAAGACATGAATTAAAAGCTACACCCCATGTCCTCTTTATATACTAGAGGATTAGGGTTTACAAATCTCTACTAAGGACTAATAAATAAAACTTCTTTTGCAAGTAAGTCCTTCCATATTTTTATAGGTTTCCTTCTTGTCGTATTAAGTCCTTCTTGTTTCATTCTTTTTGTCTTATCAACTCAAACGTATAATTTCCAACAATCTTCCCCTAGTTGATAATGACAAAACCATTCTTGAACGAACTTCCCTAGACGAAGTAGAGAAATTGAGATCAGGGATCTCACTATGAATGAAACAAGTATGTCTTCCTTTGTCTTCCCCTTAATCCATGCCATGCTACTCAAACATCTCTTCCCCTTTTTGTTATTATCCAAATAGGGAACGTATGCAAATAATGATTTTGTCCACCACGAACCAATATCATACTTTCAATCAAACACTTCCCCTTGAGTGGTGCATGAACATCAAATGATTCTTCAAATCTGTAAGCTTCTTGTAATGATCACTTGTGAAGAAAACCAAATATAACGAACTTGATGAAGAAGTAAAATAACCCAAACTTGTATCTTATGTCTTGTTTATCCACGTGACGTTGAACTTATACTGCTAACCAAAAATATAAGTAGATCGTAACCTCTTGACAAAATCCTCATCTTCAATGAGACACTGAGCACTACAATGTAACTCCTTTAAGTGATAGTTAACTAGGTCTTCATCCATCCACCCCATGACTTATGATAACTAGATTTTGCAAGTCTTCGTCGACATCCTTTAAGCACGAACAAGTTATCTCTAAAGTGTAACACCCACTTTGAGATATGATAAGAAAACAAACCTGTGAAACTCAACTACAACATCAAATAAGTGATAAATAATCCTCTTCGTAATCAATTCTTCAATAAAACCAAAAATGAGCTTTTTAAAACTTTTAAGAACAAATTCCAATCTTGTGTGTGTGTGAACCAATTCTTCTATGTGTGTCGCTAAAAAAACCATAACAAATATCACGCTCGACTTCCCCTTAATTCGAAAACCAATCTCATGCAATATATATACCAACTACAGCTTTAAATTAAGAAGCACATGTCTAATAAGTAAATAAACAAATATAGACCCACAATGAATATAAAATCCAAGTAATCCAACTTATAGACCCACGTTTCCATATTCCATTATGTGGAAAGCAAACAACATATACTCGAACAGTAGTAAGATCGATGAACATCACTTAAATTCTTGCCTTGAAACGTAACAGTAGCAATTGTGAATCCATAAGTAGCATTAACCGTATGTCGAGCAACATGTAAGCAGTAGTAACCAAGTGCGTAAAGGTGGTATCCAATCATACTAACAGTGGTAATCGATATCCTAGCAGTGGATTTGTTTAAAAAGTAGCAGTGGTTACCTTCGAATACTAGCAGTGGTTTCAAAAATCACTTAGAAGTGGTATCGTGAAAGAGCTAGCAGTGGTAACTCGCGATTGTAGCAGTGAAAACTGTGAACCTTCTGCAATAAACCATGAGCAGTACAAATTGTTGGAAAATTTAGTGCACTTGTGGGATTAGTTCACACCTTCAAATGGGTTAGGAGGTACGGAGTGTACACCCATAAGGTCCATGAACACCCTGACTCTAATAGTGGTTTGTATTGGTAGTGCTAGTAGAAAGTACTGCTGGTGAAAGTACTGCTTGTGGAAAGTACTGAAGTGTTTCCATGATGGCGTGTTTCCACTGATAAGCATTGTTTCCACTGAAGTGGTGTATCCACTGCTAGTGCTATGAAAGTACTGATAAGCAGTGCTTCCACTGATAGGCTGTATTTCCACTACAAGAGAAAGTACTGCTAGTGGAAAGTACTACTTATGGAAAGTACTGCTAAATGGCAGTTACAACTGCATTATGACCACGTTTAATTGGTCATGTAACCACTAACGGCTATAATGGGGATAATTATGAGGCTATTAATGGGCCGATTAATACTCATAATTCCATTGGAATAGCTCAAGAGTAACCTCCTATAAATAGGAGATCTGATTATACATGAAAGACACAGAAAACGTAAACACTTATTAGCGAAAGGGTTATAGAATTGTGCCTAATTCTCTAACTGCATTTGGTCTTATCCCAAGTAGATATTCGTGATACCCAGGCATTAGGGTCGAATAGTTTACTTTGGAAAGTGATCACACGATTCCAAGTGATATCCGGTAACCACCAAGTGGTATTTGTTTCTGCTGAATTGTTGCTTGTTTCTGCTGAATTGATTATCTAACCCTGTTCTGGGAGCTACTACACCAACAATCAAAGTAAACTATTTGTGATAATCAATGGCTACTGCTGCAATGAAACACATGGCTTCAAACTTTGCCAAGCTTGACAAGTTTGAAGGGGTGGACTTTAGGAGGTGGCAGAAGAAGATGCACTTCTTGCTGTCAAGCATGAGTGTGGTGTATGTGCTAACCACACCTATTCCTGATGATGGTGATGATGCTACTGTGGAGCAGATCAGGAGGAGGAGCAAATGGGAGAATGATGACTACATATGCAGAGGTCTTATTCTGAATGGTATGTCTGATTCTTTGTTTGATATTTATCAGAACTTTGAATCTTCCAAAGAACTGTGGGATTCCTTGGATGCCAAATATATGGCTGAGGATGCATCAAGTAAGAAGTTCCTTGTTAGTAATTTCACAAATTACAAAATGACTGATTCAAGACCAGTTATGGAACAATACAATGAACTTCTTGGAATACTTGGAAGGTTTACACAACACCAAATGAACATGGATGAGGCTATCAAAGTCTCGTGTGTCATTGACAAACTCCCTCCTTCATGGAAAGATTTCAAGCATACCTTGAAACATATGAAGGAGGAGTTAACTCTTGTTGAGTTGGGCAGTCATCTGCACATTGAGGAATCTCTCAAGGTGCAGGATAATGACAAGCCAAAGAGTGGCAATGCTACTGGTGCATCTTTTGTCAATATGGTGGAGCATAACAACTCCACCAGGTACAATGACAACAAAGGCAAACGCAAATATCATGATAACACAAGGGCAGATCCAAACAAGAAGGCAACACCTACTTGTTGGAAATGTGGCAAAACAGGTCACATTAAAAGGGACTGCAAGGGTGTTAAAATTGGTGGTAAAGCCAATGGATCAGGCACTAATGGTTCAGGGAGTGGTGGTTTAGCCAACTCACTGAAAGGTCAGAATATGTTTAATAAGTCTTTTCAGATTTATTATGTTACATATGTATCTGAATCTTTTTATGTGCAGGATGATGATGTTGCGTGGTGGGTTGACTCTGGTGCAACAGTTCATGTGTGTAAAGATAGAAGCTGGTTCAAGACTTATGAGTCACTGAATGATGGTTCTATTCTTCACATGGGAAATTAGTCAACAGCCTTGGTGCATGGTCATGGTTGTGTAGATCTTAGGTTTAGTTCTGGAAAGATTGTAACTTTGTTTAATGTTATTCATGTTCCTGATATAAGGAAAAACTTGGTTTCAAGTAGTGTTTTGAATAATCATGGATATAAACAAGTTATTGAATCTGATAAATTTGTTCTTTCTAAATGTGGTGTTTGTATTGGTTTTGGTTATTTATGTAATCAAATGTTCAGGCTTAATATTACCACTAACAGTGTTATTTCAGCTTTTGTGACCACATATGATCAGACTGATTCTACCCTTTGGCATGCTAGACTTGGTCATGTTCACTATAAAAGAATGCAAGATATGTCTAGGGATGGTTTAATCCCTGCTTTTGACATGGACACGGAAAAGTGTAAAACTTGCATGTTGACCAAGATAACCAAGCAACCCTTTCAGGGTGTTAGTCGTGAGACTAAGATCTTGGAGCTTATTCACAGTGACCTGTGTGATTTGCATGCCACTCCTTCTTTGGGGAATAAGAAGTACTTTGTGACATTTATTGATGATGCTTCTAGATTTTGTTATGTCTATCTGTTACATACCAAGGATGAAGCATTAGATAAATTCAAAGTGTTTAAAACTGAAGTTGAATTACAACTTGGGTCTTTGATCAAAAGATTAAGGACTGATAGGGGAGGTGAGTACATGGATACTCAGTACTTTCAGTCTATTGGTATTATCCATGAAACTACTGCTCCCTATACTCCTCAGCAAAATGGTATTTCTGAAAGGAAAAACAGGGTGCTGAAGGAGATGGTTAATTCCATGTTGTCCTATTCAGGGCTAAGTCAAGGGTTTTTGGGTAAAGCTATGTTAACAGCTTGCTATTTATTAAATAGGGTTCCTAACAAAAGAAACAAGGTTACCCCTTATGAACTCTGGACTAAAAGGAAACCTAACCTGAACTATCTCAAGGTTTGGGGTTGTAGGGCTGTTGTAAGACTCCCTGATCCAAAGATGAAAACTTTGGGTGAAAGAGGCATTGACTGCATCTTTGTTGGATATGCTGAGCATTCCAAGGCTTTTAGGTTCTATGTTATTGAACCTAATGAATATATTTCAATTAACTCCATTATTGAATCAAGGGATGTAGACTTTGATGAGAATAGATTCTCATCAGTCCCTAGACCAAGTCAGAGGATTCCTAATGGAACTCATGACACTGGTGTATCAGAGGTCCCTGATGATGAACCATCAGTGGTCCCTGATGAGGTTGTGATACAACAACCTGAACCTGTGCTCAGGAAGAGCAAAAGGGTCAGGACTCCAAAGTCATTTGGACCTGAGTTTCAACTATACTTAGTTGAAGGTACCAGGGATGAGGTCTCGGACCAATACTCCTATTGCTTCATTGTTGAGGATGATCCCAAGACATTTGAAGAAGCAATGAAGTCCCAGGATATTGCTTTCTGGAAAGAAGCAATAAATGATGAGATGGATTCCATCATGGGCAACAACACTTGGGTGTTGGTTGATCTACCACCAGGTTGTAAACCTTTGGGTTGCAAATGGATTTTCAAAAGGAAAATGAAGGTAGATGGAACTATTGAAAAGTTCAAGGCTAGACTAGTCATTCAGGGCTTTAAACAAAAGTCAGGAATAGATTATTTTGATACTTATGCCCCTGTGGCTCGTATCAGTACCATAAGACTGCTGATTGCCTTGGCATCTATTCACAATCTGGTTATTCATCAAATGGATGTGAAAACAGCTTTCTTGAATGGTGAATTGGAAGAGGAGGTTTATATGAACCAACCTCAGGGCTTCATCATGCCTGGTAATGAAAATAAGGTGTGTAAACTGATTAAGTCTCTTTATGGACTTAAGCAGGCACCTAAACAATGGCATCAAAACTTTGATGAAGTGGTTTTGTCTAGTGGTTATGTTCTTAACCAAGCTGAAAAATGTGTATATAGCAAATTCGATGAATCTGGTAAAGGAGTCATCATTTGTCTATATGTTGATGACATGTTGATTTTGGCACTGACCAAAATCAGGTTAACCTGACAAAGGAATTTTTGTCATCAAGGTTCTCCATGAAGGATATGGGGAGGCTGATGTTATCCTTGGTATAAGGATCAAACATGAAAGTAAAAGAATTTCTATCTCTCAGTCTCATTATATTGAGAAGGTACTGAGGAAATTCAATTACTTTGATTGTACTCCATGAGCACACCTATGGATACTTGTGAGAAGTTGATGCCCAATCATGGCAAGGCTGTATCTCAACTTGAGTATTCTAGGGTAATTGGCTGCTTGATGTATGCCATGACTTGTACAAGACCGGATATTGGTTTTGCAGTGGGAAAATTGGCGGTATACTAGTAATCTTAGTGCTCATCACTGGCAAGCAGTTCAAAGGGTACTGAAGTATTTGAAGAGAACTATGGATTATAGTCTCTCATATCTGGTTACCCATCGGTGTTGGAAGGTTACACTGATGCAAGTTGGATCAGTAACACTGAAGACAATTCGTCTACCAGTGCTGGGTATTCCTACTTGGTGGAGGTGCAATTTCTTGGGCATCCAAGAAGCAAACTTGCATCACCAGTTCAACAATGGAATCAGAATTTGTGGCTTTAGCAGCTGCTGGTAAAGAAGCTGAATGGTTGAAAAACTTGCTTCTTGAGATTCCATTGTGGCCTAAACCTATAGCACCTATTTCTATCCGGAGTGATAGTGCAGCTACATTGGCTAAGGCTTATAGCCAAATGTACAATGGTAAGTCTAGACACTTAGGTGTCAGACATAGCATGATTCGTGAGCTTATCATGAATGGGGTGGTATCTATAGAGTTTGTTAGATCTCAAGAACTTAGCTGATCACTTGACGAAGGGTCTGGCTAAAGACTTGGTTATAAAGTCTGCTAAAGGGATGGGTTTAAGTCCAACTTAGTCACTGAATGCTAGGACACCCAACTCTCTCCTGAGGAAACTTGGGAGCTGAGTTCAATGTGGAAAGCTGAACATTCAGTGGACTGGAACACATGTTTATTTTACATCCCAAGGTTGTGCTCAGAACCTGCTGAAAGGAGGATGAAGTCTTTACTTCTTAATGGTTAATTTTCTTTGAAAAAGTGCTTGGCAGGAGCATGACTAAAGAGGAACCACCTATGTAAATGTTGAAGTTTTGCCGCTTGAGGAAGCTTTGGACTTTTAGCTTTTACAACATTTATGAATTTGGATATGGACACATGGCTTGTATAGTGTCGGGAGCTGTTAAGTGTTTGAAAACTTGTGTGTATTTATCTTCAGGTATTCAAATGGGTTGAAGGGTTCAATTCTTAGAACACCCTGATTCTCGAATATTTGAACGTGTAATTACTAAGATGGAAATTCAATCCTCGGGACATTTTCGTTTATGCACATGTTTTGCTTGATGTTTATTTTTCATGCAAAGGAAGTGAACTAAATTTGGGGAGGATTGTTGAAAAATTTAGTGCACTTGTGGGATTAGTTCACACCTTCAAATGGGTTAGGAGGTACGGAGTGTACACCCATAAGGTCCATGAACACCATGACTCTAATAGTGGTTTGTATTGGTAGTGCTAGTAGAAAGTACTGCTGGTGAAAGTACTTGCTAGAGAAAGTACTTGCTTGTGGAAAGTACTTTGTGGAAAGTGTTTCCACTGATAGCGCATGTTTCCACTGATAGGCAGTGTTTCCACTGAAGTGGTGTATCCACTGCTAGTGCTATGAAAGTCCTGATAAGCAGTGCTTCCACTGATAGGCTGTATTTCCACTACAAGAGAAAGTACTGCTAGTGGAAAGTACTGCTTATGGAAAGTACTGCTAAATGGCAGTTACAACTGCATTATGACCACGTTTAATTGGTCATGTAACCACTAACGGCTATAATGGGGATAATTATGAGGCTATTAATGGGCCGATTAATACTCATAATTCCATTGGAATAGCTCAAGAGTAACCTCCTATAAATAGGAGATCTGATTATACATGAAAGACACAGAAAACGTAAACACTTATTAGCGAAAGGGTTATAGAATTGTGCCTAATTCTCTAACTGCATTTGGTCTTATCCCAAGTAGATATTCGTGATACCCAGGCATTAGGGTCGAATAGTTTACTTTGGAAAGTGATCACACGATTCCAAGTGATATCCGGTAACCACCAAGTGGTATTTGTTTCTGCTGAATTGTTGCTTGTTTCTGCTGAATTGATTATCTAACCCTGTTCTGGGAGCTACTACACCAACACAAATTGTGAGAGCAATATTCGGAACCTTAACATACACTTTCTCGCATTCGATCTCAGATTTCACAACTTAATATAATGTTCTTTAAACCAACGATTCACAACAATTACATCCAACGCTTAATAATGCATAGATCAAGTATGAATGCAATCCAACGTTTCATATAAGATGATAGTGAACTGACCACCATCTTGAGTGATCCAACCGACCTATGTGATATGTCAACCAATTAGTTAATACGATTGAAGAAGTAACCGACCAAAGTAGTTGATCCCACAAATAAAATATGAATCACCCTTCAGTGAAATCTTTATGTTATTAAATCAGCCCATTAATTAATACGAGGTTTCATCAATAAGGTATGGAATTAACTGATGCAATCATGCACTAAACGCTAAACAAAACCTTCAACAAATGTGTAATCGTTTTGCGTTTTTGTGTCGCCAAAAGAATTCTTCACAGCAGCTGACTTCGACACTTTATATCTTTTTCTTGAAAGCTCCAATCGACAATCCCTCCGGTGAAACGTTAGATGGATATATAGAGAACGTCCACCCAAAATTTCGTCACGATCCAACGGTTAACGAAAAAGTTATGATCGTTACAAAACAGTCTTGCAGAAGCCTTACGGGAATTTTAAGTTTCGATTTTTTTCAATCTTTTCGCCATTCTTCGATCAATAAAACCTTGTAGATCCCTATATCAAGAGCTCCCCTCTCTGATACCAATTGATAAGATCGTTTATGAGCTCTAAGGGATAACAATAACAAAGACAAACATGAATGCACAACGGAATAATAAGAACATCAATGTTATTGCTAAAGGCTTCTCATCATCATCTCTAACTAAACACTCTAATACTAATCGACTACTAAGTAATATTCGACTAAATACTATTCTAGTCGACTAAATACTAACTAACTATCCTAGGCTTTTATACTTTACGCCTAGGCTAAACACACAATTGGAGCTGTCAATAAAAAGATATAAAGTGTCAAAATCTGCTGCTGAAGAAGGTTTTTCTATTAATCGTATTTTTGGGAATCAACCTTTTGGAGATGTGTGGCGACACAGTACAACTAGGAAAGAATTAGTAATCTGGTTTATGATCTTGCACATGGTATTCTCAATTTTTATCCATGATTGGTTGGTTAATATTTAAATCTCGTACTGATAAACTTTCTTGATCGATGATGTCATTGTCAAGCAATTTTGGGATCAAGCACATATTTTATGCTATACTTTGATATATCTATTCAGTGCTTTGTGTTATAATTTACCAATTGGTAGATAGTGACATATATTATCTTCGTACGATTTGGCTTTCGAGACAATGATGTCATTAATTTCTCATACTGATCTATTATTATATATTGAAGAATTCTCATTGGTTTATGCTCAAAAGTGGGACGGTGGTCAATTGTATAACTGGATTGATTGGATCGTTTTTTGTATAACTGGATTGATTGGATCGTTTTTTGGAAGCTGCATGCTCACGTGATTATCAACATATATGAGCAACATGATTTCATGAATTAAGAGACCTTTGAGATGGAAGCTTATTGGTTGACATGAATGACAGAAAGATTATTGTAAAAGCTACTCTTTGTTAGACACAAGCAGATTATTGGTTAGTATGGGTACAATGGTTTGAAAAGGTCAACATGAAAGTTTGTACTGATATGGTTAAAAGAGAAAAGTAATGGAGCACTTTCATTGGTCTATGGTTGGCGTTTTCTGCATGAGTTCAAATCAAAGTACTGCTTGGACGAAAGTACTGCTACTTAGTTACAAAGTACTGCTTGGACGAAACAAAGTACTGCTTGGATTTAAGTACATACCCACTGTTAAGTTTGTGATTAGTACTGCTCGTTCTACCCATTTGATAGTGCACCAAGAATAGCAGCTTTGGGCGTACACATGCATGGTGATTCGAGTTCTCAAGACTAAAGCACGTGGTGGAGTATATGCTAATGTGTCTAGTGTATTGAATGGTTTAAGTATGCATGGAAATATTGGTAGCATGGGTATTTGATTATCATTGTTGTGTTATGGAGAAAAATAAAGAAGGTAACATGATTGGTTAATGCTGCTATGTTCACGTGGGATTAGTTTGTTAGTAGAAAAATGTGTAGGCAATGAAAGTAAAAAAGTCATGTGATCTGAATGGTATGAATAATAGGTTGATCAGTTGAGGTAAAGTGTTTCATGACGTTTAGTTCTAATATTATTTGGTTGATGAGACAATATATGGATTCGGACTTAGGCTTCATGGTATTTGTTGATACTTGTAACATTTATGGGCATGAGTTACAAAAAGTGAGGGGAAGCTCGTATGATTTTTAGCATTGATTCGATCTCAACTGAGTTTGTGAATGGTCAGAAAACACACACATGGGATATTGGTATACACACACATGAGATTGGAAGATTGGTAAAGGTAGTTATCATGTTCAGGGGAAGATATGGATACTTTTACATGGTTTCTATCGGTTACTCTTTGAACTATTCTTCATGTTACTACTACTTGGTTTCAAATGCGATTATAGTCATCTTTATTAGTATTTTAGGAGGTACTATGTTCTTCATGGCTGGAACTACAACGTATTTGTGATCATGGTGGTTAGTTATTCGACAAGTTCTTATGGTTATTTACATGCATCATTTGAGGGGAAGATTTTTACTACTACTTGTTGGTATTTATACTCCTGGTTCAGATTTCTTTTGCCTTAATTTCATTTTTAGCAAGCTTTTTGGTGATCTTCATGGCGAGTATCTTGAGGCATTAAAAGGATGGATTAGTCGTATGATATTGGTTCGTGGCGGTTGGAATCAAAGTTGCTTCTACTTAGTGTCTCCTAGTGGATTATGACAAAAAGGGGAAGAAGGCATTGCATAGAAGATTTGCAACTTGAAGATCCTTGGTGATATTGCATGTTTAAGGGGAAGTTCAGTTATCTTTCGTGACATATTAACTTCAGAGGAAGTTCGTGATTATTTGGTTTTGTCATTATCAACTAGGGGAAGATTGTTCGGAATTATAATTGAGTTGATAAGACAAAACGTGTGAAAGATGAAGGACTAATGATGACAAATAATGAAGATTGAAACACAAGGGACCTACATGTTAAAGAAGAAATTATTATTTCGTCCCTAGTAGTCAATTATAACCCTAGACTCTCTAGTATATAAAGAAAGGCAGGGAATTAGGTTTTTAGTGTGTCATGATGTGAACACCATTAGTAAAGGTGTGTGTGTGTCCTAGGCGTATAGTCTTGTAAACGCCTAGGTTATTTGATTAGTTAGTGTTAGTGAATGAAAACCTTGTTCAATAACAAAGTATCGATTAGTTTATTCCGCTGTGCATGTTATTATAATCTTTGTTATTGTTATCCCTAGATGAGCTTATAAACGATCTTATCATCTTCCTCCTACCTGGTATATAAATCTCCATAGAGACAGAAGATGGTACCTTCTCAGATTCATCAGAGACATCTTTAGCATGAATGGAAGAAGTAGAAGTAGAAATTGGAACAGCACCACGCAAAGCATACATTTTCTCAAGCAACTCTCTGGCTCTCTTAGCTTTAGCTGCTGCTTGTTCAGCTTTCCTAACCATTTCTGCTCATTCTTTATCAAAAGGTGCAACAGGATGAATAGGAGCAGCCATATCCTTTGAATCCAGAGATGGATTAGACACACTAGGTAATGCTTCATAAGAAATAAGAGATGCAGCAGAATGATCTTTTTCAGTAGATGCCTCAGCAGATATAGCATGAGAACTCATCTTGGGTGTCACATCCTCAAAAGAATCCACAATCTTAACTTTCTTGGGTCTCTTTACCTTTGGAGCATCTGCACTATCAGCAATCCTCTTCAAGTTAGAAGGTGGTGTAATCTGCTTCATAATTCTATTGTACATATTGAGTAAGACATCATCAGATAAAGCCCAGACTTGCTTCTTTGTCAAACCAGATTGATAGAAGCTAGAACTTTGATTATACACCACAATCCTCATATACTTTTTCTTCTGAGCTTCAGTTGGTGGTCTTTCCCTTTTAGCTTTAGCTTTCTGTGCAGCAATGGCTTTTCTTTGTGCAGCTGCAGCTTGCTTCCTTTGTTGGCCAAGAGCAATCATTTGTGCAGCAAAGTTGTCACTATCAAAGTCTGCTCCTAAAATACTTTGTGCAAGAGCCGGATTGGATGCAGCTTGATGAGTGTAAGTATCCCATTGCTCATCAGTAAACTGAGTGGACATTTCATCAATTTCTCTTTGTCTCTCAAGAGGCAAATTGGTAGCGAACTGAGCTTCAAGTTGTTGAGCCAATGCATGACTCTTCTTCATATCTGCATACTCAGCTAGCAATCTTTCTTGTTCTTGCCTTTCCTGTTCACTTACTAGATCTGAACCAAGCTCCTCATCAATCATAGCTCCTTATCCTTTATCAGCAGGCTCAACAACAGAATCATCATGTGAAGTATCAACAATAGGAACATCAAAAGAAACACCCATGTAATCATCAGCAGTAAAATGTTGAGAAGTGTCTT
This sequence comes from Chrysanthemum makinoi, assembly GCA_910596185.1. Taxonomy (NCBI): domain Eukaryota; kingdom Viridiplantae; phylum Streptophyta; class Magnoliopsida; order Asterales; family Asteraceae; genus Chrysanthemum; species Chrysanthemum makinoi. The sequence continues at coordinate 43,351,667 of OU343223.1, forward strand.
CAGAAGTAACATTAGCATGAGGATCCAAATTAAAATTCCTTCCGTCAACAAACACTTCATCATGAGCTGCTGGAGGTGGAGAAGTGAGTTGTTCTTGCACAGACGAAGATTGACCAAGCTCAGAAGCAACATCCTTCATTGGAGCATCAACATTCTCATCAGTGGTTGCCACATTGTCCACACTTTGCAATTTTGATGATTCAGTGGAATCCTTACTCAAATATTTTCTTGTTCTCCTTCTAGAAAACATAATAGGTTCCTTGTGCTTTGAGGGTCCAGCAGCAATTGGAGTAGAAACATGAGTTTGTTGAGCAACATTAGCCAAGATTTCAAGTAAATCCAAATTAGCATCCTCTTGCTCCTCATCAGAAGAAACCACAAGCCTCCTTTTGCTATTTTGCCCAAGTTTGTCCTCTAAATCCTGAACCTTTTTCTTTAACTCTACAATCTCATCACCAAGTGTAGACCTAGTCCTGTTGAGCAAAGCATATATAGATGTGAGAGTAATAGGGTCCTCAGCTCCACCAGCAGATTGCTCAGTGGTAATGGGAGCTTCATTGGACCTTTTAGGAGAAATATGGTCATGCTCAAAGATAGGAGAGCTGTCATCAAATGGCTCTCTTACAGGACTAGGTGTGGGCATTCTAATACCCTCAGGCTCAAACTCATCAGGAGTAACATGAGTAGGTGGTGGACTAGGTGTAGGTGTGGGTAAAGGTGCAGGTGTGGGTTGGTCAGGAGAAACATGTGATGCTTCAGCAGTCATGGAAGGGCCCTCATCCAAGGCAACTGATGGATTACCATCAGCAGCAACATTATTAGAGGGTGGAGCACCAGCAACATTACCCTCATCAGCAGCCTCATTGCCTTGAGGCACCATAGCGGCTAGCAAAGGATGATGTTCTCCCTCATAATGAGTTTTCATTGAAGCAAACACTTTAGCAGTTATAGCTCCTATGGGACACATGGCTTGGACTGGGATTGTAATGTCTAAAATCATTTGCAAAAACCTAGGGTACATTAAAAACTTATGCTTTTTCCTTTGAACATTCTCAACCATGTTATCAAAAATATACTTAAAAAATTATAAGTTAAACCCTGTGACACACATACAATCCCACAACCCAATTGAGTAGAAAATTGGTCCCATCCCTCTGACTTATTACTAATGCATTGAAGTAAAGTGTGTACCAAAAATCTCCACATGGGGCAAAGCTTGTTTTTGTGCCACATATCAGTTCTAGTACTTTGATTACCCACAGCCCTTAGCCCAGCAAGTATCTCCACAGAATTAGAGTGATAAACCCCATCTACATCGTCCAAATGAAGTTGTCTCCTTATCAACCTCTCAGTCACAACATACTATGTTCCATCTATCATAGCTGCAATCTCTGTGTCACTCCTTTTCATAGCAGATGCCCAAAACTCTGTAACCAACGATTCATATATCGCATCTGGAGAGTGTGTTAAAGCATAATAAATCTTGGATCGCTTCAAGAACTCCACCATTGGTTCATACAACTCATAACCCTTAGCTTTTCCTAGAAAAGCTATCTTGTTATGATCTTTCTTAAATTGAAGCGCCGCCATGTGAGAAATTGTGATTATGAATTATGATACGTGCAACTGGAAGTGTGTTTAAATCAATTGAAGTGGGAATCTGTTATTTTGGGTGAAGATATGCGAAGAAGGTATTAGTAGAAGTTACCCAATTTATGGTCAAATATATCGGAACAAGTTGTTGACCATATCTGACGTGGAAAATAACTTCAACCAAATTCAAACTTAGCACTTCAGCAGAAACTAGGGTCAAACTGCTGAAGAAGGTCAATCAGCAGAAACAGCTCAAGTGGCTAAGTATTCTTCAGTAAATATCTTTTTACTGTGACACACAACTCGCATTAATTGTCATAAAGCCTTGAATCCACCTATAATATAATCCCAATGCACACTTAACACGCATCAATTACCCCCAATTATCTTCACAAACCCTAATTTCTCCAAAAACTACCACAATCATCAATAATAACCATTTCTACCAAACCAGAAGTCATTGATCCAACCTCCTCTCCATCATCATCATCTTCATCATCATCAGCCAGTGATGACTCACGCCTATTATTTTGATATTCTTATCAATATGAACCTCGACCTTTGAAGTCCCCCTTTCTCCCTTCTTCTGAAGATGATAGTGTAGTGGATCCAAGTGAGTCTTCTAGTGATTCTGATGACTCCTCGGATCGTCTAGAGCCAAGTGCTGTGGTGATTGCACTTCCTGCTCCAGGAACTGGTACTTCATACCATGGAAGTAGGGGAAAGGGCAAGATGGCAGAGGTGAAGGGAAAGGGAAAAGGGAAGATGGAGTGATGCTTTATGGTGGAACGAGTAGATGGAACAACTGAAGATTTCTCATACCACAAATCCATCTACCATGCCAAGAGCCAAAGATATAAAACTAGGTTCTTGAGCATCTTCATCGTCATTTTCATCAATCCATCTTTTCCATTTTCATCTTCAACTTCAGCTTCTTCGTCGTACTGGTCATGCATATCCACCAGCTTTTGTAATAGATGATAGAAATTAGTATAAGTTTGGTAGATCATGTATAGAAATGGTCTTGTCTTTTCATTTGAAGTTGATTGTAAGCTGTAAACTGTTTCTTGAATGAATGAACAATTAAACTTCAATACTTCTCTTCAGTAGAAATAGTTAGATCACTTCAGTACTTCTCCTCAGTAGAAACAAGCTTTAATCTTACTTGAACATATTCAATTACCCAACTTTGTGAACATCTACTAATATAACCATTTTTCAAAACAGACACAGAGTAGCAAGCATACCAAACCAAACCAAGACAAACAAAACTCAAAGAACATTAGCAGGTTAGTGTTAGCAAACAAAAAGATAACCAAAAATCTACAAAGTTTACAAAATATACAACTAAAATCCTCCCCTAAGGCATATGCCTCCCCTGAGGCCTATGTCTCCCCTTAAACTTTGCAGCTAAGGGTTAAGCATCCCAATATTGACAACTAGGTGTTGAAACCTAGTTCCATCAAAAGATTTAGTCAATAAATCTACCACATTATTATCAGTGTGAATCTTACCACTTTTATCAAATATTTTTCATATGCATCTCTTATAAAGTGGTGCCTGATTTCAATATGCTTAGTTCTAATATGAAAAACTGGATTTTTAACTATGCATATGGTACTTTGATTATCAATAAAAATTGTTGTGTTCATGAAGTTAAACCCATAATCCAACAATTGATTTTGTATCCATAGTACCTGACCACAATAATTTGCAGCAGCAACATACTCTGCTTCAGTAGATGAGGTAGCAACAATAGTTTGTTTCTTGCACTGCCAAGAAATCAATCTTCTTCCAAGGAATTGGAAACCTCCAGTTGTGGATCTTCTATCCAGATTTGCACCGGCATAATCACTATCACTATATGCTTCCAACTTAAAAGGAGACTCTTTTGGGTACCAAAGACCTAAATTGGGTTGGCCTTTTAGATACTTAAAGATCTTTTTGACTGCATTCAGATGGGAAGCAAGTAGAGTGACTTGATGTCTAGAACAAGCACTCACAGCAAAGGTAATGTCAGGCCTAGAAGCTGTTAAATACATCAGTGAACCAATCATAGATCTGTATAAGTGAACATTCACAGCTGGATCAGGTTCAATGTTGTTCTTTGGTTTTGGAGCTTCATAAGGTGTAGTGGCAGTTCTGACATTCTCCATATCAAACTTCTTCAAAATATCCCTCACATATTTATCCTGACTAATAAAAATACCATCAGGTTTCTGCTTAACTTGGAGACCCAAAAAGAAAGTAAGCTCCCCCATAGCACTCATCTAAAATTCTCCCTTCATCAGCTCCTCAAAATCCCTGCACCAAGCTTCTTTTGTGGAGCCAAAGATAATGTCATCCACATAAACTTGCACAAGAATGATTTATATTGAATTCTTCTTAAGGAAGAGTGTTTTGTCAATAGCACCTCTTCTATAACCATGCTTCAGCAGAAATGCTGAAAGACTAGCATATCATGCTCTGGGTGCCTGATGTAGTCCATAGAGAGCTTTTACAACCTTGTAAACATGTTTTGGATGATCTGGGTCTTCAAAGCCTTTGGGTTGAGTGACATATACCTCCTCTTCTATTTCACCATATAGAAAAGCACCTTTGACATCCATTTGATATTCCATGAACCCCATGTAGGATGCTTAGGCCAAGAAGATTCGAATGGCCTCTACTCTAGCTACAGGTGCAAACACTTCATCATAATCAATTCCTTCCTCTTGCCTGAACCCTTGAGCCACTAATCTTGCTTTGTTTTTAACCACAACACCCCTGGCATCTCTTTTATTCTTCAAAATCCATTTTGTCCCAATTGCATACTTACCATCAGGTAGGGGTACCAAGATCCAAACCTGCTGATTTTTGAATTGTTGCATCTCCTCTTGCATTGCTTCAAGCCAACTTGAATCTTCAAGAGCTTGAGTAACACTGGTTGGTTCCACTTGAGAAAGAAAACAAGCAAACATACAATGCTTAAAGTTTGTGTGATTGTCCCTTTGCTGGTTTGAGACATAGGAAAGAAAAGCAACTTGACCATATTTAGAACTTGTCACAGTCCTTCTAGTTCTAACAGGTGCTAGAGGATCACCAATAACATTGGATTGAGGATGAGCAATGTTGATCCTTTTTGTAGCAGTGGGGTTGACTTCAATAGATGTATCAAGATTAGTTACAGTTGGCTCAAAATCATTGTCATAGGAAGGTGAGGTGAAGATACCAGCTCTGGGTTGATGATTTCCAAGATCTGAAGGACTTGGAAAGCGTGTATAAGGTTCTCCAAAGTCTGTGGACACTCTAGTAGAAACGGGAGCAGAAACAGCAGGGTTATCAGCAGATTTGGTGTTATTAGGAGAAACAGGACTACTGTCAGAATTATCATGGTTTCCACTGACTGCTTCTGTTGCAACCTCCCCACCAAGCCTCTCAGCTTCTAGATTAGCTGCATGTTCTTGTTTCTGAAGCCTAGCAAGGTCCTCTGCATAGTGTGACTCATCTTTACTCATCAAAAGTAACTTTAGAAGTATCACCTGCAAAATGGTTAGGGGAGAAGGAAGGTACAATAATAGGTTGTTCATCATCCTCAAACTCACTATCTGAGTCAGCATCCATGGTACCTGCATTGTCAGTGGGAGACTCTGGTGTACCTGCATTTTGGTTAGCCACATGTCTAGTATAACCCAAGTAATCAGTTAAATAATCCAAATCAAAGGACCAAACATGACCTTGACCTTGCACATTGGGCTTATCTTCTAGGTACCTCAGGTTAAGTGTCTCCTCAATCTTTCTAGCATTCAAATTATATACCCTGTAAGCCTTACTATGAGCCGAATAACCCACAATATACCCCTCATCAGCTTTCTCATCAAATTTACCCAATGGATCACTTGTGTTCAAAATGGTCACTTGACATCCAAAAGGTTTGAGATAATGTATAGCAGGAACTTTCCCAGTGAGAAGTTCATAAGGTGTCTTGAAATGAGGTCTAGTAATGGATACCCTGTTCAGTACATAACAAGTTGTGCCAACTGCTTCAGTCCAAAACATGGTAGGTAATTTAGAGTCTGCAAGCATGGATCTTGCTGCCTCTATTAAGGTCCTATACTTTCTTTCAGCTACCCCATTTTGTTGAGGGGTTCTTGGAGTGCTATAGTCCCTTTTGATCCCTTTAGACTTGCAGAGTTCTATTAAAACAGCATTCTTGAACTCTGTCCCATTATCACACAGAATTCCTTTAACCTTTTTGTTCAACTGGTTTTCAACAAGGGTAATGAACTCTTTCAACACTTGAGATGTTTCATCTTTAGTTCTCAGAAAGAATACCCAAAAAAATCTGCTATAGTCATCAGTGATTATCAGACAAAAGTACTTGTGATCAATACTTCTGACTTGGGTTGGACCAAAGAGATCCATATGCATCAACTGAAGAGGTTCTAAAATAATGCTCACAGCAGTAATAGCTTTGTATGAGGCTCTGTGTTGCTTTCCTTTGTTGCAGGCAACACAATTATGTTCATTGGTGAAAACTTTGGAAGGAAGTCCTTCAACTAGACCAAGTTTAGAAAGTTTGTTGATGGTCTTGAAATTCACATGAGCCATCCTTCTATGCCATTTTGTAGACTCATCCAGGGATGCTTTAGCCACCAAACAAGTTAGATAACCTTCTGGTTTTCATTCAAGTTGAATGTGTATAGATTGTGATTTCTAGGAACTCTCAGCAGAATTGATGTATCTTCTGGTAGTTTGAAGTCTTTAGATAGCACAAGACATTCATCCTCAAAGAAGAATACTTTGTTCTTGGTGTCACAAATTTGTGAGACTGAGAACAAGTTGAAGTGTTGCAGTTCCTTTACATAGTACACATTCTCAAAATCCAGTAGAGGTGTTTTGATGGTGCCTTTCCCAGTGATTCTACCATCACTTCCACCAAAAGTCACATTGCCTCCTGCTTCTATGAGTACGAAATTATGCATCATATCTCTGTTTCCTGACATGCTTCTGAAACAACCACTATCAACAATACCAACTTCCTTATGCTTAAGAGGATGATCATACAACAACAACAAAAATATAAAAAGTATAAGTACACTATGGAGGCTCAAGTCATCACTGACTTGAGCCTGCCTTGTGGATCATAAGATTTAGGCCATGTAGATTTAAAATATCCACTATTGTTCTTGGTCCTCCATTGAAAATTAGGTCCCTTTTTAGTCCAAGAACAACCTGCTGAGGGCTTCACAGCAGTATCCCTATATCCCTTCCCATCATACATAGAGTCAACACATCTAGGCCAATAACCATTATGAAAATATGAACTAGTTGGTCTCACATATGGTCTAGCAACAGAGCTTCTCCATGGAAATGGAGAGGGTTTATTATACGTTGCTTGTGGAATAAAAGGTGGTATATCATTAACATTTGTCCACATTGGTCTAGATTTCTTTTGACCAGCACATGCACCTATTCTTTGCTCACGAAAATTACATTCCTTAATCAAATGAAATTTACTTCCACAAACAAAATATGTCTTCTTTTTAGAAGATTTATTCAAAGTGAAAGATGTTCTATTACATGCAAAAGCATTCAAACCACAAACATTAACAGAATTGTTTTTAACAGACTCAAAAGCATTATTGTGCAAAGATTTAAAAGACAAGTCTTCAGAGGAAACAGTCTTGGAAGTTGATTCCTCAGCAGCAACTCTAAAAGGCTTGTAAGCAGTCTTGGGTGTAGGCTTGGGCAAGGTCTTGGGAAGGTCTGACTTGTCATTTGAATCACACCTGGTAGTAGAAGTAGACCCTTGGTCAGAGGACTTGTCACTGTCACAACAAGAGACAAACTCAGTAGATGAAGAATCAGGGTCTGGCAAGTCTCTTGACTTTTTGCCATAAAGATGGTGTGATCCATCAATGTCAACAGTGATGGAAAGGTTAGTAGGCATATGTTCACCTCTAATAGGTCCAGGGACAGCATGTAATGTTCCTTCTTTGACATAATTAGCTAAACCTGCTGGTGTAGTTTTACGCCCATCATTCCTAGCTTCTAATCCTACATACTTTTGAAAACCTAAACCTATCCCTGAGGTCTCAGATTGACTACTATAGATATGTCTAGCTAGATTGTTACCTGATATTAACCATTCTTTATGTCTAGCTACTTCCTTATCTAGTTTCTCTTTTAGCACTTGATTTTCAGAAACTACCTCAGCTTTTTCTTTCTCAGTACGTTTTAAATCAATTTTAGCACAATCTAAATCACTTTGTAACACCCTGATCTTTTCATCATAAGCCAATTGATTCTTTTGAAACCAAACTTTTTGTCTTTCTAATGTTTTTAAAGCCTGTTTATAAGCCTCAACTTCTACATAACATTCATTATATTTAGGTTTCAATTCATCATAAGCTTCTTTAAGTTCATTATATCTTTCACTACAACCAAAAACACAATTATGTACCTGAGAGATGCCCATCAAGGCAAATTGATCATGCCTATCCTCTGAAGTACAGCTTGCCAGCAATCCAATATTCTCATAACCAGGACTTTCATTATTCTCATGCTCATGCACCTTCCAGTCGACATGGTCATCCATAGTGACAAAAGCTGTGGAGGGTCCAGCCTTCGAAGTTCCATCTTCCTTTTGAATCTGCTGATAGGAAGAATATCTCACATCATCACCAGCCTTCCTATCCTTGCATTCTCTAGAGAAGTAACCCATCTGACCACAAGTAAAGCACTTGACCTTGCCTCTGTTAAATCTTCTTTGGATCTCTTCCTTGGAAACCAAACTTTCTCCCAGACTTACTCTCAAACTTCTTGATGTTCATTGAGATCATAGCCAGTTGCCACTTCAAGTTCATCTCTTCCATGTCAAATGGATCCACCTGTTCAAAGTCCTCAAAGGCTAGTTGCTGCTGAGTGTCATAATCAGCAACAAAAGTGTGAATCACATCCTCCAATACACCACTGGATTTAGGTTGACAACTTGATGAAGTTGTAGTGTAGGATGATGATGCTGAGAAAACAGGACTTGGAGCATAAGTCATCCTATTTGAGGTGGCCCCAACAAAAGCTGTGTGACTAGGAGTGGATGAATGAAAGGGACTTCTCACATCAGGCTCAAGAGATTTAAGTCTGTTGTATAGTTCATCAAAAGTGAGCATATCCAGTCCACCTTTAGCTTTGAGGGCAATGCTTACCTGCAACCAAGATGAAGGTAAAGATCTCAAGAACTTTGAGTTGAAGTCATCATTATCTGGCTTTGCCTTCAGCTGATTCAATTGACTCAATATCTTATGGAACCTGTCATACTCCTTGTGGATAACTTCCCCTTCAGGGATTTGGAATTCTTGAAACTGTTGTTTCAGCATTGATTTTCTCATTCTCCTTGACTCCTCATTCCCACCAAACCTAGCCTTGACTGCCATCCATATGTCCTTAGCATCCAGCATGTAGTGAAAGTCACCCAAGTGATCTTCAGGTATAGCCTGAAGGAGAATAGTTCTCACTTTGTTCTCTCTTTGAACAGCCAGTATCTCTTCAGCAGATTTGGGAGGAACAATGGTAACATTACCATCAGGATCTGTGATAGTCCTCTTCAAACTGTTCCCCTTCTTCACAATTTCCCAGAGATTCCAATCAATGTTGGAGATCCAGTTCTGCATCTTCATAGCCCACAAATCGTACTCCTCCTTCTTGAGGTATGGAAACTTTGCATTGCTGTTTGAGAGACTGAGTTGTTGCAGAGATGTGTTGTTATGGTTGTTGGTGACCTCAATGTCATCGTCTGATCCAGGCATGGTGAATGTTGTTTTGGTTGTAAGAGTGTACAGAAAATATTGTTCTTAGTATCGTAGAGACTCTCCCGAGGCTCTGATACCACTTGTTGAAACCTAAGACCTTGATAGATCTTGGAGCACTCGTAGATCGTTAGTAATGTTTATGTAATCACAAACACACTAAAAGACAGTCTCTATAACTTGTATTTAAGCGGAAATTAAACACAAGAACAAACACAAATAACTAAGAACTCTTTGATCCTCTATGGATCTTTTAATAATACTAAAACTTTGTTTTTCAACTCGTACATAATTCATACTATTGTGTTCCTTTTATACACAAGGAACCCTAACCCGTTTCTCAAGAAACGTATAAACATAAAACTAAATAAGATATACATTATCACTTCCTAATAAAGCTCATGCATATCCTAACTAACTATAGAATACGCGGAATATCTATCTCCGCAGAAACAAACTACACGTTTATAATACTTCAGCAGAAACTCTTCTTCAGCAGAATCCATGTACTTCAGCAGATTCCTTCAGCATTATTTTCAGCAGAATTCCTACTTTGCATAATTCCCAACAAATTGTATGTACTACCTTTAAATGGTTAAAGCACAACAACTAGATAAAATATACTAGTTTGTCTTTTACTAATTGTGCGGTAAATTAGTCTAGCTTCTAATTTAATAACTCAGAAAATATGCAATTTTCTTAACTATTAAAAAAATTGCTTATAAGTTATGTATTTAGAATTTAAAAAATTCTAAGTTTTCTATTATACCTTTCTCATTCATGAAAAGGGATAGAATTGAATCTCACTCTTTTCTCGTGAAAAGAGGACTAAGTTTATTCTTTTAGTAAAGTTGACTCTACCAAAAACCCTTACAGGTGTAGATCAATTTACCAATGCAAGAATAACCCACGTTTACGGTTTAATGTTGCATTAATACATTTAACGAATTATCAAAATTCAATTTTAGTATTTTAGAAAATTAAACTTTTCAAGAAAATAAAATACCCAAAGAAATATTCATATAACCATAGAATTTTCTTGAAAAACTAGGATCTAAATTATCATAGTTTCATATTAGTTGATCTGCTAGCAATGAAAGCACATAATAAGGTAATCTGTCGAACAATAATTGACAAACCTTTTCCAATTCCTAGATCATTATGGGATTTACATTACCAACAACATTGTAAATGTAAAATTGCTTTATCCCCATTGTAAAGATCGTTGTAAGCTCTTAAACTAGGTCTAATATTATATCTAGGAACACATAATAATAAAGGCGGAATATTCAAACATAGAATCAACATTATTATGAACAAGGTTTTTCATTATCATCTCTAACATACAAACATCTACAGCCCCAATTCTACTTGATCAAGGTAGAACATGTTACACACCTTGTAACAGGGATCAAGGACTTGACCTTGAGGCTGACTAACCAACTAAACCACTAAACCCTAAACCCTAGGCATTTTCCAAATCCCTACGCCTAGGTTCCCACACACACACACCTTTTAGGTTTACATCTTGTACGTACTATAAAACTAATGACCCTATGTCTCTTTATATACTAGAGACATCTAGGGTTTACAAGAGGAATCATAATACAATTAGGAAACTAAATATTCTTTTAAGCATATCTTCTAGAATCTTCCAAATCCTCCATCTTTTTGTAGTTTCTCTTCTTGTCACTTTTAGTCCTTCATGGGTCTATTATAGATTTGATGATACAAAACAAGAAGAATGAAACATGAAGAACTAAAAGTGACAAGAAGGAAAACTACAAAAAGATGGAGGATTTGGAAGATTCTAGAAGATATGCTTAAAAGAATATTTAGTTTCCTAATTGTATTATGATTCCTCTTGTAAACCCTAGATGTCTCTAGTATATAAAGAGACATAGGGTCATTAGTTTTATAGTACGTACAAGATGTAAACCTAAAAGGTGTGTGTGTGTGGGAACCTAGGCGTAGGGATTTGGAAAACGCCTAGGGTTTATGGTTTAGTGGTTTAGTGGTTTAGTTGGTTAGTCAGCCTCAAGGTCAAGTCCTTAATCCCTGTTACAAGGTGTGTAACATGTTCTACCTTGATCAAGTAGAATTGTGGCTGTAGATGTTTGTATGTTAGAGATGATAATGAAAAACCTTGTTCATAATAATGTTGATTCTATGTTTGAATATTCCGCCTTTATTATTATGTGTTCCTAGATATAATATTAAACCTAGTCTAAGAGCTTACAACGATCTTTACATCTTGTGCCTTGAGTCCAGGTCTCACTTACTACTCAATTTAAGTCGTCTAATTTTAAAAACTGCAAATGTGTCCATGTGAGGTCTGACTCAACATGAAGATTTACCTTTCCATCACAATCTCGCCAAGTTCCCACATGATGTAAATTGTAACTTTATTTTAATTAGATGGCACAAACTTAATTTAAAAGGGTATTAGTTTTGATTTATTTTGTCAAATCAAATATGTACAAAGATGTTATGCATTCATCTTGTAGCATAAATTTTGTTAAAAAACATTTTTATTAACCAATCCATAAAGATTAAATTTAACAAAGTTTTGATTGAGGTATTGGTTTCGCCAATCAAGAAATTTACCTTTAATTATCGTCCATTATATCGTACTTTTGCATAATTCTAAAGACTTAGTGTTACGGATAATTACAACAAAGTGGCGAATAGAATTAAAGCTAATTCACCCTTAACATGATTTTGTACATAAAATAGCCTACTTGGTAACTCAAATTTGACGCACAAAGAAGCGGAGAATTTGGTCAGTGCAAAGCAATTAACCTCCTTCTTTCGGGTCACAATTTAATGCGCTCTCCTCCTTATACCCCTCTTATATTTTGACAAAATTGGATGCGTCGTTCTCACTATTTGTACCAAAACTCATCACTCAATTAAACTTATAAAAATTTTAACTCTTCAAAAAAAAAACCAAATTTCACCATTGTTTAGTCTAATTTATTATTTTATTCATGAAATTACCCTTTGCTTAAAACTTGTCAAACATAATAAACAAACAAGTAACAAAAAAAAAAATAAACAACTAAAACAATGCGCACATAACTAACAATTAATATGCGTAAACAAGTAGCCACATGCAACTTATTTGATAAAACCTATTAATAATCAATTCTAGGTAAAATTATGTATATGTCAACTAGGGCTTTCACTTACTAACGCAAGTGAACCACATACATCGACGAATCGATTGCGTAAACCATAGTTAAACATATACCATATAGCGCATAATTGATTCATTATTTTTATTGAGGTATTCCCCTATTCAAGATTTATCAATACAATAAACATGTATATAAAACTTAACAATTAATTTTCACATAACCAATCTTAACAATTAAATATATATCGACAATAATCCATGCCAGACATGCATGTTTTCATTGATTTAACATAACAATTATTCACGTTGTCACAAGATCGCATACAATTCTATGTCACATAAAAATTATTCATGAATTAATTCACGTAACATATATACAATTCTAGGTTTAGATATCGATTAACAAAACAATTTTATAAACCCTTAAAAAATTTTATACAAATCGACTTCAAAAAAAATTTAGGATCGACTAAAAAAATTATAGAAAAATTTAGGGCAAAAAGCCCTAACCCTAGAATTAATCATGTCAAACACAATACAATATCCGTTTTTTACGTGTTTAATAATTAATTGCTCATCAAACCTAGCTCGTGAAGCCACTGTTGGAATTCTATAACATGACTAATCATAAATATAAACAATAAACATCAAGTACACATGCGGAAGCGTATAGAAACATATAATGAATAATTAATTAACTAAAACATAAAAGTATGCGTACCTTTTCTATTCTAGCAAAACAAGAATCAATCCAAGCAACACTTCATAAAGATGAACCCTAATTAGGGTTTATGTGGATTATAAGAATTACCCCTTACCGTTTTGTAATTCAATCCAAGATACAATCAATAGTGTGATTGTATCACATTCATGTACACACGTACTAATATCAAGTTAATGTTATGCTAGTAAAGGAACACAAAAACATTTTGTTTGACAATCAAAAAAATCGATCAACCCTATGAGGGCTTAGATCCGATCGGCCATAAGCGAAACAAAGGAGAGAAAAAGATTTAGGTATTGTGTGTGTACAAAAGCTACAAAACAATGACCCTTGATCCTTTATTTATAGGTTTGGAAAACTTGTAAGACAAGTTGGTGTAGGATTAGGAAACCCTAATCCTCACCGATCGGCCCTCACCTCCTTCGAAGATTCTAGAAGCCTCTTGACCTTTATTTCCATCTATAGTCATTCCTTTATTATTTAACGGTCGTTAGTCAATTATCGTTAATTACATAACGATCGTTAAATGTTTTGTGTATTTAATAATTAAATATAACCTTTTATATTAAATTATTAATCATTAACTCTTCATACGTAAAGTGTGCAATCCCGTGATCTCGAGTTCGATCTTAACACACGTCTATTAATTTATGTCCATTAAATCAACACTATCCCGTATTCTCGTGTTCGAATCCAGTCATACATATATTAATTTATATCCATAAACTAAACAATTGATACATACAGAGCATCTTAAACCACTTATTAAGAAGATAAAATACACCTCTTAAACATCTATGATATCACCTTATATCTGAATCCCCATCGGAATTGGAATCCTTCTTGAGCAAAGGTTTACCTAATAGGTATGTGTTGTAGTGGTTGGCTGGACCTTTACGATTTTAGGTTTTGTGTGGCAACATGTATGTAAATCTTGATAAAAGTGTCAATGTCCTTGAAGCTTAATCATATAATTCCTTAAACAGCAAAATAAAATCTTTATTTTGTAACAATTAAGCTCTGAGAAGTTAGCCTTTTCGGACGCTCTTTGTTGAAATCAATGTAAAAGTTTACCCTATTTGATATATTTCAAGGATCTACATTCACTTTTTGAGAAGGATAAGACTCCATTCTTTGTTCAAACAACTTTGAAGTGGCCAGACCAATCTCTTGAAAGGGGAAAAGGAAGGCTTCACCCTTTTTGAGTATGTGCACAACAATGGGTTTAAACCCCGTGGATTAGCCGGCCAAAAAGTCGGAAACAATGGTTACCAAAAAAAAATTTACTGACAAATTATTCACCTTACTGACAATGATGGCTAGGTTTTATCTCGTGATGATTATAGATTTCTTCATCTAGGAGATTGCTTCTCATGTACCGATTTTAATTTCAATTTTGTCAGATTAGTTGATCATTTAACATTAATTGTGGTTCCAAAAAGAATAAATTTCGAAGACCTGATCATCAAGAAAATCAAAAGATAAAAAGATACACCAAATATGGTGGTCATTGAGAATTCGAGATGATGATTTGCTCTTTTCCGCCCATAGAAGAGAGTTCAACTTATTTCCTCTTTAGTGTTAAGTTTAATGAGTATTTTCATACAGATAAATAGCCGCTAAACCAAAACAGAAAGACGACTTCTAGATAAACACAAGTCCCGATCAATGTTATAGCCATTGATTATAGACTTCTTTGCATGACAAAGAAGACCCAACCTTGAAAGAAACGTGGGAAATGAGAAAGATGGTCCAAAGTGCACAAAACAATTTCAAAGTTTGGGAACAGAGTTTCACATAGACCCTGCTGGACTTATATGTTACAGCTGTAAGCCTATTATATATCGTCGATATACATGTCAGTGTTGATGAATACTCCCTTTTATTTCGAAACCTACTAGACTTTGGCTCTGGATGAATACATGGAAATCTTTGAAGCCCTGGGAAGGATATTTTAGTCGTAGATATCAAAGTTCATCTCATTTAATGGCTTCCACATAGGTTTAGAAAACCATTTCCATTTGGTTAGATAGGATTGATAAATGATTATCCTAATTAAATCCGCTTGTATAAAAGTTGTTGTATATTACGTATACTCGTAATTTGCTGCTAGCTACTTCCTAGATATATTAATAAAACGCCAGCGGAAATGTTTGACTCTAGCGGCACGTCGAGGCTAATGAAGTAGTATTGGGTTGCCCTAAAAATTAAGATGGAAATTATTAACCGCCCACTATTTCATCAAAAGATGCATGTCAAAGTAATATGCATCTTCACTGTATGCGTCTAAGTGCGTGTATGATTATGTTTAAATGTGATTGGGAGGGCCGATCATATGCGCTAATTAATATATTTTCGAATCCTGCGAGCGTTTTAATTTCAGATTTCAAGTTACTTTTCTATCGATTTTTAAACCCAACCTACTACTTATGTATGGTAAGACTTCCCTTTTAAATAAGATATGTCGATGTTAGATGTTGTGACCCTAAATGGTGTATCCGTGTTAGTATTTTAGGGTTTGTAATAGACACTTTTCTCTAATGATCTTCACAGAATTTAAGGATAATTTCCGTCTCTACATCGCATTTTTATCAAATGAATTTTCTCTTTTTAATTTGTTATTTATATAAATTACACTACAAGAAAAAAGGCCTCTAGTGTCGACACGAATGTGGTCACTAATAGTAGATATTTGGTCACTAAGCTGGTTTAGTGACCATATCAAAGTGGTCACTCGTCGTCACAAGAAGTTGTCACAAAAGGTAATAGTGATGACATATGAATTTTCTCTTTTCTTGTAGTGAAACCTGGCCTTTTTTTTTTTTTTTTTACATATCCCTAGTTCATTCAACCCGCACACCTAGACCTCGGTATTAACATATGTTATCACTACGAGGATTTAGAACCACATCAATTAGCAAGCATAAGTCACAAGAGGGGGGAGGGCGTAGTTGGGGACCTCGTGAGTTGATATTTTTCAGCATTTAAGACATAGATCATCCTAACGAGTGGAACGCCAATCATCAAAGTTTATTCGTTATAAATTTAAACATACTATTGCACCACTACTAGTCCCGCATTTATTTTTTGTTTTCTAGCTGCTATTGTAATAATATAGTCAAACACAATGAGCTACACATGTAACACATAGTAACAACAATGATATAGATATTCCTATTTATCGTACATGCGATGTACAACATTGATTATATTTTTGTGTGTGTGTGTGTATGGGTTGGGGGAGGGGGTAGTCTATTACTAGTTGAGGAGGACTTTGTGATGGATTTAATGTGTTGGGTTTCAGGTTCCAATGAAAGGAATTATTCTAAGTATGGAACCACTGCCAGCTTAAAGGAAACCACGGCTAGAAGAAAGAAATCCACTGCTATGTTAAACCACTGCTAGTAGACACATGGAATCACTGCTATTGTAATCTAAGTACTGCTAGTTAGATATGTCGGTTTAATGATTTTATTAGATAAATATGGAAAAGATATTTATCTTGTAGGTTACGTATTGTATATTGTAAAGGACTCCTTAGCCTATAAAAGGAGGTTCTAGGTTAGAGTTAGATATACATGTTAGATATATCTAAAGTTGATACACTTCAAGGTTGTAAAACCCTAATACTATTCAGAGTATTCGTATTAATAAAATATTCAGGTGTTGAGTGTTAATCAATTGTTATTCTTCTTAAGGTTAAACATTAAATTCTGCGTAGTGTTTAACAAGTTTGTTTATATTAAGTCAGCTTCTATATTAAATCCTCCAAATCACTGCCGGATCATTTAATTAATCTTCAAACACTTTCAATTGGCGCACTACACAAACCCTAACCACTCCCATCTGATAATTTCACATATCCAACATTACATTCACTCACACATCATAATGGCAACTTTGTATTCCAAAACCCACAACCTTGTCGCATACTTGGTCAAGAACAATCAATCAGAAGGCTTCCATGAGATGATTGATTTCCTTAAACACAGTCACATTCACTTTGCTTTAACTGTAAAACCTATCATTCTTAAAATGTATGTTCATCAATTTTGGTGGAATGTTGAAATTCAGGAGAGGGATGAAGCAGAGGTTGTTAGGTCTGTTGTTGATGAAAAGGAGATTCTGGTCACAGAGGATGTGATTAGAGGAATATTGAAGCTGGAGGATGCTGAAGGGGTTGTTAATTTTTCTGATGATGAAATCTTTGAAGGATTAGAGAGACTGGGTTATGAGAGAAGGGGAGATAGGATCAAATTTCACAAAGGTATGGTTTCACCCCAGTGGAAGTTTTTGATACATACTCTACTTATGTGTATCAGCAATAAAACTACTGGATTTGATGAGTTTCCCTCCAAAATTGCAACTGCTATTATATGTCTTTCTCAAGGGAGGATATTCAATTGGTCTAGGATGATTTATGATGTTTTTCTGAAGAACATTAGAGAAAAGGGAAAGTATTACTTATATCCTAGGTTTGTACAATTGATAGTGGAAAGTCAGATCATTGAACCCATTGCTCATAACAGGAAGTATGAAGTACTTCATATGCTTCCTAAGGTGTTTGCTCACATGAGGAAGCAGAGTCCACATTTTTCAGGCAACATAACACCTTTGTTTCCTAACATGCTTAACTTGCTAGCTATTCTTGAGAATGAAGAGGTACGTGAGCCACAACCCACCCACACTACTGATGCTGAACCTACTTCTATTACATCTGCAACCACTGCTAACACACCTGAACCTACTGTTGAACCTTTAACCTTAACATCATAACCACAAGTGATCTTAGTTCAACGTAGGAGGAAGAAGGGCACCATGCTACCTCAGGCTAGTGTTAGTGGTGTAGTTAATGAGGCTGTCATACGAGGTGAAGGTGACACGAGTAGAGGGGCACCATGCTACCTCAGGCTGGTGTTTGTGGTGTAGTTAATGAGGCTGTCATACGAGGTGAAGGTGACATGAGTGGAAGGGCTTTCACTACTGATTCAAGCCTAGGTGCTGAACAGGTCAGTGAAAACATAAGATCCAACTACTGGCAACTCCTAATGTGGAGAGTTCTCATAAACTTAACACAGGTGGAGGAATCCCTAGCCAACTGGCTAATTCAGGGTGCATGGATTATCAGGCTCGGTCTGATGCCATGTTTTTTACACCCCATGATTCACCTCTCGGAGCAGGTTATACAGCTCGAAGTGATGAGGGTAGTTTGGGACATGATGATGAGTTGATGGGTACTGATAATGTACAAAATGACTTTTCCAAGGATCCACCTCTTGGACCAGGTCACACAGGTCGAAGTGGTGAGGATATTATTGAACTCTTGAATGAATTGATGGCTAAATGTACCAAAATGGAGAATGCAATCACTGGTCTTCAGGAACTTGCAGTGTTTCAAGCTAGACATATCAGAAGATTGAAGCACATGGTATCTATCTTGGAAAGAATCAGGAGGCCAGGGATTGCTGCTTATAGGAGAGCCAAGAGGGTGCATAAGAAGGCTAGCTCCTCAATTGATCAAAGTTTGGAGGATGCATCCAAACAGGGGAGGAGTAAAAGCAAGGATTCAGGGGAGGATGTGCATTTGAACGATGGTTTGGATTTGGATAGTGGAAATAATGATGGTGATTATATGGTGACTGACAAGGATGGAAACGAAGCAGTGCTTGAAACTTTGAAGGTTGGATTAGAAGACAAAGAGAAAGAAGTGGTGTAAGCAACAACCACTGCTAGTATAATTGAAACCACTGCTGCAACCTCTAAGGTAATGTTATCCACTGTTACTTCAGATACACCTATAGCTATTACAACCACTCCTACCATTGTCACAACCACTGTCACACCACCACCCAAATCTAAAGAAGTTGAGAAGGAGGTTGCTGGTACACTGCTAAACTTAAGTAAAACCTCATCAAACACTGAACCTATTATTGCATATGTTCCCATTATACTTAAACCTACTGGACCTAAACCCTTGGCTAAGAGTTTGAAGATTGGTGAGCCAGTGAAGAAAGTTGTTACTCAACCAGACATAAGAAAGGTTAAAGGTATTGCAGAACCTGAGTTGAAGTTTAAGAATAAGAAAGAACAAATTTCCTATGATGAAGAGCTTTCAAAAAGGTTGTATGCTGAAGAATTAGCAGCTAGAGAAAAGGAAAAACAAGAAGAAGAGGAAGCTACTCAGAGATTGATTGAAGAGTGGAATATGGAACAACCTTTACTTCAAGCCTTTGAAATGATAAGAACAGAATATACTGCTCAAGAATGGGCATAATTAGACATTGATACAAGGTCTAAAGTTTTGGCTGAAAAGAGGAGACAAATGATGAAGGAAAAAGCTGTTAAAGATTATAAAGTTAAGAAGAAGAAACCTCTAACTATGCAAGAGATGAGAAATCAAATGATGAAAGTTATCAGGCACATGGACATGCATATTGGTGTTAATTTGAGAAAGTGTACATATGAGCAGGTTGAGGAGATTTATCAAGCTTGCAAAAGAAGATGTGATGACTTCCTTCCAATGAATTCTGAGAAAGAAGAAGAGTGGATTAAAAACAGGCAAAAGAGAAAAGTTGTTATTCAGGAGGAGTCTAGTTCTAAGAACAGTGGATGAAGAAATGGAGAAAGAAGAAAGACTGAATCAGTATCTTCTGGGGTGTGATAAACCAGAGCCTATTAATCCTACCCTAGTGAGAGCTATTTATCCTATTGAAGATTGGCAGATAATTACAGCTAATGATAGAGAGATGATTGAAATTACAAGAGCTGATGGATGGAAAAGCACATACTTCAATTTTGGATGTTTGTTGTTTAGTATGAATAAAGTTGATCTGGAACAACTATGGAATATAATGGAGTTCAGATATGGGAAATTTGGGCCAACTGGAGATTTAGCAAGGTTTGTGTGGACTTCTATAAAGAACTTGTGTCATTAATCATGATAAATTTTGGGAAGACTGTGAGGTGGTTGAATGGATGTTATATCAACCTTGCAGAGTAAATGTTGTGTAGACTACACAGGAGAAGTTCTTCATATTTATTGATAAAGACTATCTACTAACCAAGAATGTAGCCAGAAAAATGTTGGAAGCCAAACTTGCTCCACAGGGGACAAAGCCTACAAATCCTATGATTGATCAATTGTTCCTGAAGATTGAGAAAATTGCAGATCTACAAGGACCTTTAGCAATAAAGGCCAAGCCTTAAGGAAGATTGAAGAGGAAGGCTGACAGATCTAAAGTTGTGGATTATACTTCTGAGTCAGAGACTGAAGAGGATATTGAAGCAAACAAGAAAAGACTGTTGGTTCTTACAAAATTGTCTACATTGAAGGAGCCAGAGGTTAGTTGTGTATTACCTCTTACAGGTCATCATCAAATTATCTCATATACATTTGAGCTTAATGGAAGTGAATGATGTTGAAAGTTTGAGAGAACCAATGGTGAGAGTTATGGTTTTGTTAAGTTTTCACAAATGCTTTACTACATTGAAAGAGATGATTTGATGACCATCTGAAAATTATACAAGAACAGATTTGGAGATTTGATACCAGGTGATTATCATGAGAGGAATGTGTATCATAATTTGAAGGTCATATTTGAACCCACTCATGATTAACCAGAATGGAAAGGACTCCTCAATGGCAAAGTTTCAAGTTGGTATCTATATCAGTCATGTGGAGTTTATGTATTAATTGTTTCTGGAGATGTTATTCATATGTGTGTAGAAAGTGATTATCCTAAATTGAATAATCATCCAGGGGTTATTACTCAGATGTTACAGCCTGGTGGTTTAAAGCTGTAGAAACCTTTTGATTATCAAGCTTACAGATTGCCGAGGAAGTTTGAGAAGATACTACATCCTGATAAGTGTTTGGATACATCCTCCAAGTGAAGACCGTATTGGTTTTAAAAGAAACTTGATGATTTTGGTTGTAAATATCAAGTTTAGGGGAGGATTGTTGGGTTTCAGGTTCCAATGAAAGGAATTATTCTAAGTATGGAACCACTGCCAACTTAAAGGAAACCACGGCTAGAAGAAAGGAATCCACTGCTATGTTAAACCGCTACTAGTAGACACATGGAATCACCGCTATTGTAATCTAAGTACTGCTAGTTAGATATGTCGGTTTAATGATTTGTATTAGATAAATATGAAAAAGATATTTATCTTGTAGGTTACGTATTGTATATTGTAAAGGACTCCTTAGCCTACTAGTAGACACATGGAATCACCGCTATTGTAATCTAAGTACTGCTAGTTAGTTAGAGAGTGGGCTAAACAGACTCTCTCCTTTGGCGAAAAAATAAAACCCTAACTTTTCTATTCGTTCTTCACTAAATCTGCTAAAATCCTTGTGTTTCGTTCATCAATTTGTTATAGTTAGTAATTAACGTTCGTGTTAATTAGTATCCTGATCAGATTGGTGCTTGTTACGCAGGTTCTTGGTGTTTTTTTTGTGTAATCGTTTTTTAGGGTTTTGTTTCAAACCGACTTGGCTCTTGTGATCGCACCACCTCGTGATTCTGTTCTATCCTAATCGGTGGTTGGTATTTGTTAAAGTTGATTCTATATCTATCTGTTTAGGTCCTGATTCTGATGGGTTAGGTTTTGGTTCTCATGCTTATTAAACCCTAACATGCGTTAGGGTTTTTTCTTCCTAGTTATTGTCATTGCTTTATGTTGTTTGCTGAATCTGGGTTCTTCTTGTGTTTCTTGGTTTTGTTAGTGGGTTTAGAGAGATGGAAAAAGGGTTTTTAAATTATACTAGTGCATCCAAATCGTTGACAGATGGTGGCAATGGGTTGGACGAGGGTGGTGACCGGAATAAGGTTGTTGCACCTAGTTTGGCTGATCAAAGTAGGGTGTCGACTGTAAGTGGGGATGAAGGAGCCTTTACTATGAATAAGGAAGATGGTGTGATGTCGATTTAGGAGTGAAACACGCTCGATTCCCTCAAAACATAATGTGGAGCAGTTGATTGCTAATGCAGAAATTTGATGCAGCAACGAATAAAATTGACAGTGATATTGCTAAGATGGCTTCATCTTCTGATGTGAACAACTCGAGTGGTAATGGTACTAAAGTTTATTCTGCAAATACTCCTCTGTCGAGTTTTGATGTGGCTATGCAATCACAATTGTATGGTACTAATCATCTTGTTACTTCTGATCTTAATGCTTCGATGGATGGTAAGAATGCTTCTACTTCTGGTCTTAATGTGAGTGATGGTATACACAATGAAGTGAGGTCGATTGCTAATGTGTTAAACTCGGAACGTGTGTCTAGGAAAGTTAATTTCCGTTCATTGGTGAATGAGAATCGAATTGATAATCATGATACAGTTCTTCCTAAGGCTGCTATGGAGGGTGTGTTTAACCGGTATGATAATACTCTTGTTGGCTTCTTTGTTGGCAAGAATATTGCATTTCAGTTGGTCAAGAATTATGTCACCAATACATGGGGTAAGTTTGGTTTAAAGAAACTTATGAAGAATGATGATGGTGTATTTCTCTTTAAATTTGATTCTAAAGAGGGTGTTGAGAATGTTCTTCAACGAGGACCTTGGATAATTCGTAATTCTCCTCTCATTCTCACTAAATGGACTCCTGACGTGCTATTGTCCAAAAGTGAGGTTACCAAAGTACCTGTGTGGATTAAATTGCATAATGTGCCATTACTTGCATATTCGGAAGACGGGTTGAGCCTTATTGCTACTCAAGTGGGTAAGCCGATCATGTTAGATGCATTCACTAGCTCCATGTGCGTTGACTCATGGGGTCGTATTAGTTTTGCTCGTGCTCTTGTTGAGTTATCATCGGAGCTGATCTTAAACATGTGGTAACTATGGCTATCCCTAAGAAGGATGATAGTGGTTTTACGACGGCTAGTATCAAGGTTGAATATGAATGGAAACCTCCACATTGCATGGAATGTAAAGTGTTTGGGCATGATAATGCTTGTTGTCCTAAGTCTCCTAAGGAGCATCTTGCTGATGCTCACACCTCGAACTTGGATGTGAATGATGATGGTTTTAAGGTAGTGCATAATCGGAAAGCCAAACCCCAAGGTCAGAAGTTTTCTAGCGGTATTAATATGGGTAAGGGTCCTAAATTTGCTCCTAGGAAGCAGGTTTATATCCCAAAGAAGAAGACGTCGGATGTTGCTAAATGCTACAGGTACTCCTGTTACTACTTCTAACTCCTTTGGGACACTTGAGGTGCATGAGGACACGGGCATTCAAAGTCCTGTGGTTGCTTCTAATACTGAGGAGGTTAATGAGGAGGCAATGATTGGAGATTCTACTGGTTGTTCTAAGGAAGCAGATGTGGATAAGGGTCGTACAATGGAGGTTAATGAGGATGTGTTAAATAAGATTGGTTCTACATCACATGTTCGCTAGTGATTCAATGGGAACTATGGATGTTGGTTCTACTCCCATAGTTGAGAAAATTGGTAAGATTGAAAAACTACTTATTGCTGGGAAAGCTACTCTTGTGGATGATAATGGTCAACCTATTCCGGCTACCTCTTCTACTAAGAGAGCCAACCCTTTTTCTAAAGTGGGAGAGATTGTGATGTCTGATTCTAAAGATGAGGTTGTTGCTAACCCATTTGATGAGTCTGTTAATATTTTTGGTGGTGGACACGAGTTTGAAGATGAGTATGATGACTATGATTTCGACGACTATGCGAAACAGGTTCGTGATCTTCCGGGGAATTTGGATACCTTTAATGCCATGTATGGCACAAAGTTTCAAGGTCCTAGGAAGTAATTTTATTTTGTTGTGTCATATGTTTTCATTTGAGTAGTGGTTTGTTTTCTTGTTTAGAGAATTGGAAGTGTCTTGTTATGTAAGCTTTATGCCTATGTAACGGGCTGAGATATGGGACTTCACTCATATCCATTGTACTTAAACGTTTATTTGGTTAATATATTTACCAGGGTGCAGGATTACTCCCCTTTACCCAAAAAAGTACTGCTAGTTAGATATGTCGGTTTAATGATTTGTATTAGATAAATATGAAAAAGATATTTATCTTGTAGGTTACGTATTGTATATTGTAAAGGACTCCTTAGCCTATAAAAGGAGGTTCTAGGTTAGAGTTAGATATACGTGTTAGATATATCTAAAGTCGATACACTTCAAGGTTGTAAAACCCTAATACTATTCAGAATATTCGTATTAATAAAATATTGAGGTGTTGAGTGTTAATCAATTGTTATTCTTCTTAATGTTAAACATTAAATTACGCGTAGTGTTTAACAAGTTTGTTTATATTAAGTCAGCTTCTATATTAGATCGTTTGCTCAACTGGGATCAACATAATATTTTTCTTCATTTTAGACCTATAGATCATGCCATCATGGTGACCACATGAGTGTCATTTTTGGCTTATAAATTACCCGGAATTTAAACATATCATTATGCAATAAGGCAAGGCCTTTTGAATTACATTAGGATTAAGCCACATTAGTATCAACAGAGTAAAAATGCAAAAATTTGCCAACTCATGACTTATATTTGGAGTTTTTTTTACCTTAAACTTCCATGTGCATCTTCACTTGACACATTATTCTAGTAAAAAAAACACGACACATACCTTTTCGTCCCATACGATCTTCGTTTCTATCAACTAAGTTGGCTTTTTTGAGTGTCACTCATAATTACTTGAGGATTGTGTCAAAAGTATGTATATACTTGGATAAAACAGCAATAGAGATTCCTTTAAGTTGTTTGTAAAGTGTTTTGATTAATATAAGTTCACCTTTTCACCGAGAAAAACAAGAATAAAGATAAATCAACACAAAATTTAGAAATCATAACTTCAAGCTAAATTTATGAAAGTTAAAAACAACCCAAGTTATGATTTGATTAATAACATATGCATCAACAATCTTTATACAACATTATTTTACTTGGTATCTTTGTTTGACAACGTTTTTCGCTCACATAGAAAGTTTCATATGTTTACATGCATGGGCTATGCATATGCACAGCTTCAAGAGTTTCCTAGTGGTTTTAAACATGAAGGCATGTACTGTTGCACCACCGTGAGTCTCTCAACCAGAAATTGAAGCAAGTACCTTCTTCAACGCTATAACTTCTTCAAAGAATAGAGATTGAATTATCGTTATTGCAACAAACCTAATTTTCGAGGAAACTCATTCTTTATACACTACTTTATTTTTATTTTTTCGTCTGCTATTGTAATAATACTCAAACACAATGAGCTACAAGTAAAACGCAACACAGATAAGCTACGAGCAATACATATTTATTTATCGAAGTAAATGGAATATATGTATTCATATTTATGCTTAATATTAGTTATAACCTTCAAAGATCGGAAAAATGTATATCTTGTAGCTCCAAATTGTTTGTTCACGACCTGGGCTAAAGATTACACGTTTTGACATCAGAGGCAAATCCATGTATTATCAAGTGGTTTCCAGGAAACACCTTGGACGATGAAAATTTTTAGAAGCGATATAGAATTTTTTTTTTTTATGAACCACCTTAGAAATTATTTGGGAACTATCTTAGATTTTTTTTTTTTTTTTGAAAAACACTTCACTTTTGGTATAAAATATTCTTAGCCCAAATCCCAAATAGCACAAAAAAAAGTCCATTTAATAATAGGCAAATCGCATAAAAATGTATTCTACTTTAGTTCGATTTTAATTTAAGGTGCTCAACTGTTTGTTTCTCAATTTAAGGTATGAAACTTAATTTTACATGCAATGTTAGGTTTTTTGACTTTTCAAAATAGGTTATCGGTCATAAATTTAGCCAAAATGACTTTTAAATACTAAATAATAATGCTACATCACATTACTTTAATCGTTTCAGCGAAAGCAATGACGGAAAACCTCTTTCGAAATACTTTTAGTCACTTTAATCCTGATTTATCGAATGAGAGTTTTGAAGAGAAAGAAGAGTTCCTTTCTTCGTAATTCTCATTCTCATTTGCTTATTCTGTACTTTAGCTAGATCTTCTTTTTTTTTCTGCTGGCAGGAATGACAAGTGCTTTAATTTGGCAAATCTCTTCCGGATCGAGTGAAAGTGGAAATGCAACAAGTCTTCCGGCTTTGGAGTCTTCCTCGAGCAGTGAATCATTGGCTTCGTTTAGAGCTGAAATCGCAGCCGAGAGAACGAAGCTGAGATTTATGCTCGCATACGAAGTCTCCAGAGCCGTGATTACTACAACCTTCCTCCCCAGAATAATCCTGGGGAGTATGAGGGGCTTGTTCGCGATCACTTGGATCAATCTGTCAATGTTCCCCATTATAGGAACATCCTAGATAAAACCTCAAAAAACCTTACATTAAACATAAAAATAACTTTGGTGCCTTAAATTAAGAAAGAAAAAGAAAGTTGGATACCTAAAATTCAAATTGACCTAAAGAAGAGTACCTTTTTATGCGATTTCCACTTTAATAATTATTAACTTTAAAAAAGGCATAAGAACATGTTTAATTTTTTTTACCGTTATTCGTTTGTTAAATCTTATTTGATCTTATTATATTTAATGTTTTATTATCACATTTTGTTAAATTGGATTCAATCCGACCTCAAATTTTGACAGGTTGGTTGAACGAATGTGATTTTTAACTTGACCAAATCAAGGAACCACCTTGGATTTCCGGCTAGATCCGCCACTGTTTGACATGGTCCCCGATTTCACCTGTTATTAAACTCAACAATCTGGAAGCAGATCATTTAATATATGTTGCATGTAAACTGAGAACTTTCAAAACACAGAGGTCAACAATCGGTTTCACCCATGTCAATAACCTTGTGCTACGTACGTAATTGGACCAACCAAAATGTCTTGCAAACAATTAAGAGTTAATAAATAACAAGCAATGCATCCAAAAACCTCATCAGAGAAATTTTTCGTAAAATGGCCCTATATTTTACTTCATTGATTTTGGTCAAGAGATTAGACATGAATAACTAGACATGAGAAATTTTTCGTAAACATGTTTTGGTGAGAAATTTATATCAATTTATATATGGTTAATTCATGTAATTTTTCATAAGCCAAGTAGATACAAAGTTATTTTTGTTGTTGATTTTATATACGAAACAATTTTTTCCGAAGAAATTAATGCGTAAATTTAGATTAACTAGTTGACAAAAGACATGGTATGTGAATTTGGTGTACAATTTTTGTGCAAAACATTGGAGATGAACTTATGTTGGTGTAAGTAGATTCTTTTGTTTCACATAATTAGTATAAGAGAGCGCGGTGTTGTTGCCAAACAACACGCCGTTGGGTTTCTTGCACCAACGATGCTGCCGTACTGCACCGGTCCCCACACCGTTGTGGTTCATTCGACCCTTCGCTGGTGAAATGGTGTGCGATGTTGGGTTTTGTCTTATAGTTTCTTATTTTTTGTTTTGTTTTGTGAGTGAGTTTTATAGGACTCACATGCACCCAGCACCAATAACATTTATAGCTAAAACTGAGGAATGTGTTTTAGTTATTATGATGTTATTGGATGGATTTTGAGATGGCACACTAATAACAGGTTATTAGTGCACCTAGCACTCTAAAGGTTTGATGTATACCTCAAATAGCTCTTATGAGTGAGTTGATGTGAGTCAAGGGACGTTTGGAATTAGGTTTTAAACATGAAAAACCAAAAACCGGGCGGGACGGAACTTAAATCAGAAAGCAGTTTTCGGTTCAAAACCGGCCAAACCAAACTCAATAATCGGTTTATGATTTAATTTCGGTTTTAACCAAATGAAACCAAATTAGGGTAAAGCTTAATACTCTTATATGTTAAAAATAGTTTTAACTTTAAATATATTTCTAGTTTTTCCAAACATCTAATGCCCATATCTGTATTAGCCACAAAAGAAGTTAACCTAACTCGGAGAAATATCTCGTTTAATATTTGTTGAGTTTTGAGTAACCAATATGAAAGCATCGCAAAGCCTTTGTTTGTATATCAACTCGCATCCCCTTTTATGTAAGTTTGTATTATTGTTTATGAGTAAAGTTATTTTACATACCAAACTTTTCTCACATACTAAGGGACTCATCTCCATCATTCATTTAAAAAAAAATCAATGCCTGAGATTAAAAGTATTTTATTATTTAACATATTTTTTATAATTTAAATATCTCTTAAACCGTTAATCGTTAAGCGAAAATATTTACACCGTCGCGACGAGCATTTAATTATCTTTCTCTAGACGGGCACTTTGATATACTTTCGAAAAAAAGAAAAAAATTCGTTTTTTCACGTTTTTTCGTTTTTTTACGTTACTGAAATTTGCATGAAAAAAATCATATATGATAAAACACTAAGTTGAATATCATATGTGATATTAGTGTTAAATCATATATGATATGTAATATCATATGTGATATTACACTAAGATCACATGTGATATTAAATATCATATATGATATTACACTAATATCACATGTGATAACCAAATTAGTGTTTTATCATATATGATTTTTTAATGCAAATTTCAGTAACGTAAAAAAACGAAAAAACTTAAAAAAAAACGTGAAAAATACGAAGAAAAAAAAAATTGTCGAAAGTATATCAAAGTGTCTATCTATAGAAAGATAATTAAATGCTCGTCGCAATGATATATTTTTTTTCGCTTAACGATTAACGGTTTGAAAGATATTAATATTTGAAAAAAAATGATGAAAGTGGGTTTTTTAAATTGTTGGGATTAATCTCATCAATTAGATCAAATAAAAATGGAGAAGTGTGGAGATTGATCCCTTGATATGTAAAAAATCTTTTGTATTGTTTATAAGTCTTTAATGAATAAAAACATTTATAAATGCATGTAAGAGAAAGTGTGTTAGATTGTGTATCGGCTAAATTAGCCTCACATTAAGGAATATGATCAATAATCAAAATTAGTTGTCTATTTAACCAATTTAATTTAGTTAATATGTTAACATTGTTTCTTAGCTACCTTTTTTTTATATGTTTTGTTATTAGCCCATTTATATAGCTGAAATCAAATAAAAAAGTTGGTTTTTGATGTCATCATTTTTATTTTATTTCTACAACGCACCCCGATTCAAAACCAAACCAGACCGAGTTCAGCTATAAAAATTTCAATACCGAATAACCCAAACGGAATCAAGAACAGAACTGATAAAGAATTTGAGTTACATTTTATCTCACCCTATATAATATTCCTTTTTCTCCACTGTAATTTTTCATAGATTTGGCTGCTCTATTTTTTGGTCAGAATTGTGACATAGATGACTAAATGACTGTTTGATTTCTGTCAGTAGATGTCAATTTTAATTCGGATGAAAAGAAAGACCAAGGGCGTCAACAAATTTATGTCCCTAGACCTTTATATTCTTTTTAAGCTTTTAAGAAATCGGATTTATATCGATCAGTATGTATTCAGGTGTCACTACGAGATACGTGTATAATATTGTTTATATTTGTATTTGAAGAATGAGTATGTTTTCTTTATTTAAATTTTGCCAGTAGATCAAGTCGAATATACCGGAAAATCACTAGTTTGGTTTGTCATCTTCGCCTCTCGGATTACAATAATATTTGGGAATGCACTATTGATCCAATTGGCTAGTAAGATGCTTAATTTGTCATGTATGCAAACTGTATCTCTCCTATTGATCCAGTTAGAATTTTGAAACATGTTTTTTAAGACTCCGAAATGATCGTTTTACTCTATTGTAAATAAAAGTATATATTGTTGATCAAGAGTATAGTATTTCATTCATATAGAAACATCTTGTAGGGGTGGCAATTGATTTTCAGTCGTGTCGTGTTAACGTATAT
This sequence comes from Chrysanthemum makinoi, assembly GCA_910596185.1. Taxonomy (NCBI): domain Eukaryota; kingdom Viridiplantae; phylum Streptophyta; class Magnoliopsida; order Asterales; family Asteraceae; genus Chrysanthemum; species Chrysanthemum makinoi. Next base: position 43,381,721 of record OU343223.1, read on the forward strand.
GCTATTTGGTTATAATGTTCAAATTTAGCTGCATGTTGGCGGGTTAGTAACTAGCCTTTACCTATTTGGGTTAACCTTTACCTAAACACGACCCATTTATTAATCGTGTCAAGAAACTCAACACTAACCCAGACCTGCATAACACGTGTAACCCATTTGTAACCCGTTTAACCCATTTAAGTAAATAGGTCAAGCAGTGAATAAAGTTCGTGGTTTGTCGATTTAACTAGTTTAAATGCAAAAATTGATATAAGGATCTAAAATATGGTAAGAATAACATACAAATAACTATACGACAATTTTATGAATTATAGGCGTAAATTTTCATGATATCTAAGGTATAAAATTATAATTCACTCATACTAAGTAAATAACAAAATACATTTAATCCACATCCAACATAAAAACCAGGTTATATATATTTTATTTTTAAGATCTTATATACTTAAATGGGTTCACGGATTGACCTGTTTAATACTTACTAAACCCAAACACGACCCATTTATTAAACGGGTTAGACGGGTTGACCCGTTTTTTACCCAAACCTGTTTATCCTCAACTCAAACCTGTTTAACTTCGTGTCGGGTTCGTGTCGTGTCGAGAGTTGACACCCCTAGTATGAAGCAACACATAAGATCATCCCCAACCATGTCCTTCAAATGTAAAGGTGAAAAAAAAAAAAAAAAAAAAAGCATATTCAAATTAACATTGTTCCTTAAAAAATCATTCTTCTCCAACCATGTACTCCAAATATGGAGTATCAAGTGCAAATCATAACAAATGTCTAATATATTATAAAAGCTAACCAATTAGACAATGCTATAGCATTTGAATGATGAATAATTATCCTTCAAATATGAATCATTTTCAAAAATTCTTCAAAACAATCTCGAAATATAGAGCATGTTTGAAGTTGTTTTTCATGTCTCCATTCTTCAAATATAAAGAAAATGAGGTTTTGAAGAGCATGGTTGGAGTTGCTTTTCATGCCTCCATTCTTTAAATATGAAAAAATGGGGTTTTGAAGAGCATGGTTCAAGATGGCCTAAATGTGACAATTACTTTTTGTATGTTTGTACGGCGGAATTTTATTAAGCTTGTAGCCATAGGCTATTAGATTATATATCTTCATGCATTTGAGTTTCTAACAGCTTGTGTTACCTACACTTTCTTTGTAACCTTTAATTTGAAAAGCATATATAAATCATAACATGAACAACATAAAAGAAAAACATTTATTGAAGTTGGATACTTGGCTAAACAAGTAAAAATGCGTAAAGAGACCAAATCTAGGTTCATTTGTCAAATTCTAGAGCTCAATGACATATGCTTTAATATTTATTGTTACCAATTACTCATTATATTGGAGAATAAAGAGTTGGCACTATTTGTAAAGGAACTTTCTTATCTGCAACAGCTCTAAAATTCGATGTTAAGTCAATATCATTAGGACTTAAGCCATTAGGTAGTTCCCAGTTGAAGTAGTATAGCAATTGAGTAAGAATGATTATAAGGTGCACCCGGTTTCATTGTATAATTTGGTTATAAATTGATTTGATAGTTTGCATGTAGTTAGGCATATGTATATTTAGTAGATGATCAAACCATACCCGATTGAATTTCCTCGCTTACTTTTGCTTAGAACGGGAAGAAAGTTAAAATAATATAATATGAAATATAATAATGTAATAGTTGGGTCATGACACTTAAATTGATCTTATCCGGCTTGTCACCCGCGCACGGTGGCCAAAGAAAAAAGTTGGAGAACTGTCATAATTATTGGTGGTAGTCATATGCTGGGCTTGCCTATCTGATTCGTCACCCGCACAAGGTGATATTTTAGTTGTTAGCATGGGTCAGACGTCAATTTTTATGATGGATAGCATTGCACTTAGCTGAGACAATTTTATGTGAAATAACTCAATCCTTGTATTATTGATAATGAAATTAGGAAGGTTGGTTTAATTTAGTGCATTAACTAATTAGACTATGTGGTTGATAACTTCATCATATGATATACCAGTAGGCACGAAGCATAGTTGTTCCCATTTAATTAAAACGGACTAAATTAACCGGTTCTCGTGTGCCGATGTGTCTTAGTAAGCACCTATAGGATAGATATTCATACTCTCAAATGATTGGTCTTTTTATCAACCTTAAAAGGAGTGTATAAAGCATTCGGGATGACATGTATAAGAAACGGTCCGGATGGCTAAAAAGAAGTTTATGTATGTTATGAGAAAAATGCTTGAAATATGAAGTAAAATTCAAGTGCAAAAATATATATATATATATATATATATATATATATATATATATATATATATATATATATATATATATATATATATATAAAGATTGCGCTTAAAGTGATGTATGAGAGCTAATGTGCTCTTAAAAAGTTTGCTCCTATGGTATAAAAACTCCGGTATTATAAAAGTGTAAGGTATTCTTACCTCTCGCTTTGGATCTATGTTTAGATTGATTATAGAGGTGTACTAAGTATGTTGGGCACATGGTTAATTATATGAAACATAAAGTAAATGGAACAAATGGGGTTATGCTAAGTGTTTAAGAAGGACAAAAATATTGGTAATCATTTTGGATTATTTGTTACATAGGATAGTTATTAGTGTGCTAGGTTGAATTTAATCTTTTTGATGGAATTTCAATGGTATGATTAAAAATTATGTAATTAACATGCTAAGATATAGTAGATTTCTTCCTCGGGAGAGTAAGAGTTAAGTTGAGGGGGTTTGATCGGTGTATTTTACATACCCCTCATAGCATGTTAATTATGCATTGTAGCATCATTATTCATTGTTATACATGTACTTTGAGGGTGTTTTGTGATTATGTAGGCCATGCGCGAAAAGGAGCTAAAGTTGTGAAATTACAAGCTTAAAATGAAGAGATGAAATATTTGGACGTTGTTGCATTCTCTTTCGTTCGAGTTCCGTTTTACGTGATAAAATACCCAAAAATCTGGAGTTAGCTTGTGAGTTTATATAGTGCAAAGACAGTTCGTGATTTGGCTTCTTAATTTATTTGGGGCCTTGGACGCAGGCACGTAGCAAAGAAAATTAATGAAAAAGCCTTGAGCCTATTTTGGTGTTAGATGGTAGAAAAGAAAGAAGAAAAAGGTCTTGGGCCCATGTGGCTTTGGGTCTTGGACGTGAAGAGCAGGAAATCACAAAAGGGTTTTATCCCATATATATTCGGATAGATACGAGAGGACCCCATCTGATGCATACACAGCCGACATTTTTTACTCCGAGTCATTCGTCATTCACAATTCACAAACAGAAGTAGTGATCAGCCGCCTTTTTGATATCATTGGACAAGCCACAATATTCTTACTCATTGTATGTTATATGATATCTCGACTATCGTGCCAACAAGGTTTTAATCATTTTTTTTAGTCTTGATCATATTTGTACGTACCATGCATATTAGAATAAATATGATATCTACGTTTGTCATGCACGGCTAAGCCTCTTGTAATCTCTCCCGGTAAAAGACATATTTGGTGTGATCATGTTTACAGATTATAATTTATTTGTCAAACATTAATTCATATGATTTTATTGCATATCATTTATTTGAATTTAATGTTTTAGTATAATTATTTTATTGAATTATTGTGAGACATTTTATTGCTAGTTAACGATTGTGACAAGCCTTAGAAGCATAAGGGTTAAGACGGTCGTATGTTTAACATAATTTGTTCCTATAATTGTTCATTAAATAATTATAAAATTAATTAATAGGATTATTAGAAGACATGTTATTGCTAGTCAACGAATTGTGCCGAGTCCAACTAGTTTAGGTATTAAGACAATTCGTGTGGTAAACATAACTTGCGCCCAAAATTATCCTTTTCAATTAATACAAAGCAAGCATTAGTAATAATCAGTAACTTAGTCATATCAATATATCCGGAGCCGGGAGGGATCGCTTTTCACTCAATTGTTCACAACTTCGCTTTTATTTGCTTATTGAATCTTTATTTGTTTATTTGCTTTTTAGTTTATTAGTAGTTTTGTTATTAAGTCTTAAATCAATTATTTATTTCATAGAATTTAGTTTAATTAGTAATTTAGTTATTAAAATTTCAAAACCAAAACTTTTATTGATCAGTGATCACCCCAAAACTTAAATTAAAACCACATACTCCTCGTGGATACGATACCCGCTTGCCCTATCTAGTATAAGGTAATTAGGTTTATTTTTGATTGGTACAACGAGCCTGTCAGACACTCTATTGTAACTTTGTAAGGTGGTGTTTATTTTTTAAGAGGATCTAAATCTGAATCTGAACCTCACATCTGAATCTGAATATGGGGCGTAAATGTCTGAATATGACCCCATCTGAACGGGAAAAAACACTCATGTTTGAAATGCACATTTGCTTGCTCGTACTATTTTTTTCTTTTTGGTTATTTTTGTGTCAACAAGAGGCATTAAGTCACCCCTCTCAAGTCTAGACCATTAAGATCTTACTGCCTCTGACCGCGTCTGAACGGGGAAAAAAACACAAACGGTCTGAATGGCCAAAATGTCTGACCGCGTCTGAACAGTTCAGATTCAGAGAATGTTAAGAGGCTCTTTTTAAAAAACAAACACAACCTAAGTTTGATACCACAAGGGTGTTTTAATGTTCAACATGGTATCATGAGCGCGTCAGATATCAAATTCTAGTCGGTGGCCATGAGCCGTTGCCTCTATGCCACTCCATTAAATCCTAGCTACCACCATTTATTCCCTCTCTACTACAAATAAAAAGCAATTTTCGGCCTAAACATTATCCACATATTATTTTGGCCATAACGTTTTTAACTGTTTAGAGTTCATTGATGTTGTCAACGCCGTTCTCTTCATTTTTAAGTTCTCCACAAAACCCAACCAACTTCGCCTCCGTCGACTGCCGAACACGTTGTTGTAAGTTGATTGCCGGGAAAAAAATTTGTCTATGCTTTGCTTTTACTTTTGTTGTTGTTGTTGCCACACAATGAAAATTAATCTCCGCTTGATATCGGATATCCTTATCAACAATAAATTATTTCTTTTAGTTCTATAATAATTTTTTAGATTCGTTTTCTTTTATCATTAATTAGTTAGTTAGCGTATTCAATCCGAGCTTTTGTCATTTCGTCGTTCGGATTATAAAGGAGTATTAAAAGATAGACTAAAGGCTCAAGCCCAATTATGGGTTTAAGATCATTAGGGTTTCCACGTAACCTTTATTATATATGATTGATTAATACACATAATAACTTATAAGGAATTCATCAACTAATATCGGAAGGAAAATGCTAAACATTCCTACATTATCTTCCTACAAAGTGCCTTACTCACAGGATCTTGCCAAGTGGCTGAACTGATAGTTTGGATGTAGAGAGAGAATGAGTAGGAAAAAACTATATAATATTGTTGTGAGTGTAGGAGAATTTGTAGGATGAAAATGTAGGAATGTGTAGCAAAGCTCGCTCATATCGGAAACATCTTAGCTTTCATGCGTGAACGTGTGTGTTCAAATCTTAACTACATTATAATGCATTTAGGTCATTCATTAAAAAGGAAGTTTTAAAAAAATAAGCCTACACACTTACTATAAGAGGAAGGCTTAAAATACAATACATTCCATTATTCAAAATTAAATGCAGACGTTTTCACTAACATAAATACAACCCATTATTAAAAACATGTAACCGCTAAAAATCATTATTATCAGTAATGATTACTAAAAACATATAACCGCATCCACTATATAAATACACACAAACTATTTCATATCTCTCTCACACACATCTAAAACATCAGCAATAAGGCCGAGTGTACCCGCCACCATAAAATTTAGTCACAAGATATCCACCGCCACATTACTCGAGTACCCTGCTAATATATATTTATAATTTAACGCACATCCATCTATCTGTACTAATAAAACACAGTTTTTATTCAGTTATCTAATTAATTTTTTCTAAAAATAACTTATAACCTTAGTGTGACACATGGCACTCATAAACACTCCATATACAAGTGGTTTTGGGAAAGCATTTATTTTCTTTGACATTGCCTGCTTCAAAATATTTCAAACTCGGCATTTCCCCAAAAATTAATAGTCGATTTCATTACCTTCCTAATTTGTTATACATTTATTTTTTACTTTTAATTTCCAAAAAGTTTGAACCCATCCCTTCTCTTAAACGATCAATTTTATGATCGATTTCTCCATCCTTTTTTTCTTATGTTTATAATTTATAACTTTTTTTTATCATTTACTTTATAGCCAATTTAAGATTGAATTACTTTAATTTTCTATCAAATTTTAAGTAGTTTTTGGAAACTGATTGATTTAAATTTTCCTGTTGTTGCAGGAATGTGGAATACAAGACTGATTTCAGATGATTAAAAACAATCAATTTGATTCTTCTAATTGATTTTATTTCTAGATCGAGTTTATATTGTTTCAGCTACCCATCATTTCCATCCTTCCAGATTTCTCGACAACTTCCGATTCTCAATTAAAGGTTGGTTTTATACAGATACATGTTTATCATGTGTAATGTACTAATATGCAAGGCTTTTTTTTCTTTCATTTTGTACGTAGCTATTTATTTTAGTTAGTTTTTTAAAATACAATCACATTAAAAAAAATGATCAGTCTTTGTTCATTTGTTTATGTTTTGCATGCCTTATATAAAGTGTTTGATGAAATGCTCGGGCGAAAGAAACTTTGAAAGCTTTTTAAGTATTTGCACTATTATACGTAATCACGCCACATGCTTGATACAACGCAAATAGAAATGCAACCACCTAATTTTCATGTAGTATGAAATATTATTAAAATACAAATTCATTAAACATGGGAAATGGGAAAAAAAAAGAAAAAGAAAAAGAAAGAAAGTGATGAAGACTTAAAGCTTGCGGTTTTCAGATTGATGATTGTTTTTTGTTGCTTATCATCTTGGGTTAAAGCGCCAAGCAGATATGTGTTGTTTTAATAAGAAATCCTGACGTCCCCTAATAATTGAGGGATTTGTGTGTATCCAGAAGTGAGTAACACATCAATAGGATATATCAAGATACTTTCTGTTTTCGTTTAAACTATTGTTAGCAAGTTATGCTTCTACTCATGTATAATATTTAAGGACTTGATAACACTAAATATGTATTCGTCTTACAGTTATAGTTCTAAGAAAGAGACTAATATTGATACATAATCACAAGTGGATGCTATACGGTAAGCTCAATCTATTAATTCTATATTCTTTTGGTGAAAGGCATCATGCCATGCTAATTTTGCATATAAAATCTCATAGTGCATCTATTGATAAATCTTATCGGGTGATTTAAATCACTTCCGTTGTGTTTTTCAGTTACCTTTTCCATTGTTCGTGAGAATACCATAATTATATCCCAAGAAATATTACTTTAAGGATGGCTTTCTTGCCACAAGTGTGCTTTGATCTAGTCGTTCTATATTCCCACAAGCCCAGGTACTTTCTTGAAATTTTATTGATTAAGGCGTCTTCCAACTTCATTAGTTTGGGTATTATCATAGAAAATATTCAAACTTTGATATCCCTCAGTGGTTATTTATTTTAGTCTTTATGGTTTTATTATCCATCCAAATAATTATTCTAAACAAGTCACCTTTTATCTCCCCTGAATCAAAATTAAGAGATTTTGCGGGCTTTCTCTGTCTTCTTTTTCTTCATATTCACGTCGGAGAAAACAGATTCCAAGCAAGCTCTATCATTCACACAGACCACATCTATCTATACTAATAAAACACAGTTTTTATTCAGTCATCTAATTAATTTTTTCTAAAAATAACTTATAACCTTAGTGTGACACATGGCACCCATAAACGCTCCATATACAAGTGGTTTTGGGAAAGCATTTATTTTCTTTGACATTGCCTGCTTCAAAATATTTCAAACTCGGCATTTCCCCAAAAATTAATAATCGATTTCATTACCTTCCTAATTTGTTATACATTTATTTTTTACTTTTAATTTCCAAAAAGTTTGAACCCATCCCTTCTCTTAAACGATCACTTTTATGATCGATTTCTCCATCCTTTTTTTTCTTATGTTTATAATTTATAACTTTTTTTTATCATTTACTTTATAGCCAATTTAAGTTTGAATTACTTTAATTTTCTATGAAATTTTAAGTAGTTTTTGGACACTGATTGATTTAAATTTTCCTGTTGTAGGAATGTGGAATACTAGACTCATTTCAGATGATTAAAAACAATCAATTTGATTCTTCTAATTGATTTTATTTCTAGACCGAGTTTATATTGTTTCAGCTACCCATCATTTCCATCCTTCCAGATTTCTCGACAACTTCCGATTCTCAATTAAAGGTTGGTTTTATATAGATACATGTTTATCCTGTGTAATGTACAAATATGCAAGGCTTTTTTTTCTTTCATTTTGTACGTAGCTATTTATTTTAGTTAGTTTTTTAAAATACAATCACATTAAAAAAATGATCGTCTTTGTTCATTTGTTTATGTTTTGCATGCCTTATATAAAGTGTTTGATGAAATGCTCGAGCGAAAGAAACTTTGAAAGCATTTTAAGTATTTGCACTATTATACGTAATCACGCCACATGCTTGATACAACGCAAATAGAAATGCAACCACCTAATTTTCATGTAGTATGAAATATTTTTAAAATCCAAATTCATTAAACATGGGAAATGGAAAAAAAAAAAGTGATGAAGACCCTAAGCTTGTGGTTTTTAGATTAATGATTGTTTTTAGTTGCTTATCATCTTGGTTTAAAGCGCCAAGAAGATATGTGTTGTTTTAATAAGAAATCCTGACGTCCCCTAATAATTGAGGGATTTGTGTGTATCCCGAAGTGAGTAACACATCAATAGGATATATCAAGATACTTTCTGTTTTCATTTAAACTATTGTTAGCAAGTTATGCTTCTACTCATGTATAATGTTTAAGGACTTGATAACACTAAATAGGTGTTCGTCTTAGAGTTATAGTTCTAAGAAAGAGACTAATATTGATACATAATCACAAGTGGATGCTATACGGTAAGCTCAGTCTATTAATTCTATATTCTTTTTGTGAAAGGCATCATGCCATGCTCATTTTGCATATAGAATCTTATAGTGCATCTATTGATAAATCTTATCGGGTGATTTAAATCACTTCCGTTGTGTTTTTCAGTTACCTTTTCCACTGTTTGTGAGAATACCATAATTATATCCCAAGAAATATTACTTAAGGGATGGCTTTCTTGCCGCAAGTGATGCTTTGATCCAGTCGTTCTATATTCCCACAAGCCCAGGTACTTTCTTGAAATTTTATTGATGAAGGCGTCTTCCAACTTCATTAGTTTGGGCATTATCATAGAAAATATTAAAACTTTGATATCCCTCGGTGGTTATTTATTTTAGTCTTTATGGTTTTATTATCCATCCAAATAATCATTCTAAACAAGTCACCTTTTATCTCCCATGCATCAAAATTAAGAGATTCAAGGGTTTTCAATTTTATGTTGAGAAGAATATAAATCAAATCTAAAAACCGTCAGGTGTTTTGGCTTTTCATTTCCCCATTCTTCAAAGCTTCTATAATGTTTAGTCTCATATGTATTCTTTTTCATGTAAACTTATCTCCAAATCCTCATTATGTGTCATTGGTCTCATAAACTGAGCTTTGGCGAACTAATCTACTATCTTAATTAAAATACTTTAGTTTAATGTTTGGTGTTTCTAAAAAGAGAATTGTTAACAATACCATTTAATACATTAGATAATTTTTTTTCTGGCATTTGATGTCATATTGGCCAATATCATTAATTCTCAATACATAGTGTTCCTGTTTAGTATACAATGGTAAACATATTGATAATTCTACAAGTAAAAACATAGTCACATGGAAACCAGGTAAAAAGAAACCTCTCAAACTAATTGACCTTGAGTAAGTCTATGAATATGTTTATGAAAATATGTGGCTTCTGTTAAACTAACTGTTATTAGGCAGTGAGTTTGGTATATGTACCTGAACATGACCTTTAATGTCAAAACGCAACATCAGTCATTAGGTTTTTGCAAAAGATGAATGATTGTAGTATTGGGTAACGAATATAAAAGGTTCTAATACTATTAAAAAACGGAGGAGTTAAGGCTACGAGTTCTTTCATGTGCTCTCTCTCTCTCTCTCTCTCTCTCTCTCTCTCTCTTAATTTGTCGGCATATGTTGTAAAAGATGAATTATTGATGGGTTGGTTAACAACTTTAAAGATTATAAGTAAAAGGGAGTTGCTCAAGTTGAATTATGGATTGTTTAATGTGTTTTTATACAAAATATATAGTTCTGTATTTATGATCTTTTTTTATGTATGTAGTTAAGTTTAATTATGGATTGTTTAATGTGTTTTTATACAAAATATATAGTTCTGTATTTATGATCTTTTTTTATATATGTAGTTTGGTACTCAAGGCTGATAGGGATCATTCTACTGAAAGTTTGTCCATGATATCTACTACTACAAAAAACAAGACCCATGAAGAGTTTATAAAGAAGTTTCCATACATAAACATTGATGAAAACTAAGCATCTTATAGCATCTTATATCATTTAGTACAAAAATACAAGTCTCATTCTTCCCTAACTCGCATATAAGAGACACAAAACATATAGTATGTCAATTTCAACGGCAAATGTTTCACCTTTTCGTAATAACCAGTAACAAACTAATACATGGGGTTTTTGTAACTTAAGGATCCTTACCTTAACGACACCTTCTCAAACACCTCAGACAAGAACGCCACTTTCTTGCATTCCGAACGGTACATTTTTTGTGATTTATTTGGTTAACACATATTTCCAAATGTATTTATAACGAAATAGACACATTGCCATTCATATTTATTCGTTATCATTTTTTTCACTTGCACGTATTTCTCTAACTACTAATGTCAAATCTCTCATTCCATTATCCGCCTCAACGCCATCTTTTACACCGTTTCAGAGTAATTTACTATTAGTTTACATTTTAGAAGTAAACTTTGTGTATTTGTTGACATTTAGTGACTTTAAGTTAGGTAATGTGTATAAGAACAATTAGGGGTGAGCATCGGTCCCGGACCGGACCAGACCGACCAAGACCGAGACCGATTTAGTCCAAAACCTGAGACCGAGGACCGGGCCGTATGTGGTCGGTCCGGTCCGGTCCAGTCTCGGTCGGTCCGGTCTAACAAGGCAAAATAGTCGGTTTGTGGTCCGGACCGGACCGATCAAGACCGAGACCGAATTAGCCTAAAGCCGAGACCGAGGACTGGACCGAATGTGGTCGGTCCGGTCCGGTCTCGGTCGGTACGTCGATCAATCCGGTCCATTCGGGTGGTTTGCTCAGCCCTAGGAACAATGCAACAACGAATGTTTATGACCACAAGAAGAAATAGTGTCATGTGTCTAATGCCCACTCCTAATGGTTGGTTTTAATAACATCATCCCTTCTACTATTGTTTGATCATTCAAGTCTTAGTTGATCTTAAGTTACATAAAAATCACTAACAACAAGCTTTTGTGTTGGGTTTACCATTACAAGTCAATTGCCATACTTTGCTACACGAACCCCTAATATATTCCCAACATCTAACGAGCTACTACGCAAGAGAGCATCACTTTCCCAAACATCAACCTGTGAGTTACATGTAAACTTAATTTTACTATTTTTTTTATATTTGTAAACTTATTTATGATCTTATGGAGAGTCTACTCCCTAATCCATTATTCAATTGGTAATGTATACTATTTAAGTTACGTGAATTATTTTTTTGTTAAGTATCAAACATGTAATGGTAATAATGGACAATGAAACGAAAATGAGTCACCTTCAACTCCTATTCCTCTTGCTAGATCTGTTGCGACAGTCACACCGTCATGTTCATCACGAAAATGTATAGCTCGATTGTCAAATGTATCGAATGGTTAGTTGTTTTTTTTACATTTGCAAAAATTTTAGTTACATTTTTTTTCAAACATAGTTTATGCGATGACAATAATTATATCATGTGTTGTGTTTTTTAACAATCCTAATATGTAACATTCGAAACAAATTACTTTGACCATCTAATGAAAGACATTCTATCGAGACAGACATAACAAGGGATGTTAAAGACATCTTGGATAGGTGTAACAAGTTGGTGGAACTTTTAGGATGGCACAAGACATGCATACGGGGAACACAAAACAACTAATGAAAATCAAGCTTATCATGACTTCCTCTTTTTACATATGACCAGCTATATGTAGCCGACTCTCGCGTTAGAAGTAAAAAAGGATTAAAGCTTTGTGACAAAGACGAAAGCCTCGCAAATAGCACAACCAATGCGGTCTACATAGATGCTACACAATTGTGATACTTACATGTGGTTGTATCTCACTTTAGTAGAAAAAGGGATTGAAATGGTTATGTTCTCTTTCGGTGGCAGTGTGTTTCATAAAACTTTTGTTTCATTATTAAGAACTTAATCTTTTTCAGTTACTCAACTATCGTGTTTCATGACTTATGTTTCATTATTACTAACTTCGTCATTTACGTTGGCTTATCCAATGTGATTCATTATTTTTTTTGACGTTTTTCTAAAATACCCTTGAATTTCACGGGTCTTTTAGCTAGTTCTAAATATAAAAGTATTTGCCAGTGCCTTTTAGCTGCCTCATGATGGCAACATGAAAATACAGGGACATGATGATGGTCACTTTGAGCGACGACGCATGTCGTCACTAAAAGTCACAAAATGACAAAGCTTTTAACTTTTAACCTGACTTTCAACGAAGAGTTTTTCTTATAAGTTTGACTGTAGGACACGTCGTCGCTAAAAGTATATATTAATTAAATAATAAATATTGTGAGCTGAGATTAAATAAAAAATTTGATTTTCTTAATTGGTTATTCCCTCCCATAACTAAGTTATCTCGCAAAGACTTTTAGTAACGATATGTGTTGTCATAAAAGGTATAATATAACTAATATTTAATTTCAGATTAAATAATTTATTTTTATTGAAAACGAATAAAAAATAATTAAATAATGATCTTTTAACGTGTATATACATTAGCAAGACGCATGTCATCGATAAAAGCCTTATTAAATGAAAGTGTGGACCCCAACAATATACTCTCTTTTTTTTATATATTTGGATAACTTATTAATAATTTAAATAAGAGAAAATGATGCAAATAAACCGCGCGCCTTGAGACTAGTCACTTTCCGGACCACTTTTATTTTTTATTTCAAATTGGACCAAGGGCAACCGCTGTCATTGGGCAACTCATCGACATTGCGACAAGTGTCCCGTATGTGTAAGGTATTGTTTTTTGGGCAACTAAAAAGCGCTGGGCAACCGTATTTTTTGATAAGGGTTGTTTCGTCATTTCACATTACATAGAAAGTACACTTTTGAATGGTGAAAGTACAGTACATATGTATTCAAAATAAATTACCCACTCTCACAAAAACATTCATAGTTACCGTTTTTCTCTGTTTTTGCTTCTCGCATAAAAACATTCTTAGTTACTTGTTTTCACAAATGAGACCGTCTTCTTCGTCAGTCCCTCTCTTCCTTGTATCATCAGTTATGTGACCAGCTAGAAAGCTACAGTGTTGACTGCAATCCACATTGGATTGATCTAGTTTGTTTAAAAATTGTGGCCAAATATGGTACGTAAATATTTTGTTCGTTGTTTATTACATATTATTTATTTCCAATTGGTTCTATGCTTTAACAAATAGTTGTTGTTATTCGATTAATACATTTGTTATATAGGTGTTAATTCCATTCTATAATCCATTTCTCCTTTTTATGTCTGCGATTAGTAATTATGTAGGGTATAATACGGTAGATGTCGTTTGTTAGGTATGTGACATAACCTGGTTCATTATAAATTTTAGTGGCACTCTGTAGACTAATTAGGAGTGGTTTATATGCATCGTATACGCAATTGTTTACGACGTTGGTATAGATTCCATCCATGATCTGATTTAAATTGTTGTTTTTGTTGACTATTTTTAGGACTATGAAGCTAAGTTAATCATTACCAGTAAACTGAACAACTTTTGGTTGGTAAAGCAAAAGTTAGACGCAAAACACCGCATCTTGTTTAGGAATACCTGCTTTGGAAGATGGATTGATCTCTTGTTTTTTGAACATGAAACGCACATCATAGATTATATGCTAAGAAAACAGCATAAAGTCGACGATTCCCACTATGATATGCCCTTCATTTTTTACATTGAATGGCATGCTTTACATTTTGGTCGTCGTGAGTTTTGTCTAATGACCGGGTTGCGGTTTGGATCTGTGAGCTTTGGGTTGTATGCATCTGGTTTTCTAAATTTTCGTAACAGGGTATTTCCTGACAAGCAAGGGTATATTGTAACCAACTTAGATGTTATTGGTGTTATCGAAGATGAAGAGCGGTTTCGACAGATATCTGATGAAGATGTTGTACGTCTTTGTCTTTTGTTAGCCTTAGAGGTGATCTTTATGGGTCGTTTGTTGACATGCGAGGTGGATGATACACTAATGAGGTTAGATGATAATCTAGATGATTGGAATGTTTTTCCATGGGGTGAGCATATTTGGACTCATTTATACGACCAACTTCATAATGTATTTGATTAGCACACGGATGACCACCTTTTAAGATTGAAGAAAGATCCAAAACATTGTCCGACATACACCTTTGTCTAGATTTGTGTTTGGGTTTCAGGTATCCATTTTCTAACTTAACATTTTTACTGATTTCTATATTTAAAAGTTTATGTTTTTTTTTCTTTTTTTTTAATTCTCATAGGTGTGGATCCTTGAGTCGTTTGAAAAATCTCATGCTTGGTGGATTAAAGATCCAAATGTGATACCAAGAGCAGTTGCCCGGTCTAGGAAGTCCATCTTTAAAAGAACTGATCGTTCGAACCTTTTTTCAAACGTAAGCTAGTTAAACTTTGTTGTTATTTATTTATTGTTTATAGGTAAAAAAAAAGTAAACTTACACACAAAATTAGATGTTCCATTTCCACCTATCTAAGCCCACAATATCTTATCAGACTCAGATTCTTCATCAAATGCTTTTGATTTGTCTGCCTTTCGTTTCATTCAACCTTGAGGCTTGCCTTTGATGGCCAAATGAATTTCATAATCAGCAATATTCTCAATCTTTCTCAGTAGTGGATGAACAATTGGATGAGTTGATTTTGTACACTACAAATTAAGGTTAACTTCCAACATCTTTCTGGCTACAGTTTTCATTAAAGGGTAATCTCTGTTAGGTCACCATCTTATCACAACAATATGTATTTCTAGAGAGAGAAAGTTATAGAGAGAGAAAGTGGAAGGAACTAATGAATGATTAGTGAAAATGATAATTGCAATTAGAACCAACAACCCTCTCCCTTCTAGGGAGGGGGTATTTATAGTCTTTACATAAGTAGGGATGTTTCCCCTTGGTTCTAGAAGAACCTTCTATCACAACTCATGGGCTTACTACATGAGTTGTGAAACTAATTACAAACATTTATAAACCATAATTATTAACGACCTATTACAAATGAAGTGACCTACACTTGATAATAAAACATGTTCCTAACAATCTCCCCTAAGGGTTGGTCATCATTTGTTGTCTTGCTTAGGTCGTTTGACGTCTTGAACTTCTTTGGCATTCATAGCTTGTGACGTCTTTGATTCTTTGAATCTTTGTTCTTTGTTCTTGTTGTTGTGATCAGGTTGTGAAATCGCCTTTTATCAACATCTTTGTTGTTAGTGATGAAAGTCATTTCCATGCTCATACTTCGATGAAGTTTGTGATTCGTATATTTGAAGCTCTCAATTTTAACTTTGATCTTTATCTCATAACTTTGCAGATTCTTTGACTTTGATGTAGAATCTTTCTGAAATTTTCTTTGCCTTTTGAGAGAACTTCAATTTTTGTTGATGTTGGTATGAGCATGTGAAGAGTGTGCACGATCTTTTCCACCCGTGAGCATCCATAAGAAGAAAACATAAAACATGGGTTAGAAATAATCCAGCACTTACAAGTTTGAACTTCGAGAGTGTTAACAGCATAGTGTGAAAACACATCTCTAATTCTCACAAAGGCGTTCTGAACTGGAGTCCCACAAGTGAGATAACGCGATGTACCGAAATACACCTACAGTTCGGATGAGTCGCTGAGGTACACCGAAGCATCACCTGACGACTGTAGACCGTTTGAGACACACTAAGCGTAATCCACGGGGAGTTACCGAAGTGACCTGCTGTCGGGGCTGTTTGATGTTGACCTGGCGGATTTTCCATTCAATCACTATGGATCACAATTGTGAATCCCCTCATAAATGTTCTGGCAGATTGCTAAGATCTGCGTAGGACTCTGGAAAAGTGTCACTTGTGTTCTTATTGTTTGAACAACAAGTGACGAAATATTTAAGTGTTCCTAAGAGATCTTTTGATAAATCTCATGGCTCTAGACTCGATTAGTGCGCTTTGATTTTCCTAAGCGGAGACTAGGGAGAGGGTCTCCTTCTTCAATACCAACAATCTCTAAGAGAGTCGATAGATTACGTAAGGTTCCCTGTGACAATGAAACAAGCTCTTTTAAGAGAACTTGAGTGGCTTAGAAGGTTTAGTGCATTCGTCACTTGGGTCCATGACGACTTTGTCTTCAATACGGTGTCATCTTGTGACAACCAGGTAGCATATGAATTGAACCGATTATGCGCCTAAGTTGAATAATTTAAAGGGCTATTTCTTTTCACCCTTTTCTTTAACTTTTCTTTTTAATTCTTCAACTCCTTCTTTCTCCGATTCTCATTTTCTCCTTTTTAAATCATACCTAAGGACTTCTAGATACTAACTATTTGTGATGTCCTTGGGTAGATCCCTCCGGCTCTGGCGGATCATAAGACGTTTATTCCTAAACTTAGTCACCTTATAACTCCATGACTATCCTATGTTGCCACAAAACCTTTTCTTGAAAAATCTCTCAATATGTTTATGATGAAAAACATGTTTTGCTAACACCTTGAGAGTTTTTTGGGTTTTCAGAAATACTCCCCCTCCACATGTGCTTATGAGTTTTGGTGAAATCTGCACTGAGAGGGAAGAGCTCGCATTTTTGAATTGATCGACTCTTGATAGACAATTCCCCGTGAGACACGGTTACGTTGTATAGTTAAAGAGTTCCATTATCAGCTTTTAGGTGACAACTAGCTCTAATAACTACCTTGAAGATGTAAACTCTCCTTGAAAAGGAGGTTAGACCAGTCAAAGTTCATGTCAATCAAGAGTGTCTCGGATTGGTACATTCTACTAAGATAAGTCGTGAAAGACAAATCTTTTCGATTACTGAAATTCAAAGATCGTCAATTCATTGGTGATATCTGAGTCGAGCACGTTATGAGATTCCATAACTTCACGATCAACAATTTTAATCACATTTCTCCCCTCAAAAATAGCATATGTATGTTGTTTTTGAAAACATGTTGATTAAAATATGCTTTTTGAGGCATTGGAAATTCATTTGGAAAGAAATGGATTTCAAGAACATTTGATTTAGAACAAAGATTTTGCAAATACTCCCCCTCAACAAGTGATACTAACTTTTGAAGTTTTGAAAACATAAGGGAAGTACTTGTTCTATTGAACAAAACTTTGAAAAATGAAAGTTTTGATAAGTTTTAATCAACAGGAAGAAGCTTTCGCTCCTTTTATAGGATTGTGGCAGCGATCGTACCACGGGGTCCTTTCTTGACAAGAACGGGTTGTACATATGTGTGTGCACAAGCCATAAACATAATCAAACAAGCAAAATCACAATCAAGAGAATACCCAATGATTACAGACGATCGGCTACTTTCGAGGGCGTTGGAGAGTCGAATCGGAAAGTTTGGTCATCCTGCCACATAGCTCTCCAACCGTTGCATCTGATCCCAATGAATCCAACATTCATCAATCATAGTGATAAATCAACAAACATCCTTGCGATCCTTTGAATTCCATCTCTTCGTCTGAATTATACCCAACTCAATGTCCTTCAATCGATATGCCAATCCATCTCGAACCATCTCGAGGTGGCGTCATAGAACTGAGTGAGTTTCATCGAAAGCCATGAAGCAAGTATGATGATTTTCACATTAGTAGACAAACCCAAACTTTTGTTTATGAGCGATTTGTCTTGAGCTTCTTGATTGATTCCGATGAAGTGTAGAATTTAGGTAAGATTCGACCCTGAGGAGGAGAACTTCAACACGCTCTTTGATTTGAAGCGTATGAAAACAAGGAGTGCAGTAATGTACTTGATCTAAATTTCGGTTGAGGTTCGGTTGGGGCTCAGGTATATCGTGATCCTCACCACCAGTGTATGTAAAGTGATCAGCGGTTTTCTCCATTGGTGGTGTGGATTCGAATCCCTGGTTGATCGGATGGTGGTGGTGTGTAGCTTGTTGTGTATTGGTGATAACCCGCTTAACCATTTATCAAATCATTGGATGGAGTTGCCTTCTTAACAGATTTTGTTGTTGACATAGGTGTTTCTTATGATGATGGAAGTGATGATTGAGATGATTTTTTTTTTTTTTTTGGGTTTGGTGGAAGTGTCAAGAGGTGTTCTGAGACTGTTGAGGTTTATGTATAGGATTGTCAACTATGTAGTTGTCTGATTCCTTCTTTAACTTTTCCTCCTCAGCTCTAGCAACTTCTTTTGCCTCTTTTGAATCATTTCCTCTTGACCACCAAATTATCATTATCAGTGACTCTTTCATCCTTATCATGATCGTAATCTCCTTCGTCAGATATTTCCACATCTTCACCATGCTTTTCTACTTGCGGTTGTTTTAGTTGTTGTTGTGGTTGCTTCATTTCAACAGTTGTAGAGACGGTGACACCCGATCCTTACGGGTTGATTAACGGATCGGATGGGGTAAGAAATGTTTACAATGGATCTTCCATAAGTGGAGGACTACTTCTTGACCCTCCTGCCCCACTGGGTTGATTAACGGAAAAGGTTGAAGCATGGTATTCCATCCTTTTCTGCTTTAATGACTTACGAAATTGTATTTCCTCATCCATTGAATCTTACTCATCATCAGGATGACTTTGTGAGCATGAATTTGAATGGATGAAGCAGAAGGATGTCCACAGCAATTCAGCAAGATGATTATGAGCATATGAAGTTGTTGAAGATGACACGGAGAATGTTCATGCCAATTGTTTTGTCGTATCCAGCTGGGAATGTGTTTGCCATCAAGAGCTCTGATGGGGCATTGATGATTGCTTGATTTGCAGCCATTTTGTGATCACGAAAGACATTAGACAAAAAAACAGACGTATGGAAACACGATGTGTTTGATTTAGTCTGATTTATTATCTAATTCCTTGTTTGATGGTAACATGTTTATGCTAGTTACAAGTCCAAAGTCACATTTAACCAATTGATGAAGTTGATGTGATAAGTTACGTGAACGTGTTGAGATTTCAAAGTCCAAATTTTCACTTAACACACAACATATTAACTTTTGAAAGCTTATGCGTAACTTAACAAGTAACATATACGTAACGGGCAAACAATGTAGTGAGCAGTGGATTATGTGTAACAGGGATCCTTATGCGTAAGAAAGGAGCTTATGCGTAGGGGTATGCTAAAGCGTAAGACCAAGCTTATGCGAAAGAGTTTCTTCTGGCGTAAGACAAGTTCAAATGCTTTAGGCATACGCGTAGAAATAAGCTAGATGTTACGCGTAAAGTTTGCTCGTAAGAGTAAAGCTTATGCGTAGCAAGCGTTGTTTACGAATATCTTTCCAAGATACACGTACTCCACTGTAGACATCTTATGCGTAACATTATAAACATAAGCATGAAAACTTGATTGCAGTTAATTCCAAACATCTCTTAGATCACAAAATAAGCATAAGAACATATCAGATACACACAGAAAGACTTAGGCGTAAAATTACTTAAACCCTAAACCCTTAATCTAAGCGTACGAGATATAGCTACACAAATCAAACAAGAATGTTTCTGGAGTGTCCTAGATGTCATATGGGTGCTATGGAACAAGATATAACACATTTCCACCACAGAATCAGAAGATTCATGGGATATGAACCCTAATAACCTAAAACTTAAATTCTTACAGTTTAGATGTTTCTGGGCTAATTTAAAGGTTCAAAGCATGCATATATACTTATTCTAACACTTTCTTGACCACCTAATAACATATCACGAGAATAGAAAAAAAAACCCTTAGATGAGCGCAAGAACCCTAGAATTCAAATTAATGAAATTTAAGATTCCGGATGGTTTTGGACGATTGAAACAAGTTTAATAGAAACTAAGAAAGGTTTTAATATAACTCATTTCAATCCAACCACTTTAATGCATAAAACACCCAGTTCGTTCGAGTGAACAGTTTTCCAAAATCAGTTTAAAGAGTTTTAACCGTTGGATTTGAAAGATTTGTGAAATCCTTGATTAGAATCTTGATCAAAACAATTTAGAACTTTCAGATTATGAACGGCTTGAACGGATTTTGAAGATTTGATTTGGGCCGTTTGATCTTGGTATTTTAGGAGTAAATGATTTTTAATTTACCAAGTTGACACATTCAGTCCCTTAACCTCAAATAGGTTCCAACCAAGATCCTTTAACTTCCGTTTAGGTTAGAAAAAACACTTGTAAGGCAAGAAACTTAGCTATACTCCCCCTTGACTTTTGAAATAATGAATTTTGAAAAACATTTGAGTCCGAGGAGAGTATTTGACAAGAGACGTATCCACCATTTTAGAAGAAACAACATATTTTTGGAAACATGCAAGTACAAGGTTTTATGAAACCGAAAAATATTTACTTTCTCCCCTCAACACTTGTTCGGGAAAAAATAGTGAAAGATTTGATAGAACAAAGTGTTGACTGAAGATTTGTACTTGCGATGTTTGAAAGAATATAGATAGAAGAATATATATTTTTTTTTTGAGATTTTTTGATTTTATAATTTTGTATTTTGTTTTTGAAAATATTTACAAAAGAGGTTTTGGTGTTTGACAGGTTTTTAAGACTGTTTTAGGAGGTCATCCAATTCCTCTTGAGTCAAACACCTCATACCAATCCGGTGGACCAACTCATTAAACCTAACGGGAGGCAAGGCTTTGGTGAGAAGATCTGCCATTGGTATTACTACCCACAAGTATAATACAACGTACCCTGTTCCACGTGGTCCTTGATGAAATGATATCGCAGATCGATGTGCTTTGATTTCGAGTTTGGGTGAACTGAGTTGCACGAAATCGCAATGGCACTCGATTGTCGCAGTACATCGGGATTCTGTCAAATACGTAACCATAGTCTTTGAGTTGTGTTCTCATCCAGATGACTTGAGCACAACACGCGGACATGGCTACATATTCTGCTTCGGTTGATGACGGCGATGTACAATCCTGCTTCTTTGATTGCCAAGACACCAGTTAATCACCAAGAAATTGTAGTGCTCCTGAAGTACTTTTCCTTGAGTCTAAGCATCCTCGTGGTCAGCGTGAAAAGCGATTAGTTCAAAACCAGAATCCCGGATACCGATTCCCAAGTTAATTGTTCCCTTGATGTATCGGAGGATTCTTTTAGCCTCAGAGAGGTGGGTTTCAGTTGGACGCGATCGATAACGGAAGCATAGATACACGGCAAAGACAATATCAGTCGCTATTTAGATACATGAGAGACCTAATGATACTACGGTATTTGGTAGGGTCCACTAATTTCCCATGTAAATCAACATCTAGCTTCTTGGTATGTGCCATTGGTGTGGCATAAGTGTCACAGGTTTTCATTCCAAATTAGTTTAACAATTCAAGGGCATATTTGGAGTGACTCAAGAAAATACCACGGGGTGATTGATGAACTTGCAGTCCTAGAAAGAACGTAAGTTCACCCATCATGGACATTTCAAAATTTTCTTCATTAGTTTTGCAAAAGCGATTGAAAACTTTTTATGTGTAGACCCACAAATGATGTCATCCACGTAAATTTGAACAATTAAGATATGTGCCCCGTGATATTGTATAAAAAGAGTTGGGTCAACCGAACCTTTGGTGAAATTATTTGCAATGAAGAAAGATGATAGCTTATCGTACCATGTCCGAGGAGCTTGTTTGAGACCATGCAGAGCTTTGTTGAGTTTGTAGACGTGGTTCGAAACTTCGAGGGTCAACGAATCCATCTGGTTCGGTGACATAAACCGTTTCTTTAAGTTGTCCATTGAGAAACGCAGTTTTGACATCCATCGATGAGCCGTCATATTCATATGAGCCGCGAACGCTAGAAATATCCAAACGGCCTCAAGACGAGCAACCGGAGCAAAAGATTCTTCAAAGTCTATTCCCTCTTCCCGACGATAACCCTTAGCAACTAGACGTGACTTGTTTCGGATAACATTTCCTTCAGCATCCAATTTGTTTTTCCAAATCCATTTGAGACCAATGGCGTAGACCCCTGTTGGTCTTTCAACCAGTTCCCATACTTCAAGACGTTTGAATTGGTTGAGTTCTTCTTGCATGGATTCAATCCAGTTGTCTTTTGTCATTGCGTCTTTAATGTTTTAGGTTCAGATTGGCGACGGTGAGTGTATGCAATGTTCACCATCAGAGTGAAGACGTTGTCTCGTAACGACTGGTTGATTCGGGTTGCCAATAATGTTTTCAGAGGATGGTCTTTAGTCCATCTATGTGTGGAGGGTTGATGTTGGTATACATTGTGCGATTCTGAGGATTCAAATGGTTTGTTGAAGATTCCGCGACATCTGGTGCAGCAGTCTCATTAGCAAACGGGTTGAAGAACGCATTTGGATCAAAATCTGCAGGTGGGGGTACTTCATTCAGAATATCATCAGCTGGTTCATCATTGTTGGAAGCGGTTTGTTCTACATATGATGCTTTAACTGTATTATGATGCCTCGCACATGATCATTTTATCATATGTAGGTAACTTCACACAAAATAACCCAGTGAAAGTTGAAAGCGATAACAGAAGTAAGATGTTTGAAACACGTATCGTCTCATTTCTTCCCCCTGATTGTAGAAACTCGTGAAGGGAAAGAGTTTTCGCAAAGAGGGCAAAGAAAGCACATAACATATACTCTCTCTTCCCCCCGATGTTTTCGATGAATCGAAACATACACCACGTATGTTGATGATGAAATCGGAGACAGCGTAACCATGTACGTTCAATTAATCAAAGAGGTATGAAGTACCATAAATATCTTGTGAGAATCAATTCTGATAAAACTTTGAACTTGTTCATTAAATATCTTATGTTGATCATCAGTTGTGTCATTGTTGTTGGAAACAATTTGATCTACTGTTATCAGAGATTCGATTGAAGGTGCATCTCGAGCAATGGTTGTTGTTGTAGATTCAGGGTGTATCTAGAATTAGAATATGATCAGGTTGTGCAGCGAAAACATTAGATACATCTGAAGCACGACTTTCTAAAGAATCTCTAAACAGTGGAGCAAACAAAATTTCCAATTCTTGACGATTGAGTATAATGGTGATGCAGCTGATGGATCATTATGTTTTAGACAGTGAGAGACGGGTCCTAAGCTGTTGTACTTAGAAGCCATTTTTGTTGTACCTGTATAGAAAGTAGGAGGGGGCAAGATAGAGAAAACATGGATCCCCAAGTGTAACTGGGTTCCAGATGTTAGAAGCATAAAGATGTAGTGTCAATTATCTTCTTGACACCTGAACAGACTATTTTGATGATTTCCTTTCTTGCCTCAGGGATGGATGTAGAGGGTTTCACACTTGTTATGGTGCAACTACTTAGTATCTTGCCTGTAGGAATCCACCTAAGACCAACAGTGTTGAAAACTCTACCCGTTGGAATCCATCTAAGGTTAGATCTAGGGGATGTTGAAACTTCTTTTGGGAAGAGTCTGCGTCCTATATTGATCCACCTATTAGGTTTCTGAAATTTTACGTTTAGATCAACGGGTTTATTTCTAACTGTTTGTTGATTAAACTTAGGTTTTGGTTTGCTACTACAAGCAATGTTATGCAACATATTAGAAGGCATCACACTAGGTCGTGAACCTAAGATTCCATCTTTTAGGAGTAGTGCCCTTTTCCTAGCCTTTTCTAGATCATAGTTCTTGTACGCGTCATGTGAATCATATGAATTTTTAATGTTAATGCTCGGTTTAGACACTGTTCTCGAACTAATCCTAGAAGAGCAGGTGCTCTATTTGTTGAGGTTTAATAAAGAGCGAAGCATTTCCTTAGGCCAAGAATGTGGAGTGACTGGATTTGACAAATGATTATTCTCAACAACTTGGGAGGCAAACCGTGGTTTTGAAAATTTTGATCGTTGATTTAAAAGCGGTTGGTTGTCTAACTACTTGATTGATTTCTCGATTGGTTGTGGTGATGATTTCCCCAAGATTGTTGGTTTTGTAAACTTAGTATCCACACTCTTGCCAGTTAATCTTCTCAATTTGTTTTGTAAAGCAACATGCGCAAACCCCTTTGCTTGAATTTGAGCCTTTAAATGCTCATTTTCTTTTACTAATGTATCCACATGATTACGTTGCATTTTAAGTTCAAGAGATTTGCAATGTGCCTCTAGTTTTGAAAAATCTTTTTGAAATTGAGCAATGGTCTTTTGAGAAGAATGTTTTCAGATTCAAGAATTTGATTTGACGATTCAGTTGTATTGTTTGCAACTAAGGGCTCGACATGAGACGGTTAATGCGGACATTGTGCAACACACTGGTCAACCTCTCCTTCATTTCTGAATTCAGGTTGCTCAGTTTGTTTTACATTTGCAAGAATATTATGAACAACATGTAGATTGTACCTCAACCATCTGTTCTTTGTCAAAGATAGACTCTGTGTCATAGGTGGGAACGATATCTTCCTCAACCATTTGTTCTTCATCAAAGTTGGGATCGGTGTCATAGTTGGGTATGATATCTTCCCTAGATCTGCTGATGTCATCCTGCTTTTCCAATGCTACAACCTCATTGTCCGTATTACTGACATTTGTAGTATTCTCATCATTCTTGACAAGCCTTTGAGCATTCCTTCCTTGTACATCAACTCTTTCACCTTGCACTATTGCTTGATTTCGGGGATCAGGATGAAGTCGACTCTTTGAATTCTCAAATTGTGAGAACATCTTAGTCAGTAACATCATTTCTTTGTTTAATTTCACAAATGGATCTTCAGAATCATCAGTAGCAAGGTTTGGTGAAGAAGGTTTTAAGCAGTAGATGGAAGGTGAGGAGATTTGTGAAAGCATTAGAGACATTGATGTAGTGAATTTTAATTTTCCCTCCAAAAATGATTATGAAAAATTTTCTCCCCCAAAATTTAAAATTCACTATAAAATGCAATTCTAAAGTTGTAAGAAAATTTGATATTTGAAAATTTTTGACGCAAAATTTGACCCGAAAATTTTGAATTTGGGCCCAAAAATTTGAAATTTTGACCAAAAATTTTACAGTTGAACCAAAATTTGAATTTCGCGTAAATATTGAACGTTTAGTCTCCCCTAAAAATTAAATTTTACTCAAATTTTCCCGCCAAAAGATTAATTTTTTTTTTTTTTTTTTTTAAATTTGTGTTGATGATGTGTTATGGATCTTTAAAGGATAGATGTGGTTTTAGGTTTATGTAGATTAGTAGCAGAAATCCAGACTTGCAGAAGAAACTCGCAGAAGAAACTCGCAAGAACCAAACTCGCAAGAACCAAACTTCGCAAGAACAAACTTCGAAACTCAAGAGAACTGCCAGAAAGAAACTCGCTTAAAGAACCAAACTCGTAAGAACTAAACTCATGAGAGAGAAACTTCATAAGAACCAAACTCGCCAGAGAAGAAACTCGCCAGAGAAGAAACTCATAAGAACCAAACTCACAAGAACTAAACTCGCAGAGAAGAAACTCGCAAGAACCAAACTCGCAGAGAAGAAACTCGCAGAGAAGAAACTTCGCCAAGAACCAGAAACTTCGAGAGAAGAAACTCGCCAGATATTCACGAAACTTCGCCAGAATCAAAATTCAGAAACTCTCAATTCAAAGAAACTCGCCAAAATTCAAAGAAACTCGCCAGAATTCAAAGAAACTCGCGAAATTCAAACTAAACTCGCAGAAATTCAAGCAAACTTCGCCAAAACGCAAACTCGCGTAAATTGCAGAAAAACTTCGCTAAACTTCAAGGAGAAACTCGCAGAAATTCAAAGAAACTCGCAGAAACTCATGAGAAACTCGCAGAAACTCATGGCAAACTCGCCAAACTCGCCAAAACTCATGAGAAACGCGCAGAAACTCGCAAAAACACGTATTCAGTCCAAAAAGTCCATAAATTTCAATCTAAAACACGTTTTTAAGTACGGATTTCTATTAAATCTAATCAATATTAACCTAAATTATCCCTTGGCTCTTGATACCACTTGTTAGGTCACCATCTTATCACAACAATATGTATTTCTAGAGAGAGAAAGTTATAGAGAGAGAAAGTGGAAGGAACTAATGAATGATTAGTGAAAATGATAATTGCAATTAGAACCAACAACCCTCTCCCTTCTAGGGAGGGGGTATTTATAGTCTTTACATAAGTAGGGATGTTTCCCCTTGGTTCTAGAAGAACCTTCTATCACAGCTCATGGGCTTACTACATGAGCTGTGAAACTAATTACAAACATTTATAAACCATAATTATTAACGACCTATTACAAATGAAGTGACCTACACTTGATAATAAAACATGTTCCTAACAATCTCTGTCAACCAGCATGTAGATTTTCTCTTCTGAAGTCTTAACAGCATGTACTCTTGTATAAGCATACAACATCCATTCTTCAACCACGCAAGCTTCCCAACATTTATCTTTTGGATTGGGCTCAAACATGCAGTTCATAGGTATCTCTGTCGTAGTTTTCTCAGACGCTTGAAAATACCTCTGTTGTTTTTTCCACTCTTCTGACTTCTTCAGATGCTTCTTCCTGCGCTGCCCTTTCTTTTTCTTTAGCAATTTATTTAGCATTTAGTTCCATATATAATCTTTTATAAAATTCTCCATCATAAGCTATATGATCCTCTCTACTTTTAAACTTCAATGTTGGCTCTGCAATCCCTTTACCCTTTCCAATATCAGGTTCAGTAACTACACCTTTCTGCATAGCTTCACCAATCTTTCGACTCTTACCAATAGGTTTGGGTGCAGGGATAGGGTCAGATTGCTTTAGGTTGAGCAATTGTATGGCAACCTCATTCTCATGCTTTTTTTGGTTTTGGTGCTGGTGTTATTGTGGTGCTTATAATTGTAGCAGAGGTTGCCTCTGGGCTTGAAACATCTGTATTGGCAGTGGCTATAATAATACCAGCAGTTGTTGCAACAGTGGTTACTTCAATACCATCAGCGGATGCAGCAACACTGGCACTGATTGCTTGCACCACTTCTTTCTCCTTTTCTTCAACTGCAGCCTTTAAAGAATCATCCAGTACTGCTTCTTTACTTTCCATGCCTCGCCTGAATTTGTACTCTCACGCCTCCCCTCTTTGGATGCATCCACTAAACTTTGAATGCCAGCGCAGCTTGCTTTCTTTTCTAGTTTCTTAGTCTCTCCAAAACACTTACCCGGTGCTTCAACATCCTGATTGTTTCGGCGCGAGTAGTTGTCGAATTTTGAAGATCAGTGATCTTTGACTCCATAGTTGTGAATATATCCGTCAATTCAAGATTGAGTTTTATATTATCCTCACCACCTTGACCTGTGTAACCTGGACCGAGAAGTCTATCATTGGAATTGTCATCATGTAGAAAGCCATTAGCCGTCAAATCATGTTGGTGTTCCAAACTACCC
This sequence comes from Chrysanthemum makinoi, assembly GCA_910596185.1. Taxonomy (NCBI): domain Eukaryota; kingdom Viridiplantae; phylum Streptophyta; class Magnoliopsida; order Asterales; family Asteraceae; genus Chrysanthemum; species Chrysanthemum makinoi. The sequence continues at coordinate 43,409,617 of OU343223.1, forward strand.
TCATCTATTCGAGATGTGTCTAACATTGCATCAGACCTAGCCTGAACATCCATGTCCCCCAAATTAGCCAATTGTCTAGGGATTCCTCCACCTGTGTTGAATTGCAAAGAACTCTCCACATTAGGAGTTGCCAATTGTTGGGTCGTTCTTATGTTTCCACTGCCCTGCCTCAGCAGTGATTTGGGGAATAAATATGTTATCACCAAAAAGTTACAAAACAGCCCCTATAGTTTCCACATTCGTCAGAAACTAACTAGCAGTGTTTTCAAGCAAGCTAGCAGTGGAAATATTATTTGCACTCCAATCTTTATGTTTATGACTTTAATTAAGAATCCCTTATAAAATGGTGTCGTATGTATCTCAAAGTAATTAACTAAACCATATATTTTTTTTTGTAACCATTACTAAACTTTAGGATTCAACTACAATTACTGATCTGAGACCTACTATACATGAGTTCCAATGTACATGGTGGATAGATAGCCAAGATTTTTTCAATGACTACGTTCCCAGACGCCGTCAGGACCCCAGCCAGCCTTGTCGATACCTACTTTTGAGGCTTGAAAAGTCACGGAGCGTGCGAAAACGGTTGGAAAGTAAATTCAAAGCAATGCAAGAGTGGAAGTAGTTCCAGAACAAAAAGCCTTAAGGATCATGTAATTGCCGGTCTGAATCGCCAAGTTTTTAAACTTGAGTGTATTATTCAGGTTCTCTTTATATTCATTATAATATAAGAATAGTAGATTCACTTTTTATAACATCACTGCCGAATTTTCTAACACTTAAACCTTCACAGGTTCTTGCACATGACAGAACTGGCGGTCTTCAGGTATACCTTTCAACTAATCTATAGTTATTTCTTGCTGCCATTGTTTAATTTTAGAAATTTCATCCATATTTTTACAGGACAAACTTGATTATGAGTCACATTTTCCAAACACAAGGACTGCCTTTTCCGATTCACTTAACAACATTTATCTCAAACTGATCGACTTGCCGGAATCGGCGTGGGCGTTGCTCAGGTTAATATTTATTCTTCGCATTTAGTTGTATGGTCGTTATATACACATGTCCTCAGGCTAGTCTCTTCGGGGAGTATCTCTTTTTAGAAATTGAGATTAGCGTTGGCAGAGGAAGAAAGGTTAGAGTTGGAAGAAGAGAAGCTGAATGCTGAGGCCAACATCTTAAGGCTGGAAGAGGCTAATAGGTTACGGTTGGAAGAAGCTGACATGTTGAAGTTGGAGGAGGAGAAGAATAAAAAACGACGCGCATTTATGAATTCGTCACATTTTCAAAAGGCTTTAAGTCGGTTACCACCCGACAAGAGGATTCTCATGGAACCTGTTTTGCCACAAAACAATCTGCAAGTTAAACGGCGTAAAATTAAAAAATACGGTCCTAACATCAACGACCCAACTATTGCTGAGGAGCTTAACATAGTGAAACCTTGGGTAGAGGTATTGTGATACTTTTTACGAACTTGTCAATATACTTGGTTATCAATAATGCTCTGTCAAACTAATAAATTGAAGCTGTTTTGTAGGATCTAAGTAGATGGTTTCATTCTGTCGAAACACTTTGGCTGTCTGATGAGATTCAAGAATTCCTCTGTGATCCTGATAGACTACGGTGTTAGTTTCCATGGTCAGATGATTATACTGTAGACCGAAATTTCTGGCTTCGCTTAGACCCTGCTAGAAAAGGTTGGCTAACTGAGGAGGTTAGTTTATATATGCATTCTTATTCAGTTTTTCTTTCTTTACCCTGTATTTGATTTTCACCATTTCTTAAATTGGTATTTTATTTGCGGCAAATGCGCAGCATATAGACCTATGGGTTGACTACATGTGGCACGTACGACCTGAGAATGCTAACTGGGCGATGGTTAGTAGTTACTTTGTTCAGATTCTTCTTCAAAATGGCATGCCCGTGTTTTATGCAGACGGGACGAGGTTTCCCATGCCCTGTAATGATGTTGAACAGGTAATACATTTACTTTTCATTTCCTCCTATTTTTACGGTTTACGGCCACTCAATAATCAGGTAGTTGATGAAAGCAACTTTAAAAATAGCATCTTTTAAAGTATGAACAAACTTGATATTTGCCCCTCAAATCATGAACTTTCCTTTACATATTAACAAACTTGATACTCACAAACTTTATCCACAACTTTTGATATATCAGCAGTTCTTCCATTGCCACTAGCCGTGGTTTCTGTTAAAAGATGCTATTTGATGCATACTTTGAATAATTCGTCCAACACAACCAAAAAACCAAACAATCCTCCCCTACATTTGATATTTACAATCCAAATCATCAAGTTTCTTCTTAGGAACAAAATACCTTTTTTTGGACGGTGCTTCCAAAGTGCTAGAACCTGTATGCTCCATCTCAGAATCTGAACCATAATCGGCAGTTTTACCTATCTGCCATTCTCTTCTTGTTCCTTTCAAGCTTATCCTTGATCGCTAAAGGAGTTTCAAAATCAGCAATATCTTTTACATCTGTTAACCCTTGGCCTCCCTTGTCGCTCCGAACCTCTTACCATGTGCTGCAACTTTCTGATTGTATCATCCTAAGAAGAGGTTATTAGTTGTATGCCAGTGATATTAGACTCCATTGTAGTACATTTATCCGTAAATTCATGTATAAGTTTAATGGTATCCTCATGATAACCTAAGTAGCAGTGTTTTCGTAACACTAGTAGTTTCTCCAAACAAGCTAGCAGTTGGAACAGCTTTGCACTCCAATCTTCCAACCAAGTTATTATTATTTTTTTTACACAATATTATTTTTTTTTTGTTATTTATTTATTTATTTATTTATTATTTTAATTAATCTTTTTTTCGTTTTTTTTGTGTTTTTTTTTTGTTTTTTTGATCATATCAGTCGAAAGTTTGAACTTGGTTCCAGAAACAACTTTCATTTTGTCGAATCGTGATTGAATCGACTTGCACGGTGTAAGGTTAGAACTTGGCATTATAACAGAGATAGAAGGAACTTGGGCAACCAGAGGTTGGACGTTTTTGGCTTTTCCATTATCAAGAGGAATTACCGGCTCCTTTGTCACCTCGGTCTCTCGTGCTACACTCCTCACCGGAGAGGAATTAGTCATCGAGGGCCCATCATCTCGAATGGTAATGGATTTCATTTCTCCCTTCGGGTTTGGAATTGTGTTACTTGAGAGAGAACGGAACCGAGGGTTGACTCATTTGGCACAAAACAGCATTCAACATATTCTCAAGTTTATTATGCGAAGCATCCATCTTGTTGTTCTGAAGTCGAATTTCGTTCCTAAACTCATTGCTTTGTCTAGTTAATGAAGATTGGAGTTCATTTCTCAAACTTGAAATCTGGGTTTTCATGGTTTGGATGGTAGCATTATTGTTCTGAACGTAATTCGAGAATTCATTAGAGGGCAAAAGCGGAGCTTGATAACTTGATCTTTAAAGGATAGATGTGGTTTTAGGTTTATGTAGATTAGTAGCAGAAATCCAGACTTGCAGAAGAAACTCGCAGAAGAAACTCGCAAGAACCAAACTCGCAAGAAGAACCAAACTCGCGGCGAACCAAACTGAACCAAACTCGCAGAGAAGAGCTGGCACCAAACTCGCACGAGAAACTTCAAACTCGCAAGAACCAAACTGAAGAAACTCGCAGAGAAGAAAACTCGCCGAAGAAACTCGCAAACCAAACTTCATAAGAACTAAACTCAGAGAAGAAACAAGAGAAGAAACTCGCAACGAACCAAACTCGCTTCAGAGAGAAGAAACTCGCCCGAGAGGAAACTTCGAAAGAACCAAACTGCAAGAAACTAAACTTCGCAGAGAAGAAACTTCGCAAGAACCAAACCGCAGAGAGAAAGAAACTCGCCAGAGAGAAACTTCATAAGAAAAACTTCATGAGAACTGCAAGAACCAGAACTCGCCTCAGAAGCTAGCCGGATATTCAAAAGAAACTTCGCCCGAATTCCAAAGAACTTCGCTGATTCAAAGAACTTCGCGGAATTCAGAAACTCGCCAATTCAAAGAAACTCGCGAGGAATTCAAAGCTGAAACTCGCAGAAATTCAAGTCGAAACTTCGCCAACACGCAAACTCGCGAAATTCAAGACAGAAACTTCGCCAAAGCAGAAACTGCAAACTCGCGAGAATTGAGCGAAACCGCTAAACTTCAAGGAGAAACTCGCGAAATTCAAAGAAAACTTCGCGCAGAAACTCATGAGCAAGCTTCGCGAGAAACTCATGGCAAACTCGTAAACTTCGCAAAACTAATGAGAAAGCGCAGAGAAACTCGCTAAAAACACGTATTAGTCAAAAGTCCATAAATTTCAATCTAAAACACGTTTTTTAAGTGCAGTTTCTATTAAATCTAATCAATATTAACCTAAATTATCCCTTGCTCTCCACTGATACCACTTGTTATGTCACCATCTTATCACAACAATATGTATTTCTAGAGAGAGAAAGTTATAGAGAGAAAAAGTGGAAGGAACTAATGAATGATTAGTGAAAATGATAATTGCAATTAGAACCAACAACCCTCTCCCTTCAGGGAGGGTATTTATAATAAAGAGGGATGTTTCCCCTTGGTTCTAAAGAACCTTCATCACATGGGCTTACTACGGTGAAATAATCATACAAACCCATAATTATTAACGACCTATTACAAATGAAGTGACCTACACTTGATAATAAAACATGTTCCTAACAATCTCTGTCAACCAGCATGTAGATTTTCTCTTCTGAAGTCTTAACATCATGTACTCTTGTATAAGCATACAACATCCATTCTTCAACCAGCAAAGCAACATTTATCTTTTGGATTGGGCTCAAACATGTAGTTCATAGGTATCTCTGTAGTAGTTTTCTCGAGGCGGCTTGAAAATACCTCTTGTTGTTTTCCACTCTTCTACGCTTCTGGGATGCTTCTTCCACCCTACTTTCTTCTTTAGCTTTATTTAGCATTTAGTTCCATATATAATCTTTATAAAATTCTCCATCGCCAAGCTATCGATCCTCTCTACCCTTTTAAACTTCAATGTTGGCTCGCAATCCTTTTCCTTTCCAATCGGGTTCGGTAACTACGCATAGCTTCACCAATCTTCGACTCTTACCAATAGGTTTGGGTCTGGATAGGGTCGGGTTAGCTTGGTTGAGCAATTGTATGGCAACCTCATTCTCATGCTTTTTGGTTTTGGTCTGTGTTATTGTGGTGCTTATAATTGTAGCGAGAGGTTGCCTCAGGCTTGAAACATGCGCTGTATTAATACGGTTGATCAGATTTACTTCAATATGCCGGATGCGACGGCTTAGCGGCAGCGATTGCACCACTTCCTTCTCCTTTTCTTCAGCTGCGGCCTTTAAAGAATCATCGATGCTTTACTTTCCATGCCACTGGTACGGTACTGCTCTCCATCTTGGATGCATCCACTAAACTTTGAATGCAGTAGCGACTGCTCTTTCAGTTTCTTATCTCTCAAAACACTTACCGGTGCCAATCCCGATTGTTTAATGCCGAAAGAAGTTGCTCCAATTTTGAAGATCGAGTGATCTTTGACTCCATAGTTGTGAATATGCATCCATTCAAGATTGAGTTTTATTTATCCTCACCACTTGACTGTGTAACTGGACGAGAAGTCTATCATTGGAATTGTCATCATGTAGAAAGCCATTAGCCGTCAAATCATGTTGGCGTTCCAAACTACCCTCATCTATTCGAGATGTGTCTAACATTGCATCGGACTAGCACGAACATCCATGTCCCAAATTAGCTTGATTGTCTAGGGATTCCTCCATGTTGAATTGCAAGAACTCTCCACATTAGGGTTGCCAATTGTTAAATCGTTCTTATGTTTCCTTACCTCGCTGATGATTTGGGGAATAAATATGTTATCACCAAAAGTTACAAACAGCCCTATAGTTTCCATTTGGTGAAACTAACTAGGTGTTTTTCAAGCAAGCTAGCAGTGGAAATATTATTTGCACTCCAATCTTTATGTTTATGACTTTAATTAAGAATCCTTATAAAATGGTGTAAATATGTCTCCAATAGTAATAAACCATATATTTTTGTAACCATTACTAAACTTTGGATTCAACTTCAATTACTTCCAGAGACCTACTATACATGAGTTCCAATATGCATGGTGGATAGATAGCCAAGATTTTTTCAATGACTACGTTCCCGCACCGCCGGTCGGAGACCAATACTGACGCCATTAGTGCCTACTTTGAGGCTTGAAAAGTCCGCGCAGCGTCTGGCAGTTTGGAAAGTAAATTCAAAACAATGCAAGAGAAGTAAAGAATTCAAGGCTCAAAAGCCTTATTATCATGTAATTGCAGGTTCAATCGCCAAGTTTTTAAACTTGATTTTGATAGGAGTTCTCTTTATATTCATTATAATATAAGAATAGTAGATTCACTTTTTATAACATCACAAGGGAATTTTCTAACACTTAAACCTATGAGGTTTCTTGCATGTGGTCTTGGTATATACTACTAATCTATAGTTATTTCTTGCGCCATTGTTTAATTTAGAAATTTCATCCATATTACGAGGACAAACTTGATTATGAGTCACATTTTCCAAACACAGGAGGCTGCCTTTTCCGATCACTTAACAACATTTATCTCATTCAACTTCAAGATCAGCGTGGGCGTTGCTGAATTAATATTTATTCTTCATTTAGTTGTATGGCATATACTGAACGCTAGTCTCTTCCGGGAGTATCTCTTTTGAGAAATTGAGATTAGCGTTGGCGAGGAAAATGTTAGAGTTGGAAGAAGAAGATTGAATCTTGAGGCCAACATCTTAAGGAAGGAGGCTAATAGGTTACGGTTGGAAGAGGCGACATGTTGAAGTTGGAGGAGGAGAAGAATAAAGCGCATTTATGAATCGTCATGCTGCAAAAGAAGCTTTAAGTGGGTTACCACGTGGGGGTTCTAAAATATGGAACATTTTGCCCACAAAACAATCTCAAGTTAAGCGTAAAATTAAAAATACGGTCCTAACATCAACCAACTATTCTGAGGAGCTTAACATAGTGAAACCTTGGGTAGAGGTATTGTGATACTTTTCACGAACTTGTCAATATACTTGGTTATCAATCTCTATCAAAACTAATAAATTGAAGAATTTATTTTGAAGATCAAGTAGATGGTTTCATTGCGGCCAGAACACTTTGGGCGTCCGATGAGATTCAAGAATTCCTCTGATCGATAGACTACGGTGTTAGTTTCCATGGTGAATGATTATCTTTTAGACCGAAATTTAAGCCAAGACCACTAGAATTGGCTAAGAGGGGTTGGTTTATATATGCATTCTTATTCGGGTTTCTTTCTTTACCCTGTATTTGATTTTCACCATTTCTTAAATTGGTATTTTATTTCGCGGCAAATCGCAGACTAGACCTATGGGTTGATTACATGTGGCAGCGCACTGACCGGGAATGCTAAGCTGGCGTATGGTTAGTAGTTACTTTTCAATTCTTCCAAAATGGCATGCCCGTTTTTATGCGACGGAACGAGGTTTCCATGCCTGTAATGATGTTGAACAATGTACATTTACTTTTTTTCCTCCTATTTTTCGCGGTTCTACCACTTAATGTCAATTAGTTGATGAAAGCAACTTTAAAAATAGCATCTTTTAAAGTATGAACAAACTTGATATTTGCCCCTCAAATCATGAACTTTCCTTTACATATTAACAAACGATACTCTGAAACTTTATTCCACAACTTTTGATATATCGGTTCTTCCATTGCCACTAAGTGGTTTACGTTAAAAGATGCTATTTGATGCATACTTTGAATAATTGGTCAACACAACCCAAAACCAAACAATCCTCTACACATTTGATATTTACAATCCAAATCATCAAGTTTCTTCTTAGGAACAAAAATACCTTTTGGGCGGTGCTTCCAAAGTGCTAGAACCTTTATGCTCCATCCGAATGCAGACCATCAACAATTTTTACTCATGCCATTCTCTTCTTGTTCCTTTCAAGCTTCGCTTGATAAGCTAAAGGGTTTCAAAATCAGCAATATCTTTTACATCTCAGTAACCCTTGGCCTCCCTTCGCTCCGAACCTCTTACCATGTGTCGCAACTTTCCTGATTGTATCATCCTAAGAAGAGGTTATTAGTTGTATACGCTGATATTAGACTCCATTGTAGTACATTTATCAAGTAAATTCATGTATAAGTTTAATGGTATCCTCATGATAACCTAAGTAGGCGTTTCTTAACGTATTTCTCCAAAAGCTAGTTAGACGACTTTTACTCAATCTTCCAAAAGTTATTATTATTTTTTACACAATATTATTTTTTTTTATTTATTTATTTATTATTTTAATTAATCTTTTTTCATTTTTGTGTTTTTTGTTTTGGATCATATCATGTAAGTTTGAACTTGGTTCAAACAACTTTCATTTTGTCAATCGTGATTGAATCGATTTGCGCGGTAAGGTTAGAACTTGGCATTATCTGTGAATAGAAGGAACTTGGGCAACGAGGTTGGGCGTTTTGGCTTTTCCATTATCAAGAGGAATTACCGGTCCTTTAACTCGGTCTCCGTCTACACTCCTCACTGGGTAGTCATCGAGGGATCATCTCGAATGGTAATGGATTTCATTTCTCCCTTCCGGTTTGGAATGGTGTTACTTGGGAGAGAACGAAACCGAGGGTTGACTCATTTGGCAAAACTGACATTCAACATATTCTCAAGTTTATTCGGAAGCATCCATCTTCTTGTTGTTACGAGTCGAATTCGTTCCTAAACTCATTGCTTTGTCTAGTTAATGAAGATTGAAATTCATTTCTCAAACTTGAAATCCGGGTTTCATGGTTTGGATGGTAGCATTATTGTTGAGCAATAATCGAGAATTCATTAGAGGGCAGGCAGCTTGATAACTTGAATTTTGATATCCTTGATTGTAGTAATACCGTCGGAATGTTGATTCGTTGGGGCTTTGAATTGGTTTTGAAACATTTGATCCACGAATTTTGATTAAAGCGAGTTTGATTGTTCGATTGAGAAAATCCGAGAGGTCCCATTTGATTACTCACGCGAATTACGTTTCAACTTGAGAGCGGTATTGGTTACCTCCTGTTACGGCATTAGCCAAGGATTTCCATCGATGGCGGTACAATTGTAGTAAGCATCACGGGCCACCATCAAATCATCGATCCTGGCGGGTGGAAGAATTAATCTTAGCGGTCTTAATCTTAACCAAAGTCTGAATCATATCCGTAAGCTTATCAATCTTAGCATCTGTGCTAGACGTATTTTCGTAAGAGCGAGACGATGGTGAAACACTCCTTTCGGACGGAAACGGAGTACGAACTTTAGATTTGTTCTCAATAATGGACAAGGCATATCTCGTTGATCGGGTCAACAAATTACCACCCATGTTGAGAGAGTCTTGATCGGTCTCATTCAAACCGCTTATAAAAGTGGTTGGTGTAACTTCGGAAAACCATGATGGGGAAATTGCCTAAGCAAATCTTTGAATCGGTCCCATGCCTCACTAAATGATTCATCAAATCTTTGTGTGAATTTTGTTATTTCATTTTTAAGCTTGTTGTTTTAGGCGGTGGGAAGAATTGGTTTACAATTTGACACTAAATTCTCCGTGGTTATCGATCGAGGGTAGTTTTTCGAGCCAAATCCGGCGGCCTCAAGTGAAAATGGAAAGAGTAGTGCCGGAGCGTTCAACGGTACTTGATGATAGATGTGAGCTTGTTAAACGGATATGAGTGAGGATCGTCCCTCTCAAATCCGTAAAATTGCGATACCAAGTTGATCAAGCCGTGTTTAAGCTCAAAGTTATAAACCGCGATTGCGGGACGATGGATTCTCCATAACCCTCGGTGGGTGCTTGTAGTTGCTCTAGCATGGATCGGTTGTCCTCCACCATTTCGACGATGGCGAGTGATTTAGTTCAAATCTCGGTTCGACTAATGGAGCACGCTATTTCCTTCTTGGAAAGGTTGCGGTATGGGTGCGTCAGTTATTAGAACGAGTCGCATGCACTTTCAAAACCAAGGCAATTAAAGAGAGCGGTATCAAAACAACATGAACTTAAACCAATAATCCCAAGTGAATAAATCACTTCTATAAGACAAACGCCAAGAAGCGGGCTTTTTTGGTTGGGAAGCTTATTAAAACTCCACTTTTACCCGCAATTTAATGTCGAGCCATACCCACCATTTGTTTATCCAATAGAAATAAATCGACTCAACTCGACACAAAGGCAAGTTTTTGATCTTTGGTTCGGAACTTACTAATGATAACACCTCCGATTGAGAATGTTATATAATTGATTTATTCTATTAGCTTTCGCTCATTTTTTATATAATATATATATATTATAATATTTTTTACTATTTTTATAAAAAATAGTACTTCACGAAGGAAGGATCTCGAGTCACTGTCGTCAAACCTTTACTTGATATTGTCGCACGACCTACTCACGTGGCCAAAATGATATGCTCGATGTAGGCTTAGGGGTGTGTGTGTATGGATAAAACCACAATATCGATATCAAAATAACCACAAGTAATGATTTAAAATCCCTTTAGGAAAAAAGGATAATGAATCAAAACCCGTGAGTGATAGTGATACAGTTAGAGAAATCCAGCCGAAGGGTGTGAATGGGCAACGTCGTTTAAGGTTCGTTATTAAAATGCTCGATGTTTTAGATTTATGATTTATCTAAACTACGGGAAAAAGGAAAGCAATTAAGGGAAATTAAACTACGGGGAATCCTAAGTAATAAAATGTAATTAATGAAACGCGAATTAAATGCAACTACGTCTAATCTAAGTCCTAAAAATGATCTAAAATTACCTTTACTTTAAAAATGCAATTAAAAACTCAACTAAGATTTAAAACTAATTTTTATGATTTTTCTGGAATTTATATGAATTAAAAACTAATAAAAACTAATTAAATTGCTAAAAATTATAATTTGAACTAGGAAAATTTTGGAAAAATTATTTTTTTGCTTTTTATAATTTTCTTAATCTAGGAAAATTGAAAAATTATTTTTTTGAAACTTATCTGAATTAAATGTATTAAATGCTATTTAAAAAGTACTAAAAACTGATTTAAAATAAGAAAAATAATAAACCGTGCCAGAAAATTATGAAAAATTCAGGGAAAATCTAAAATATTATTCTAAACCTAGGAAAAATATAAAAACTATGGCTTATGTGAGAGATTTAAGAGCTGTAGTGTAACTGTTTGAAAATAAGCTATTTGATATAAGCTACAAGCTAATTGAGTGCACGAGCTATACTTGAAATAAAATAAAACTAGGAGAAATCAACTTACGCAGCTATCCTACACCACCGTTACAAGCTACGGGGCACATGAGCTTAATTTGATTTATTTCAAAGCTAGTTTAACTACCTAATTTCTAGCTAATGCACAAGCTTATTAATAAGCTCAAAAGGAAAACCAAAGCCGAGGAGCTTAAGACCACCAACTAAAGAATCAAAAGACCAAGTTTGAGACCCTAACAAGCTAATTTGAATCACGTGCGAGATCTTCAAAAGGCACTCGCCAATGATGTTGAAGTATAAACGGCGATTTAGCTTATTGAGCAGCTTGTTTAGACCTTATAAAAGCTTCCAAAAATTTCACAAAAATCTGTTTACAACACTAGACCAGCAGAACTTGTTTATCCCAAAATTTTAAATACTTTGATTCAGAAATGAGTATATGAAAAATCAATAAAGTTTTGTGAAAAACAACTTTTACTACTTTTGACTTTTGACACAGAATTGGATATTTGACTTTTGTCAACTTTGATTCTCAAAACTGGATTGTAAATGTAATTTTATGAATAAATGAGATCAAATTATGCTAACCTATATGATTTTATACATAACATGCAATCTATACTAATACTACACTATCTGATTTGAAGGTATGAGCAGATCCAAGTGAGATCTGACTTTTTGAGTTCTAAATTGCAAAATGATGACTAAGTTGAATATAACTTGCCTAAATGAGAATGCAGTATCAGGACTTAACCAAATTCTAAACCTCTAACTCGAATAAGCTTGTGCCCAAATGAATCAACTATCTAAACTTAAATGCAATCTAAATCCATGACAACTTAATCTAACAACAAATAATGAAAACTAAATAAATAGAATACTACAATTAAAATATAAGCTAAAGCAGTTTATGCTAATTGTGAGAATTGAGATATAGCGAACACTTACAAAAGTCCTAGCCACAATGGCTTGCCAAATAAGATAACAAATAACCACTATCCTACAATCTCAACCAAATCAAAACAATATCCAACCCCAATCCAACTCCATACCAGTAATTCAGAACCAAATGAGCTTTTATCTGCAGATTGACTTTTTGTTGACTGTGGTGGAATTTGAATATAGAAAATGAGTAGGACTATAAGTAAACACTTAAAAAGCTATTAATGAACTTATAAAAGCTTTTAGGAACAAAAACTTAAGCTGAAAGCAGTTTAAAAACAGATTTGAGATATTTTTTTATTTTTTTTTTCTTATTTTTTTGTGATTTTTGTTTTATAAAACAAATAAGCTGAAAATGAATAGAGATAAGCTAGATTGAGTAATTGAGACACTAATAAGCTACTGAAAACAATTAAGACATAATTGAAATTGATTGAAGATAAAAGCGAAATACTTGAATTAATAAAAACTTGAGATTACAATGAAACTGAAATTTAGAAAATACAGAAATGAAATAAAAACATTAATAAGCTACTAATTCTACTCAAATTCTACATTGTTACAACTGTGAAATAAGGGTGCCTTATTTAGGCGAGCTAAAGCATTGGAAGAATCCAGAAGATGCAAATGTGTGTTTCTTTTGGAGTATTCTGAGCCCTTGATCAATCTTCCACATATCCCATTCAATTAGAACCATTAGATCATTGCTTCCACGTAGTATCCTCCAATCGAGCTCGGTTGTTTGAGGTATGACACACGGATTGGCAAGGCATCTGGTCGATATTGATGTGTCGATGGAAGTACAAAAGTACCCTTTAATTATCTTAATTTTGCCAATTGGAACTAAGGGTGTTTTAGGGTTTATACCTGGGAATGGTTTGGGGAAAAATATTGGCGCGTTTGGTTTTTTTAATATATTACGATTTCCTTGACCAGGTTTTGTGGGGGTTTGACCGGGTAAAAGGTGTAAACGGGTAAGGTTTTAAACCGGGTGTAGTCTGGACCGGGTATGGTTTGGATGTGGGCTTGGTACTTGGGCTTTGATATTTAAGACTTGGACTTAGGATTGTATTTGGACCCATGTGTTATTTCAAGGACCAAAAGTTAACATGCTGAAATTTCAGGGACCAAACATGTAAAACTGAAAATGTAATCCAAGGATCAATCTTGTCAATTTCCAATAAACCAAGGGCTGATTTTGTCAATTCTGAAACTTCAGGGTATATTACTTAATAGCGAAAGTTCAGGGACTATTTCGACAATTCGCAAACTTTGATCAAATCTTCAAAATCATCCTCGAGAATAGAAATCTTCACAAATGCATAAATCACGACCTTCGGCTCGACTTTAGCTCTCTTAATCTTCGGCGTGGGTTTGTCATTATTTTCTTCTTTTGTGTGTTTTGATGTATCCGTACCTGCACAAGCACAAACTCAAGAAAACAACAAATATTAGCAATAAACGGCTCTTTCTTGGTTATTTTGGGTTTGACTTGTTAAAGAAATGATATGTGTTTTAGCACATATCATTGGTCAATTCTCCTAAGCAACTAGATACGACCGCACTTTAAAACTACCAAAGTTAGGGTAACTACCAACGAATTACGCATGCATACACTAGACGCAAAAGCATTAATAATAAAAAGAATCAAAACTAGGCTAGTACCTAGTTTCCACATCAAGTGAAATGACAAATTAAACAAACATATAAAACAATAAATAAACTAAGAATAAACATCGAATAATTAATTGACTAATAATAAATTAATAATCAATTAATTATGACACAATAAGAATCAATAGACCAACAGTTAATTGGAATCAAAATTAATATTATAAAATAATAAAACCAAATAAATAAAAAGAGTTGAAAAATTGATTACAAATCGCGCCAATAAATTTCTATCGATCCCACTGTTGAGTACCGGGGCAAAATCCCGAAGGATTTGCCCCTTAAAAACCAGCGCCTCCAACTGATGCTATAGTATTTCTTTTTCTTTTGTCTGACGTACGGCGTACAGAGACCAGAAGCAATAAAAAAACACCTAAGGGTGATGGAGGTGATAGGCATGGAGCCATGGTACCGAAATCAGCATCGGCAAAACACCACCCCCCCATAAAAATTCGGCATCGGCATGCGGTTTTGGCATGAAATTTTGGCAAGTATATCCCGACGTTGGCATGGAATTTCTAGTTCATATTAATGCGGTTTTGGCATGGAATTTTGGAATTTTGGAAGTGTATTACGAATGCCAAAATTTGGCAACACCCCCATCAAACTTACACCTTTAAGTATAGAATTTGACAAGTGACATGTCACTTTGTGATTGGCCTAATTCTATGCCAAAAAAATTGGCAACCACCCCTATCACCCTATATAAATTCTAATAAGAATGATATGATGCCCTCTGACCTACGCACCTCATGCCTATATATAATAATCCAACTTTGAGATTGTTCGCCTTTAGCCCCTGAATTCGCATCATATTTTATTCGAAGTCCTTGTCTCTTTTTCTTTTATATTTCATATGTATAAACATATGAAGTATGTGTTAAAACATTGATACTTTGACGAAACTGGCCCCTCATCGCACTTCTTTTAATTATCTTCGGTCCTTACAATAAATAAACTTAATACTATTATGCCGCTTTCAGTTCTTGGATTTCAAAACTTTGCGCCCAAGTAATTAATTACGGCGTAACTAATCCACCAAGTTACGCCATAATTCTTTGTCAACATATACTGATCCGCCCTCGTAATTCTCTGACGTATGTGCCATTTCGCGTAATCTTCATAATAATTAATTGGAAACCATAAGAGTTGGTTACACCGTATCCTTGTCAATACCATAATTATGCCGTAACATTATTAAGTATTTACGGTGTAACCTTCACAAATAATTCTTAGGCCCTCGTAGTATGGGTTACGGCGTAGTCAATAATAGTGCTAATTACGCCTCTTTTGAAAAATATATCTTGGCCTTTTCTCACATCTTTTCCGCTTCAACGCCTCATTTATCCTGAAATGTATATATGAACGAATATAAAAGAATTAAGTACAATATTAATACAAATGGGGCAATAAACACGGGAATTTGATATATAAAATGTCAGGTAATTTGATGTTATCAACCATGAAATTGGAGAATAATGGGTTGCTACTTTAATTTTTTTATCTGCAACACCTCGATGATTCTTTGTTATGTTGATATCACTAGGGCTCAAAGAGACGATTACTAATAAAATTGTTTGGACAAACAAAAGATACAATAATTACTATTTAATAATACTGTACTTTTTATGAATATTATGTTTATATGTGAGAACTAGGTTCGTGAGCTGTTCGAATGGTCATGTTAGGGTGGAAGGTGTAGTGAGGGTTTTCTCTTGCCACATCAGCTTCTTCTTCCTCTAAAACATTTTTCTTTCAACTTTCCTTTAACATCTGCAGCACCGTCTCTCTCCTCCATTCACTCTTTATTTTTCTATTAATATTAAATAATTTAAATAGCACAATATATAAATAAAACATTTTTCATAAACTAAAAAAAACATTACAACTAAATTAAAAAAGTTACAAAGAAAACAAAAGTTGCTAACGAAATAAAATGCTAATCTTCGTCTACATTCGGAATGTAAGTGCACTCAATATGTTCCTTTAGATCATAACGAAGATTACGATAAGTTACACGATTTTTTAAATGATAAATCGTGTACAATCTTGATTCTTGATCTTGTTGAAGCTCGCGATTTGGAAGTTCGTCTTTATAAAAGTTAAGATATATTGCACTGTTCTTCATCTTTTAAAATCATATTATGTAATATGATACATGCATACATCATGTTTTTTTATGTTATCGGGTTTTACCTCTCGAGCGCCGAATGCTCATTCTATATCTTTCTTGCTGCTTTTTGTGCTTTTTTGAACCTTTTTTATTTAACGTTGTTTGGCGTCGGGTGTTTGTACGCTTTGAACAATGTAGCTTCTTTTATATACATTCCATCACCAAGATAATACCTAAAAGCATAGACATTGTTGTTCACTTCAAATGGACACTCAGGTGCAATGCCGTCTTTGATGTCGTTTAGCAATGGCACTTAATGAAGAACATTAAGGACGTTGTTCACACCGAAAACTTAAAAAAACGCGCTAAATTCACAAGTCTTGTGATGCAACTGCTTCCAACATAATTTTTGGATGCGAATGATCACGTCTCAAAAATTGACATCGCCATCTAGTGGGGCAATTTGCCCACTACCAATGTGTGAAGTCAATGCTCTCCAACATTCTAGGAAACCTATGTAACTTTTCGTGTGCTATATATAAACGATGTATATCACTTCGTATCAGTCTTCGCAAATATTCTCTTCCGTATAGTTTCATAACCCACCTACAAAACTTATTCAAATTATCACGAGAAACTCGTTCTGACATTTATAAATATTCATCATTGGCATCCGGAATACTTCCTGCTGCCATTGATCAATTGTCGAGGTGTATTTCAGAAGTCAAAACCTAACTTACCCTAAGATCTTGAGTTTGTTGAAAATATTTCGAACGACTTTCGATATCGTTAACAATTTGTAAGAATAATTGTCTACTAATTCGAAATATTCTTCTAAAAACTTGTTCAACATAAACGGGATTTTAGGCAAAATAGGCGGCAACGAGACGATCGTGTGCACCATAACGATCACGTTTTTTGGGAGGGTTTTTACACTTTTTCGGGGTCTCGAACAACTGGCCAATTGTAGCTCGAATCTTGTTTTGATAAACAACACCGCTTGTTTTATTATTTCGGATATAACAAATTTTCAATCATTAGAAGATGAAGAAATTATTATAGAATGTGAAGAAGGTGTAGATGATGAAGAAGATGATGGCGTTTTTTGAATTTTTTGAATGATGAAAGTTTTTTTGAAAAGTA
Source organism: Chrysanthemum makinoi (assembly GCA_910596185.1). NCBI lineage: Eukaryota > Viridiplantae > Streptophyta > Magnoliopsida > Asterales > Asteraceae > Chrysanthemum > Chrysanthemum makinoi. The sequence continues at coordinate 43,426,773 of OU343223.1, forward strand.
TCAATTTTATTGTAAAAAACTAGGGTACTTTTTTGGGTATAGGGTTTCTTTGGTAAAATTTATTATTCCAAAAAATAAATAATTACATAGGATTAGGGTAAATCCGACATCACAGCCCATTACAAGCAAACAAACACACATATTGTGCTTCAAACAAAAACTATCATAAGAGAGACAAGTCACTCTTAAGAACCTACAACAAAATGCCAACAACAAACTAGAAATACTTCTGAACTCATACTCAATACAAATAGTGTGCATAGTACCGTCTCGATTTAACGATCCCATCCGACGCTTCGTTTTTTGTTTTTTCTGAGGAAGTTAAAAACTGGTGAAGGTGGTTCTTTTGGGGGAAAACCATATTTTTAGAAGTTCAAATTATTTTCTTAGAATAAAATATTTTGTTAAAATTAGAAAATAATTTATAAAATAAACTTTGTGCAAAATGTTTATTTCACATTTGTGAAAAAATATTTCTTTAATCATTTACAATGTTTAATGTTCATTGTTCATTCCTTTAGTGATTTTGGTGTCGAGATAGAGTTTTACGACTAAAAACTTTGGTCACGTTAACTTTTACGTAGAGTGTTTTTATGTTTTGTTATTATCAAAATATAGAGAAAATAAATAACGTTTTTAAACATTATTTTTATTAATACGTTTTCTTACGTTTCTAGGTTTTTATCCGTTTTCGTCCGTTTTTATACTTTTTCATACATTTTCGTTCGTTTTTATACTTTTTCGTCCGTTTCATACGTTTTTGTACGATCTTATCTATTTCTATATGTTTTCGTCCGTTTTTATACATTTTCGTCCGTTTTTATATGTTTTCATCTGTTTTTCTTACATATTTATCCGTTTTTGTACGTTCTTATACATTTTTGTATGGTTTTGTATATTTTTTTACGTTTTCGTACAATTTTATATGTTTTTGTACGTTTTTATGTGTTTTTATACGTTTTGTATGTTTTTTATACTTTTTTATCCGTTATTTAGAAAATAGATGAAAATGTAAGAAAGCGTATAAAAATGGACTAAAACATATAAGAGTTTACAAAAACGGATAAAACATATGAAAACGTACAAAAATGTAGATAAATAGATGAGAACGTATAAAAACGGAGCAAAGCGTATAAAAACGGGCGAAAACGTATAAAAACAGACGAAAACGTATAAAAACAGACAAAAACGTATACAAATGGATGAAAACGTATAAATATAGACGAAAATATATAAAAACGAATGAAAACATATTAAAACATACAAAACGTATAATAACGGATGAAAACGTATAAAAATGAATCACTTTGGTAAATAAATAAAAACGTATATAAAAATGTATAAAAAACAGTAGACAAAAACGTATATAAAAACACGTAGATAAAAACGTATATAAAAATGTATATAAAAATATAGATAAAAACATGAGATTATATACTGGGAGGCCACTCAACTATTAAACATTTTAAGCCCACCTATTTATCAAAAGTAACTTACAAGCCACCCATTTATGGGTTTGCTTTCGTTTATACGAATTTCGAATAAATTTATCTAGAAAATATTTAAAACAATGAGAATAAAGCTAACTATAGCATATTAAAACAGCACAAATGAGTATTGAAATATAAAATATGAGGTCTAGCCATTATTTAAGTACAACTTTAGTTAATTGAAAGTGATTATATTTTTAATTTTATTGTTTTTATATGTTGAAGATAGCTTTATTCTTGAAATTTATGTCCCCTTATCTTTTTACCTTAGCTATGGAAGTTCATACATTATTATTGCAGCGTAGGGTTCAAGAGATGGATGGTTTTCAATACCATAATCTGTGTGAAGGGCAAAAGATTGTTAATCTTTGTTTTGCTGATGACCTATTCCTTTTTACCCATGGTGATGTGTTATCAGCTAATGTTGTTATGGATGCTTTAAATGAGTTTAAGGATTTCTCGAGGCTTGTTCCTAGTATACAGAAGAGCACAACATACTTTTGTCAAGTCCCAAATCAGGTTCGGATATCTATTCTTAGCTCGTGGCCTTTTGAAGAGGGTATGGTACCTGTTAAGCATTTAGGTGTGCCACTTATATCCTCTTGTCTACTCTATCGGGATTGTAAAGTACTTGTGGAAAACTTCAAAGTCGCATAGCTACTTGGACGAATAAATTCCTTTCTTTTGCGGGTCGATTACAGCTTATCATGTATGTTCTATCTTCTATGCATATTTATTGGGCGTCCGTGTTTATTCTTTCTTCTCGGATTGTTCACGATCTTCAGCAATTAAAAAGAAGTTCTCTATGGTGTAAAGGTGATATGAAGAAGTGTAAGGCGAAAGTGGCATGGGAAGATATTTGTAAACCGAAGTATGAAGGTGGTCTTGGGATACATCGAATCGAGGATTTTAATGTTGCTCTTATGTCAAATCATATTTGGAGTATTTTGACGCATAAGGAGTCATTGTGGGTTAAATGGATCCATTCTTATAAACTTAATGGTCGAAGCTTTTAAAGTTACTTCAAATCCGAAGCACTATTAGGCCTTATTTTTGGTTTAATGTTCGGAATGGTAAATTGGCTTATGTCTTGTTTGATAATTGGTGTTCCCACAATCCTATTATGAGATTCCTTTCGTTCAGAGAAATTAATCGATCTGGTTTCACGGCTAAGGATTCGGTTTCCGAATTAATTCATAATGGGGAACGGATGTGGCCTACTAAATGGTTATCTAGGTATTCTATTTTGGCTTAAATCCACGTTCCGAACTTAAATGATGAGGTCGATTACGAGCTTATGTGGGAATCTAGTAATGATGAATTGAATCCTTTCTCGGTTACTCGTGCGTGGGATTCGGTTAGATTGAGAGGAGATACTATTTGATGTGTCCGGTGTGTACAAGTTTTAAATTTCTAAAAGACGAATTACCAATTTTACGAATAACACATACGAGCAAGTGCACTCGTCCGTTATAGCAAGATTATAAAGGTAAGTCGGGATCGTTCGCAGGGATTTGAGTGAATCTGATTAACAAGTTTGAATCAACTAAGACAATCCAAAACATATAACAACGCAAATAGATATAAGGAAATTCAGATGATTAAAAACTACACTTGCTTAAACTAGTTTCTTATCCTTGATTAGTGTGATTGTGCTAACCTCTTAATATGTTGGTTATGATAATTAGTTGGTGTACTAATCTATCGTTCTTACAAGTTAAATCTTCGTCAAGATTTTAGTTTATAAAAACAAGCATTAAGTTTAACCAATCAATTCAAGATCAATTCAAGTTTCATAAGTTTATTTTCACAAACTCAAACACAAAAACATCCATATGCTTTATCAAATTGCTTAAGAAATGGTCAATACAAAAGGTAACCGATTATAGACAAAAGGGTACAATTGATTGTCAACAACTAATTTTACGACCTTTTAGATGTTTCCAATCAATCCAACTTGATAATCAAAAAGCGTTTTTATTACAACCACACCTTAGTTCCTTTGTTTAATCAAGAATAATGGGTAAAAACAATCATCCATAGACAAAATGATTATAACTAGTTGAACAACAATAAGTTCTTTCGACCTCTACGATTATTATCAACTAGTCAAACTTGATTTAACAAATGTCACTATGAAACTTTAGCACAGTTGGATCTTAGAATCAACTTGAAATTGAATTAAAACATGTTAACACAATCACTAACTATTCATGTTATAATCAACATCATTTAAGCAAGTGTATAAAGAAACTAGCCACTCATAGCAAACATAAACATAAACTCAGAACTTTGAACATTAGAAAACATGATTAAGAGTCTTACAATGCTTGGAATAAGATTACAAATGGTGAAGTAATGATTCCCAAAGTATTGGGGTAGACTCCTTGGGGTTTCTGGTCTCCAAATGTGGGACTTCTGGAACCCCAAACTTTTCTGGACTTCTAAGGACGAATTTGAGAGCTTAAGAGCTTAGTTTGATGAGTAGAGAGAGTTGTATTGAAGTGTGTGTCTCATATGCTCACAATGGGTCTCTATTTATACTAGTTCCAAGGCCTAGGGTATTAATTGCTGAACTTGACCTCCAAGGAGTTAGGAAGGGACTAGAAAACACCAAGGGAAGGACCTATAATCATTTGGATGCAAAGGGGAAACTTAGTGATGAAGATTTGGCAGAAACAGGCACTCCAACCGGATCATATATGACCAACCGATCCGGTTGGTCTTCTACAAGGGCTCCAACCGTATCGGTTGTGGGCAGCAACCGAACGGTTGGATTGACGTCTTGGCACTTTTTGATCATCTTCCAACCGATCCAGTTGCATTTGAAACCGATTCGGTTGGTCTTCCTGAGTGACGGAAAATCAACTTTTACTTCATTAGAACTTGTAGAACTTGGTTCTTCAATCATCTTGGTCTTCTATGGTACTAGAAATACTGAATTGTGCTTGACATGCTATACTAAAACGGGAATCTTCCAATTGTTGAACATTCCTTTACTTTTCCTTCCGTTTCCCTGCACTTGGTTATAAACACTAGACAAACATCTTTTGATGTGATTAAGCACTGAAATCATACAAATATAACCAAATAACATATACAAAAGCACACATAACGCTACTGAAAACATGTACAGTCTGAGCGTTATCACTATTCCATGATTTCATGTGGCGTGATTTCCCAAATGTATCACTAAGCATGCATTTCTCTGTTGGCTTGTTATCAACCATAAGTTGAAGACACAAAATCGGTTGAGGTAATAGGATGTTGTTCTTGAGACTGACTAAACCTGTTTCGATGCCCATTTTGTGATAACGAACCTTTTTCTCATTCTTATTTATTTTTTGAGTGCCCATTTTCTTCATAGGTTTGGTTGATAGTTCGGACTCTTGGAGGCATGGATGTTATCCCTCCTCGGTTGGATATTGCTATTGTGTATCTTATTCCTTCTTCGAAAGGTTGCTCTGCCCGTAGTATCATTGCCCGGCTCCTTGTTGCTGTTATTTGTTATCATATATGGCATGAGACAAATGCTAGGTTGTTCAAAAAGAAGTTTAAAACATTTGACAAGATTTTTGATGATATTATGATCAGTGTGCAGCTGAAGATTCTTACATTTCGTTTCAAGAAGGATAATGTTCCTGTTCACCAAATGTTGGCTACTTGAAAGTTGTCGAGTTCCTTAGTAGGGTATAATGATCCCCACATGTTGATTAGCAGTCTAGTAGATTATCATGATTATCGACTGTCTGGCTATTTGGTGCCGTATATTTTGGGGCTTCCATTGGAAAGTTGTACTCTTTTTTCCTTCTCTAAGTTTTTTCCCACTGGGTTTTACTTGGGAAGGTTTTTTAAGGATGCAGTCTTTTTTGCTTATCTATGTTCCGTTGAAGACGTTGCTAGATTGGCGTGGATGCTATGCCAAGAGTTGTTATGTTCTTGTCACTATTTATTAGTTATGTAATTCGTAGTTAGAGTTGGTGGTATTTATGGCATATCATAAACACATTTTGTAGGTGTTTATCAAGCGTTTTGCTTGAGGTTAATGCGATACTCCAGTCACATTCCATTTGTACTTAAACGTTTCTTTGTGATTAATATATTTTACCTGGATAACCCTTTACCCAAAATTGTACAAATATCTGGAAAGAATTTATACCAGATTGGTATAAAGGAAAACAAACACATATTTGGGTGACCCAAAAAGTGGGTGGCTCAAAAGTAAAATGTTTAATAGTTGAGCGGCTTTTGGATACATAATCACTAAAAACATAGATAAAAACGTATATAAAAATGTAACGGGTCAAAACCATATGGAATGGATCCAAAATAATAACAATAATAAAATAATTTTTTTTAAGGACGATGGATTTTCGCTAAACCACAGGGACCATTTATGTAATTTACTCTAAACCCTAAACGCTAAACCCTAAACGGTGAATGCAATTTTCGCAAACCCTCAGGGTAAAATGGTCATCACAGCTTTTCACTACCCACAACAGGTTAGAAAAGCCAATATTAGTGTACCATTAAGGTATAAAAACATGAAGTGGTAAGTATGATTTTCAAAACATTAGCCCTTTAAAAAATAGAGAAAAAGTAGTGGATAATTCTAAAAAGACCTACGACAATGGTTGCTAATGATATGCAGAACTACCTTACAATTCTTTTCATCTTTCACCATGGAATTTCGAATCAAGGTTTTCAAGATCGGGATCCTACATAGGATCATTTTCATCTTTGCAAAATCGTGATCTTAAGATCGAATCGGGATCTTAAGATCCTACTCTAATGTTATTTCTTAATAGTTTTTGTAATATCATACAAATTTACAAATTATTATACATTATAAACACAAAATACTATGAATGTTTCATAGAAATGTTGTCCTAAATTATGATTATGAAATGTTTAAAAAGATTAACATGTTGTTTTTTGAATTTTACAAAAAAATAACTTATAAATTTGTAGTGTTTTAGTTTGTAATCCGAGAAAAGTAAGATCGGATCGGATTAGATCTTAAGATCGTATAGTCAATATCGAGATCCTATAAGATCTTAAGCTTAAAAGATACTGTGTAGGATCCGGATCGTTTTTGCTTTGCAGTATCGTAAAACCGTAAGATCCTAAAATCAGGATCGGGATCCTGACAACTATGTTCCGAATGGCCACCACCGTCAGGTCCTTGGCATCAACCTTTGCCAGACGAATGCCTCATTAAAACCCAATTTCGAAGTTCATGTTTCAGTTTGATGTTTTTTTAAAAAAAATCCCATTGTGATGATTTTTATAATACATAGGGGAAATATCAACTTGTCTAATTACGAAAATAGTCCATATTTTGGAAAATTAGCGAGAAGACTTGTATTTTTGGTATATATGACATTTTAACATTCAGATTGGGTATATATGAAATTATCCTTAACGAAAAATAAACGAAAATAACAAACTTGAGCCCTCAATTTAATCATTTGTACACATAAAATATAGACATTAATCAATTACTTATAACAGCAGTAGGCACTGCCGTTGCCAGATGTGGGCACTATGTAATAAAATTTTGATGAATAATGTATTTTAGTTTATTATGTTCTTTTTAACAATAAATTTACCGATATCAAATTTATAGCCACGCTCGAACCCGCTGGGTCCGGTCTCCGCTCGCTCGAGCCCGTTGGTCCGGCCGCCTCGGCTCGAGCCCGTTTGGTCGCGCCGTTCTGGCTCAAGCCATTTGGCCCGTGTTCGCTCGGCTCTGAATATTTGTATAATGTGCTTTATTATTTGTAGTAGTAAATTTAACTGCAATTGTGTTTAATTTAGTTGTATAATATGCTTGATAATTTGTATTTCTTATGTAAAGGGTGTTTTAGAATCGTATTATTTGTATTTATTGACCAGTTAAATAATTGACTACATTAAATAACACTAATGTGGTGTTTTGTTGTATATTATGCTTCTTGTCAGACTTGTACGCCCAAATTATGTGTATTAAAATGTTGTACACTATGTTTCTTTTCTTGTAAGTAGTAGTCATTATAGTAATTAATAACATTGACCACTTTAATAACATTAATGTTGTAAGTCTCAAAATAAGTCTGAAAATTACATCATGCTTATTTTGTTGTATGATTATTTTGTTGTAAATCAAAAATTGGGCAAATTGGCAGTATTATCATGCTTAAATGGTTGTAATTTTAGATGAATGGGTGTTTTAATAGCATTAATGTTGTTTGATAGAATTTTGGCCTTAAAATGACACACGCTTTATTTTGTTGTACAATATGCTTACCTTGTTGTAATTCTGAAAATTTGGTGCATTAAAGTATTGTAAACCATGCTTAATTTCTTGTACGTCTTAAAATTAACAGTGAGGTGACTTCAAGATTATATAATAATAGGTACCGCGCGTGCAGTAGGCATGCACTGAAAAAAATAAAATTTTTCGATGAATAATGTATTTTAGTTTATTATGCTCTTTTTAACAATAAATTTACTGATATCAAGAATTTCGTATACCGCCCGCTTCCGCCGAACCCGTCCGCAATTACGTTTCTCGAGTCCGGCCCTATCGCTTGTCTGGGCCGCTAAGTTCCGGCTCAAGCCCATTTTGGCAGCTTCGCTCCTCGCCAATATTTGTATAATGTAATTTATTATTTGTAGTAATGAAATTTAATGTAGGATTGTGTTTAATTTGGTTGCACAATATGCTCGATAATTTGTATTTCATGTAGGCTGTTTTAAGAACTCAGATTATTTGTATTTATTGACCAGCTTAAATAATTGACTATATTAAATAAAGCATTAATGTGGTGTTATTGTGACACTACGCGTCTTGTCTTCAGACGCCTAAAAATTATGTGCGTTAAGGTGTTGTACAATATGTTTCTTTTTCTGTAAGTAGTAGTCATTATAGTCATTAATAACATTCACCACTTTAATAGCATTAATGTTGTAAGTCTGAAAATTACATCATGCTTATTTTGTTGTACACTATGCTTATTTTGTTGTAAATCAAAATTGGTTGCAGCCTATTATACATCATGGCTTTTAGTGAGGATGTTTTTAATAAGATTAATGTTGTTTGATAGAATTTTGGCCTTAAAATGACACCACGCTTTATTTTGTTGTACAATATGCTTACTTTGTTGTAATTCTGAAAATTAGGTGCATTAAAGTGTTGTAAACCATGCTTAATTTCTTGTACGTCTTAAAATTAAGAGTGAGGTGCATTCGTGCATTATAAGTAGTATAGATATAGATATACAATTTTTTTTAAGTATTTTAGGTTACCTAAACACAGATTAATTATGTGAAAAATGACAGCTAAATTAAAACATTTTGCTTGTATGCATGAATGAAGAACAAAACATTCTGAGAATATAAATACATTGCCATGGCCTTTAAGATCAAGAATAAGCAAGATCAAGGAATAAAACAAAAAAGAGCGAGTCTTTTAACAACCTGTAAAGTTACTCATCTCGCAACAAGGTCATGGTTCCGGTCATCAGAAAGACATCACTTAACTTGAGCCGAAGACCTTTCGGTGCTAAAGATTTCCCTGTACAAAGAGGAGACACGTGCATATATATGTATTCTATCTTTCATACACTTTCTCATTACACCCTCTTATCAATCTCATACTCGTAGTGATTCCTCACTGTAAACCGAAGTATGACTTATTGAGGCAAGTATTGGCGTAAAGATTCGGTTCTATCTGTGTTTCTTAACTTGCGAAAAGCACATAGTTCGATTTGTCTGACCCGCTCACGGCTCACACCCATTACATCCCCAATCTCTTGCAATGTTCTTGATTTACCATCTTCTAGACCAAACCGCCATCTAATCACAAGTTGTTCTTTCTCGCCTAATGTGCATAGCACCTTCTCTAAGTCCTCTGACATAGTTTGCTTGATTAATATCTCCTCGGGTGTCTCTTGGTCAGGATCATCAAGAATGTCCTAAAATTGAATGTTTGATAATTAATATATACACAACCAAAATGGTGAAAAACACTAGAACTTCATTTTAGATGAATTTTTATAACAATGGGTTAGGAGAATGGTAATAACGTTTTTCAGATTTGTGGAAGGCTAAAATGAGGACAAACCGTAAGTTTGGTATTATTATCGATCCCAACAGGTATATCAAGAGATCGAGCTGGCCTAGGGGCATCTTCTGCAGATTGGATTCTTTTAATGGAGAGACCCGTCTCAACTGCAATTTCTGCACGAGTAGGTCTTCTTCCAAGCTTTTTATCCAATCGGTATTTGGCCTCATTCACCTTAGCTTGCACCTCCACCATATAGTACTGTACCATCAACAAGCAAGAAAACAAACACAAACTGTTTGGTTCAGCCCAAGCACATAAGACAAAAACTAAACCGTTAAAAGAATCGGTTCCGTTTAATGCAGCACCATTAAACAGAAAGTATTATTCTCACCGGAACATGAATAATTCTGCTTTGTTCAGCACGTGACCTTTGGACAGCTTGTCTTATCCACCAATGAGCATATGTTGAAAATTTGAATCCCTTTGAAGCATCAAATTTCTCTGCACTTTTCACAAGGCCCCGGATTCCTTCCTGAGACAAGTTGAACGAAATGGGTCAAATTGACCAGACAACTTAAACGGATTGAAAAGTTCCCAAAGTGTACTTATGACCTTGTAAAGTATTTTCATTTAATCGTTTAGACTACAAAATATAAGGAGAAAACTGATAAACAGTGTTTGTGTGTCAGGCCGAGCTATTTGGACGCCGACCTGGCTGACCTGACCAGACCACATGATCAATGTCACCTCAAAATGAAAGTGAAAGTTCTACCTGGACTATATCTTGAAGATGCACCTTTGTACCATAATAACCTCTTGCAACAGAAATAACAAGTCGTATATTGCTCCTGATCATTTTGTCCCTGCATTCTTCACCATAGTGTAAACGTCTCCCTAATTGTATCTGATCAATGTGTGCTGCAGCAGCCCATTCTGCAAAAGTGGGTTCCACACCAAAACGTGTTGTGAGCTCCTTATGAACTTCTTGCAATTTCAATAGGTCCTGCGTTTATGACCGTAAAATGTTTCAGATAAAAAGAACACATATTACTGCAAGACAGCCACTAACGAATAATAAACAAAATGGTTGCTCTTCTGATCAATGCATGCAAATCTTAACATTATTCATTCAAACTCAGAAAAAGGTTAGCCATCTTTGCGGAAGGAAGTCAATTTGATGTGCGTTCTGAAAGTGATTATTGCAAATTTCAATAATTATTTTTTTGGGATAAGGTGAATATCTTGACCCCCAATATAATCATTTTTGACGCAATTTGCAAACAGATTATTGGTACACACATCCGCGTAACGAAATGAAATTACTAAAAGTACAGAATGAAGATAGCCTAAGTAGTACAGGTGGCAATTCCAACCCATTTACTAACAAATGGGTCGTTTGGGGTTATTTTATATTTCTAATGTGCCAAACAGGTAAAGTAAATGAGATTAGCTCAAACGTAGAAGGGACTGGTACAACATTGACATGATACAGGAGGTAAAAGAACATCATACCTGTATCCCTTTGGAAAGTTCTACTTCCTCAGCAGCAGTTAGAAGCTTTGCATTAGTCATTCCTCCCAAGAAAGCCAACACATCTTTTTTTTCACCACGTCTTCTGCTCAAACCTGGTTTCACCGTCACAGTACTAGCGGCAACCCGCCGTCCTGCAGATTTAACTGACACAATACCAGCTTCCGCCTTTTCAGCTGCCCTTATTCTCCTTTCTTTCCTTTCCACTTGACGTTTTGATCTCACAGCTATGCTGGCTGACAGCTGCTCCTCAAGAAGTTGAAGTTCTTCAGCGGTGGGTTCGTCTACGTCTGAGGGTAGTGAGCCGAGATCATTTATGGAGTTATCAAACTCGGGTATTGTAGGTACAGAATTGTTAATAAATGGTTTGGGTGTTTGATGATTCATCATCATTGCTGCTGCATTCTTGGCAACCTTTACTGCAGCCCTTGCTAATGCAATTGCTTCAGCAGCCGCATCGGCATACTCAGTTGTAACAAACTCCGAAGGCAGACTTGTTCCCTAAACAAAGTTTATAATGCTAATTAATGATGTGACATTTTATAACTACGTTTACTAATATGAATAGAAACAAAAGTTGGTCTTTTTGACCCATCAGCAGATTCTGACCTGACCTACTACACCAGAATAGGCCCATGGTCTATTCCCGGAAGTTGAATTTGTATGAGATTCTAAAGACGGTAGCTTGAAATTTTCAATATCAAGCACACCAGCTGATGATGATGAGGAAGACGAAGATGACCATTGTCTATCAGCAGCACCTGAATTTGAATGAACTTCTAAAGAGGATAATTTTAGCTTCTCTGATAATTTTAGCTTCTCTAAGTTAAGTACTGTAGTTTCTGTAGATGATACAGGTGGCGCCGTGGTTGATAAAATACACCGAGTTGGGAAAAAAGTAGGCTCTCTACATTTTGCTGCATTTAAACCAAGGATTGACATTAAGAGCAAACCGATCACATGTACAAATACAGCAGCTAACTTATGATGCATTTGAGGATAGGTGGAAAACAAAAAACTTTTTTACCGAGCTTCCATCATTACCCTTTTGTTAAAAGTGGTATCACATTATGCCTTCTAGATAACCATAATTTTGTAGGCTTGTCAGAATAAACGCAACATGATGTAGTGTTGTGTAATGATCATATGGGTATCAGTTGGTTCCTATTATTATGCAAAATCTACTTCATCTTTATGTGCAGTATCGCTTCTAATAAATGGATAAGGTTTCCGTGTTCATGTTACCCGGGGTGGGTGAGCCTTTTTGACTCATATGTACGCGGCCTCACCGGGCCTGGCCAGTGGCCACCCCCAAATATACACACCTAGTGAGATTTGAGGAAATCAAGGACCTTACCACTAGGCCATTGCTTCTAATCATGGGCGAAACTAGTAGGGTGACTAGTGGGTGCTGAGCCACCCCTAATCAACCCACTTCATTCATTAGTTATTTAGATTACAAGTCGTTTTTCTACTAGATTTTTACATTCAGTCCCGTTATTCTATAGACATGCCTACAAAATTCATAAATGAATAACTTAAACAATAAAAGACATCACTATAGATTATTTTTTGACGCGATATTTATCACTATGACTTTTTGCGTTAAGCACGGCCGACTGCCGCCATTAACTAAAAATCCTGGCTCCGCTCCTGCTTCCAATGAGCTCCCTTAATTAGATATTGGCGAATACTACTTGAACCTTTTTTTTTCTTAAAGGCAATTATAACTAAATATAAACTAGCGTTAAGTATGAAACAAATCAACACTAAAAGACACTAAACCAGAAGCTACACAGTCAAGTAACATTTTAGCAGGGATTCTAAATTCGTCTAGGCGAATGCAAAAAAACTTAGGAAAAAAATATGAAAATTGTAACACTAAACATTTATATGCTAATTTGGAATTTGATTCCACATTCTCTGAGACAAATTTCAATGCTATAAACATACAGTAACTTTAAAATATTAAATCTCCATTTTATATTTAGTGCATACTCTCACATGGGTTACTATTTATATATAAGAAAAACAGTTGTAAGTTGCTGTTGTATAAACATTAAAAAAAGAATGTTGAAAGTAGGAAACTTACGAATGTTGTTAGAATGAAGGGTGGTTTTGAATTGGATAGAGAATGAGTCAGGGAGACACTTGAATTGTGGGAGCAAACAGGACATGTTCTTATCTGCTGCTGCTATTGCTATTGATGTATACATGTAAACTGAATAATCAATTCATATGATAATATATAATTAGTTTTAAAAAAACAGAGATATTGTGTTTGAAGAAGAAGAAATAGGATAAGGGGGCAGCAGATATTGTGTCTGAGGACGAAACGAAGATAGACCAGACAGCAAAGCCTTTTCTTTTAACTGCAAACAACAACTTGGGTTTTTTATTTAGAATGCTTGGGCTCTTTCTTTCTTGGGCTTTGTCCCATTTAGATGACCATTGTTTCATCTGGTTCTCTATATTCGTTGCTTCGCCTCTAAGGTTAATTTTTTTTTTTTTTGTATAACCGAACCGAACCGAACTAAAAGTGATTCAACCGAACCGAAAACCGAACCGAATAACCGAAAACCGAACCCCCCATAACCGAACCGAATAACCCGAATTACATAAATTTAATTATTTATTCATTTATTTATATAAATTTTTATAAAGAAATAAAATAAAACTTTAAAAATGTTATATTTAAAAGAGTTTTAATATTATTTTTATATAAATATATAAATATATATATATATATATTTATTTAAATTCGGTTTTCGGTTTGGATTGCTAAAACCATAACCGAACCGAAAACCGAATATTTAATTCGGTTTCGGTTTTCGGTTTATGCGGATATTGCCCGACCCATGAACACCCCTAGATGACTACAATTCATTCTTTTTATTTGCACACTCAAATATATGACCACTTAGAACAGATTATTAATATTGTACAGGTATTTGATGCTTGATTTGATGTATCTCAATCTATTCTTAATCAGGGCCGTCCCTTGAAATTTGGGCGCCCTGTGCCATTATTTTAACTTAGGCCTTTTAGTTCTGAAAGATGAAGTATTCGTAAGCTTGACGACTTTTAACACCATAATGCATCGCTTCAATCAAATAAATTCTAACCATATTCTAATATAAATACATCTTCGTTTTTTCTAGCCGTGACCGTTGAGCATTCTAAGCATCTTATGGCAACCAGTTAACTTTTAAGCATTACATGATATAAGAAGTTTTTCAATATATCATAGCTAAAACACTTTTTCTTAAACCTTCTTTAGCTCAGAATATTGTTTTATTTTGAAATATGGGTTTAGTGTAAAATTTTAAACTTTCTCAAACTTTGGACACAAATGCAAAATAAATAAAGAATAAAGAGGTTGATATAACAAATTGTGAAATTAAGAGGGCTGAATTTTTTTTATAGAAAATTAATAGAAGGAAAAGACAAATAAAAACTCCAGGCCCTACTAAAAACGTTTCCTTCATCCGATCATCTTCTTCCACACATGTTGAGGACCCGCATTTCATTTTTCACCATTAAAATACAGGAAGAAGCGTCTATCTTTTTTCTGTTATAAAAAGTTTATATGTTCTATCCTAATTCATCTTTTAATAAGATCAAATCCTCCAAGAATGAGTATATATTAATACTGAAGTTTTAGACATCGGAGGCCCTTAAAAATCGGAGGCCCTCGTTTATTTACGCCGCATTACGCCAAACCGCCCTGTTCTTAATATGCAAATCACCCTTCTTCAGAAGTATTCACTTCTAATTTAATTATCACTACAAACTATGTGTTTTTGTCGTAGGACAATAATTTTGAAATAAAAGAAGTAATTCGTAGCATGGTTGGCATTTACTTTTCTTCTCAAACCTCCGCGCCCACAAGAGGCATCAAGTCCAAAACTCACTACACTTGTTCAAAAGTAAACACGAATACGGATATGACATCTAAGTTAAAACTCGTCTTTACTAAATAACCTGAATATAAAAAAAATCTCATTTTTTTTACCCCGATAAATAATCGAATATATAATTGCTTATTTGCTTATATGGTTTTTTGTTTGGATTATTTAAAAAAAAAAAAAAAAAAAAAACTTTATTTAAACTTATATATGAGCTTATAAGATTATATAATTTTGACTTATTATTCGCAACTCTACTTTTTAATTTGTTTTTTAGATATTTTTTTCAGTTTATAAAGTTCTCTATCAATCTTCATATATAAGCTTACAAAACTTCTAGCTTTTTTGAGATGAGTGATTAAAAAGTGAAGAGTGATTAAGATTTCTAGTCATGCATATCAAATGAGAAGTGAAAATCTTAAGAGATAGATTTATTTTGTAAGTACATCTGATTGTAATTTTTTCTTATTTAATTTTATTTCTCATTTTATCATTAGTATACAAGCATAAATCAATTCAAATATCATAGCTTACTAGCTTGAATTCATGAAATAAAAAAGTAAATTGCAAAAACCGTCCCAAAGTGAAATGATTAAAAAGCTCTTGCTTTCAGTGATTTAATCATTTCACTTTGAAACATGAACGATATTCACACAAAAAGTTTTTCCACAAAGACGTTACGTGCACTTAAAGAAGTGCATCTGCAATTTGAACAAAATGCTAAATCATTTTTTGCAATATACTAAAAAATGATACAAAGTTACAAACATTCACCAAACCAAACAAACCACCAAACCAAACAACCCTTAAATAATCACACTTTCATCAAAACCATGAGAGTGCTTAGTGTCGAGCGTTATAGGGTTGGATGATGCCCTGTAACGTCGATGTACTCCCCACTCGCCCTATAGAGGTTCACGCCAACTCCACCAATTATGTTATATGATTTTTTTTTGGAGGGTTAAAGTGTTTTTTGTGGGTTAAGTTGTAGATTCTAAGAAAGATCCACAATAAAAGTTGTGTTAAAAAGTTTTACTATTTCAAAAATCTTAAAAGCTTTTTGATTGCAATAAAAACTTTTTGAAAAGCTTTTCTCCAAAGACTTGGTAGAGCTCAAGTCTTTCATCCAAGTCATTAAATACATTTTGCATTAAATGCCATTGTAGATGCTCCCAATTACAAAAGAAAAGTTCTAATGTGACCAACACTTTTTGCTATAAGATGAGAAAACAAATAACCACTCTAGTTACTTTAAAACCCGTTAAGGTTTATTTATCCGTGACACATGAAACCCTCGCACTCTGGTCTGTAGCAATGGCTAACAACACAATGCTAAAACTCCCACTAATCTCAACATTCTTAACAGCAAAAACTGCTCTTAAATCATCCTCAAACTCATCAATTACTAGTTCTTCATTAATCCATCGTATATGTAACTGTACAACAACCATATCTGTTCCTCAACAACAAAGAGAACCACAAATCAGAAGCCCTCAATTGGTTGCATTGGAATATGCTGATCTTAGTATCCCACATATCATCTCTGAGGTACCCAAAAACTTTTTTACATAAATAATACCTGTTTATTTCAAATGGTTGAGGGTTCAAGTCCTGCTTAGGTCATGTGAGATAGTTTATGGTTGTTTAGTGTGAGATAGTTATTTGCCGTTCCTAAGAAAAAAAATTTTAAAAATAAAAAATAAAAAATACATGTTTATTCCTTTCGCGTTGGATACTTTTGGTTTCCTGAGGCGATGGAGCTCCTTAACAGAGTCCAACAAGTTATGCATAGTAATGTTATGACACCTCGATCCACAAATGTTGTTTTCAAAAGAATTAGTTTTGCAATCCAAAAATAGCTAGCGGCGGCCCAGCTTGTTGTTCGTTTGCCTTCCACCTCTATGTAAATCCTATTTTGATGAAATGATAAGCCTAATATAAACATAAATAATGCCTTAATTGTAAATGAAATTAGTTTTGTAAAAATTGCAACTTTAGGTTTATTCCGTAAAGGGTTTGTTTTTATTTGCCTTGCAATATTTATGGTATATGAGTTTAACATAACTAGATGATTACCCGCGCATAGTGGCGACGGTGTATAGTAGCGTTAATTTGTGTGCGCACTTTTTATGTATATATATGGGTGTGGAGTAAGTGAGACCGACTGTAATGAAGTATTTAAATGTTTAATAGATTGTATTGACTTTTATAAGTAGGGGCATTTTAGTCTTACAATGTTACTCATTATTTAAGTTTTTATGTTTTAAGCGATTGCTTTTTCTCTTTATATGTAGTATAGATATAGATAATAAAGAATATATATTTGTGTTTTTTTTTGTTGGAATTAGTTTTGAAATTGCAGATTTAGGTGCAATCTATAAAGGGTTAGTTTTTGTTTGCTCTAAAATGTTGATGAGTATGAATTTGATACTAATTTAAAAGTAACTTTTTCGTGTGTAGTTTTATTGGAATTAGTTATGTAATTTGTGTAAAAATAGCAACTTTAGGTATAATCTGTAAATGGTTAGTTTTGATTTGCTTCAAAATGTTACTGATGTATGAATTTGCTAATAATTAAGGGGTGTTTTGGTTAGCTTGTGTTATTAGGAAAAAGTAAACTTCAACATAAAGAATAGATACATTTGTGTCTTTGTGTGATATTATTGGAATTAGTTTTATAATTTGAGTAAAACTTGTAAAGTTAGGTTTAATCTGTAAATGGTCAGCTTTTATATGCTTTAAATTGCTAATGATATATGGATTTGGTAATAACTGGGGGTGTTTGGGTTTGCTTATTTGAAAGGGCTTCTGCTTATTGGCGTATCAGCTATCTCTTTTTGAAAAAGATTCACTTTAATAAGCTGTTGAACATAATCTATTTGGGTACTCAAAATAGCTTATTGTGTTCAGATAATACAATAAGCTAATAAGCTGCTTCCAAAAGATTTGTGGAATTAGTTTTGAAATCTGAGTACAGATTGCAAAGTTCGCTTTAATATGTAAAGGGTTGGTTTTGATTTGATGATAATCAAGGGGGTGTTTGGGCTAGCTTATTTAGAATAGCTTCTACGCATAGGTTTATCAGTTGATGACTTAAATAATCTCTTTTACATAAGCTCATCCATCATGGCTTCTATAAAAAGCTTATTAACCATACACTATTTGGATACTCAAAACAGCTTATTGGACACAAATAGATAGTACAATAAGGTAAGAAGCTCCTACACTAAACTTACCCCAAAGACCTCCTTAGTTGAATGGATGGGCTATAATTTGTAAGAAATGATATGTTGATATTACGGGATGATTTATTTTTTTATTTTTGGTGGATTATCAGGAGGGTGCTGTTCGTGTTAGGCAGCATGTTAATCCGCTTAGCACTAAATTATCGGTATATGTTTCCTATCCCTAATTTATTGTTTATGTTTCTAAAAGTTGAAGATAATATCATATTCTCATGTTTGGGTTGAAATGATGGATTTAATAGCAGCTCATTTTTTTCTGGCTTTTTATAAATTTTGATAGGTTCCTGTTGAACCGCCAAATTGGAATGATGTATTTGAAGACCCAAAGTTGCCTTTAGTGGTGGACATAGGAAGTGGTAATGATCATTTCTTACTGTTGTTCGGTAACTTGATCATCCCATGACAAATATGGCTTGCATTGCAAACGAATTTCGTTTTGATGTATGCATTATTATGTTGTTTTTTCCAATTAATGGATCGACTTTAGAAAGATGTTTGGTGTGTTTATTGTCAAAGTTTGATGTACTCGAAGGCCAATGCAATGATAAATTGAGGCATCCTTAAAAGTGAAAGCTAGCATAATCTCTAAGGAGCTGATTTGCTTAGATTTAATACTGTAAATATCATCCGTCTATGACTATTGGATTCTATCTAAAGTCTAAATCCAAGTCATTTCATTTCTTTCACTTTTACATAGGATGATAATGTGGTAGCTGGTAACATGATATGTCTTGAATTTGTCAACAGTTTTTACCTAGGACGTCACATAGTATATGATCACGTTCCGATGTATGGAAGTGAGTGGGATAATTTTCAGTTTATCTAGGACGTCACATACTATATAGATCACGATTCAGGATTAGCCATTTGGATGTTAGCCGCCATGTGCCCAT
Organism: Chrysanthemum makinoi; assembly: GCA_910596185.1. Taxonomy (NCBI): domain Eukaryota; kingdom Viridiplantae; phylum Streptophyta; class Magnoliopsida; order Asterales; family Asteraceae; genus Chrysanthemum; species Chrysanthemum makinoi. Next base: position 43,445,889 of record OU343223.1, read on the forward strand.
GAGTATTAAAGGATTCTCATCACCATGTTACTATGTGAACCTATTACTTGCATATGACATGCCCTAGAAGACTAGAACACTTGTCTTAAAGTTGATTTACTGTTTGATTAAATAAGTTCTAATCATCCCAACAATTTCATTAATTTAGGAAGTGGCAGATTTCTCATGTGGCTTGCTAAGAGAAATCCTGGTTCCAAGAACTATATGGGTCTCGAGATACGGGAAAAAGTATGGTAACTGTTTAATCTAGTATTTTTGAATACTGATTACTGCATTGATATTTGTAATGTTAAGATGTCATTTGGTTGTAGTTGGTCACACGTGCTAAAACATGGGCGAAGGAGCTGGCTCTTAGTAATATGTAAGTTTCCATCCATTCCGCAAGTTGACTAAAATAGCAACGATCTTTTACTCCACTAAATGTTATTGTGTAACATTTATATATGACACCGATGCCCTGTACATTTAAAAACTATTACGCAGACATTTTATGTTCGCAAATGCCTCAATATCTTTCAAGCAACTCCTTTCTACGTACCCTGGGCCTTTGATGTTGGTATCAGTATCGGTGAGTGCATTTGTGTTTCTAAACCTTTATGTAATTCAATTTATAACATATTAATCTGGTAATACTTTTAAAGTCTGTTTAGTCAGTTTTTTGGTTTTGAAAATTTCTTGTCTATGCAGTGTCCAGATCCTCATTTCAAAAAGAGGCACCATAAAAGAAGGATTGTGCAGAAGCCTCTTGTGGAAGCAATTGTGGATAGATTAATGCCCGGAGGACAGGTAACAAAGTCGAGTCAAAGTGGGTTCAGGGTGGGTCGGGTAGGTTAGGTGACTGGTCAAAGTGGGTACGGCCGTACGGGATGACCAAAAAGCATTTTCCCCTAAGTTTACTTTTTTATAATTAATTAGTCTCGTTGTGTGTGAAGTATGATTTACAGAAATTGTCTTGTCACGGTATTAATCTAACAGTTGAATATAAAATTATAGGAGGCTACTTGTCTGCATAAATTATTAAATTATACACTGGGTGACTTTCAACCCATTTGACCCATTTATTTTTTAGCTTATTTTTTTTAAATAAAACATAACCCCGAACCAACTCAATCATAAGTAACCGAGTCAAAATATGCCACCTCTAATTGTAGTGGACAAGAGATGCTATGCCATCTTTTATGGAGGCAAGTGGCAGGATTTTGCATTTGATTTTTGCCATATGCATCAAGTTGCAATACTTTTTGTGAAAAATGAGAACCAAGCATGATGTTCCTTAAATGTTTTTGTAGTAACTGAGATGGAAATGTTCAAAACAGGTGTTCATACAGTCCGATGTGCTTGAAGTTGCTATTGACATGCGACAGTATTTTGATAAAGAATCACAGAAGCTTATCCATGTGGACAAGATCGACTCCAGTATTCTGTGTGACGATGCAGGATGGTTGCTAAGTAATCCAATGGGGATCAGAACTGAAAGAGAGATCCATGCAGAATATGAAGGTGCAAAGATTTACAGAAGGATGTACCAAAAATGCTCGTAATCATTTCATGCCATTTAACTCCTACCTAGTTTTGGGATGATCAAGCCTCTTGGTCTTCAAATCAGCACAAAATGGACCTCGAAATTCATATAAGATCACAATTAGTCAAATGGTGTCTGAAAATTGAATAGTAACCCACAACCCACACAAAAGCCCATGTGGCATTTGGAGTGTCGCAGAATCGGTTATTTAAGAATGACGAGTTGGGGGTTGAAATCGAAAGTTGTACAATGCCGGACATGTTCAACTCATTTGACCCGTTTCAGTTTTAACTTTTTTTTTTTTTTTTTTTTTTTTTTCCAAATTTTTTATTTTACCCTTTCAACACATTAAAGATCATTCATAAGTTCATAATCCTATGGTTGAAGCAGTCACATTTAGTTTTATTCATTTATCATTTTTATTTCAGGAGTACAGGCAACACTTGTGATTATCGTGTTAAATTTGCGTTGTATGTCATAATTTCAAGATGTTCATATGCTTCTGTGATTGTACACGTTATATCACATGGTGTCTACATAATAGTAGCAAATTTTCAACACGTTCATAGCATAAACAAAATAAACAAATCTAAAATGCTCAAACTTGCCAAGAACATGTGAACTAGTCATTTTCCATAAATATAGAATAAGGAAGATGAATGGTGTACACATATGACTAATTTTGTGTTTAAATTGACCTGACAGTAATTTATTGCTCGTAACAAAAGTGGGTCAAAGAGGATGCTCTCACGTAATTTTAAGTATATAATTAGACATACTAATTAGTAATGCAATCAATACGCGTAGAATAAATGCAAAGCCCATACCATAGCAATCAATTTTAACAAGTGGGCGTATAGATTCAAAAGCATAGATGATAATGTATACCCATCTAAAATTTCTTTGCAATAAGTGATCAAATCGAATGTATCCTCATAAAGTTCAATATAAATATAGAATGATGGTCATAAGACATCAATAATGAAGCATCTAATTCTATAAAATATCTAACATATTTTGTACAACTAAAACTCTAAAAAACAAAAGAGATATGGCTCAATGTGAAAGTTTCATTACAACTAAAACTTTATAAACAAAAGAGAAATGGTTCAATGTGAAAGTTTCATTACAACCGATTCTCTTTTGTTTATTATAAACGAAATTAGTAGCTAATCTTCAAAATGACCTTTGAAAAGTCTCCGTAACTCCTTGGAGGTCCCATGTTCAAACCTTAGGGAGAAAGTTAATCTCATGTGGTCACGGAGGTTCACCTACGATGACTCCAAGGCTATCTAAAAAGATAATCGCTGGATACCGCCAAGAATGCCGAAATGTAACTCGATAAAAAAGCTCCATTCAAGTAGATGGAACCAAATATATTGTAATAAAGTAATTACAATTTATCAAGGGCCATTTTGAAAACTAGTTACAATTTTGTTTTTATGTTTGCAAACCAGAAGCGAAGTTCACAAATCAATCTGTGAGCCAAAATTGAACCAATAATTAGAGAACTGATGTCTAAAGAATGAATTGGATTGCGAACTAGATGTTCATTTGTATTAAATAAACGGAAGTGAAATGAGAGAAATGAGAGAAATGATGTTATTGCATTAATTGTGAAAGTGAGGAGTTAATCTCCTTTTATACAGAGTTTAAAAGAGGAAAACACAGTTAACAACTAATCTTCAAACTAGTTACAATTTCTATCTTGTACTTTACATTTATTGCTAAATCCAACTTATACTTAACATTCCATATCCTCCCCTCAAGTTGGAACATATGTGAAACCTAACTTGGAACTCAAAAAGGAATGTTGATCTTATCCCAAAGCCTTAGCTGCAAATGAGTAGGAATGTAAGCAGTTTGTAGAAAGCCTTCTTGGACTTTATTTCTTGTGAAGTGACAATCAATGTCCAAGTGCTTTGTTCTTTCATGGAATCAAGGATTGGCTGCTATCTGTTGGGCTGCTTTGTTATCACAAAAAAGAGTAATGGGAACTTGAACTGGAATGTGCAGATCCTTGAGCAGATATGTGAGCCAAACTAATTCACAAGTGGTGGTTGCCATGCTTCTATATTCTGACTTAGTTGAAGACCTTGAGACTGTGGCTTGTTTCTTTGTCTTCCAAGACACCAAAGCATGTCCCAAAATAATACAATAACATGTTAATGACTTTCTAGTCATTAAACAGGAAGCCCAATCTGCATCAGAAAAGCCTGCCACGTTGAGTTGTGGTTGCACTGGATAAAATAGTCTTTTGGAAATAGTGCCCTTCAAGTATCTTAAGAGATAAATAGCAGCCTGCATATGTAGATCTTTGGGAGCTGACATGAACTGACTCAGATGTTGGACTGCATAGGAAATGTCAGGTCTTGTCATTGATAAGTAAAGAAGTCTGCCAACAAGCCTTCTAGAATTTGGTTGTTTCAAGGGTGAACCTTTGTCCGAGGATAACTTCAAGTTTTGAGGTAAAGGAAAGGTGGTTGGTTTGATCTGCCGCAGCCTCGCATCCTTCAACAAATCAAGGATGTACTTTCTTTGATGCAAGTAAGTGCCATTCTCTGTTCTGCACAACTCAATCCCTATAAAGTACCTTGCAAGACCCAAATACTTAATTGTAAATTTCATATCCAAAGCCTTTTTAAACTCATGAATTTCCTTTTCTGAATTGCCAGTGACTAAAATATCATTGATACGTGGGTTCGGGGTCGAAAGACTTCATTTTCCATATGCAAGCATTACAACCCACTAGGCAGTGTACCTAATCGTTGCACTGTAGTATGAGCAAGCCCAAGGGGTTGATCGTTCTCTAGGAGAATAGAGATGCTAGTAGAGATGTATGATGAAAAGGTGAGGTGAGGAAGATTCTTTTTAGTCTTTTATGTTTTTTTTATTAAAGCAAGTAAAATCTCGGGGTTTGAAGAGTGGGGGTTGGTAATTCTACCAATTTAACTACTTAACTATTTAAATTAAAAACTAATTAAACTAAATAAAAGTAAAAGCTATGGATCGAGTGAGTGTGTTTCTTATGATACTTAAAAACGTGTTCACTTAGATTTTCTTACTCCCTAGTTATCTTTTATTGGTCGGTTGAATTGTCACATCCCCATTCTAATTGATGCTTGTATTCGCTGTTAGTCATAGGGTGTGCCTAATTCTAATTCTATGAATTGTAACTCTCCTCTAGCACATCCGGGATCGCCAAGTACCGAAGTATCTCCCCCGAATATCCTATTATCCTTAAGCTACAACTCACGAAATAAACACAACGATGGCCTAAGTGCATTCTCAAGCTTTTTCGCTATTTAGGACGTTCAAGCTCGCAACAATTAAAGAAAAAGCCAGTTTTCCTTATTCAAGAGACAACCTAACAATAATCAATAACTAGGTTTCATTGGATCTAAGCTAAACACTAATTAATTTAGTTACGCATGATAAATAAGCAAGAACACAAACAAACAATCAAACATAGATGAAATATGGTGATAGATTTGATAAACAAACTTATCTTTAAGTGTAAAAGAGGTTTGGAACCCTAAAATACTGCCCAAGTCGGACCTCAAACGAACTAGGGTTTGTTTCCGTAATAATGCACACAAAATACGTAAAATTCAAAGTCTATATACATTTTACACTCGCGACGGCGCCGCTGATGGTGACGCCTTATCCATCGCCGCCATTAGTTTCGGTTCACCAAGTCATCGCGGGACGACGCCGTAAGAAGTAGTGACGCCGCCTGCATTGACGTCGCCCGGGCGAGCCTGGTCGCGTGTAAAGGTAATGGTGCCGCCAATTAAAGCGTGATTCCGCACTGTTAAGACCAAATATGTTCTCGAAGTGCCGCTGAGATTTGGAACACCTAGCGACGGCGCTGCTTTGAGTTGGGACGCTGTCAGGCTTAATAAAATGCCTTGTTTTCTTGACTTTGTCGTTTTCTTCATGTTTTCTGTCCGTTTCGTCCAAATATGCTTGATTCAAGCATTTTGCTTCCAAAAGACCTAAAATGTGAAAATGAACGATTTTAAGCAGTAACGAATATAAAATGAAACGATTTAGGGCTTAAATGACCCCCTAAAAACGTATGTTTTAAATCCTTATCAATCATCTATATAAACCAGTGCAGCAGTAAAATTATCACCTATGTCCTTGACAAATAGGGAATAGTCATGTTTTGATTGAACAGACCCCAAGGAAGCAATAAATTTTGATAATTCTAGATTCCACTGCCTTGAAGCTTGTTTTAGGCCATATAGTGAGTTTTTTAGTTTGCAAACCTGCCCTGGTGCTGCCTTGGTATACCCTTCAGGAGGCTTCATGCAAATTTCTTCTTCAACAAAGCCATGTAAGAATGCATTATTTACATCTAATTGATGTAAAGGCCATTCGTCGTGCCGCTATTGCTATTAGAACTCTCACTGCTATGCTTTTGCAACAGGAAGTAAGTATGTGTAACACCCAAACCTGGACAAGGTAGAAGTGTCACATTCGTGTCATATCTAACATACAAATAAAATCCTTGCAAACGAAAACCTTAAAAATGAAGTATCAAATCATATAAACAATCGACTGACAAAGAAGATTACAAAATCCAAAATGTCTAAAATAAAAATGAAATCTTAAAACAATAGCCCGACAAAATAAATCCAAATAATAAGGTAACTAGGGTTGGTCCACTCAAATAATCCAACTCTCAACCCATCAAAGCCCATCTTCAAACCTAACACCGCAAGCAGAAAAGAAATGCGGCTGAGCTTAAAAAGCCCAAAGGAACGTATATAACAAAACGAAAGTTAAATAGAATCTGAAATGCAAAATGAACAAAGGAAACGGATAATAAAGTCACAAATAAATGAGAACAATGAGTCAATGAGGATCCCGCAGTAACACAAATATACGATATCCAAATGAACAAATAACAAGGAGAATCTAAACAAAGCAAAGCATCGATGACATATAAACAAGCACATACGCAACCGCATATACGAGAACTCAAAACATAAGCAAACATAGCAAAAGCGCCGATCCACACAACATATAAATGACATACAATCAATTCAGAACTCGTAAGACATACAAATCAAACAGAAATCTAAAGGCAAACGGAAGCAATTAGTTAATAAGTGAGCATGGCAATTCACACAGTCAAAACCCTAGTTGAAAGCATAACCAAGATCATAACAATGAAGTACTAACAAATAGCTTCAACACATGGCGTCACACGTAATAAGTAAGAATACAAAAGATAAAGATATAATTAAATGAATTAAAGACATAACAGGGCAACTAAACAAATTAACACGCCAGACGTCATAAGTTGAACCATTTACCCAAATCAACCCAAGGCATAGACGTAATGTAAACATGGCAGTCAACAATGCGATAAGAATACAACGGATATTCATAGTCCACGAGATCAACTGAACGTAGAACACATGATAAACAGACAAAACTAACGATTACACATTAGCATGATCACCGACAATACGAGGGTCACATAACAAGGAGATCACCTATCATCCGATAGAAACAGGTAACTCAGATAACCGCATATTAATCACATCATGGCAGGATAATCAATGGTCACATAAAACATGAATAGTATAATCAAATTCAATAAGCATATAATAACCCGCACGTGAATGGAACCATAGTCCGAAGTAACGGAATGAAAGTGTGACAGATCAATGTAATGGAGTATCTATATCTTGGTACAAGTGAATCATATAAGGGTCTTGAGTAATGAACAAGTAATACGTGACATGGTGCTGGGGAATACGGAAGGTACAATATAGGTTTATCAAAAGTGTGGGTTGTCGAAATCTATGCCGAGCCAACAAAACAAACCATATCAATAAAGGGCAATAGCGCCTACCAAGTAACCAATAGTAACCATTGTATTCGAGGTGACCTCTAAATACCAAACCAATATGGCGGAGACCTCAAGAACCAAGGAGTAGCTAGCTCCCAAAATGTGAGGGGTGTATTGCACACACGCTAATCGCATCACCAAAAAATCATATCATATCAAATACAAATCAAAACAAATCTAGATGCATCCATATCACCAAGAAAACAATAGGTCCATACAATATATCCAAGCGCCGCATAATCAATACAAAATGGGACTGCGTGGAACATCACTCATCCACACCGAGTCATGCCATTGGTGCATCAATGACACGACATGGAACCCCATGCCTAGTTAATGGCTCGGGTATCAATCTGAAGGGTCAAACAAAGGTTCAAAGTGTAGCAATATATAGGTCTTCACAATCAAAGGTTCAATATCAATGGTTCACAATTCAGAGGTTCATAGCAACAATTCAATATCAAAGTTCAAGAGCAACAATTCAATATCAAAGTTCAATAGCAACAGTTCAATATCAAACGCTCAATATCATAGGTTTAATAGCACGTGTCAATAGCACAGCTCAAGAGCAAAGGGTTCAATAACGGAAGTTCGCGAATGATTCAATAACGTATGGGTCAATAGCAAGGCAAAGATTCAATAGCAATAGTTCAATAGCAATGGTCAAATAGCAAAGGAATCGATATCAAAGGTTCAATATCAGAGGGTCAATAGCAAAGCGAAACAAAGTCGAAGGATCAGAAAATCATAAGAAACCCTATCGAAAAGGGATAGAATATCCGTACTTTAACGCCAATGAAAAGAAAGCAAACGAATGAATGAACACGAAGACACAACGCCACGCTCTCCAACGCATCTACACGATTACGATTTGTTTAAATACTTATTAGCTCATTTAAGTCATAACGATTAATCAGATAATATCTTTAGAGTCATGTTTATTCTCATTTTTAGTAATGGGAACCCAAAACAAGCCTAACTATTGACTCCTTTTTTTTTATTATTATTATTCGATACATACACACACCCACTCAACGTTTATATCACATATACTATACATGTTTATATTCCAATCATGGATGCCCAACCAATACTACACACCACGTAATCTCCACTTAATGAGTACAAAATATATTACAAAGTCACATAATCCAACCTTATATTCACGTTAAAAAAAAGAACATGCACTCTCATGTTAATTGTTTAAGTTTCATAACTAGATCTTTAGTACGTCTCTTATAGGTTAAAACCAGTGTATACTCATGTCTTAATCTCATTTAGGCACGCTAACAACATGTCAAGGTGACAAAAACGTGTCACGCATCGTTTTATCATTACACTATGCGACACCATTAACCCATACATGTATGTTTTATGTGACCAAAATTTTAAGTTAACTCATCATAGATATATATGTCGAGGTTTAAGGAGACCAAAACAAGGCCAAAACCAATTTAATATATCATATTGTGGAGCATGAATAAGGTCTTACAAAACTGCTTTCAAAGGACCGCATCCATGCCTTTTAGATTGACACATATAACGCTTTTACACCCGATTTTATGTAGATCGATACTAGGTTTTTCCATGGCCTTATTTAACATAAAGAGGAGTCATGTTATAAGCCATGTTATAAGCTCCAATTGCATGCGTATGAGATTCTAAACCTACAATAATTCGTAAAACAAACGGAGACGACGCGGATGAAGATGATACCTTGTAGCGTGACACCGGAGAGAAGAAAAGCAAGATCGAGAACCAAAGAACTGTGCACCTTCTGGCCCTAGATGTCACGATCGCCAAAAGAAAACAGCTTTCCTTCGCCATAAAACACCTACGACCGCCAGCCTCCTTCACCTAACGACACCCACACGTTGAAATTTTTTACGATGATACTAAGCTACCTTGGAACCTTCATGTTTCCTCCTTGCACCTCATTTGTGTCGACAGAAATGGAGAAGACAAATGAGCCGCCATCTTTGTTATTAGGGTTTCATGGGTTTTCAATATTATGAAGTTTATAAAAAAAAGAGAAGGATATATGGGAGATAATTATGGACTAGATTTTGGGGAGAGAGGCGCCCATAGTGGCCAATCATGGGAAGTTATTATGACCAAATCAATTTACTAAAAATACAAATACAAGAGTCTATAATTTTGTCACACCCCAATTTACTCTGCTTTTATAAATGAATGGAATTCCCGGGATTGATCTGTCATAGCACCACATCATTGCTTATATTGAACGACCTAAAGTGTCGATTTAAAAACACATCGTTGGATATTTCATAAAAATGTTCAGAGTACAACATCGGTCCCAAAAGGTTTACAAAGTTTGCGGAAATACAAATATGTTACAAATCCAAACGATGTTTTGAAATAAAGTGCCATAATGTACATAATGTAAGTCGACGCCGAGACTCAAAATGTAGGTCCCTAAACCATGTCATGATGAATGCCTCGTTACACTGGAAAATACATTGCTAATAACGGTCAACAATAATGTTGGTGAGAAATCATAGGTTTATGTAAATGTTTTATACGACTACACAAGTATCAATCATGCATGACTATCCAACCACGAAAAAATAATGTTACAATTGCCTTAAGCCCATGACTCAAACTAGACTGTTCAATCATGTATGCCCCCGCAGAGTGTTTGCCGACAACCCTCGTAATGTTATCAAATGAAATGCATCCGCTATTCTGGTTGATTCACCAACCCGATGGAGGCGCCACCCTCGATAGATCTATCCACTCATCCTCGCTTCAATGATTAACGGTTCATGTTCAAGTAATGGGGACTTTCAAATTGGCAAATGCGGTAACTTAAGCAATGTAAATGAATTTAACATACTTGGTATCGCATAAAAATGTAGTGCAATGTATTCTCCCGTGGTTTGAAAATAATCGAAAGCATGTAAAACGGGGCTATGAAAACTCACTTGGTAAACTCGAATAATGGCAAAAGTGAGTACACCGAGGTTTAATGTGATGCGTCAACCGGGACCTATTATCAATGATATGATATGTCATGAGTTGCAATGTAATGCTATGCATGCATTTCGTATGTTATTTATGCCATTTAAGAGTTTTGAAATTATTACACATCGTCGAAAAATACTCTTTTGACGTCTCGACCCTTCAAAAATGACTTTACATGTTTTTACGTCAAAATGTCATCCTACAATGGTTTTATAATGATTTTAGAGAAATTACCACTTTTCGTCGCGAAAACAATGTCGCCGAATTTTTATGAAATTAACAAAAATGGCTTCGAAAAGTAGTCAGAACAAGGTAACGCCGATCGTTAGAGAACTAACTCGACTGCTTTGGAAAGTTTGTATTGATATCTAGAAGTTTCAGTCAGAGTTTTCATCCAAAAGGTCTCGAACATAAAGATAATAAGGGTTAAAGATGGTGGTTTTGGCTAATTGTGTGCAGAAAATTAGTTACGCCAAGTTTATGAAAAAGTGCATATCTTTGTCGCTTCAAACCGCTTTCACGCTTTATACGCCCTTAGCTTCAGATCAAAGTATACTAATATATTTTTGACAAGTCGAAATAATTTGTGAAGCTTAAGGCCTGCTTTTGACCCGAACAAGCTAAAAATATGTTGCTGAAAATTCTGAAAATAATATATTTCGTCGTCAAACTTGTAAAATCCATAACTTTCTCGTTATAACTCCGCTTATTCCGCTCAAGCGCCACGGATTCGTTTTAAAGTATATTTTCTAAATATCATGGCCAAAAAGTCGTGCCTACTGTAGGTTTTTCCAGAAATTCGAATTAAGGACAGAACATAAATATATAGTTATCGAAAATAGTTTTTCGCGTACCAACCCTATTCTAATCCCTTCAAATCAACTCCAAAACTAATCTAATCCTACCATACACCTTCTTAGGGTGTCATGGGTTCCTAATCACCATCAAGACCAAAGAATACCATGGGAATAATTATAGGATGACCACAAATATATATATAACTTCTTAAAATCATGAAAAATGGTATAAATCACATAACATGCATACTTTCTCCAAAAATGAAAAGATACAAATGAAAATGAAAAGGAAACATGAAAATGATAAAAACAAGCTTACTAGTGAAAGTGATGAGGTGAAAGTAACAAGGATTAAACTTAAATACCCTTGGTTTTTATTTCAAAACCATATAAAGGATATAACTAGATTGTAAATGACTTGATCTTGCAAAAATCTTTGATCCCTTGGCACCTTGATGAGTGGCCGGTTTTAGAAGCCCCAAAGAAAGGAGAGAAATATTTTTCTTAACACTTTGAGAAATGAGAATGAATGAGAAAATATGAGTTATGTAGACTTTTGTGTAAGTGAATTATTAGAAAACATAAACCTTACCACATTTATTGACCACCCTCCCTTATGGCCGGTTTTAGGGGAGGGTTGTCTCTCCAAGATATATATTTTTTTTTTAAATTGTAACTTGTATATATTTTGTGTATTATTTGTAAAGAAAGTGTAGTAAAAGTGTAAGAAATGTACAAGTATAGGCAATTGGAAAATTTTGGTACAAGTAAGTTTTTAATAGCTCAAAATAGGATGTAATGAGATAATAAAAATTGTAAAAATACTTTCCTTGTGAAATTTAAGTGATAAAATAATTATCGCACCATTTTAAGAAAACGACAATAATTAAACTTTAACAATTTATGTACCAAATAAATTTGAAACACTAGGAAAACTAAAAATATAGTTTTTATAAACTAAATGTAAGTTTAAAATACCTCGGGATCATTTTTGAAAGTAACGGATTAAATATTCAAAATAATAACTCACGCGATAACGATTATTAAACATAAAAATTACGCGTTACATGTGAAATGAAATGTCGTGAATGAACTAATGAGATGCACATGATGTCAATGAAATGTAGACTAATCTTAGTCCATATGGAATGTACGTGATGTCATGATCATGAATTCGCCGCTAAACCTCCAAGGTTACGCGAATTTGAAACAAGTAAACCAAGTTTACTATAAATGTTGAAATAATGAGACATGAATTGTGTCGAGAAATGACCTGAAAGTACGGGTTGTCACAAATTTATTTTAATTGCTCTCGTAATATTTGTACATGTAACTAGTTTATATGACTTAAAATGAGTTACATTCATTTTGTGGACATAAGTATAAGTTGGTCCTTGATATCTTGCATAATTTAATAATAAGGTTGTTTAGCGTTTATTTAACAAAATTAACGTGTTTTATGTATTTCACCAATATTAACTTGAGGGCATAATGGTCATTTAACACATTTACATTTTAGGGTTTTACAACTCTTCCTCTCTAAAAGAAAAATTTTCGCCCCTAAAATTGAAGTCGCAGAGGTACACGTAGACGCATAAGTTCGCGCGGATGTAGCACCATAGTCTCAACACGTATCATAACGACCCTTCCAATGCGAAAAACTTATAATGCAATGATGTTGACGAAAATGTCACAAATAGGTTTAATTCCAAACGACATGAGGGTTGAAAACAACGATATAAGCCCTATTCCATTCACGCACAACCCCGTGCATTTCCAAGATGTCGTGATGATTTCAATAAGGTCAAATCATATAATCTCGGATTATCACGTTGATCAAAGGCCATAATATTTCATCACATAACAAGTCCTTATTGTCATCATATTCTTTCCCGGGTCATGACAAACCACATAATCAAAATCACTACAAAACATATCACATACAGATATCAAGTAACATACCAAAGCAAACCAGATCACATACGTACATCATATACCACATCAAAACAACTTACCATACCACAAAAGAGAGAAGGCCATCAACTAGCATAAAACGGTCCCTCATGACTCATTACTGACGATCCGAAAGAAAAGCTGAGATATTACCAAAATGCTATACAATAAAACTTCACGATTCAAACCGAAGTTTGAACAGATCAACGAAAAGCAATACCGATCAAAATCACTCAAAGAAAATATCAAACCTCCTCAAAACGCTGCGGACAAACAAATTGAGTAACACAAGTCGCGCCCAATCATGTGAAAAATAGATGAACCTTCTTAGCCACCGCTGAATCTTGTCTCCGCTTTTGCCTTTGGTTGGTCCGTCCAGCCTTTCTCCAAAGAAGAACCTCGATGTTCCAAAGAACACGGCGGTCGGGTGCGGCTTCGCTTCACGAACCTCTTCACCAAATTGACCGCTTGCAGAACGCAGGGACATCACCATCATCTTCAACTCCACGAATATTCTCCACCTAACGATCGCCAGACGGATGTTTAATACCAAATAACAAAATTCGGCGTAAAGGTTAAGAAGGCCAAATCGCTGAAGATAAACGAATATCAAGGTCAACCAACGACAATCAAAAGGAATCGAAGAGATCGTAATGCACGGAAGCCTAATGTCTACCCAATCCTCACAGTGTCAATCCTAAGGTCAACAAGACGAACCTCGGTTGATAATAATTGTAACACCCCAACCCGACAAGGGTAGAAGTGTCACATTCGTGTCATATCTAACATACAAATAAAATCCTTACAAACGAAAACCTTAAAAATGAAGTATCAAATCATATAAACAATCGACTGACAAAGAAGATTACAAAATCCAAAATGTCTAAAATAAAAATGAAATCTTAAAACAATAGCCCGACAAAATAAATCCAAATAATAAGGTAACTAGGGTTGGTCCACTCAAATAATCCAACTCACCATCAAAGCCCATCTTCAAACCTAACACCTGCCGCAGAAAAAGAAATGCTGAGCTTAAAAGCCCAAACAACGATATAACAAAACGAAAGCTAAATAGAATTAAAATGCAAAATGAACAAAGGAAACGGATAATAAAGTCACAAATAAATGAGAACAATGAGTCAATGAGGATCCTGCAGAACACAAATATACAGATATCCAAAACGAACAAATAACAAGGAGAACGAAACAAAGCAAAGCATCGATGACATATAAACAAGCACATACGAACCGTGATACGAGAATGAAACATAAGCAAACATAGCAGGCGTCGCATCCACACAACATATAAATGACATACAATCAATTCAGAACTCAAGACATACAAATCAAACAGAAATCTAAAGGCAAACGGAAGCAATTAGTTAATAAGTGAGCATGGCAATTCACACAGGTCAAAACCCTTAGTTGAAAGCATAACCAAGATCATAATTAATGAAGTACTAACAAAGTCAACACATGGCAACATTAACGTAATAAGTAAGAATACAAGATAAAGATATAATTAAATGAATTAAAGACATAACAGGCAACTAAACAAATTAACACGCAGACGCCATAAGTTGAACCATTTACCCAAATCAACCCGAAGCATAGACGTAATGTAAACATGGCAGTCAACAATAAGCGATAAGAATACAACGGATAGTCATAGTCCACGAGATCAATCGAACGTAGAACACATGATAAACACAAAACTAACGATTACACATTAGCATGATCACCGGACAATACAGAGGGTCACATAACAAGGAGATCACCTATCATCCGATAGAAACAGGTAACTCAGATAACCGCATATTAATCACATCATGGCAGGATAATCAATGGTCACATAAAACATGAATAGTATAATCAAATTCAATAAGCATATAATAACCCGGTACGTGAATGGAACCATAGTCCGGGTAACGGAATGAAAGTGTGACAGATCAATGTAATGGAGTATCTATATCTTGGTACAAGTGAATCATATAAGGGTCTTGAGTAATGAACAAGTAATACGATTATGGTGCTGGGGAATACGGAAGGTACAATATAGGTTTATCAAAAGTGTAAGGGTTGTCGTAAATCTATCCCGAGCCAAAAAAACAAACCATATCAATAGTGGCAATAGCAGCCAAGTAACCAATAGTAACCATTGTATTCGAGGGGTGACCTCGAAATACCAAACCAATATGAGGAGACCTCAAGAACAAGGGAGTAGCTAGCTCCAAA
The DNA here is from genome assembly GCA_910596185.1 of Chrysanthemum makinoi. Taxonomy (NCBI): domain Eukaryota; kingdom Viridiplantae; phylum Streptophyta; class Magnoliopsida; order Asterales; family Asteraceae; genus Chrysanthemum; species Chrysanthemum makinoi. The sequence goes on from OU343223.1 coordinate 43,461,250, forward strand.
ATGTGAGGGGGTGTATTGCACACACGCACCGCATCACCAAAAAAAATCATATCATATCAAATACAAATCAAAACAAATCTAGGATGCATCCATACGCCGCTGAAAACAATAGTGGCCATACAATATATCCAAGCGCCGATAATCAATACAAAATGGGGAATGTGGAACATCACTCGTCCACACTGAGTCATGCCATTGGTGCATCAATGACACGGACATGGAACCCCCATGCCTAGTTAATGGCTCGGTATCAATCAAGGGTCAAACAAAGGTTCAAAGTGTAGCAATATATAGGTCTTCACAATCAAAGGTTCAATATCAATGGTTCACAATTCAGAGGTTCATAACAACAGTCCAATATCAAAGTTCAAGAGCAACAATTCAATATCAAAGTTCAAGAGCAACAGCTCAATATCAAACGCTCAATATCATAGGTTTAATAGCACGTGTCAATAGCAAAAGCAGCTCAAGAGCAAAGGGTTCAATAACTAAGTTCAAGAATTGTTGATTCAATAACGTAGAAGGGTCAATAGCAAGGCAAAGATTCAATAGCAATAGTTCAATAGCAATGGTCAAATAGCAAAGGAATCGATATCAAAGGTTCAATATCAGAGGGTCAATAGCAAAGCGAAACAAAGTCGAAGGATCGAAAAATCATAAGAAACCCCTACCAAAGGGATAGAATATTTGTACCTTAACGCCAATGAAAAGAAAGCAAACGAATGAATGAACACGAAGACACAACGCCACGCCTCCAACGATCTACACGGATTACGATTTGTTTAAATACTTATTAGCTCATTTAAGTCATAACGGATTAATCGTATTAATATCTTTAGAGTCATAAGTTTATTCTCATTTTAGTAATGGGAACCCAAAACAAGCCTAACTATTGACTCCTTTTTTTTTTATTATTATTATTCGATACATACACACACCCACTCAACGTTTATATCACATATACTATACATGTTTATATTCCAATCATGCATGCCCAGCCAATACTACACACCACGAATCTCCCACTTAATGAGTACAAAATATATTACAAAGTCACATAATCCAACCTTATATTCACGTTAAAAAAAAGAACATGCACTCTCATGTTAATTGTTTAAGTTTCATAACTAGATCTTTAGTACGTCTCTTATAGGTTAAAACCAGTGTATACTCATGTCTTAATCTCATTTAGGCACGTTAACAACATGTCGAAAGGTGACAAAAATCGTGTTCACGACGGTTTTATCATTACACTATGCGACACCATTAACCCATACATGTATGTTTTATGTGACCAAAATTTTAAGTTAACTCATCATAGATATATATGTCGAGGTTTAAGGAGACCAAAACAAGGCCAAAACCAATTTACGAGATATCATATTGTGGAGCATGAATAAGGTCTTACAAAACTGCTTTCAAAGGACCGATCCATGCCTTTTAGATTGACACATATAACGCTTTTTACACCCGATTTTATGTAGATCGATACTAGGTTTTTCCATGGCCTTATTTAACATAAAGAGGAGTCATGTTATAAGCCATGTTATAAGCTCCAATTGCATGCGTATGAGATTCTAAACCTACGACTTAATTCGAAAACAAACGGAGACGACGTGATGAAGATGATACCTTTGTAGCGTGACACCGGAGAGAAGAAAAGCAAGATCGAGAACCGAACCAGCACCTTTGGCCCTAGATGTCACGACAAGAAGAAGAAACAGTCTCCCTTCGCCATAAAACACCTACGACCAAAGAACCTCCTTCGACCTAACGACACCCACGACGAAATTTACGATGATACGAAGCTACCTTGGAACCTTCATGTTTCTCCTTGCACCTCATTTGGTCGCATTGTAAATGGAGAAGACAAATGAGCCGGCCATCTTTGTTATTAGGGTTTCATGGGTTTTCAATATTATGAAGCGTATAAAAAAAAAGAGAAGGGATATATGGGGAGATAATTATGGACTAGATTTTGAGAGGGCCCATAGTGGCCAATCATGGGGAAGTTATTATGACCAAATCAATTTACTAAAAATACAAATACAAGAGTCTATAATTTATTTTAATTGCTCTCGTAATATTTGTACATGTAACTAGTTTATATGACTTAAAATGAGTTACATTCATTTTGTGAACATAAGTATAAGTTGGTCCTTGATATCTTGCATAATTTAATAATAAGTTAAGTGTTTAGCGTATTTAACAAAATTAACGTGTTTTATGTATTTCACCAATATTAACTTGAGGGCATAATGGTCATTTAACACATTTACGATTTTTAGGGTTTTACAGTATGTTTATAGTATGTGCCTTCCTTTTGATCAAAACCCCTTATGACCAATCTTGCTTTCAATCTTTCCACAGTCCCATCAGGGTTGTATTTAGTATTGAACACCCATTTTGAAGAAATAGCCTTGTGACCATCAGGTAAAGTTGTCAATTCCCAAGTTCCATTTTCTTCTAATGCCTCCAATTCTGAATCCATTGCCTTTACCCATTGAACATCTACAACAGCTTGACTATAAGTAGCAGGCTCATTAGCATTTAAAACATGAGCTAAAGAGGCTGCATAATCCTTTGGAAAACTGTCAAAGTCTTGGGTATGAAAAAGTGGCTAAACAGACACAAAACAAGCCATACCAGCCTTGGGTGTCACAAAATCCTTCAACCAAGTTGGTTTAGTAGAAGACCTTGTAGACCTCCTAAGGGGCACAACTGGTGGAGGAGGAATAGGTACTTCTGATTCAGAAAAAGGTGCAGGCTCTGGTTGCTCAGACTGAGTTGGAACATCTGATTCAGCATGTGTTTCAAATACTGGATCAATTGGAGAACTCTATGATGCTCCCAAATTGTTCTGAACTTCAAAATCATCTTCATATGCTGGTGTAAAAGTCTTTGGTGGAGAGGAAGATGCAAAGACTGAAGTTGGTTCTTTAAAAGGAAAACACTCTTCTTTGAAAATAACATCTCTGCTACAAAAGGCCTCTTTTTTCTTCAAATCATACAATTTGTACCCTTTCTGCCCAGGTGGATAGCCTATCATTACACACCTGTTGCCCCTAGGTTCAAAATTGTCTTTATGAGGCTTTGTCACAACAACATAACAAAGACAACCTATGGTTCTAAGGTTGTCATATGAGGGAGCTGTGCCATGTAATACTTCCAAAGGGCTTTTCCAATCTAAAATCTTCAATGGCATTTTTTTGATCAAATATGTGGCAGCCAAGATACAATCTCCCCAAAATTTGTTTGGCAAATTAGCATGTTTCTTAAGGGCTCTAGCAATGTCTAAAAGGTGTCTGTGCTTCCTTTCTACTACTCCATTCTGTTGGGGAGTATACACCATCAAATTCTGATGTATAATGCCAAAAGAATTCAACAAATCCAAACATGTCTTATTCACTATCTCCGTCCCATTATCAGACCTTAGGAATCTAGGTTTTTCCTTGTAGTGGTTGCCAATATAAGCAAGAAAACAAGACAAAGTGTTGTGAATTTGGTCCTTTGTGTGAATCAAATAACTCCAGGTGCATCTAGTGTGATCATCAACTATAGTGAAAAAAGTAATGTGCACCATTGAGGGTTGCAGACTTATATGAACCTCATAAATCCACATGAATAAGGTCAAAAGGCACCTTTGATCTAGTATGACTCAAAAGAAAAGGCAGCCTATGATGTTTGGCAAACATAAAAGTGTCACAAAAGAAATGAGATATATTGACCTTGTTACAATCATGAACATGAATCAATTTTGATACACAACTATGCCCAAGTCTAGAATGAAACAAATCAATTGACACATTGTTTGGCTTATTTTGAACAACCTGATTAACAAAGGAAGACAAAACAAGAAAGGAATTTTGAATTGGGGTTTTTGTAGAAGGTCTGCAGATGTTGAGGTTGTTGAACCCTTCTCCGTGCCAGCTAGAATTTTTCTAGTTGAAGGGTCTTGAAAATCAAACCATGTAGGGAAAAAAATGGCAATAAGATGCTGAGTATTAAGAAGTTTTCCTACTGACAACAAGTTGACCTTGAACTTAGGCACATAGAAGACATCAATAAGAGTAATGGTGTCATTTATTCTTATTTTTCCTACTTTGGTAACCCATCTACAAGTCCTATCAGGAAACTTAATGTTAATAGGCTCCTTTAGTATTCTGATGGACTCAAAAAGGTGTAAGTGTGGTGACATATGGTCTGAAGCTCCAGTGTCAATAACCTAATCAATATCAATTTTAAGATCATCATTGTCAAGCACAAGTTTAATTGAAGCATGAAAAGATAAACCAATTGGAACATGTATGCCATGAAAGAAGATACCTGCATGTGACTTAGAGGAACTAGCCACATTGCCGTTGCAGTCAATTCCTTTCCCCTTAAACATTTTCATCATTTCTTGACAAACTGCATTGACCAATTTCTAATCCAAATCCAACTTTTCACCAATCACTTCATTCTCATAGTCCATCTGAAAAGGAGTATCTCTATGCACAAAATGATCAAAGTCACTTGCAGCTTGATTAGCCATTTTGACTCCACCTTTCTTTCCTTTCTTACCCTTATACCAATCAGGATAGCCTATTTTTTCAAAACATTGCTCAGCCAAATGCCCCTCTTGATTACAAAAAGTGCAGATCTTCTTGTTTTCAGTCCTATTTTCTCTTCTAAGATTAGAACCTTGATTGCTTCTTTGACCATTCTTGGAATTAACAAAGAAGGCAGTAGGATCACCAACTTGGTGTGTAACTTGTTTTTGTTTCTCCACTTGCTGAACAATGTCATAGGCTTTGTTTATATTTGGCAAAGGATCCATGGAAAGTATCTGATTCCTCACAGACTCAAACTCATCATTCAACTTCATTAGAAACTGCATCAACTTTGACCTACTATCAATTTCCAAGAATTTTTCAGTGATTCCACATGAACACTCCCTCATCTTTCCACAAAAACAAACAGCCACACCATTAAGCTTGTGCAATTCATCCCGGAATCATTTCAGCTTATTAAAATAAGCTGCTACGGTAATTCTCTTTCATTGTGATAGATAAAAGGGCCATTACTTTGTCCATATCTTTCATCTAGTTCTTTCCAAAAATCAAAAGCAGAATTAGCATAAAGAAATGAATCAGACAACTCAGCAATCATTGAGTTCAAGATCCAACACGTCACCATGTAATCACACCTAATCCATCTCTGATAATTGATATCAGTAAGTGCTGGTTTAGGTGACGATCTATCTATAAACCCTAACTTCAATTTTGCCCCTAACGCTATCTTAATCGTACGGCTCCATCCAAGAAAGTTACCACCATTGAACGGCGTTTGTCAACATCATGCCAGGGTGATCAGAACTTGCAAGGTAAAATGGATCATTAGCCATGTTTTGAGAGCTTAAATCGTGATTGTTAATGGTGTTTTGGTCATAATTGAGTGGGTTTGATGAATTAGTGGTGTTTGGATTAGGGTTACTGTTAAGATTCACCATTAAAATACTCCTATAACTATTAATCAAAGCAATTATTACAGATTGGATATGATGAAGATGGAAAAAATCAAGAATAGATGGTTAAAACCGTTAGAAAGCCATTTAAAACGGTTATGTAACAGAATCGAGCTTCACTGCTCTGATAGCATATCAAATAAACGGAAGTGAAATGAGAGAAATGATGTTATTGCATTAATTGTGAAAGTGAGGAGTTAATCGCCTTATATACAAATTTTAAAAGAGGGAAAAACAGTTAACAACTAATCTTCAAACTAATTACAATTTCTACCCTATACTTTACATTTATTGCTAAATCCAACTTATACTTAACATTCCATAATTTGGTTCATAAATGATTTGCATGCTTCGCTTCTGGTTCTCAAACGTCCTCAAGGTTTGGATTTTTCCTCTTTATTTGTTTAAAAATCTAACGATCGTTAAGTAATATCGTTTGAATCTGAATGTTTGATTTAAGGATTTACATAGAGGTATAAGGAACAAGTAGGGTTGGATCAGTTGGAAAAGCCCTTGCCTCTCAACCGAGAGGTCAGGGGTTCGATCCTCACTCCCTACAAAAGGTCGGAGGTCCTTTCTACCTTGGTAGAATTGAAGCGCCTCTCTACCCTAGGGTAGAGGTAAGGCTGTCTACATCTTAACCTCCCCCAAACACCGGAAACGGTATTGGGTACCCATAACCCGTGGAAGACGGCATTGGGAGTTACATAGAGGTAGAAGGAAAACGAGCAATAAGCTGCGCCACTAGCTTTTTTGGATAGCAAAAGAAAACAACATTTGTGGATCTAGGCATCATAACATTACTATGCATAACTCGTTGGACTCTGTTGAGGAACTCCAGCCTCATGTGCAAGGAAACTAAAGTATCAAATGCGAAAAGAATAAAAAATGTTGATTTTCAATGCATGCTTTCTCATGTTTTATCACTTTGTACGAGGTGGCTTTCAAAGCAGCTTGTCCCACTATAAAACCCCAGTTACTCTAACCCACAAGATGAGAAACCCCGGTTAGATCCACACACACATGTTTCTCTCCAACCAATCAAAAACCCAAAAAGTATGCCGGTATGAGTGTGGATCTTCCTTCCAACTGGTCAGTCAAAAAGACACATGTGCTTCTTTTTTGGCGGAGATCCTGGCACGCCTACAAACGTCAAAAAGGACGTGCCTAACCATATCGTGTATGTACTTGAAGCCCGAAAGCTCTTTTCAATGAACCACATGTTCCCAAACTAAAGGAATCCAAACATGCCTTCATGACAAAATCAACACATCTCATCAACCGAAAATAAAGGAATCATGAGGCGATACTTAAGGATAGTACAATATTCCACCGGTGACATATGTTGATCTAGCCCGTCTATGGGGATAGCTAGTAGAAAATCCCGAGCATGTGATGCCCGTAGACACTCAAAAACTGCTTTTTGTTACACAGTCAGGTCGAAGTGGATTTCCATATCCTTGACTATTTCACTAAAAAGTGCACTTGCCAAAGTTTGTTGGGGTTTAGAGGGAGTGATGTCCTTTTTAGTGAAAGCACTAAAATCAAAGCTTGGAATTGTATCACGAAAACAAGCCAGGGCACAAACATAATTATCATCTATACCACATATGCCACTGTCCCGTAAGATGTGGACTTGTAGCACCCATGATTGGGCCCTCAAGGCCACAAAATTATAAGAGAAAACCACTTTTGCCGAGTACAAACCCAACCCACCAAATCGAATGGGTAAAGAAGCGAGTCGCCACTATAAGTCTCCAAAGAAAGGCCCTCCACAAACCACTATGTTCTCGATCGACCTACGTAACACTTTGTCAAAGAACAAGGCCGCCTCCTCCATGTGTACATGTTGACAAGTCCTTAAACCAAAAAAAGAGTTTGGCAATACCCGTACATGATCGAAGCAAAAGGAGCTCACTCTGCGGGTCATGTAGATGTGGAAGAAGACTCATCAAATCAACAGCATTCGCAGCTCTCATCATAGCCAACCCACTAATAAAATCCGCATGTCTACTAACAACTCCCCCAAGAAGCTTCACACCCAATGATGGCCTCCTAATATCAACAAGGAACAAACCCTCATGAAGCTTCATACCATTACACGAGAGCCAAACTATCTCTATTTTATTGATATTAAGTTCAAGACACAAACCTGTACCACTCACACTTATCTAGCACCCTGGCCACCTCTTCTGAATCTCTAATAACGGTCCCATAATCAATAATATACCAAGCATTAAGAAAAAGCTTGCAATTGTCTCTGATCTTATGTACTAGCGGGTGCAATACAAGAGCAAAAAGAAGAGGTCCCAATGGGTCGCCTTCCTGCACCCCAGTGGCAGACAAGATATGTGTGTCTCCTATATACAACCTTTGCATGCCAATATAAGAAATTCATCCACAAAATAGAGGGCCACCTCACCCTAACCTCGTGGAGTAATCTCGTTATCACCAACATGAGAATTGTAATTTAGTAATTTGGTAATTTATGGATAATATGGTTTAGATGTTGATTTCAACTAAATGAGCATTTTTCGCTTTTATATTGGTCAAACATCTTTATTTTGGCTTTTATGGATGTGTAGTGTATGGTGGTAAGTTAGTGTTTGATAAAGAAATATAAGGATTTGATCTTCTTATTCTTATGTTTAAAGAATGTATATATATGATATACTTGATTTTAATCAAAGATAGACGATCCAGACTAATACAAAGGTAGAAGATGAAGAAAAAAACTAAGAAAAGCGAAATGACTAAATTACTCTCGTGTGTAACTCACGTGTTGGAGATAACGAGATTACTTAATGACCGTTAAATTTTTGGACCAACAACGAGCAAAAATTCAAACTTTAGGGACGTCTGCAATAATTTTCAACAGTAGAGACTAAACGTGAAATCTGGATATACCACATGAACCAATGGTGTAATTTAGTCTTATTTAAACCGTTGACCCTTTTATCAATCATACATAAGGTAGCATAGACATTTTGTAAGATATTTATTATATAAATAGATATAAGTTGATGGCGACACGTTACGCGTGATTTATTTATTTATCTCTTATATATAAACAACATACAGATTCATTCATTCATCCCCAATAATTAGTCAAACATACATTGTGCGTTCGATTATTTGAACAATTCATCGTCAAATCTGTAAGCATCAATAAACCATTACGATGTTCTGTTTTTATTAATTCATGTTACTTTTTGTTTATCTACCATATATTTGTGTTTCAAATTTCATATGATGATCAGATGACCAAATTTTATCTATAGATTAGATCTTTCTTAATATGATGAATGTTGTTATATGCATGTTTAGTTATCAATCATGCATGTTACTATGTTCATATATATAATGATCATATATGTTTTTGTATCCTATAATGGGTAAGGATCCGGGTGAGAAGAAAGCTTAAAATGAGAAGAATGAAAAATAACTATAACCACATATTTGAGATGCATCGACTTGAATTAGAGGCATCTTTATTCATTTAGATGCATCACAATTAGTTTCGAAAGTGGTTTTGAAGTGAAAACGATGCAAAGTAGTACTAACAACGAATTTGACCCGTTGAAGGCGAAAAATACATAGGATTCGTCTAACTTGATGAAATTCATCTAATATAGTTGTGACTAAATGAGATTGGGTACTAATCTCAAACTTTGGAATTTGAACTCCGAACACCCCCCTGTTTGATTTAATGTAAATTGATGTAATATAATATTTGTTTGAAATCATATTTGTATTTGATATTGATTGCATACTTTTTAAGTGGTTTGAGCAAGTTGGTATTAACCGAGTCTCGTATGCAAGTGGTTTTGTGCTCACGACTGATTGTGTAGAGGATTTACAGGTTTCGGCTAGTTGAGAGAACTGTTACGTCAATGATACGTTATCATGGTTGATCATGTTTAAGTAGTTGTTCTTATGTTTTGGAGTATAGTGTCTGAACATCACGTGCTTGAATAATGTTTTATGATGTATCATCCGTTCTAAATTAAACTTTTTATAAACTTTGATTGCAGATTCTGTGATAACAATACAAATTTGAAAGAAAATGGGTGGAGACGGGAATCCTAATCCGAATCCTAATGAACAGGACAAAGGGTTGTTTGGTGGACACTACCTTCCTCAGCATGGTGGGGGATACCCACCTCAAGGAGCATACCCACCGGCTGGTTACGCTCCAGCCGGTGGATATCCTCCATCAGGTTATCCTCCCGCTGGCGGTGCATACCCCCCAGCTGGATATCCACCCTCTGGTGGTGGCTACCCTCCACAGGGATATCCCCCAGCTGGCTATCCCGGTGCTTCACATAGTTCAGGAGGTTAGTTCCCATCGTCAATATCAACAGCACTAATACTTCATTGTAATTAAATTTCACGCACTCTTTGCTATATTAGTTGTAAATTCACTTGTAGGTAACGTATATGACTTATATCAGATGTTTAGATTATAAGTATCTGTTTGATTCTAAAACCAAATAAACTATGTTTTGTCCCATATGGATAAACCCTGTGGGAATTTGTGGCCATATTTAAAACAGGTGTGTCGTTATGTGCCTTATTTGGAGGTGTTTGAAAGTATTTTTCGAACTGAGTGTATTATTCAAGAAACTAGTGTCTGATGTGTTTCTATGCAATAGTCACTTTTAGTGACGATATAAAATTGTGATTAATTAAGCAAAGACTAAATCAGAGTAAACCGAGACTGTATAAGCAATCTTACTGCACCCATTGTTATTCGTTTTATTGCAGCTAGTGTTTGAACTCACTGTTTTATTCCTAAATAATCATATGACCATAAAAGAAAGATTCAGATGATGATTGTTTGGTTCCTGTTTTTCTACTTAAACTATGAAAGACTAATCATGAGAAAAATTCTCTCTAGGACATGGACCTGGTATGGGAACAGTGCTAGCTGGTGGTGCAGCAGCTGCAGCCGCTGCATATGGAGTTCACCATATGACATCATCTCATGGCCATGGAGGCCACCATGTGTCTCATGGACCTCCTAACATGATGGGTCCAACGGGACACTATGGCGGTGGCCATTATAAGCATGGCAAGCACGGTGGCGGTAAGTTCAAGCACGGGAAGCATAAGAAACATGGAAAGTTTGGCAAGCACAAGGGCAAGCACTCTGGATACAAGAAATGGAAGTGATTTATATCTCAGACCTCCTAAAGCCAAGGGCTACACTATGCTTGATGATACTGACGGCTTTTGCTCTTGCCTGCAATATTATATAAAGGATTTGACTTGCTATGAATTGTTTGAAGAATTGAAGTGTGAAATTTTTAAAAGCATTTAGAATAAAAACTTATAATTTGTGCTTCTTAATTACTGTCCTTAGTGACAAATGTTGATTTTGAACCCAGAATACCCGTTATGACCAGATTGAAAATTGGAATTTAGTTAGAGCCTTCGGGGTACAAACAGGTAATTTTTATATGGTGGGTCGGATCATGTTTTCATAACTTCATTGCTATTAGTGTATCAGATCAGACTGAAATATTATATTGGTCAATAATAATATAATGTGCTGACTATAAATGATTTCGAAGATGGTATTGCATTAAATATGCATGAAAATTACGCTTTAAAGTATAGATGGATTTTTACACATTTGACCCATGTTACCCGCTAGAGGGAAAACACAAGCTGAATCGAGTTACTTTTAAAAAATAAATGGGCCGAAGTGTCACCTCTAATACACTTATGGGGATTGTTGGGCATAGTTCATGCTTGTGTAGCTGGGGGCCTGGGGCAATCAAGGGGTCACGTTATAAGTAAAGTATATCTGAACTTTAAAAAAAAAAAAAAAAAAAAACTGAGACCTCAAAACTGATTATGCATTAGCTAGATAGATTATGTTTCTTAATCATTTAAACTGATCAGTGCGACTTTAAGTCGCAATAATCTGATAACTGGTTTTGAAATGCACATACAATTATACAAATACCCCCTTTATAAATATTGATTAGTCGGAAAGTCAATGAATCAATCCTGAGTAATGGTTAACCCGCGGAGATAGCATTATGTTTTTCTCTAATTCTTTAAAAGATGATACAAACGTTATGCAGAAGTCATCCGGTGGGACTTGATGCTTTGACACCTATTCTTGGTTGCTAAGTCAGTGTAACTGAAAACGCACAAATCACTAATATTGTGCATGCAAAATCGAAGTTAGTGAATCCTTGGATCATTTTAGCTAATAAATTTTCAATACGATGAACATCAATAATACAGGTAAGGTCTTTAACGTGATGAACATCTATAATAAATAATGTTTTAAGAATGATGTAAAAAATTACTCTAGATTAACCTTTTAAAGTAGTAAGTGAACGAGAAAAACACTGATTACTTGCTTTTTAGTCATCGGTTTTTATGTATTCATTCGAAAATATATCGAACTTGACCCATTATTCTTTTGTGTGTATCAAACTATTTCTTTTAATATTACTAGGAAGTGAATTAGGCCGTGCTTAGCACGGCCCATGCAGTTTATAATTGAGGTTTTCGACAATATATATGCATGTTAGTTTTTGTAAAACTTGTAATTTTCGAAAAAATACTACAGGGCTAGAACATAGTTATACAACAAAAAGTGACAATTAATCTCATTATTATATAATATTATACTATGCAGTATAAACTTTCTTATAGTAATATTGGTAACATAATGCTCAATTCCTTCACATTGTCCCTTGCAAGCTGCATCAATAGATGATCATACGTCCTTCTTATTGTTATGGCTATTGTCATTAAATAGGTCATACGTCTATTGCTATTGCTATTGTTATTAAATGAATCATATGTTTGTTGCTATTGCTATTGTTATTTAAATGGGTCATACGTCTTTCTTCAATTTTATGTCTTTCACATAAAAGTCAAGATAAACATGCAGTTGAGCATGTGAAATTGTACTATTGTGTTTTGTGTCTATAACATCAAATCTAAAGAAATCTATATTTTAATTAAATATTCATCACTCTACATTTTTAAATTCCATGTCTTATAATCATGTAAGAAAATCATCTTTCTCCACATTTTATATTTAGTTATGTATATGAATGTTATTCAAGATCAAATATAAGAATAATCTAAGTGATAATTACTTTGATGTGTAAATTTTTTCTCGTAACAACAAAGTAGAGTTGAGCGCTACTCTACCAATGAAATATTATTTTAATCTTTTAAAACTATTAGAATGATTGACTTTATTTAGGAAGGAAAGATTAATAAATAAACTTGCCATTTCTGCATTGTACAAAGAACATCTCTAATTGGTTATGTACATATTTTTCTTGAGCATTGATTGACATGACTACTTCATATGCCTAAACTTGTGCCTAAAAAAGAGATGATTACGCAAAATCAAAGGTAAATGTTATGGTAGAATAGTAATCCACTTGTCAAACATCAATTTGTTAGAAAAGACAATATTAGTCATGTGAATTAGGTCTCCCAATCATTTTCCATTTTTCTTTTAAATCATAACGAACATTAAAATATGAATCAATAGATATTATTACATGGAGACAAAACGTGTCCTTTTGTCTCTCAACCCATCATTCATCCCATCACTTGTTCACCTAATACACATACTCTATGTACACTTGACATCACATTCAATTAATGGGTTGTACAACTCAATATTACTCACATATTTTCTTTCTTCAGAAATTTCACCACCTTCCATGTATGTCAATAGTCATGATATTGGCATCTTGAAAATCACTACGTCACTACCCACAAATTTTAAACTAAAAGAGAGACAAAGTATAGTTTTTTTTTTTTTTAAAGCCAAAAAAAAATGTAAAAAACGTTTAAGTACAAGTATAGTTTTTGTTTCCTACTTAAATTTGCAAATATCTCCAAATAATCAAATACTATAAATGTTACGGTAAACGATTTTTTTCGTGCCCAATAGTAGTCTTTTGGTTTCTCTTTTTCTTTTCTGCGTAATATTCAAAGAAATTATATACGATAAGGTTGTTTTTGTTTCAGAAGAAGCTGTGTTTTTCGTAACGATAAAAAAGATTATACTCTTCGATATACCCACGTAAGATAAATGCGAATAAAAATATTTATATCTTGGATAAATATATGATGATGACGACGACGACCCAACGGCTAAGAAATCATACCTCATGAGCAAGCAAAATCATTTGATTAAAAATTTAAAATAACGTTTCTAAAAAATGACATACAATTAAAAAAAAAAGAATAAAAACAAAAAGATTAAGAAGACAAAACACATGAAAAAAATATTATTGAAAGCACTATGAAAATGAAGTAGATGCCTTGGTTTTGCTTCTTAACAAAAAGCCACCAAACCAACATCTTGTTTATTCCAATTAAAACACCATCACTCCATCATTTTCATCAAACATAATAGTGTTATTTGACCACCTTTTCCCACATATTTCATGTATATTCCTTCCCAAGAAAACATCGGTCCAGTTGATAGCTAAAAGACACCAAATCAAAAAAATTACAAAAACACAAAATTGTTACAAATGAAACATAATAATGGAAGAGGGAGTTGTATGATGGTAGCGGAAATCGAAGCTAAAAGGGAGTCACCACCACTACTTGTAGCTCTAAAACTGATGTTACGAAACACATCCTACATAAATCAGCGATACGTAAGCTTAAATGTATATATATAATATAATCGTATAAAAATTAAAATAGGAAAAGAAGTATGTCGTCACCGTTGGCAAAAAATCACCTCGCCGGAAAATGGCAACTGTGTAGCCGGTAGTTGAAACATTTGAGAGAAAATGTGTGAGTACAGAAAAGTGGGTGATTGGCAAGTGAAATATGCAAGAGGGTGTTTAATTTTTCAAAGGTTGAATAGTTGGTAACTGTTTTGTTGCTGATGTGGCAAGATTTCTATGTATGAGCTCTTTTTATATAATACTGTAGTAAGAAATGTATAGACTTTTAATATATTTTATTGCCGTTGTAGGTAAAGTTTGATACATTTGGATGGATAATCATTTGAAAATATATCGAACTTGACCCGTAATAATACACACAATAAGTTATATTAAAAGTTTTTGAGATATTGAATAGGAACAACATATGTTGATACACTAAGGCTAGCCCCAATGAGGGCGATTCACACTCGATCGTCGCCTCTGGGGATCGATTTCATTCGATCGGCATTATTGTGGGTCAAGTCGATCGCATACAATATTTACCAAATGAATCGCATGCATGATCGAGACAAAAGCATGTTATTACCGTTTAAATGTTTACGTTGCCCTTACTGGGGCACCTAATCGCCTGAAGGTCGCTGGAGATAGAAAGCTGACGTGGCAGTGAAAATGAGGGGGATTGGGGTTCCTTACTGGGGCTAGCCTAATGGGTCAAGTTTGATACATTTTCAAACCATTATCCCTTCTTTAAAATTGGATTTTTTAGAATTTGAACCAGACCAGTTGTCTTGTCTGAGTAAAGTGTCGACAGGTAGGTTACTTTACATTTAACAGTCCTGTACTTTCACATAACGCAGTAAAATATTCGTAGTTACTTTAAGATCATTGTATGGTCATGGTGCTATGTGTTGAACTTTAAATGTTGTTGTAAAGCTTGTGCCGTATTAAAATTGTGTATGTATAGAATCTCTGTGGTGCTAAAGCGTGGAACTTATTTAATGCGCTTGATCATCTTGGAGAACATATTCTTACATCATGCTGTTCTTATCCTTACAATTGAAGCATAATCATATTCGTTCCCAATACTGAAAGTTGAAACGTACGTGTGGTAGAATAAGTACTGTATTTTTGTTTTCTTTTTTAGGTATGTTCGTCGTTTAGTTGATGATTCTTTCTATAATCGTCACATATTATTCTGCTATTCGTTTTCTTCTGCCGTAGATATTTATACCAGCATATATGGCTGTGTAACATCCAGAGCGAAAATATCAAATTACAATATCTAACCACGTTACTGTATTATTAGAACCTGTTTTTGTATTTCATGTCACAACTAAACTGCACGTACAACTTTAAGCAAAAAAAAGCATGTTCAGACACTATATCTTGTAGCTCTATTGTTACATCTAATCTTGATAATTCCATATGAAAAGTTTTTTGACTGTATAGCAAAATCTGATTATAAGGCTATTAGATGCAAAACGAGACCAAAATAATAAGATGATGAGAATCATTTTTGTTACACTCACTTCACAACTGATTATTTGACACTCGGACATTAAATTATCACAATCACTTTTTCACTATACCAAAGGTGTGTTTGGTATCCCACTATGGGAATGAGACTATGACTATCAAAGTGATTAAAGGTGTTTGTTTAAGATGAGAGGGTCTACTACTATGGTAATAAATGATAGATATAATCCATACTTCATATACATCAAGAAAGCTAGGTATGGATCTTTCATAAGTGGACCCACCATTACTATCAAACTCATATCCATTGTTATTCATGGCAGCTTACCAAACGCACCCATTATGAAACACAAAGATTATATTCAAATGCAATGTCAAACACCCCTTACAAGCCTTAATTTGTAACGAAACTCATTCAACGCGCTTTTTCAATTAGCCACCTTGATCTAGACGGTATACATTGACACATGTTTATTCTCCATCAACATACTGCGCATCTAAGTAACGCGTGAATCAAATAAAAGGAAGATTCCCACCTTCCTATATATAACACTCTCCCCTTATTTAAGTTCATTGCAAGTTGGATCAGAGCTTAAGAACCTAGCTACAACGGTGAAATCAACAACTATTACTTAATTTGGTTAGTTTTCACCGTATTTCTTCTCACTTTTTAGTCCAGTTTTAACATATTTTGCTTAGTTATGTTTCTGTATGTGTGATATTGATTAAGTTCATAAGGGTAAAACACTTGCTAAACGACATGTCAAACAATAAGAGTATTTGATCACCAATCGTTATTTTGTGTGTGAAAGCAAATAATATGGGTGTGTTTAGTTGGAGAAAAGATTTCCTTGTTTTCTATCTCTAGTTTTGTAAAAATTTGGATGGGAAATTTTTCCTCACAAAACATTTGAAAATATAGAAAACGTGTTTAGTTGATGTTTGTATTTATAATTTTGAAGAAAATGAGGGAGGGTTGGGGGTTACAAAGGAAAACAAGGAAAACAACTAAAATTTGTTTTGTAATTTTTCTTGTTAGGTTAGAAATAGGGAATTTTGTGTTTTGCAAAACATTTTATTGGAAAATGATAATTTGAACGCGATCTCTGTTATTCTTGTTTTCTACAAAACATTTTGTGGAAAACAAAGGTGTTTTCCCCCAACTAAACGCACCAACCCTTTGCGTTTCTAAAGAAGGCCATGATTAAAAGTAGCAAATTTGGTGGTCATTAAGTAATGGTATCTTAGTATATACTATATTTTCAGGGTGAAGAGATATGGCACATAACGGGGACAAAGGACTCTACTCTCATCTTGGTGGATATGGAGCGTACCCTCCACAAGGGTATGCTTACCCTCCGGGAGGATACCCTCAATCCGGTTATCCTCAACATGGTGGATATCCTCCACAAGGCTATCCCGTTTCTTCAGGTCGGTATCATTCCTGCTAGCTCCAGCAAAACTTTAGCCTATATATAACTGGAAGCATCGTCGTTAATTAACTTATGGATCCTTTTTCTTTATTAATTCTCAACAGGCTATGGAGGCCATGGAGGGCATGCTGGTATAGGGGGATTGTTAGCTGGTGGTGCAGCAGGACTTGGTGCTGCTGCATATGGAGCTCATAATTTGCCTCAGGGCTACGGATCCCATGGTTATGGATCTCATGGTTATGGATCCCATGGATATGGATCTCATGGTCTTGTATCCCATGGCTATGGAGGCTATGGAGGCTATGGGCACCACCATGGTAAGTTCAAGCATGGAAAGTTTGGAAAGCATGGAAAGTTTGGCAAGCATGGAAAGCACAAGATGTGGAAATAAGTGTCATTTGTTGTATGTACTATCGAGTTTGTGCACTGTGCTCGAGCCATGTATTGGTTATTGTGATGTGGTTTCTATATACAGTTGGTTTGTAACTAGAACTTTTTAAAGATATATAGTTTGATTTGGCGATAATAAACGAAATAAGAGGTCAATCTTTGCTAGAACCTTTATGATTTGCTCTTTTTATGATAAAAAAGGAGTAAAACTCGACTCATACTGAATCAGCTTCTTTACTTTTTGATCCAACAATTAAGAATTGTTTTCCCTTGCTGCTCATATTAATCCTTCAATTCTTAGCAACTTCTACACTCTGTAGTCTCCTTTAATCGTTATGACTGATCATTATTTAGTAGCCACTTCTACACTTTATTTGGGTAAAAGGGTTTTACACTCGGTGAATATATTACTCCAAAAAAAGTTTAAGTACATAGGATGCGGGTGAATCCCGCATCTTAGGCCGTTACATAGGCGGTAAAGCTAAGACACTACCATTCATATAAAAACGAAATAAACGACTATCCACTAGAATTCATTTGACTCGAGACCTAATATAAACAAATGTATACATTTACTACGAAGACTTATATCAAATACATCAGATAATGCAAGCTAGTTGGTTTTCAGTTAAATCTTCACCTTCATAATCAGTTAATCACCATATGGGTCATCATCATAGCTCTCCTTCCAACGTTTATATAAGCTTGACTTCCCACTTCCACCTCCTCCCTTTTCCCATTTCCACTACCACCTTATGTTTCGAAGCTATAAAGTTTGCAGTTTCGTCATACACATCCTCTACGTCACTCTCACTATCTTCCACGGTCGTTGCAAACGACTTACCATCCTTATTTACATTATTGCTAGTAGTAACTAGTCATTCAACCCTTGAATCCACATTAGGGATAATAGTCACCTCACAATTTGCCTTTTTCAGATTACCTCCTTTACCATCTAACACTTCATCATTTTTATGTGAATTAAGAGCCTAAAATGGATTTGATGTAACTATCTTATCCCTAGTAACTTCAGAAATTTTCTTCATACCACTCGTACTAGCCTCATTCTTCTTCGACACAGGTCTAAACACTTGTTTAGTTGTTTTAGGGAATTGGAATTTGGAACCAGTATTAATGCCAAGAAATACCTTCCTAGCTGGAGCTTGCTGAAATCCATCATTGGACTTCATACTTTATTTCTTCAAATGAGCAATACCGTGTTTAGGACATACAATATCATCATGTCCAAACACCATACAACTTCCACATCTAGGCGGTTTTCACTCGTATTACACTCTAACTGTATGCAAAACATCCCCATTACCCTCCAAACTAGGAATTACAATAACCATGGTCTCCGATCCTTTAAACCCCAATGAGCCCTAATATCAGTCAATGCACCAGTGTAATTGAACCGACCCCATGATTGCATACACATAAGCTAGTGTATGAATCAAACATAATAGGAGTACCTATTCTAGTAGCCATAGCACTCAATCTGTCTTTTGTAAAAGCAACAATAGTATCATTGATCTTAACCCAAGCACAAATCTTCTTTTAATAAGCTAGCATTCAGAGTCCACTTCTTCAAAATAATAGGAATGGAGCGTATAAACCAAGGTCCATTTTCTAGAACTGCATTCATTCGATCAGCCGATGAAGGCTTAAAGAAGAACAAGCCCTTGGCATTCATCATGGAGCGAACAATGCCATATTTCTTCCGTGCATTCTAACATAGTTCCCGACAACCAGGAATGCAACTCTCTTGCCAATAAAGTACCCGAACTAGCTGTTATCAAACCTCGAATTAACCTCCAAAACAGAAGATATGGGAATTTGGACCTCAGCCTTATCATTTGACGGTTTGCAAGTATCACGAGGTCTAAAATTCACCTTTCGAGGAGTAGACGCAGCCCCAACCAAACTAGCAAATGATACCGGGGCAGATTGAACCGGCTTGTCTACCCCTTTTACCACTTTGTCTTCCTCAAATAAAACCACTCGAGGTGTTCCAATGTTAAACGCCTTCTTTTCAGTCCCAACATCGTCTTTGTCCACAAGAGATACACGATCGTAGGTGCGTTTAATCACATTCACACCCGGGTTGCTCCCATTCATTTCATCTCCACTAGTAGACAGAGACTCGTCCAAACAAACCTGAACCGGAACTCCATCAGGCCCAGTAGTTTTTCCATCCATGATCGGAACAGTTTTGGCTTGGGACTTCGCACCAGAAGGTTTTAAAGGTTCCCCATCATCTCCCAATAACACGAGTTTACCTTCAAGCATTTGACGTTCGATATTACTAATCTTTGCATCTAAAGAACTCGTGCCCCCCTCATTTGCAATACCAGTTTTCCCATCTCTCTTCACCCCCATCATACCTCACCAAAAGCAAATTCTTACGACCCCCAAAACAGCCACCAGATCAAACAGGAAACAACCAGTGATACCAGTTAAAAAGCAACAATATAAAACCCCACTCGACTCAAGAAACTGATAAGATTAGTAAAGAGACTCAAACTGAGAGTTAGGGTTTAAACTTAAGCTTGAATAGCTAGCAGCAAACGGACAAATAATAGTAACTAAAATTAGATAAGCAGTTAATGATAGAAGCCCTAAGTCGATTTAAAGAAAACACCCTAGAACTATTTAGAAAACCCTAACGTGAAACCATAATTAGGCCCAAAAAAAAAGAGAAAGAAAGAGTTCATGCCTAAAAATATATTAAAGTAGTCCCGGAGGGGCTCGAACCCACGACCTTCGGCTCATAAGACCAACGCTCTAACCAACTGAGCTACGGGACTTATTTTGACTAAATATTAAAATATAAAAATATAAAAAATATAACCAATTGACCTACACTTTGTCAACCACACGAGTGGATGCATATTGTCATTTTATTGTGGTTCGAAATAGTAATGCTGGACTTATTTTTGAGATTTATGTTTCAATTGGAACTTTAACCAGCAGGAACAATAGTAAACAAAAGTATGAAAGACAAGATTTCTTGTTATATATAACTATCTTTTCGCTGGCATTATTCTACCAAAATCTATGAAATCATAAGAATTTCATGAAACTTTCCAAGAAAGAAAAATATATGTTGCGAAAGCTATGAGATCATAAGAAGTAAGATTTATGTAATGGTGATATATAGACAAGATGTGGCAAATGGGTTGGTCTGCCAAGAGCTCAAGAGTGAATGTATTTGTAGGTCTAATGGAAATTGTCTACAAAATGGTTTATATAGGAGGAAAAACACTGACTTAATGCACTTCTTTTGAGTTCCGACTACATGTGTTTCTAGTTAAATGACATGCCTCTTGTTTCATTTTCACCCATTTTAGTAATTAGTTGGCATTGATGCCTCTAAACATGGGCATTAAGAACCAATGGGTTTTTGGCATAGTATTATACTATGTGAATATGAGTATTTCTTAGTTAAGAGGATGTTAGCTTAAGTCCCTGCTCAAAACATGAATACAGTATGTATAAGTTAGCGAGTTTCTAAGTTTAGCTTTCTAACATTAGTGTAAATCTCAACTCTTAATGAGCTGTGTCATCTGCTTTATCGAACCATAAGAAAAAAGGGTTTTTGTTGACGGCAAAACTACGCTTACTCTAAAATACATCTTTCAGCGACACTATCACGCGTTGGCCTAAAAAATTGCTAGTGTGAACCTTTATTTACGGGTTAAACCAAACGTATATGATGCTAACGAGTGAGGATATTATTTTACGCACATCCATCTTTTTTTGGAGAACTTATTCCTACATCATGTCGTCCTTATTCCTACAGTAAATAAAAGGTCAGATTCCTCCCCAGAAATTATAAAGTTTAAAATGTGCCGGTGAATAATTATTGTTCTTTGTTTGGGTAAAAGCTATAAATGCTTAATGTACTTACCATAGAAACTCATTATGCTTTATATACTTTATTTATTCTCATAATACATAACTGAAATGATTTGTTAAGGGTATTTTGGTCATTTCCTACATCTTTATCTTCTACCTCCAAACACCATAATTTCCGGCAAAAACCCATTTCCAGCCAAGCAACCATCACTGATTGATTATTGATGCATACACAAGCTGTTAGACAGCAGCAAATTTGCAAGTTGTAATTTTACAATTAGCATGTTAAACAAGACAAATGTAATGGCATTGTACCGGTCACTTAATTATGAAACAATATATGGTTTAACTTTGCTAATTAAAAACAGTTTATCAAAGATACAGTTGGGACACTAATCAATGATCAAAGAGCTACCCTTCAAGTTTAGATGGAGACATAGACATGTATGAGGTTATTATTTGAAATAAGAGGCTGCTTAGTTAAAGAAACTTCCATTTAAATTTTAAATACAAGCATATAAACAACATTATTCATCCATGAAAAAATAAAGAAATAACTCGATGTCTGTTTATGGGTGATTGGTAGTGAAGATGATAAAAAGGCTACTTAAGTCTTTTAGCATGAGAGAGAAAGATTTAGTTAAGTATTATAACCGCTGACGTAAAACATTATTAAGTAAAATGACAATAAAAAAACTTGAGAAAGCATAATGAGTTATCATGGTAAGTAAATTAAGCATTTATAGCTTTTACCCTTCTTTGTTTAGTAGTGCTGGTCGATCGTTTTGTTCCCCTACAATAATCTATTATTAATCATTTTCTTTCATAAAAGTATATGATTGTCCATGAATTTAAAATGAAATTAACTGATTACACACGTTATTCCCACGCTTCACATGGAATCTAGGATAGATGAATCAAGCTTGCTCATAAAGTCCTTTCATGATCGGAGTTGTTGCTAGGACATAACTAGAGCTAACACATAATGAAAATTAGTTAATCTTTTTTGGGTAGTGATCTAGTGAGAATAAAACTTAAACTGAGAAAGATGAGAAGTAATTATAACGACCCATTTGTTATCCGGTTCTATAATTTTGATCAGCTAATCCATATGCAAAGAAATAGCATACAATAATCGGCTAACACTTTTTAATGCAAGTCGACACATTTATTTAGTCACCTCGATCTAGAAGCTGGTAGAGAATTACCAAATGTTTTATTCTCTATTGACATATCTCGAATCTAAGCATCAAGCAATTCAATGTGTGCAGTGGTTCAAATAAAGTAGGATTCCTGCCTTACTATATAACACTCACCAAGTCTAGTTTATTGCAATCAAATCACAGCTTATCGCAACCTGCACATTTGAAAACAACTATAATACTCTATTTGGTTAGTTTTCATCACTCGATCGCTTCGTCATTTTCACTTTTTAGTTCCTTGATATTTAACTTGTATTTAACTATATGCCTACTCTATCTAATAAGTGACACACGAATTAAACAATTTCTTAATAGGCACACAAATTAGGGACAATAATCATTTTCCTTAATAGTAACAGTATTAATTTACGAATAAAATGATTTAGAATGTTGTAAATATACAGATAACGCTTGACTTGTTAAACTTGTATTCATTTGATTTTAGCTAAAGTCCATTAGTTTGTTTTTATTTTCTAAAAATCACATTCTCTGCGTGTTTTCAGTGTGAAGAAACATGGGACATAACGGGGACAGAGGACTCTTCTCTCATCTTGGTGGATTTGGTAGTGGTGGTCACTACCCACAACATGGAGCGTACCCTCCACAGGGGTTTGGACACCATTCTGGAGGATACCCTCAATCCGGTTATCCTCAATATGGTGGACATCAATCACATGCCAGTGGATATTCACCACATGGCTATCCATCAGGTTAGACAAAACTTATGCACATTTTTTTGCAAGGGTGTCACTGATTTCACTTATCCTCATTTTAATCATCTTATCATTTCACTTTGCACCATATGTAATACACTTTTGAAATGTTATTCATCATTTTTTAATGATTAAAAAACCTGAAAAAAAACAACATACACAAAATTTACTACGCAATTTGGACTATTATGGACAATATTAATTGTAGCAATTTAATACATGAATCATGAATGAGTTTCTTACTTTTTCTTATCTTCAGGCCATGGAGGTCATGCTGGTACAGGATTCTTAGCTGGCGGCGGTGCTGGATATGGGCCTCATCTTGTGTCTAATGGCTATGGATCACACGGTCATGGATCCCATGGTTATGGATCCCATGGTCATGTATCCCATGGCCATGGAGGCTATGGGCAACACCATGGCAAGTTCAATCATGGAAAGTTTGGCCAGCATGGAGGCAAGTATGGAAACCACAGGATGTGGAAATGAGTTCCATAATGTTGTTTGTACGTAATATCGAGTTTGCCCACTGTGTTTGAGCCAAGTGTTAGTTATTGTGGTATGGTTTCTTTATACTAAGAGTTGGTTTGTATTTTGTAACTAGAAACTTACAAAAAGAATGTACTTATTTGCTTTGGCAATAATAAACGAAATAAAGAGGGCAAACTTTTGCTAGAACCTTTGTGATTTGCTCATATAAATCCTTCTTTGCATTTAATTGTTATAACTAGAAGCCACTTACGCGCGTACGTTGCCAACCACAAGAGTGAATCTTTATGCAAGCCATGGTTTACTGTGGTTGGTATAATAATGTTGCTATATGATGGACTTATTGGTTAGATATTTGTTTTAGTTGGAATTATAACCCGGGAAAGATCAAATGATTTTTGAAAAATAACAAAATATATCTTATTGATTATGTGACCAAGGAGGCACTTTATTTTACATACTCAAAAATCCTTGCATACTAAGGGATAAATCTCCACCTTTCATCTAATTTGATCTAATGGTGGTGATTAACCTAAGATTTAATATGTCTAAACCTAAGTCCATGTTTTTTTTCTTGTCTTTTTCTTTTCTTTTTATCTTTCTTATTTATTTTCTTATTATTTGTCTTTTTTTAATCACTTTTTATAATTTCTCGTTTTTTTCGTTTTCGTTTTCGTCAGTTTTCATACGTTTTCTTACGTTTTTGTCCGTTTTTTCCGCTTTTACACGCTGGATACGTTTTATACGCTGTTTTTCTTACGTTTTCGTCCGTTTACATACGTTTTCGTCCTTTTTCGTCTGTTTTATTACGTTTTCGTCCGTTTTCATACGTTTTCGTCCGTTTTCGTCAGTCTTGTTACGTTTTAGTCTGTTTTATTACGTTTTCATCCGTTTTCTTACGTTTTTGTCCGTTTTCGTCCGTTTACATACGTTTTCGTCCGTTTTCTTACGTTTTCGTCCGTTTTCATCCATTTTCATACGATTTCTTCTGTTTTCTTACATCTTCATCCGTTTTCATACTTTTTTGTCTGTTTTCTTACGTTTTCGTCTTTTTTCTTACACTTTCTTCTGTTTTTGTATGTTTTCTTACGTTTTCTTCTGTTTTTGTCTGTTTTCTTACGTTTTCGACCGTTTTCATACGTTTTCGTCAGTTTTCTTACGTTTTTGTCCATTTTCATATGTTTTCGTCCGTTTTCTTATGTTTTCGCCTGTTTTCTTACATTTTTGTCCGTTTTCCTATGTTTTCGTTCGTTTTCTTACGTTTTCGTCCGTTTTCTTATGTTTTTGTTTGTTTTCATACCTTTTCGTCTGTTTTCTTACGTTTTCGTCCGTTTTTGTCTATTTTCTTACGCTTTTGTCCGTTTTCTTACGTTTTCATCGGTTTTCATAGGTTTATAAACGCTTTCGTCCATTTTGACGCTTTCGCTGCATTTCGTTTTTCGTCCGTTACACGTGTCCATTTTCATCCGTTTTTATACGTTTTTGTCCATTTTCAGACGTTTTTTTTCCCGTTTTATACGTTTTTATACGCTTTTCATCCGTTTTTATAGGTTTTGTCCGTTTTCATACTTTTTCGTCCGTTTTTTGAAGTTTTTATACGTTTTCGTCTATTTTCATACGTTTGCATGCTTACTATTAAACTTTATTATATTACATGTCTAATATCAATTGTGATATTTTATTAAAAAAAAAGTTAAAGTCTAATATCACTTGTGATATTTCATAAACAAACAAGTATGTTTTTTTAACCTTTAATATCACTTGGGATATTTCATTGCTCTGTATATTTTTATATATTATCACCTATGTGTTTTATAATATTTTTATAATTTTAAGTTTCAAGATAGTTTTTGTGCCTTTCATCGCAATTGACAAGCGCATATTTTTTTAATGCAACCAATGTTATCTATCACTTGTGATATTATACTCTTAATAGAAATAAAAAGGTTAAAGTCTTTTTAGGTAAATTATTATTTTGTTCAAAAAAATGTTAATTTAACATTGTAAGAAAGATGAAGAGTATTACACTCTTCATCATGTATGTGTTATCAGTTATGATAATCAACTAAGAATGTGAAATATTAAATTCATATAAAATGTGATAAGAATTTAGTATTTTACCAAGTATATATGAAAGAAATGATAATAAACATCACTTATTATATTACTGTGATGATTCTGTTCATTTTTCTTATTTGTGTTTTTGAAAATATTTAGGAAGATTTTTGTGTTTTATGATAATATGAAATATTAGAAAATGTGTTTAACTGAAAACAAGAGATGTTACGAAACTTTTGTTAGACTTGTGGTGGATTTTTCTATTTAATTGATACATTGTGCATGTTTTGATAGGTTTTATAGCGGGATTTAAAAATATCTATGGTTGAATCAGCAAACTATATAATCTATGGTTGAAGAAAGCACACATCTTTATAAACAAACCGAAGAGCTCGTGGACACCGTGATATCACACATGATATCACGGTGATATCACTTTGCCAGATATCACATGATATCACAGGTGAAATCACAATATATCACAAGTGATATAAACTATGATATCATACATGCTATCGCTGTTAATATCACACATGATATCACGTGTGATATCACAAGTGAGGTGATATCACCTGTGATATCGCAGGTGTTTGAGCTTCCTCAGTTTGTTTATAAAGATGTGTGCTATCTTCAAACATAGCTTATTTAGTTTGCTGATTCAGCCATAGATATTTTCAAATCCCGCTATAAAACCTATCGAAACATGCACAATGTATCCATTAAATGGAAAAAATCCACCACAAGTATAACAAAAGTATCATAACATCTCTTGTTTTCAGTTGAACAAATTTTCTAATATTTCATAATATCATAAAACAAAAAAATATTCCTAAATATTTTCAAAAACACAACCATCACATTCTTAGTTGAGTATCACAACTGATAACACATACACGATGAAGAATGTAATACTTTTTATTTTCCTTAAAGTGTTATATCCCAAGAGATAAATAGTGTCACAGACAAATATCAAAATTAAAACGTAAGAAAACGGACAAAAACGTATAAAATAGAATGAAAACTGTATGAAAACGAACAAAAAACGTCTGAAAATGGACAAAACGCATAAAAACGTATGAAAACAGACGAAAACGTATAAAAACGGATGAAAACGTCTAAAAAGAGACGAAAACGTCTGAAAATAGACGAAAACATCTAAAAATGGACGAAAACGTAAAAAAAATGGATGACAACGTATGAAAATGTCTGAAAACGGACGAAAATATATAAAAACGGACGAAAATACATGAAAACGTAAACATACAGACGAAAACGTCTAAAAATGGACGAAAATAAATGAAAACCTAAAAAAACAGACAAAAACATGTGAAAATGGATGAAAATGGCCGAAAACGTAAAAAAACAGACGAAAACGTATGAAAGCGTAAAACACGCAAATCGTATGAAAATGGACGAAAATGAAATAAAACGGACGAAAACGATGAAAAACGAAGCTAAAACGTAAGAAATGAACGAAAAGATATGAAACAAACGAAAACGTAAGAAAACGATTTAAAACGTAACAAGAAAAGCATAAAACGCATAAAAAGCGGACAAAACGTCAAAACGCATAAAAATGTCTAAAATGGACGTAAAAGCGTATGAAAACGGAGAAAAACGTTTGAAAGAGAAAACGTCGAAAACGGATGTAACGTGCATTTAAAACGGATGAAAAGCAGATAAAACGCCTCAAATCATCCGAAAACGTAAAAAAATGAACGAAAACATATGAACACGGACGAAAACGTATAAAAATGATCGAAAACGTATGAAAGCGAAAAAAAACTTGAATAAAAAAACGTAAATTTAAAATTAAAAAAAATAAAATAAAAGAACATGAATCTGAAATAAAAACTTGAATTCCAAAAAAAAAAAGAAAAAAAAAAAAGAATCTAAAATGAAAACATGAATTCTTAAAAAAAAAAAAAAAAAAAAAAAAAAAAAAAAAAAAAAAAATTCTAAAATGAAAACGTGAATTTTCCAAAAAAAAAAAAAAAATCTATAATGAAAACGTGAATTTCCAAAATAATAATAATAATAATAATGATAATAAAAGATGTTAATAAATAAGAAAGACAAAAAGACAAAGAAAAAGGAGAAAAAAAAACGGGGACTTAGGTTTCCATATTAAATCTTAGGTTTATCCCCACCATTAGATCAAACTAAATGGATAGTGGAGATTTGTCCCTTGGTAAGCACCAAAATAAGAGTAAGCATTTGAAAATTCCTCATGTGACCAATTGAGATTATAATAAACTATATTTATAAACTAGCATTATCTTAATGAACAAAACATGTAATCATATTAGAAAACAAAATAAAAATAATAAAGATAAATATAAACCCTGTACATATATTATTGTTTAATACTTTCCCGTAGTTTGAACGGGAGACTTTCTACTGAACAAACTACCATGAATGTCAAAGACGCTTCTTCTTATTCTTTTCTTCTCCTCTTCCTTATTGTTAGTTTGCACGGATATAGACTTGTATGACGACAAAGTTGTATACTGCTTGACGGTTCTCAATTTTTTTTGACGTTTTACGTCATGGCTTGCTTCGCCTTTAGAAGTGACTGGCAATTTGGTAGTCAACTTTTGTTGTTGACAACAATGATATCAGGTGACGAAGAAGATAGTATTGACACGTCGATGGTTTTGTGTGATAGAGTTTATACGTTGGGTACGCAAAAAGGACTAGTTAAGCAAAAACAAAAATAAATATATCCAGATCCCCTCTAGATCACCGACGAGTAGCCAATGACTGGAGGATAACAAATTATTTATTGTTGCTTGAACCTAAAGCTATGATACCATATTAAATAGCAAAGACATATCTTATTAATTGTATGATCAATTGCTATTATAATAAGCTATATATATATATATTTATATATATATATATATATATATATATATATATATATATATATATATAAGCTAATATAATCTTGATGAACAAGATTGTAGAATACTAGAAATTATAACACAAACACAAGATTAATGATAGCTCGAATTCTAGAGAGAGAAAGAAAAGAGTTGAGAGTTTTTAGAGAGAGAAAGTGAAGTATATTAGATTAAAGTGAAAGAAGCTCCAACCCTCTCCCTTGTTGGAAGAGGGTATATATAGTTCTTACATAAAAACGCCCCTACATGGGTTGTGGAGTGGGCTGACAGTAGGTAAAGACCCGACCCAACTCCACGATTGATACGCTAACTATACTAATACTATGAAGCCTACGAGCTACCTTATGCTAGGCATAACTCGGGGTGACCGAGTCTTTCATATGAATTTTCATAATCCTAACAATCTCCCTCTAAGGGAGGTCACCCCGGAAATTATAGTTTGAATCTTAGCATTCTGTAAAATGACTTTAATATTCTAGCTCGTAGTCTTTGATTCTTCAATGTCCGCAATCTTTGTACTTCCAGTAGTGTTCTTTAGATGAATGTTCCTTTGGCTTGGGTGATCTTTGAGCTTTCATTGAGATCATAAACTACTGTAAATCGCCAACTCATCCTTTGTAGTATCGCCTCCATGTGATGTTGTGACTTTCGGACCAGCATGCCCACACTTTTCTGGATCATGATATTTTGCATCAGAGTTGCGGAAGCATTGTTGTATGTCTTTCAATAATCATGATTTCTTTGATTGTGAGTGTGAGTGTGAGCATGTGGTTATGAATTGACATCTCATTGGCCATCAGCTGCAACCATCGGGAGTTTATGCAAATAACAGTTAGCAATAAACACACAAAAGTTTCTTTGTTCACTTTCGTTGAATAGGGTTGCAAGAACCACGATTCCCCGTTGATCAGTATAAATACTGCCTGTGATCAAGTAGAATTCTAAAGAATCTCCTTGACAGGGTTTCACAGCTTATACTAGCCATTCTCAAACCGGAGCGTCTCAAAGTAGACAACACAGAGTGAGTGAACCGGCGAATTGGGATTCACTGATTAGTAAAAAATTGATTTGAAAATCATTCGCATATGCTGAATAAAGAGTTTTGTAATACGACGAGAGTTTTAAGAAAAAAATCAAGTTTCAATCACAAATACTTTTGTTTGAAAATTTATGCGTAGTCGATGTGCTTGAAAACAATTGTTGAGCACATCGAAGGGTTTTCCAAAAGCATACATAAATTCCTTTACTGGAACAAGGTTGATTCAAATGTGAATCGCCGCATCGTTGTTTTCTAGTTGACACAAGTTTTATCCATGAAGGATCTCACATGTCACCCACCAAGAGCTTGTTTGATGTTGGCTCTAGAAGGATTTCCATTTTCATTGTGAATACTTTATGTATCACTCGGATGTTCTGGCAATACCACAAGGATAATGCGTAGGACTCTTAATGTATATTTTATTGCTTTTCATGTTGTATGAAGCAACAAGCATACTGACAGTGTCTCCTAATGAGATTTATGGATGATCTCTTGGCTCTAGACTTAATGGTGCATTTTAGTTTTAGCAGTCGGAGACTGGAGCGGTGTCTCTTGTTTCAATATCAATATGACTCGTAATGAGCGGTCGACAGATTATGTAGGGTTCCCCGTGAGAATGAACAAGTCCCTTTAGGAGAACTTGAGTGGTTAGAAGGTTTAGTGCAGCGCGTCACTGGGTCCATGACGTCTTGTCTTCAATACCGGCGTTACCTTGGCAAGAACCAGTAGCATATGAATTGAACCAGGTTTCTGCCCTAAGGTTGAATATTTGGAGGGCTATTTCTTTTCACCCTTTTTCTTTATATTTTTTTTCATTCTTCAACCACTTTAACACTTACTGAGACTTCATCATTAGTACCTTGTTGGGTTTGTTCCAGTACTAGCTCCATCTCAGTCGACACTCTTCCCGTATTCTCACTTTTCTCCTTTTTTTAATAATACATAAGGACTTCTACACTAACTAGTGGATTGTACTTTTCTCCTTTTTTAATTATACCTAATGACTTTATCATTTCTAGCAAACCACATCTAATATTGTTGCTCATATTAGGCTGATTCCGATGAGATCGCAACCATAAGGGCGAGAAATGTGTACATCAGGGACGCAAAATAGGTTCACGTGATCGAGTTTAATGAATTATCTCATCAACACCGGTTTAGATGATCAGTGCTTCAACCTGTTACTTTGGTGTTATCATTTCGTCTTTCTTTGGGTATATGTGTACATTATGGGTTGATTTGTTAAACGGAAGATAACTGGAGTGCACTTGGTGAGATGAAGATGTTGATATATTTGATAAACCCCTGAACGGATAATCACAATGATCATTCTTAATAGGAGCAACAATATTAGATGTGGTTTGCTACAAATTTCGTTGTGCACTTCAATAATGCAAGCTTGAAAGAGAGCTTTGAAACTGCTCAAAAAGAAGATTGTCGGTTTAGGGGAAGCTACCAAAGGCTCACATTGAAAAGGCTCAAGTTCAAACGATTATTCAGGAGCCTCGAATGCTTTGGTGGTGAATGTTTAAAAAATGTTGACTACTGACTTCTGCAACGTTCAGAACGATATTCTCATTTCTGTATCCATGTCAACATCTTCTTAAATTGAATAATATACTTTGTACATATCATATACCAAAATGTAAATATAAAATTACAAAACCATCAAAAACCATAAAAAACAGAAAATTAAAAAATACCAAAAATAGTTTTTCAAGGCATGTCTTCTGGTATCGATAACATTTACGGTCCTAAAAATGTATTCAATAATGACACGGATCTTTAAATGAAGTTCGAGCAGAAATTCAAAAAGTTTTCAAAACATGCATAAATGAAGTAAATGCACAAAGTATAAAGTTCTTTCATAAATGCTCCCTCCATGGCTTGCTATTATTTCCGATATGCATTCAAAAAGGGAAAGTGCTACACAAAATCTATTTTTATAAATATCAAGCACTTATCCTAAAATAAAATGAGGAAAACACGTTGCCAAAAAGGCGGATGTTCCTATACAAATGTTTTTCCTTCTATTATTTTTCAGAAAATCAATCAGACTCAATTTTTCATAATATTTGTCACTCAATCAATGACCTGGGTCATCGATTAAGGGGGAGAGTGATTTCAAACCATCATATTTTCAAATGCTATATCATCAAACGAGTCCATTTGTATATTATAAGTAGTGAATAGATGTTATGTTGTTATGTGTCAGTTTATGATCTTTTGTATATTCTAAGATCTTTCAAAATGACTTTTCTTATATTCAAAGATCTTTCAAAAATATCATACCTGACACTTAACATTCTCCCTCATAGATTGAGGGAGAGCGGTGTAATGTTCCTTTATCAGTATGTATTAAAACAAGACCACATATTCTCCCAAATTTTCTAACTTATTTAAATCAATTGAGATCCCAAATCTCAAAAGGTTTAAAATTTTTGATCGGGGGAGAGAATCTGATTTATATATTAAATTTGATAAAATTGTGTTGTTTAAGACTCAACCAAGCACTCCTACCTTCATGTGCTAAACGATTTCAAGTACCGATGCACATGTTGAAGGGGAGCATTTATGAAAGATCAAAAACAATTGAGGTACAAATGCTTTGATATCAAATATCACAATTACCTTGATTTATTTTTCAATTGGTTTTAGGGCGGAAAGAACAATACCACACGACTGACCTTGCATTTACTTTATTGGAGTTTAAGGATGGTAAGGTTAGGTATTCGTTCCCATGATCCCACCAGAGCCGGAGGGATCTACCCAGGGACAATCCACTAGTTAGTGTAGAAGTCCTTAGGTATGATAAAAAAAAATGAGAAAAGTGAGAATAAGGGAAGAGTGTCGACTGAGATTGAGCTAGTACTGGAACAAACCCAACAAGGTTCTAGTAATGAAGTCTCGGTAAGCGCTGGAGAGGTTGAGGAATGAAAAATATATGTAAAGATAAAGGGTGAAAAGAAATAGCCCCTCTAAATATTCAACCTTAGGACAGAAACCGGGTTCAATTCATATGTTACTGGTGGTTACCAAGGTAACACTAGTATTGAAGACAAGACGTCATGGACCCAGTGACGCAGTACACTAAACCTTCCAGCCACTCAAGTTCTCTTAAAAGGACTTGTTTCATTCTCATGGGGAACTAGTGTAATCTTTTGACTTTCTCATAGAGATGGTCGATATTGAAGCAGGAGACCCTATCCCCAGTCTCCGCATAGGAAAACCAAAGTGCATTATTGAGTCTAGAGCCAAGAGATCATCCATAAATCTCATTAGGACACACTTACAATATGCTTACGATTTCATACACCGTGAAAAGCAAGAAAATATACATTAAGAGTCCTACGCATTATCTTTGTGGTATTGCCAGAGAATCTGAGTGATATGTAAAGTATTCACAATGAAGATGGAAATTCTTCTAAAGCCAATATCAAACAAGCTCTTGGTGGGTGACATGTGAGATCCTTCATGGATCAAACTTGTGTCAACTGGAAAACAACGATGGTGCGATTCGCATTTGTATCAACCTAGTTCCAGTAAAGGAATTTATGTATGCTTTTGGAAAACCTTTCGATGTGCTCAACAATTGTTTTCAAGCACATCGACTGCGCAAAAATTTTCAAACAAAATTATTTGTGATTGAAACTTGATTTTTCTCATAAAACTCTCGTCATATTGCAAAACTCTTTATTCAGCAATACGCGAATGAATTTCAAATCAATTTCTTACTAATCAGTGAATCCCAATTTGCCGGTTCACTCACTCCGTGTTGTCTACTTTGAGACGCTCCGGTTTGAGAACGACTAGTATAAGCTGCAAAACCCTGTCAAGTAGATTCTTTGAAATTCTATCTGATCACATGCAGTATTTATACTGATCAACAAGGAATCGTGGTTCTTGCAACCCTATTTAATGAAAGTGAAAAAAGACACTTTCGTGTGTTTATTGCTAACTGTTATTTGCAGAAACTCCCGACGGTTGTAGCTGATGGTCAATGAGATGTCAAATTCATAACCACATGCTCAAACTCACACTTACAATCAAAGAAATCATGATTATTAAAAGACATACGACAATGCTTCCGCAACTCTAATGCAAAATATCATGATCCAGAAAAGTGTGAGCATGTCAGCCTGAAAGTCACAACATCACATGGAGGTGATACTACAAAGGATGAGTTGGAGATTTATGGTGGTTGATGATCTCAATGAAAGCTCAAAGATCACCAAATCCAAATGAACATTCATCTAAAGATCACTACTGGAAGTACAAAGATTGCGAACATTGAAGAATCAAAGACTACGAGCTAGAATATTAAAGTCATTTTACAGAATGCTAGGATTCAAACTGTAATTTTTGGGGTGACGTCCCTTAGAGGGAGATTGTTAGTATTATGAAAACTCATATGAAAGACTCGGTCAACCCAAGTTATGTCTAGCATAAGGTAGCTCGTAGGCTTAGTAGTATTAGTATAGTTAGCGTATCAACCGTGGAGTCGGGTTGGGTCTTTACCCACTGTCAGCCCACTCCACAGCCCATGTAGGGGCGTTTTTATGTAAGAACTGTATATACCCTTTTCCAAAAAGGGAGAGGGTTGGAGCTTCTTTCACTTTAATCTAATATACTTCACTTTCTCTCTCTAAGAACTCCCAACACTTTTCTTTCTCTCTCTAGAACTCGAGCTATCATTAATCTTGTGTTTGTGTTATGATTTCTAGTATTCTGAAATCTTGTTCATTAAGATTATATTACTTTATATATATAGCTTATTACAATAGCAATTGATCATACAATTAATAAGATATGTCTTTGCAATTTAATATGGTATCAGAGCTTTAGGTTCAAGCAACAATAAATAATTTGTTATCCTCCAATCATTGGCTACTCATCGGTGATCTGGAAGGGATCCGGATATATTTATTTTGTTTTTGCTTAACTATTCCTTTCTGCATACCCAACGTATAAACTCTATCTCATAAAACCATCGAAGTGTCAATACTATCTTCTTCGTCACCGGATATCATTGTTGTCAACGATGATCTCGAAGAAAGCTCAAAAATCACCCAAGCCAAGGAACATTCAAAGATCACTACTGGAAGTACAAAGATTGCAGACTTTGAAGAATCAAAGACTATGAGTTAGGAAATTAAATTCATGTAATAGAATGCTAGAATTCAAATTGTAATTTTCGGAGTGACCTCCTTTAGGGGGAGATTGTTAGGATTACGAAAATCCATATTAAAGAGTCGGTCACCCCGCGATCACCCCGAGTATCATCCAGCTCTAGTTAGGTCGTAGTCTTATTAGAAAACATTTTAGTTTAAGTATCACCGTGGATTCAGGTCGGGTCTTTACTCACTGTCCGCCCGCTCTACAACCCGTATGGGTGTTTATGTATGACTATAAATACCCTCTTCCTACTCTGGGAGAGGGTTGGAACTTCATTTGGTTACAACCTAATACACTGAACTTTCTTTCACTAAAAGTCTCCTATATTTCTTTCTTTATCTCTCTACAAACGGCTAAACCACAAGAACCATTTGTGTTTATGTTAGTTAGTATCCTACAATTGGTATCAGGAGCCATGGTTTGATCTTTTAGATTGTGGGTGCTCAGATTTGTAGCTCGATTTTTGTAGTTTAGTTTGGTTCAACTAGTTGGGTACAAAACAACTTGGTTTTTGATCTTTCATAAATGCTCCCCCTCAACACGTGCATCTGTATTTGAAATCGTTTAGCACATGGAGGGAGGAGTGCTTGGTTGGTTCGAATTAAAGAACTTGATGTTTGGTTCTTTCATTTAATTTTTGCATTTACTTTGTGCATAAATTCTTTGATCTTTAAATGCTAGAGAGAGAAAGAAAGAACTTTATACTTTCCCTAAGGACTTCTACACTAACTAGTGGATTGTACCTTGGTAGATCCCTCCGGCTCTGGCGGGATCGTGGGAACAAATACCTAATCTTACCATCCTTATACCTCCAATAAAGTAAATACATGGTTAGTCATGTGATAATGTTCTTTCTACCTTAAAACCAATTGAAAGTCAATCAAGGTACTTCTAATAAAATATCAAAGCATTTGTACCTCAATTTTTTTATCTTTAAGAAATGCTCCCCCTCAACATGTGCATCGGTATTTGAAATTGTTTAGCATCCCCCGAACAAAAATTTTAAACCTTTTGAGATTTTTTATCTCAATTGATTGAAATAAGTTAGAAAATTTAGGAGAAAATGTGGTCTGGTTTAATATATGTTGAAAAGGAACATTACAACGCTCCCCCTCAATCTATGAGGGAGAACATTAGTGTCAGGTATGATAATTTTGAGAGATCTTTGAGTATAAGAAGAATCATTTTGAAAGATCTTTGAATATAAGAATGATCATGCACTGACACATAACACCAAATCTTTATTCACATGGACTCGTTTGATGGTATAACGTTTGAAAATATGAAATTTGAAATCACTCTCCCCCTCAGTCGATGACCCAAGTCATTGATTGAGTGACAAAATTTATGAAAAATCTAAGTCCGACTGATTTTCAAAAATTTAAGTTTGATGAATTTTCAACTAACACGTTACCACCAACTATTACACAAATATTTTTCTGAAGAATCATAGAAGGAAAAACATTTGTATAGGAACAGCCATATTTTTGGCGACGTGCTTTCCTCATTTTGTTTTAGGATAAGTGCTCGATATTTATGAAGATCAATTTTGTATAGCACTTTCCTTTTATGAAAAACGGGTTGCAATAATAGCAAACCATTTAGGCATGTTTTGAAAACTCTTTGAACTTCTGCTTGAACTTCATTTAAATACCCGTGTCATTATTGAATGACATTTTTAGGACCATAAATGTTATCGATACTAGAAGACATGCCTTGAAAAAATATTTTTAGTATTTTCTAATTTTCTGATTT
Organism: Chrysanthemum makinoi; assembly: GCA_910596185.1. Lineage (NCBI taxonomy): Eukaryota > Viridiplantae > Streptophyta > Magnoliopsida > Asterales > Asteraceae > Chrysanthemum > Chrysanthemum makinoi. The sequence continues at coordinate 43,497,931 of OU343223.1, forward strand.
TTATGGTTTTTGATGGTTTTATAATTTTCTATTTACATTTTGGTATATGATATGTACAAAGTATATTATTCAATTTAAGAAGACGTTGACATGGATACCGAAATGAGGATATCGTTCTAACGTTGTAGAAGTCAGCAGTCAACATATTTTAACCATTCACCACCAAAGCTTTCGAGGTTCCTGAATAATCTTTTGAACTTGAGCCTTCTCAATGTGAGCCTTTGGTAGCTTCCCCCTAAGCCGACAATCTTATTTTTGAGCAGTTTTAAAGCTCTCTTTCAAGCTTGCATTAGTGAAGTGCGCAACGGAATTTTTAGCAAACCACATCTAATATTGTTGCTCCTATTAACAATGATCATCGTGATTATCCGTTCAGGGGCTCATCAAATAGATCAACATCTTCATCTCACCAAGTGCACTCCAGTTATCTTCCGTTTAACAAATCAACCCATAATGTACACATATACCCAAAGAATGAAGAAATGATAACACCAAAGTAACAGGTTGAATTTTTGGGCAAAAATTCTCTCTCTCCCTAGGGGGCGATTTCCGGCCTCCCCTCCCCTTTTCCGATCAGATCTAAACATTCCATTAAACCGCCTCTCTATTATTTATAATAATATGCAATCGGTTTATGGATGTGATTATATGGGAGGGTTTGTGTCTTGTTTATCTCTTTAGTATCTTGTGAAATCGCTGCTCTTTCAACATAAACCCTAATCGTATGTTTTTCCTTTTTGTCGGTTTTTAATCGATTACTTATTGGGATTAGGTTTATTGATCATTACTTTTAAACCCTAAACGATTTCTTAATGCTAATCTTGAATCGTTGAAGGTGTTAACCCTAAAACGATTACTTTTTTAGGGTTTCTTATGCTTGATTATCGATCGTTTATAATGTCATGGTATTATCTTTATTCGATCTGCTTGATGGTGCTTCATATATCAGGTTTATCATTGCATGGAGCCTTGTTTAGGGTTTCGTATTATTATGCTGGTATATGGTACTTTTTTGGATGGGGCTTAACGATATACAAAACCTTTTTAGGGTTTCGTATCTTCTTGATCTGATGATGGACGTGGTAATCAAACCTTTTGGTTTTGATTCTTATTGGTTCGTTCCATATGGATGCTGCTGGTTTGAAAGTGGGTTATGGGAGAGAGGATGTTTCATTGGAAGTTAGGGTTTTGAAAACCCTATGCGTAATCTGATTATCAAAGACATCTGAATAATGGTTTATCTTGGTCTTTGTGATCGATTTGATGGGAGTTAGGATTCTGTTGTTGTGTATGACGAGGACGAATCCCCGGGGGATTAATACTCTAGGGGGTGTCAGGTGTTTGGAGATACAACTCTTGACGTGTTTTGCTACGGTTGCAGCTGAAAGTTGGTGTCACTCGCGGGCCAAGCAATGATGACATTGAAGACAGGGTGCTCACTATGGAAGTGGTTCTTTTGAACCTGGTTCTTTTTACTATGCTCGGTATCACATTGGGGTGTTGGTTTAGCATTTCAACGCACACTTTTGGAGCGAGTTTTATGCTTACTGCTCTATCCGTGGTTTTAGAGTCTTCCATCAATCGCAGCGAAATTTGTGAACTGACTCTTTTTGCAGATTACATGATCATGGAGTTGATGTGCGTTGGTTTTATACGTATTTGTTGGGTTTTCTTTTTGGTTTTCTGTTTTGCATCTCAACATACACCTTTGGAGCGAGTTCGAGCTTGCCGCTCTATCCGTGGTTTTAGAGTCCCCACCAATTGTTGTGTGAAACTTGTGGACAAGACTTGATTGAGGACCATGATATTGTATATTTGGACGACGCCGAAGTTTGGACTACTATGCTGATTTGAAGATTCAAGTATTTTTACTTGAAGTGCATGTAGTTTTATTGTTTTTATCATTGTAGTTCGATGTTTAGTTATAAGTGTGGTATGTCACACTTATATTGTCGGGCTTATAGGAATGATGTGCATTCCTATAGAAGAGTCTGTAAGTGTCCCAGGACCTGAGATGAGGGATTCACCATCATCCTTTGTACTTCAATGTTTTTTGGCGTAATATACTTTACCGGGGTGAATTAACCCTTTTACCCAAAAAAAAAGTAACAGGTTGAAGAACTGATCATCTAAACCGGCGTTGATGAGATAATTCATTAAACTCGATCACGTGAACCTGTTGAGCGTCCCCGATGTACACATTTCTCTCCCCCTGATGGTTGCGATCTCATTGGAATCAACATAAAATTAAGTACATGAAGCATTAATCGGAAGCAATTTATCATAAATCATATCAGCTCGTGAGAAGATGTCGATAAACAATATCATAATCCAACGACTAACTCAAGCAACGTATCATCTCACGCTTGAATAATTCTTCTCATATTTCTTTCCACTGAAGGCTAAAGTAATGCATAACAAAAGTATCAAGAGACCACTTCCCCCAAGTAGTTGAAGTGATGCAATCAGTCTCATTGTATGAAACTCAATACCCAAAAAAATTCAAAACGATAACACCAAAGTAACAGGTTGAAGCACTGATCATCTCTAAGGTTATGATCGTAAAAATTGATCAACTCTGAGATAAATGATTAAGCCTGATCATGTGAACCTGTTGTGCATCCGGATGTATGTCTCCTTCCCCCTTACTGGTTTTGATACCTTAGAATCAACAACACATTACATCTCTTCCCCCACTTAGTTGGAATAATACACTAAACGCCACGAGTTAAAACACTAATTTTCTTTGCGGTTATGACATTTGTATTCCCGGAATAACTTCAATTAAGAAGAAGTATAAACTTCATCACGTGTATTTGTAGTGCGTTCAAATGTATGTATCCTTCCCCCTTGCTGGTTTTGATGCCTCAGAATCAGCAACACATTATACCCACATATACTTGAAATCATGTGAGAAGAAAAAAATTAGCTTAAATGTATCCTGTGAGAATCAACTACTACAAAAACTCTCTGACCATCTTTATCATCCCTTATGTAGGCAATTTGAAGTGACCACTGATGGAGCAAACTCGAAATACCAAACTTGAGGCTGAAGTATAATTCCCCATTCTTGTGACTTAAGCTTGCACTAATGTTGGAAGAACGGCGTAGAGAATTTATGCTCCAAGAAAATCTCTAAGTACTCAATACCCAACCAAAGTATGAGACATTAACACCTCTTGTGACTATCCACAAACTCCTTTAAGTGATAGTTGGCCAGGTCTTTAACCATCCACCCCGATTGCTGGTAACTAGATAAACCAAGTCTTCTAATTTAATCTTAATCACGAGCAAGTTATCATTGAAAGTCATGCATCTAACTAACCCCGACTTCAAGATAAAATAAGAACACGCCTTTGTGAAAGTCAGCTTCAATCTCAAATAAGTGATACCCGATCAACTCCGTAGTCATCCTTAGTGTCAAATGCCCAACAAGTGAATAAACATATAATCTAATGTAGGTCGATCCACTGAATGAACTGGATTAAATGATTCCTCAACATCGATGCCTTCTTCCTAACAATATCCACGTGCTACCAACCTTGCCTTGTTTTTCAACCCTCCTCCCAGTTCATCAAGTTTAACCTTGTGTATCTACTTTAAAGTGATAATCATAGCGCAATCAGTGAACATTTTCTTAGTAGGTATCCATCTAAGACCAACAATCTTAAAAATTCTACCCGTCGGTACCCACCTAAGACAAGATCTAGAAGTGTTTGGTTTCTCATGCACAGTGGAAGAATTGTTGAGAAAAGACCTTTGTCTTATAGAAATCTGGCTACAGGGTTCTGAGTATAACTCTTTGATTCTACGGGATTGTTGTTGTTTCTAGTCTTAGGGGATTGAACCTTAGCACGAGCATTCACTTCATCCAGGAATTTTGTTATACATTTATCATGGGTTGCATTAGAAACACATTTCTGACAAGTTGAGCAAACAAAGTGTTTGGAGTCTAAAAAGAAATATAAAATTCTTAGAGTGATCTGTTACGGGAATCTATTTTATCGATACACAACTACTCTTAGAAACAGGTAAATTCCTAGTCTTTTCATGTGTGTTTTTCTTAGCATCCTCTAGGTTGTTATTTTGAGCAATGTCTTTATGTCTAACATGTTCTTTTGGTGTCACAAATAACACACTCTTTGAACTAATCCTAGAACTAGAAGCACTCATATGATGAGGTTTTGCAAACTGTGAAGTGACTGGTTTTAACAAAACTTGTTTCGCATCAGCTTGGGAGGCAAACCATGTTTTTTAAAGTTTTGGTCATTTAGATCTAAACGCAGTCGGTTGTCTAACAACTGATTGGTTTCTAAGTGGTTGTACAAACTGGTTTCCCCAAGATTGATGGTTTTGCAAACTTAGTGTTCACAATATTTCCTGCTAATTTTCTTACCTCATTTTTTAATGCAGCAATTGTAAAATTCTTTTCCTGAAGTTGAGCTTTGAGTTCATCATTTTTGGTTATCAAAGAAGTTGTTTATTCTATATTCTTAGTCCTTGTTTCTTTGATAGAGTCACACAGATCATTGTGATGCTTTTTCAAAGTCTCATTTTCTTTAAGTAATTTAGCCACATAAAGTTCCAATTCGATGTTTCTTGTTTTAATAGCATCGATGTCATGTTTAGTCTTGACTACATTACTTTTCTCATGCATATCAGAAATCAGTTTCTTCAAATTGCTGATTGTCAAGTTTTTGGCTTGAAGCTGAGCCTTCAAAGTGTTTATTTCAAAAAATTCAGGAAATTTCGGATTCTTACATGGTTGATTAATTTGAAAACTTTCCTCCTTATGTTGTATTGCAACTTCTAGTGAAATACAATGTTTTTCAAGTTGTGAGAATCTGTTTGAAAGTTTTTTTCAACCATATCATTTGTTTTGAAAAACTTACCCTCAGACTCAACCTCAAGCGAAGAACATTTCTCTTGATCATGTTCAGCATCCTAATCAATTTATCCTCCCTTCTAATCCATATTTGTTGAATCAGGAATGATATTGCTATCAACGTTTTCCAACACATATGTGTCATAACTGGATTCAACTTGATCAGTATGTTGATGGTCATTAGTAATGATATTATGTTGAACAGTTAAATGTACCTCAGCACATGACACATTGTCATTTACTAGTGTGATATCTACATCCATGTCATGTGCGATATGAGGCACTGAACTGCTGTTTGTATCATGCTTATCTGACTTTGTCCCACTGAATTTAATGACATTTGATCCAACATCTGATGCTTTACTCGAATCAACATTAATATCTCTTGATTGCACCCGACTCTCATTCATCTCGATGTCATACTTGAGTTTGTGTTGTGCTTTCTCCTCAATGTGCTTCTTAACATTACCCATGTGCTGGAGTAATGTTTTTCTGAACATGCTAACTTCCATTCCAGTGTAATTAGCAAAGCATATTTATGTCATTTGATAGTCATCATCCCAAGTGTATTGGGAGTTGATGAACAATTGAAGTTGTTTGCTGATCACTTGAAGTGCAGCCATGGATCCAAGTTCTTGAAATTCTTCTTTGTTAAGTAGTTGTTCAAGTTGGTCTAAGTTCAAGAACAATGTGCCTGTGAATGTCTGTACATCTTTACTAAAGAGTGACGCAAACACTCGTTCAAATCCTCCCTCGAATCCAGGTCCTTCTAAAAGTACCTTGAGATGTGAATGAAGTAGTCAAAAATGTTCCATGCAACTATCTTTTGCATTATCTTGCAATAGTTGCAACTGGTGTGATAAGGATTTAAAAGGTACCATTTTGAGGGGTCATTTAAGCCCTTAATTGATCACTTTTGTATCCGTTACTACCTAATTTCGTTCCTTTTCACTTTTTAGGTCTCTTGAAGGCAAATTGCTGGAATGACACTTATTCGGACGAAAAGGCGCGAATATACGAAGAAAATGGCCAAAGTCAAGAATCGAGACACTCAGCTGCTGAACTCGGGGGACGGCGTCATCGCTTAACTACGACGCCGCGACATGTCTTGTGACGATACAGAGTCAAATTGCTTATTTTCAAGTGACGGCATCGGTTTTAAAGAGTAGGGAGTCGCAACTCAGACGACCTAGATTTGATCCAGACGACGTCAGAGATTGAAGGCGACTGTGTCACAAGCATAAGGTGACGCCGTCACAATGTTAACGTGGCCAAGACGAAACCCTAATGACGGCGACCCGACAGCGTCCCAACCTAAAAGGTGACGCCGTCGCGATTGTAACATTATATATAGAAACCGAATTTTTTAGTTTTCAGAGTGTAGTTTTATGGAGTAAAAACCTAAACCGAACCAAGGCTGTCTTGTACAGTATTTTAGGGTTCCATACCCTATCTTACATCAAGATAAGTGTTTTACTTCATTAATTCAAGTATGTCTTCAATTAATTGTGTGTATGCTTGCATGTTTCCCATGTCTGGCTAATTTACTTGTGTGTTTGCTTAGGGAATATGAAACTTAGTTATTGAATATTGATTGGTTGTCTCTTATCTTAATTGTTAATTATCTAGTATTGCGATAGGTCATTCGTTGTGTAGTTATTGATTGATTAATCTTTGTGAACCTTAGCTTATAGTTACCTAGAGTCATTGTAGGCTAAAATATCCGAAGAGTACCTTAGTGTTAAGTTTATAAATCCTAGAGATTTTGTAGGCAATAACCTTTGGTAGTTTTAAAGAGTTAGGGTTAAACGCATACCCTAAGACCTTAGACACACAACGCGATTAAGAATAAGGACGTGACAATTCAACCATCAATAGGAGATAATTAAGGAGTAATAAAACCTAAGTAAACACATTTTTAAATCATCATACGAGCACACAATAATTAGACATAGACTATCCCTAGCTTAGTTAATTAGATTAGATAAGTAGAGTAATCGGTAGAAATACCAACCCCCAAATCCAAACCCCGAGATTCGTACCTTTCCATTTCCTAAAAAAATATAAAAAATCTAAAAACTAATCTTCCTCAACCCCAACCTTAGCGTAGTAATTCTCAACTAGCATTCCTATTCCCCTAGAGAACGATATTAATACCCGTGGCTTACCCTAATACTACACTACAACGATTAGGTTCACTGCCTAGGGTGTTGAAAAACTTGCTCGACGAAAAGGAAGTTCCTTTGACCCCGAACGCTACCGTAAGCGTCATCAAGTTTTTGGCGCCGCTTCCGGGGAATAGAATAGCTAGTTAGGAGTTCACTTCACTTAGGTTTTCCTTGCTTGATTCCTATCAAGTAAACTTTTTTACCATTTTTAGCTTTCTCGTAGTCTATCCCCTTTCTTCGTGACCTTTGTTCGTAAACCCCATCACTTTTCATCATGGAAGGTGATAACCCACCACCATTCATCAACCTACCACCCAATCACCCGCCAAGAGCCCGTACTCTTGGTGAATACTCGAGACAAAGCCACCTAGGCTATAGAAATACCATTTAGCTTCCCGACCAAGCCCAAAATACGGCCCTGCGATCCGACACCATCCGGTTGGTGCAAAACGGATGTGCATTCTATGGACTTCGTTCCGAAGATCCAAATCAGCATCTTAAGGATTTCCTTAAAATTATCGATTCCATCGACCTCGATGCTACTACTCGAGAGACTACGCGCCTGCGTCTCTTCCAATTCTCTCTACGGAAGCAAGCTAGTAATTGGATTGAGCGACTTCCCGCTGGCTCCATCTCAAGATGGGATGACCTCACCTCTCGTTTCCTTGCTCAATTTTTTCCCACCATGGAGAACCACTAAGCTTAGGAATGAAATCTTGATGTTCCAACAACATCAAGGTGAATCTCTCTGCGAAGCATGGACTCGATTCAAGGACTTACTCCATAAAGTCCCTCATCACGGCATTGATCTTTGGCTTCAAGTCCAACTCTTCTATGATCATGTCAACTTCCCCACTAAGCGATCCATTGACGAAGTGGCCGGTGGAAAACTTAGTGATCTCACCGCTGAAAAATCATGGGGTATAATAGAGGACCTTGCTCTCTATGACAACGAAAGTTGGAATGACCCCCGTGAGTTGCCCAAAACCGTAAAGGCAATCTCCTTGCCTCCCCTTGACTCACAATCTTCCGACCGTAGGATGCTCGAGCTTGAAGATCAAGTCAAATTCCTAATGAGCTCCTACAATAATCCTAAGTCTTCACGCCAAGTGAACAAAGTGTCTTCCTCTTGTGAGCCATGTAGTGGTCCTCGTAACACTCATGCTTGCACAAGATTCCCCGAACAAGCTTCCGTTGACTACGCATCCTCGCGTACCAATGGAACGGGAGGAAGATTCCCTACAACACCCGGACCTAGGACTTTCAATGACGCCCGAGAAGCGTGGAAGGGCAAACCCGACTTCTATTGGGGACAAACCAAAGAATTCACATCTAATGATTTCTCTTGGCTCCTATCTCATGGCCCTACCCAACAAAACATAGAAGGGATGTTGCAAAACATAGTCGCATCCCAAGAAGCTCAAATAGCTAAGCTCTCGGATTGTTTTAACCAACAACAAGCCGATATGGATAGGAAGATAGAAAACCTCATGAAAGCCATAACCAATAGTGATAAGAAGGTTAATGCTATCTCAACTCCTGAAGCCCCTAGTATAGAGATTAAGGACCCAAGTAAGTTAGCTAAGCATGTTCAATTCGTCAATACCATCACCTTAGTGAAACCCAATAGAACAAATGACGAAGCGAACCAAGAAACGGTACTTGAGGTTAGTGAAACTCCTAAGGATGAAACAACCGAGGAAGTAGGTGAAGTAGGAAATGACTATTTCAATAATTTTCCTACGGAAGAAGAACTCTCTCGCCACCCACACTTAGTACGAGACCTCCGTCACATGTACGTTAGGAAAAGCCCTAGGATCAAGTTTGGGAACCCTTGGAATCTTAACATACCATGTTGCATAGGACACCTTTTTGTGGCGAAAGCATACATTGACCGCAAGTCCCTAATAAATATCATGACTAGCACCTACTATAATTGGGTAATGAAGAAGCCTAACCCAAGTAGGCAAGACCCCGATAATCCTAGGGTTAGTTGCAATTTTCTTGGTAGAGTTAAGGGATTGCCCGTCTATGTAGGTAGTTTCATGTTTCCTACGGATTTCATAGTGGTGAATGATATTAGTACGGCCATAGATCCTAGCTTGTCCCACGTTATTCTAGGAAATCCTTTCATAGAAAACACCGGGATGACTTATGATCCATTGTTAGGAATAGTAAGATTCAAAGATGAGACCGATGATGTAGCTTACCAAATACCGTTTAAGATTGAGAAGTTTTCATCACTCTCCAACGATGAAAAGGAACTTAAACTATCGGTCTACTATAGGAATGAGGAGGATAAGAAGAAGGGAGTAGATTATGTAATGGCCAAGATTCTAGGTTTCTATAAGGATTGCTTGAAACTAGGACCGGAGTATAGGACTGATTGGGGATAAGATGACCTCTTAGAAAAGTGCATCGTAGGGCATTTCTACAACATGGAACCCCCCAATGGAGACCGTCATGAGGAAGAAGGCAACGGTAGTGAAGTCACGTAGGGGCACGACTTCGAGTCTAGCTACAAGACTCATAAATAAAGAAACGCGCTTCGTGGGAGGCAACCCATGCTTAATTGTTTGCTTTTTTGTGTCGTATATATTTTATTGATTGATTATTCTCAAGTTTAATTTGTAAAAATGCTTTATTTTGTCTTTAACCTCGTCTTAATTACATATAAAGGTATTTTACATAAGGGATAAGTGTAGGAAGGATTACACACGTTTTCAAAAGAAACATAAACATGAGAATTTCAATAAATTAAAAGATATACATGTGTGTTTGTTCGAGTCAAATGCTTGTATCGAGTCATAATGGATGATTTTGTAGGACTTTTTCTAGATTCTAAAGATATAAAATTTCCAGAATTTTTTCCAAAAATCGCACCGGTTCTGTCAGATAACCTCGACGGCGTCGGAGGAGCGTAAAAGACTTATCTACTTTTTCTCGTTTTTTGTGCTACTTATAAATTTTTGGAATTTTCCAGGTCTTAATTTTCAAAGAAAAATCTGTAAACATCCATTCCACAAGCATTATATCCTAGTTTAGTAGAGTCTTGTATATATATTGTTACCGCCAATTTTACGCGAAGGTTTCGTTTGTTTTCTTCAAGTGTGCAGGTTTAATTTATCAAGAAGATGATACATAAGATGGGAAGGCGCTTTTCACGCATAATATTCTTCTTAAAGAAAGATTTAACCACTACTTCACACATGGATCCTATCGAGCTAATCAGGGGAGTATTAGTTTCTTTCGTTTTTAATTACCTTCTATTATCATAACTTTGATACTTTCGGGGAACATTGGGGACAATGTTCAGTTTAAGTGTAGGGAGGGAAAATAAAACGGGAACTTTGAAACTATGCTTATCCTTGATTATTTGCTTTGTCTAATTGCATTTGTGTAATAAACCATGAGAAAATGTCGGTTAGGGTAATTTTGGCACCAAATTTTCAATTTTTCATGACATATAGGAGTAGGCCATTAGTCTTAACAAAAGCGTCTCATGGATAGGAAGTTGCATGACTAGCACAAAAACCCTTTACCACCTAAATTCCACCCAAAATGTGAGGATCGCCCTTAGATTAGTAGGAATTAAAGCATTCATCTTTAATGCTTAGAGTGTGAACCGGTAGTATAATAGATTCTAGAACTTGTTTTGTGATGCATCCCGAGATCGCTAGTAAGACTACACTTGTGTAGTTAGGAATAACTAAATGATAAGAGGCATTAGGATAACCCTTGTTTGATACCTGTAATATAATTACCTCTTCCACCTCGGTTGAGTAATTCCCTCACACCCTTGCTTTGTACTCATCTTTAGTACACGATACCCCTAGTTAACCCCTCTGAGCCTATCCTTTTTGCGGTTCTCGTGATTTTTCGGTTTTCCGGAATATCAATGAAGAGCATTGTTTACACCCCACCCCCAAATGTACACCCAAATCGCCTTAGTCTACCTTGTATGCACTCACCTTTAGTGCATTATTGTTATCATACTAAACCCTTAGTTCAATTATCTAGTTGCTTGCATAAGTTGCTAAGTCGAGTCATATCCTTTGTACACAGTTTTGGGACGATTGGGACTCATGGGAAAAGTTAAAGTTTATGAAATGATGGGAAGGGAACGTTAAATTCAAATTCCATTTATTTGCGTAATAATGTACTCCAAGTGTTTTGATCTTTTCAATTCGAGTCAAATTAGTGTTAGAGTAATAAAAACTCAAGTGTAGGGATGTGCCTATAAATTCCTATTATTTTGATGTTATCGTAGATGATGGTAGAGTAAAAGTGTATGAAAAAAAAATAGAAAAAAGAGAAAAAGGAAAAAAAACAGTGTTGAAAAAAAAAACGGCTACCATCCTACATCTATATTTAAATGTATGTATGTTTATTTCAGTTATCTAGAGTTTATAGTGTCGAGTCTTGGCTTAGCAACGCCATTCTTCTCATGCTTGTAACATAAAGATTTTTGACTTGCCACCACTAAATCTCCTATCCCACAAACCATTTGTTTCCCTACCGTAAGCCTAACATTACAACCCTTTAAAGTCCTCTTGGATAGTCTTTCCTAGGTGCTTACGCCAAATCGATGGAGGTTTGATCTAGTCTTAAGCCTATGGTAATCTATGTACTAGGACCAGTTAATGAGTGTTTAACTTCCATTTCCACTTTGATATATTTCATATACACCCCGAGAGATGTGAGTATCCAAACACCCCTTGTGAGGTGCTAGTATGTACTTTCCGTACTTGTTATGACTTTTGCGGGGCTTATATGTGTTGTGAATTGTTTTAAACCAATGCTTCATGACCCCTAACTTATAAATTAATTGGCTAAAAGCACATTTGCTTGAGGACAAGCAAATACCAAGTGTAGGGATATTTGATAAGGATTTAAAATGTACCATTTTGAGGGGTCATTTAAGCCCTTAATTGATCACTTTTGTATCTGTTACTACCTAATTTCGTTCCTTTTTACTTTTTAGGTCTTTTGAAGGCAAATTGCTGAAATGACACGTATTCGGACGAAAAGGCGTGAATATACGAAGAAAATGGCCAAAGTCAAGAATCGAGACACTCAGGCTGCTGGAACTGAAGGGGACGGCGTCACTGCTTAACTGCGACGCCGTCGCGACATGTCTTGTGACGATACAGTAGCTAAATTGCAAGTGACGGCATCAGGTTTTAAAAGAGTAGGGAGTCGCAGCTCGCACGACCTAGATCCGATCCGCACGACGCCGAGATTGAAGGCGACGACGTCACAAGCATAAGGTGACGCCGTCACAATGTTAACGTGGCCAAGACGAAACCCTAATGACGGCGACCGGACGGCGTCACAACCTAAAAGGTGACGCCGTCGCGATTGTAACATTATATATAGAAACCGAATTTTTAGTTTTCGAGTGTAGTTTTGTGGAGTAAAAACCTAAACCGAACCAAGGCTGTCTTGTACAGATTTTAGGGTTCCATACCCTATCTTACATCAAGATAAGTGTTTTACTTCATTAATTCAAGTATGTCTTTAATTAATTGTGTGTATGCTTGCATGTTTCCCATGTCCGGCTAATTTACTTGTGTGTTTGCTTAGGGAATATGAAACTTGGTTATTGAATATTGATTGGTTGTCTCTTATCTTAATTGTTAATGATCTAGTATTGCGATAGGTCATTCGTTGTGTAGTTAATGCTTGATTAATCTTTGTGAACCTTAGCTTATAGTTACCTAGATTCATTGTAGGCTAAAATATCCGAAGAGTACCTTAGTGTTAAGTTTATAAATCCTAGAGATTTTGTAGGCAATAACCTTTGGTAGTTTCAAAGAGTTAGGGATAAACGCATACCCTACGACCTTAGACACAAAACGCGATTAAGAATAAGGACGCGACAATTCAACAATCAATAAGAGATAATTAAGGAGTAATAAAACCTAAGTAAACACATTTTTAAATCATCATACGAGCACACAATAATTAGACATAGACTACCCATAGCTTAGTTTATTTGATTAGATAAGTAGAGTAATCGGTAAAAATACCAACCCCCAAATCCAAACCCCGAGATTCGTACCTTTCCATTTCCTAAAAAAATATAAAAAAGCTAAAAAAATAATCTTCCTCAACCCCAACCTTAGCGTAGTAATTCTCAACTAGCATTCCTATTCCTCTAAAGAACGATATCAATACCAGTGGCTTACCCTAATACTACACTACAACAATTAGGTTCACTGCCTAGGGTGTTGAAAAACTTGCTCGACGAAAAGGAAGTTCCTTTGACCCCGAACGTGCTGTGTAAGCGTCATCATGGTGCAATTCTCTCTCTTGTGAATTTAAGCACAAAGATGTCATACTATCATTATTCGAATCTAACACGTTTATCAGTTGTACATTGTTGGGAATCTTATGTTCATCGATCATGTTTTCCAATTGAGTACCTCAGCCATGACTGAATCCGAAGTGTTTGACATGATATGAATGTGCACGGGATTTTACAATTATATTATTTAAACCGAGAAATAGAATCTTTCGCGGGATTTTACAAAATCAAGAAGAAACTGTGAGCCAATGATAATGGATATATGTTATGGTAACTGTTGGATTGGTACAATGATTAGTGATTGTGTGTTAAACGTGATGATTGTTTGATAGACTAGGTGATATGTTTTTTAGTTGTGATTTGGTTTGGTTGATGCACGGTGTTATAGTGAGATTTTGGTCTAAAACTTAAAAACGTCGATAACTTCCTTTCATAGGGGATTTGGGCCTTGAAAATTTTGTTACACAACTTTGTTGTGTATCATCACAATATTCAGGCTGTTCCGGTCGTTTTGACAGGTATTTGGCTGAAAACAGAGTTACGATTCAAAAGTTATGACCGTTTAAAGTTTTGACGTAAAAAGTCAACTTTGGTCAAACCGTAAGTAGTCAAACCACAAAAGGCAAACCGCAACCTGTGATTGACAAACCGCAGGACACAATACGCAATGTCTTGAGGCAAACTGCCATGTCCAAAATGCAAAAGCAAACCGCAGAAGTCAAACCACAATCTTCTTAATGCAAAACGCAAGACCAAACCGCAAGACCAAATCGCAATGGTCAAACTGCAGAACCAAAACGCAATAGTCTTGAGCAAACTGCAGAGGCAAAACGCAATGACCAAACCGCAGTACCAAAACTCAATGGTCAAACCGTAAGAGATAAAACGCAGTGATCAAAACTCAATCCTTCTACGAAAACCGCAGGGTCAAAACGCATAGACCAAACCGCAATAGCAAATCGCAGGCCCCTTTCAAAGGTCACTTTCACACAGTTTTGTCTTTTTCCCTTTTCAGCTACTAACCAAAACGCTAGCATCCAAATCACAATGAAGAACAACACTTTTAGACACAAAACGCAGCCAATAAAAACTTTTCAAAAACAACTTTTAACCTCAAGTAAGCCACTTAAATCATGAAATAACCGTGAGATAAACCACAAAAATGTGACTTATCAATCCTTAACCTATCTTTTCATTTCAAACATGTAACGTCACTTAATGATCCGTGATTTTTTCACCAAAATGAAAACTAGAAAAATATAAATAACTTTCGACAACTAGACTTTAGGTTACCAAGAAATTATGCTAAAGATTGTTGTGACACGAGATTACAAGACAAAGCAAATCAAGCCACAAACAAAGCTCAAACAATGATTTTCTTTTCTTTTCTATTCGAACAAAAGGTAACAAGAAACTATGCCACGAATCACTACACACAATCTAGCAAATCAAACCATGGCTCTTGATACCAATTGTAAAATACTAGAAATCATAACACAAACACAAGATTAATGATAGCTCGAATTCTAGAGTGAGAAAGAGAAGAGTTGGGAGTTCTTAGAGAGAGAAAGTGAAGTATATTAGATTAAAATGAAAGAAGCTCCAACCCTCTCCCTTGGTGGAAAAGGGTATATATAGTTCTTACATAAAAACGCTCCTACATGAGCTGTGGAGTGGGCTGACAGTGGGTAAAGACGCGACCCGATTCCACGGGTGATACACTAACTATACTAATACTACTAAGTCTATGAGCTACTTTATGCTAGACATAACTTGGGGTGACCGAGTCTTTCATATGGATTTTCATAATCCAAACAAAGATACTCAACTATATTAGAAAACTAAATAAATATAATAAAGATAAAAATAAATCCTATACATATTTTATTGTCTAATAATTCTTAGTCGTGAGTGGTGGAATCAAACCTTCTACAAACTTAAAAGAACCAAACAAGGAACAAGAACCCAATGATACAATCGCATAATTCGATGACTTGCTAATCAAAGAACCCTAAATTGCACACCACGAAATAAGCGAGCTGTTGGAAAAAATTCAACAAACCAGTTCCTAGAGCAGAACCGCGAATCAAGATAAACTCCAACAAGACCTCTGCAAAGAGTTATGATCCTTTAGTGTCGAGTGGCACCAATACACATATGATATTTTACAATCAAACATTTATTAAATGTGGGCAAGAGAAGGAGGTAAAAATAAATCACACCCTCTCATATCTATTTATAGAGAATGAGGTGGAGAAGCCTAATCATTGATGAACAAGAAATCTATAATTGAGGAGGTTATGGGAATCCCTAAAACTTGACTAACCTCTTTAAGTTTGAGCTAAAACACAACTAGCCTCCTAATCTTATATCCTAACTATTACACATTAATATTATAATAATTTTCACCTTAGTGGTGATAGTTAGCCTTTTTCAATACGTAACAACTTCAACCAGTGCTGGAACTTTGGATCTAGGACCGCATTCGCTAAGGCACCAGAGCAATACCCGCTACTAAACTTAGCTCAAATCCTAACTATGTAAAGAGTCTATTTAACTATGTATACTCCTTCAATTCTTTAGTGAGTGTCATATACTTCACTTTGGTTGTTAACAAAGCCATCATGTGTTGCAATATTACTTCTCATCTCACCACACATTATTGTATTATAAGTCTGTGCCTTGTGATTGATCTACCTATGATGGTGATTGATCTACTCATGGCGTAGTCAGAATCCAGAAAACCCTGTATGTCCATCTGTAATCCACGATCAATGCCATCCAACATATCCACATCGCAGATGCTATATCCGGTCTCGTGCGGACCACTTGATACTCATGACTTCTAACTGCATATATATACGACCCTTTACTCTTCTTTTCTTCATCACGATTCTTTGACAAACCACCCTTCAATGACAGCTTAGAGTGCCTCCCAACTATATTTGAATAGAAATCATGTTGGAATACCTGGATCGTGACACCTAATGGTGTCAATCGGGTCGGGTTGGTCAGGTTCGGGTCAATTCGGGTGGGGTCAAAATCGAGTCAAGGCTAAAACTAATATACCCGAACACGTCCCTATTTGAACTCGAGTTAGTCAGGTTCGGGTCTTTTTGGGTCGGGTCTACTCGGGTCAGGTCTATTCGGGTTCTGGTCAACCCGAATATGAGTAAATTGTTTAAAAAGATGGCCTAATTCCTTTTTTTACATAGATAATTTATAAAAAAAAATGGAAAAAAATCTTATTCAAGTCAATCGGGTTGACCCGAACCCGAGTTAGCCAAATATTTTCCACCCGATACCCGACCCTATTTAGTATTTGGGTTACTCAGGTTCACCCAATAACCCGAATTCGATTTTTGACTCGAGTAACCCGACCCGAATAAGCTTAGTCGAGTTCGGGTCCGGGTCAGGTCAGGTTTTTTGACACCCCTAGTGACACCCTTATAGTATTACCACTAAGGCACTAAGTATATTATTGTTTGCTTTATCCAAAAAATCCTTTGTAACTCATATCTCAACTTTGTTTTCGCAAGTAAACCTTATATCATCTATATAGAGGATTAGATATATAAACATACCTGGTGCATACTTCCAGTAATATCTTTTGTTGTCTTCATTGCTTCGCCTAAAACTATTGTTGAGCATATACATACCAAATCGAGTATCCATATCTTCTTTATTTATAGCCATCCACTTAGGAAATTTCCTCACAAGCAACTGCATCCTTGAAAGTCAACGATGCATGTGCATCTTCTTCTATCACTGCAAGAACTCCTAAGTCAACCATATTATTGTACCCTCTATGCCTAAGTGGTTCTTGTACTGATCATTGCTGCCTATCGTGTGCAAACTGATAGGCGATTATATATCGAGTCTGTAAAAACCGATGAACCATTACCCAGACCACAACTCAGTAGAGTTTCCAACCTAAATCTACGATTTTCCCATGGTTCCACCTCAAACCCAACTCCGTGCAATATTTGCGTTGAACCTCGTACCTACACCAGACCCTTAAAGGGTATCCGTATACCTGCCATTGTCAAAGTAAAACATGTCCCCAAACATGAGAATGTCAAACTTAGTCGTTGACATCCCATAAACCCTTGTAAAACTGATTGAACCTAGTGAAAACCCTCACCCGAAATCGACTAACTTGAGAGCACACCTGAAAAACCCTTTGAAGTAAATCATTTGTCGATTAACATTAGCAAACCTGGAACTTGAAACCCAATTAACAAATGAGTCGGCAGAACCCTTGATTATAGAAGAATCCGAAGCGAAATATCTTGAACAAAATCGATCAAAGAAAAATCTTGGATGACGCCCTTGCTCAAATCAATCAAACATCACCACCAAGTAACCTTCTTTAAGCCAAAACCTTAAAGTCAAAACTCTTGCAAAACCTTGTCACATTTGAAGCTCAAAACCAAAACTCCAAGAACCTTGTGGCAAAAGAAAATGAAATCGTATAACCCTAGGAAAGTCAATCCAACTCTTTGAAATAAAACTTCAAGAACCTTGTTTCCCAAGTAATCTTGACTCGTAAACCTAGAAACCTTGAATCTTGTAATTTACACAATGATAGCCAAACACTAACAAAAAACGACCAAGAACATAACAACCAGATTAGCAACCTCGAAAAGCTATATCTCCTTGCTGGAACCTCCACCGCAAAATTCCTCTTGCGAGATCCTAGATCTATGTTTCCCTCTCTTTAACGTACGATTCGTATTTCCTAGAAATCCAACGCTTAACGACAGAACGCCGCTTTTCCCAAGATCGCGAATAACCGACAAATCAATGTTCACTGCTTTGGTTCTCTTTGCGTTGTGTGATTCGTTCTTCTCGAACAAGGCTCTAATATCAATTGTTAGAAGAAATCCGAAACCGTTTCTAAAGCACAACGACGAATCAATAAAAACTCCAACAAAACGTCGACAAAGGGTTATGATCCCTTAATGCCTAGTGACACCAACACACAAAAGATATTTTACACTCAAACGTTTATTAAATGTGGGCAAGAAAAAAATTACAAATAAACCTCACAACCTCATCTCTATTTATAGAGAATGAGAAGGGGGGGGGATTAAGTTTGAGATAAACTACAACTAGCCCCATAGACTTAGATCATAACTATTACACGCCAAATTCTAATTTCTAACACAGACATTTGTTTATTAAAACAGAATATATGTTTTTAATGAAATAAAAAAAGACGCTAATGAGACCTCACCCCCTCTATTACTCTATTTATTGAGAAGGAGAGGGGTCACATATCCAAGTCCTAAACCTACTTGGACACCAAGGAACTCTCAGCTAGACACCCTAACCGACCTGGACATCCAAACAAGCCTTTACGTGCCTTGCAAGTAAAGAAAGAACCACCTTAACCAGCTTACACATTAAGCTAACTCTAACCGTCTCCCTAACCAACAATTATTGACCCTAATCTATAACAGTGAAAAGATTACAATGGCTAAAAAAGTACCCTAATTCTCTTAAAAAATTAGAAAGTTCATGTAACAAAAAAATGGTTGATAAAAGTTTATGAAAATTTCGTTTTTCACATTACACAGTATTTCTTGCGCGATCCTTTTAATCATAGAAGGGTTTTTTTTTTTTTCCTTTTCTTTTTTAAAATTCCTTTACTGAGATTTATTCGCCAATGTTCAAAGTTTTCTCTTTTCCAAATATTTTGTATCTTTCTCACAATAAAAAGGTTAATTATTCTGACTATTGCTGATCACAGATAAAAAGTATACTCTCAAAAGCGAATATGATGCCAACGCATGTCAAATGTATTTAACACACTGACCAATCTCGTCTTGGAGAAACTATTCATCTATCATGTCGTCCTTGTTCCTACAGTAACTAAAAGCTCATGTTCCTCCCCAGTAATACTCGTAAACCTTAGGGTGCGTTTAGTTGGGGGAAAACTGTTGGTTATGCGTACGTCAAATCAATATTTATACGGCTAGAAATTACGTGAGCCTATCGGGGCACACACGTATATACTTAGAGAACGTTTTAGTTAATGTAATTAATATATTAGATGTATTAATTATATTAAGTAATGTTTACGAAATTATTTAATAGTTAACCGTTAGACGCTTATTTTAACTAACGGGCTAAATTAATTATTTGTAATGTACTAATATTTTATGCTAGCCCACATGAGCCAATAAATTCACTTAGAATTTGATATGCCGAATATTGATAAATGTTGCAATGATTTTGTCAATCAAACTTGTACAGAAAGAATTTGATAAATATGGAGGTTATTTTGTCTTGTAGGAAAAGTCAAGATTTTAATATATATAATAAGGGCTTGGCTTTTATTATGCACGTACAGTTTTGATATTACAATCAACGACTTCTAAAACCTCTACATATAACCAATCGGCAGTACCAATTCTTTGAGTAATTCGGTTTAAGTTAACCGAGAAACAAAACAAAGTATTTTTGTGTTTCATTCGTAAGCAAGCACTAGCATCCTAACGTTCTTGCTAGACGTGTAGTGTGTGCATTTGATAGAGATCAACTTATTTTAGTTGATTTGGTGTTTCGTGGTGCAAGATCAAGATCCGGTGTTTATCTATTTTTCAATAGATTAGAGGTTAGTATTTTATGTGTTTTAATTATGTGTTTTAATTCACAACATTAAACATAGATCCTTCCGCTGCGTACTCGTGGTATTGATGGTTTAATCAATATGAATTCCCAACAGTGGCATCACGAGCCATCTCGTTTGGTGTTATGGGTTACACATAGAATCGCCACGCTAATTAAACACATGTATTAATTGTTATGACAATAACATGCATTATTGTCATTTAATTAAATCTTGATCTTGTTTAATATTAATGGTTAATAAAAGAGGATAGGAAAAATTAAAAGATATTGTAATATGGATTATTCTTTTTCTTTTTCCGATCTTAAGGCTTACGCGGTCATGACCTATGACGCCTGTGGTCCACTTGGTACCTAGCTCGAAAACCTTGTGGGAGCCTTAGATTCTCCAATTGGGGAAGACTCATTCTTGAGTTTTGAGCATTACTTGTTACCGCTTTTCCATTAGAGTCTATCTTCACCTCTACCCCTTCTTCTGTCTGTTTTAATTGCTTATATGTTTTATTCCTTGTGACTTGTTTACATATATGCTTTTGATTTTGGAAATAAAAACAGACTAATTACTTATATTGAAACTTGTTTTAATTAAATCGTGGGTTCCATCAAGCTATTGAGGGTGTGGATCATTACTCGAAGCTACCAGGATATAGCTTGCTGGATATCGTGAGATTTAATTACTGTCTGTTAATATACACACTTAATTCCTTGTGACCGGTTATGTGTTATGTGTAAAACTTGTTTTTTTACACTTAAACGGACTATAAACTATCGAAATTTGATTTGATTAAATCATTGGTTCGATCATGCTATTGAGGGTGTGGATCATTACTCGGCTACCGTGATATAGCATGATGGATATCGTTTGATTTAATAAACTTTAACTATATGATACCTAAAGTTTTGTGCTCTTATTAATGATCTTTTGGTTAACACCAAGATCTAGGGTTTTGCATGGCCTTCTCCCGCCCCATTACATGTTTCGGCATTTGTGGGAATTATTGGAAGAACTTGGGTCTTTTGACTCATGTAGAGTACAATATAGGGTTCTTGACCATTCTTTTCCCGTGATATTAGTACACCTAAATAAGTTGAAAAATTGTTTTTTGCAAACTTGTGCTACAAAGATGTTTGCATGCTTCTTTGTACACAATTTTTGATACATAGTTTTGTCAAAAATTATGTGATACCCTATTTGAAATTTAAGTCTATGCCATCCAAGTTTGAGAACACTTGCACTTGCCTTTTGCTCTTCGTGAGACGTGAGTGAATTTCAACCTAAGGTGTTTATTCTTTGGCATGAGACCTAGAGTTATTTACACATATTCTTTAATTGGACGACTTAATTGAGTCAAGCGGTGAGATCCTTAAGCCCAAGGCATAGGATGAGACAAAACATGCATGACACTAGTAGCTTGTACTCTAGTGCCATAAGTCTCATAAATCTAAGAATTGCACTTGTAATGTAATTTTCGCACGCCGCCTACCTTTTGTACCCACAAGACTTACCAGAGTAGTAAGCACTACCGTGATGAGTGGGAGTTCAAGAGGGTCTTAGTCTTTTAGTAAATTAATTGTTTTATTTGTTAAAACATGGGTAGTTAATTTGTAAAAGAATTAATTATCAAAAATACTAAAATCTTGAACTTTGTTTTATTGTAGATGGCAATCAAACCGTCAACAATTCGATCTTCAGGTCTTTCCTTGAAAAGGAAAACTTATCTGATCTAACTTTCTCGACCGGTATCGAATTTGAGGATCGTCCTCACGTACCGAGGATAAGTTAACCTATGTGGAGCATCCCATACCTGCCACTCCTGTTCTTCCAACTCCTGATCAAGCAGGTTCCTGTGATGTCCTTGCCGCCACGCCCAATGGGTTAAAGCATCCAAGGACATAGGCTCGTCTTATGCTCATAAGCATGACTCCAGAACTTCAAAAGAATATGGAGCACTTTGATGCATATAACATGCTTAAGGAATTGAAGACCATGTTTGCTCAACAAGCGAACAGAACTCCTTGAGACTGTGCAGGCCTTTCATGCATGTAAGCATGAGGAGGGTCAATCTGTTAGCACCTATGTTCTGAAAATGAAGGGCTATCTAGATCGACCGAACGCCTTGGTCACCCCATGTCATCTGCCTTGCAAGGAGCATGATTCTTACCTCTCTACACAAGGACTTTGCTGGATTTAGACAGAACTATAATATGCAATGCATGGGGAAGACAGTGAATGAAGTGCATGCAATGCTTAAGCCGCACTAACAAGGGCTTCCTAAAGAGATGCTACTCCTGCTACTTGCTATAAGAGCGAGAAAGATCCGTAAGAACAATAAGAACTAGAAGCCGCATAATGGTGCTCAGGGCAAGAATCGTGGTAATGGCAAGGCTAAGCTTGCTTATGCCCCCAAGGCCAAGATTCCCCCTCCACCTAAAAAGGAGCATCCTGCTAAGGACACTGAGTGTCATCATTGTCATCAGATTGGACACTGGAGGAGGAATTGTCCTACCTATTTAGCCGAGTTGATGCAGAAGAAGAGCAATGTGGGTAGCAATGCTAGCACATCAGGTATCTTCGTCATAGAACTTTATACTTTTCCTCATAAATCTTGGGTATATGACACCGTTTGTGGTACTCACATCCGTAATACTACTCAGGGTCTCAGGGGAAGTAGGAAAGAAGCCCGGAGCTTTAAGCCTGTACGTGGGGAATGGAAACCGTGCAGCCGTTGAAGCTATAGGAACTTTTGATTTGTCACTTCCTAGTGGTTTAATAATTTGTTTAGACAATTGTCATTATGCTCCTAGTATTACTAGGGGTATTGTTTCAGTTTCACTTTTGAAAGACAAGGGTTTTACTCATTGTTTTACGGATATTGGTATTTCGGTTTCAATGAATAACTTGTTTTATTTTAATGCTGTTTCTAGGAATGGTATTTTTGAAATTGATATGCATGATTCTGTTTCAAATAATTGTTCTATGTATCCTGTTAATAGTAAAAGATCCAAGCGTAACTTGGACTCTACATTCTTGTGGCATTGCCGACTTGGGCACATTAACAAGAAACGCATTGAGAAGCTGCAACACGATGGGCTTCTTAAATCAACTGACCTTGAGTTTTTTGATAAGTGTGAATCTTGTGTGTCTGGGAAGATGGCGAAAAAGCCTTTTTCGCATAAAACGGAGAAAGCTACATATCTGCTTGGACTCATACATACTGATGTTTGTGGCCCTTTTAGAACTGTGTCAAAACAAGGATACAGCTATTTCTTAACTTTCATCGACGACTTTAGTCGACATGGTTATGTTTACCTGCTTAAACATAAACATGAAGTTTTTGAAACTTTCAAAGTATTTCAAAGTGAAGTTGAGAATCAACTTGGAAAGACCATAAAGGCTTTACGGTCGACCGTGGAGGAATATATGAGTCAAGAGTTTATTGATCATCTTAAGAAGTGTGGGATTGTCTCACAACTCTCTTCTCCACGTACACCACAACATAATGGTGTATCTGAGAGAAGGAATTGAACCCTGCTTGACATGGTAAGATCTATGATGAGTCAAACAACTCTACCAATGTCCTTTTGGGATTATGCTCTTGAGTCTGCTGCACGCATTCTCAATATGGTTCCATCAAAGAAGGTTGAAAAGACACCATATGAACTATGGCATGGGAAAGTCCCTAATCTGCCTTACTTAAAGGTCCTGGGGTTGTGAGGCATTCGTGAAACGTGACACGCCTGACAAACTTGAACCAAGATCTATTAAGTGTGTCTTTGTAGGATACCCAAAGGAAACAATGGGTTACTACTTCTACTATCCACCTGAGCACAAGGTATTTGTTGCTAGGTTTGCGAGTTTTTGAGAATCGTCTCATCTCACAAGAGGCAAGTGGGAGGATCGTAGAACTTGATGAAATTCAAGAAGATACTCACCCTTCGAAAAATACTAGCCAGCTTCCTGAGACGGTTGAACATGAAATTGTTGAGCCACAAAGTGAAGTCCTTCCTGTTCACAGGTCCTAAAGGATAATATGTGCACCTAATCGAATGTGTTTATACGTCGATTCAGAGGAGCATGAGTTAGGGGATCTTAATGAGCCTGCTAACTATAAAGCTGCATTAGCAGATCGTGAATCTGAAAAATGGCTTAAGGCTATGAACGAGGAAATGAAATCCATGAGAGACAATGAAGTCTGGATTGAAGTTGACCTCCCTCCTAACGCTAAAACCGCTTGGCAAGCAAGTGGCTCTTCAAAAATAAAACTGACATGGATGGAAAGGTACACACCTATAAAGCTCGTCTTGTGGCAAAAGGTTACACTCAAACCTACGGTGTAGATTATGAGGAAACCTTCTCGCCTGTCGCAGACATAAAAGCTATTAGGATTCTTTTGGCCATAGCAGCGTACTATGACTATGAGATTTGGCAAATGGATGTCAAAACTGCCTTCTTAAATGGTCACTTAACCGAAGAGGTTTACATGGACCAACCTGAAGGATTTGTCAATCCACGATATCCTAACCGTATATGCAAGCTACAACGATCCATTTATGGATTAAAGCAAGCATCTAGGCAATGGAATAAAAGGTTTGATGAGGAGATCAAGAAATATGGTTTCAGTTAAAACCTTGATGAGCCATGTGTATACCGTAAGGCTAGTGGGAGTAATGTAGCATTCCTAATCTTATATGTTGATGACATATTGATCATGGGAAACAACATTCCAATGTTACAAGCTATTAAAGCCTATCTTGGAAATTGTTTTTCTATGAAGGATTTAGGTGAAGCTGCATATATTCTAGGAATCAAGATCTACAGAGATAGATCTAAGCGGTTGATTGGACTTTGTCAAAGTGCATACATTGAGAAAATCTTGAAAAGATTTAATATGGCGAATTCCAAGCGTGGAACTACCCCAATGCAAGTAAAACTTGAGTTGAGAAAATCTCAAGGACCCTCAACACTGCAGAGGTGGAATTATGAAGAGGATTCCTTATGCCTCTGTAGGATCCATCATGTATGCGGTGAGGTGCACTAGACCTGATGTTGCGTTCGCTCAGATCTTAACAAGTCGATTTCAAGTAGATCCAGGTGAGTGTCACTGGTCTGCTGTGAAGAACATACTGAAGTATCTCAGATATACTAAAGATATGTTTCTTGTTTACGGCGGAGACCCAAACAGAGAGCTCGAGTTACCTGTTATATCTGATGCTGGGTGGCAGGCCGACAAGGATGACACCAAGTCGCAAACCGGATACGTTTTCGTTCTAAACGGAGGCGCTGTAGTCTGGAAGAGTGCCAAGCAAAGCATCACTGCGATGTCTTCTACAGAGGTGAATACACTGCCGTCGAGTGCAATGGAAGCTATTTGGATAAGGAAGTTTATTGATGAGCTTGGAGTAGTCCCCACCAATAAAGAACCTATGGAAATGCTATGTGACAACACTGGAGCATTAACCATTGCAACGAGCCTGGAGCTCAGAAGGCCAAGCATTACAAAAGGAAAGTTCACTATCTCCGTGAGGTTATCGCAGATAATGAAGTAGTACTTAACAAAGTTCACACAGATGACAACTTAGTGATCCATTTACTAAGGCGTTGCCTTTTAACAAGCATGTTGAGCATGCTAGTGGTATTGGACTTCGTTCAGTTAGTAGTCTCATGTAAATCTGTTTTGATTTTAGTATTTGGATAATGGGATATGTAAAACATTTATTATTTAGATGATTAATATACATGGTACTTGAGTTATTCATTCATATATTAATTGTGTCCTATATTTGCATGTTTAATCCTTAAGTAATTTATTACTTTAAATTGTCCATTGTCGATCAATGATATGGGAGTATCGTTGAATTAAGGCAAATGTGAGAGATTGGTTATATTCTATGAATACTAAGGATGTGTCCGCCAAACTCACATGTTATCCACATGCTATGGATATTGGATTTCCCCAAACCTACGAGTCATCACTTTATGGATCGGCGTCATTAAGTGATATCTCGTAAATGGTTATTTTATTTGTCCTCTGACTTGAGATGCAAGCAGGTCTTGCATGTGTGGATTTTTCTTCTTGACTATAGTCAAACGCTATCCTGAACAAGGTGGTTATAAAGGCTATTCTCAGAAGTTGGTTGAAGTGCATGAATGACACGTGTAGTCAAAATAGAATTTGTTCCTCCACTTGTCTTTTGGAGTATGATACTATGGGCCCCTCGCGAATTAATCGATGTTTGCATGGCCGTGACCAAAGTGTAAATCAAGATGATACTTGTTTTACGTTTGGTAATCTTGATTAATTTCTAAAACGAGAAACAGAATAATTGAACAATATGGAATGACTTTGATCCATATCCATAGTTCAACAAGTATCCAAACAAAAGGATAATTTAAAATTGTAAACCATTTACCTTGTTGTTTTATGAAACCACACTCGTATTTAAGGAGCAATGCGGTGTTGCTAGACACTTAGCATTGTTAGTATACATTATTGATTGTTACGATCGCAAGTGGGAGCTGTTGGTTATGCGTACGTCAAATCAATATTTATACGGCTAGAAATTACGTGAGCCTATCGGGGCACACACGTATATACTTAGAGAACGTTTTAGTTAATGTAATTAATATATTAGATGTATTAATTATATTAAGTAATGTTTACGAAATTATTTAATAGTTAACCGTTAGACGCTTATTTTAACTAACGGGCTAAATTAATTATTTGTAATGTACTAATATTTTATGCTAGCCTACATGAGCAAATAAATTCACTTAGAATTTGATATGCCGAATATTGATAAATGTTGCAATGATTTTGTCAATTAAACTTGTACAGAAAGAATTTGATAAATATGGAGGTTATTTTGTCTTGTAGGAAAAGTCAAGATTTTAATATATATAATAAGGGCTTGGCTTTTATTATGCACGTATACTTTGATATTACAATCAACGACTTCTAAAACCTCTACATATAACCAATCGGCAGTACCAATTCTTTGAGTAATTCGGTTTAAGTTAACCGAGAAACAAAACAAAGTATTTTTGTGTTTCATTCGTAAGCAAGCACTAGCATCCTAACGTTCTTGCTAGACGTGTAGTGTGTGCATTTGATAGAGATCAACTTATTTTAGTTGATTTGGTGTTTCGTGGTGCAAGATCAAGATCCGGTGTTTATCTATTTTTCAATAGATTAGAGGTTAGTATTTTATGTGTTTTAATTATGTGTTTTAATTCACAACATTAAACATAGATCCTTCCGCTGCGTACTCGTGGTATTGATGGTTTAATCAATATGAATTCCCAACAAAAACACCCTTGTTTTCCACAAAATGTTTTGTGGAAAACAAGGAAAATAAAGATCGCGTTCAAATTATCATTTTCCAACAAAATGTTTTGCAAAACACAAAATCCCTATTCCTAATCTAACAAGGAAAATTAGAAAACAAATTTTAGTTGTTTTCCTTGTTTTACTTTGTAACCCCCAACCCTCCTTCCTCTTCTCTCCAAAATAGAAAATACAAATATCAACTAAACGCATTTTCTATATTTTCAAGTGTTTTGTGGAGATAAATTTCTCATCCAAATTTTTACAAAACTAGAGATAGAAAACAAGAGAATTTTTTCTCCAACTAAACGCACCCTTTTGGTGGCTCATAAGCATTAATGTTCTTTAGTCTAGTTAGAGCATTAAGTATCATGGCTTGAGCCATATTGTCACATCACCGCTACCTCGGCATTTTATTTAGTCACTTCGATCTAGAAGGCATCAATTCACCACATAGCGTGTTCTCCATTGGCATATTTCAAACCAAAATATTAAGCAATGCGTGAATCAGATAAAGGATGATACGACCCGAGTAGGAAGTATCGAAGATATGCACTACTTTTAGCGAGTGCTTTCTCCGTCAGAAGTTAAGATGAGAAGAGAGTAATTTTACTTGACCGAAAATCTGCTTTCATTCATAATAATAATGCGGTATATAAACCAGTGTTTGGGATAACCCTTACAATGACATACCAATCCTAATACGACTTGACTCTTATCCTAAACAAAGACTTATCCTGATACGTATCCTAATTAGACTCAAATACGACTAATTAAACAAGATAGATAGATAGTTATCCCATGACATAATCTTTATGCCACGTTGGGACGGACGTGACCCGTTTGGGCCGATTCTTCTCCAAAGCCTGGGTCGTAACAAAGGAAGCTTTCCGCCTTCCTATATATAACACTCTTTCCTGCTCTATTTCTTGCATTCTGCATTGGAGCTTAACAAACTACAAATTAAGAAACAGCTAACACTCAATTTGGTTAGTTTCATCATCTCTCTTCTTCATTTTCATTTTTAGTTCACTTTCTACTCAATTTGTCCCTTTGTAAGATTTTGTAAAGATATATTACTTAAAAAGTAGATCAACAGTTCAAATTTGTGAATAAAGTGATTAGAGTTAATGTTGCAAAAGTACACTTTAGATAATATTTGTATCGTTAAACTTGTATCCATTTCTTTTAGAGCTAAGTTTATTATCTGTCTAGTTTTTTAAATTCTATTTTTGAAAACACATACGTACTCCGCAGTGAAGGAAGATGGGACTTATCGAGGATGAAGGACTATACTCTCCGCAGGGGTATGGCAGTGGTGGCCACTACCCACAACATGGAGCCTACCCTCCACAGGGGTACGGTTACCCTTCGGGAAGATACCTTCCAGCTGGATATCCTCAATATAGTGGACATCAATCACACACTGGTGGATATCCTCCACCCGCCTTTCCAGTTTCATCAGGTGAGGCAAAACATTCGCACATTCTTTGCAATAGTGTCACTCATTTCACGTATCCTCATTTTTAATCATGTTATCATTTCATTTGGCACGATACACTACTATTTTGAAATGACATTTATAATATGTAGGTGAAGTCAAAATGAAAAATAAACCTAAGGTTATGATAAAGAAACATGAAACAAAATGACATACACACGTTACTTGGTAATTTGGACTAATATGGGGGAAGAAAAAAAAAAGTAGTTTTACAATTTTTGTACGACTATTGAAATAAGTTTCTTCTTTTACTAATTCTTAGGACATGGAGGTCATAATGGTATAGGATTCTTAGGTGGTGGTGTTACTGTTGGTGCTGGTGTATATGGAGCTCGTCCTGTGTCAAATGGCTATGGATCGCCTGGTCAAGTATCCCATGGCGGCTATGGAGGCTATGGGGGCTATGGGCAACACCATGGAAATTTTGGCCAGCATGGAGACAATTTTGGAAACCACAAGATGTGGAAATGAGTTCCGTTTGTTGTTTGCGCCATAATGGTGGTTGCGTTATGTGAGTTTGTCCACAATGTCCGCACCACGTGTTAGTTGTTGTAATGTGGTTTGATTATACTATATGTTTGTGTGTAATTAGAAATCTATCAAAAAAAATGTACTTGGTTTAATTTGGCAATAATAAACGAAATAAACAGGGCAACCTTTGCTAGCTAGAATCTTTGTGATCGTTTAACAAAATCCTTTCTATCAAGTTTTTTATTCTCATTTCAGCATTCTGATTATATATTATTTACAACTATTTAGCCACTTATACACATTGGGGATCTTTATATATACAAGTCATGCCGTACGGATCGTAGTTCTGGATACGCATATTTGTAACACCCTAGGCATATCTCACGTCCGCCGTGGCCTAGAGAGATGTTGGGTTCTAAGAAAACATTCGCCTTACAATGACACAAAGCGTTTTGTGGTCTATTGTAGGTGCAGTTAGAGTTAAATGTGCTCATGTGAAAGTAGTACTAGTCTGAGTGACTTGCCGGGAAGTCTTCACATGAGGGCCATAAATGCAAGGCGTGAGCCTGCGGACAAAGCGGACAATATTGTGATCTAGGTAGACGGAATGTTACAATGTTGCAACCATAGGAATCTATGTGTGATGGACTTATTTGATATCTACGCTTCCTTGGAGACTATATATACCCATTGGTTCCTATATTCGGTAACCCGTGTTTATCCTACTGGATGTGGATATCTAGAAACCAACTTTACTCAAATTATTCTATAGAAACCCGTGTTTAACCCACAATCTACCAGGGATGGAGCCAGGGGTTACCACGGGTGCCCTGGCACCCCATGGATTTTTTTGATATAATGTTAATTTTTGAAAAAAACATCGATTTTTCTTAAAGCCATCTTAAATGCACCCGGTCCATCGAAATGTATTTCTAGTATTAATGTTCAAATTTTTTTGTGCACCCGGTCATATTTGGTCTTGGTTCCGTCACTGCAATCTACGTCCCGTTATTAGTAAACAGACAATGTTGACGCCACTGTAGAGATCCTAAGAGAAATTAATACTAAATTTAAGGTATTATTCTCAAGCCCATTAGAGCGGGATATGTGAGAGGTATGATGTAGCACAACCCTACTTAAGGTTAAATAGACTCCTTCCATATATATAGACTAAATTCTAATGGATATAAAGAAACACATTATTGGTGATACAATATCAATCTCATTAATAGTGAGACACCATAACATTATACTCAACAATTGCATCACCTAATAGATTAAAAGTATATGTTTTGGCTGTTGCTATTCCCCTTGCCATCCTGAAGACACCCGAACCACCAACAATCGGCATCTCACGGTACTCATGTAACACCGGATTCCGCCCTAAAAGACTAAGAGTGCTACCATTAAAATCCCCATCACTAAAGGCCAAGTTCATGGTCATAAGAAAACCAATATCCTCCATTGAGGCTGATGCATAGATCCCTTGTGCTCGACCTACAATAGTCGAATTGGCTTCAGGCCCGGATGTTAATACGTCGTCAGCCATGACCACGTTCCCGAACCCTGTTAGCGTCCCAGTGAGCGAGCTGTAGGTGTCGGATTTAGCCACCCTCATGGCAGTTGGGTTATTTCCACTAACTATGTCATGGAAGTAGAAATGGAGTTTGGTCAGTTTTTCTTTCATGGTATCTATGCCTTTAAACCAATCTTCTACGACTATTGGATCTTGATCAACGCAATGTACAAAAGATATTGACAAGAGTATAACTGAGCATAGGGTTGCATGCATGTATAACTTACCCATTTATGTGTTTGTGTGTGTATCTTAGCTAGTATGTGCATTTTTTGTTGTTTAAAAGGAAAACATTACGGTAAACTTCATGTGGGTTGGTTGGACATATGGAAGGGTAGATATGACATTGCAGTAGTAGTTCAACTAAAACACGAATGTTATTAATCTGGCTATTGTTAATTTAGATCACACTTTTTTTCAAAAGAAACTTAGATCGATCCATTATATATACGCTTGAAAAGTGACTTGTCAAAAGTTTTGAAATAATAGAGCGTATAGATTAGGGGTCGAACGGACAGACCGACCGGCACATGTGACCGTGAGACCGACTCGACCGATCACATTCGGTCCGGCATCGTTCAGGCTTTTTGGGCTAATTCGGTCCTCGGTCCGGTCGGTCAGGTCCGGTCCGGACCACAAACCGACTAATTTAGCCTTGTTGGACCGGACCGACCGAGACTGGACCGGACCGGACCGGACCGACCACATTCGGTCCGGTCCTCGGTTTAGGCTTTTTGACTAATTCGGTCCTCGGTCTTGGCGTTCCGATCCGGTCCGGGACCGATGCTCACCCCTAGTATAGATAAATTAAATTAATTATTTAACTACTTCTCATGTACTAGTTTATATAGCTCAACTCCTCGTGTTCGTGTCATCTATTTTGACAAACAATAAGAGCATGGGGTATGGTGGTTTAGCCACACCTCTTCACTTGGGTCACACATGTGCCACATCACTTCAACACATCTACTTAAAAATACCCCCATTCACAACTAACTCAAACCTCTTCACTTGAGCCTCACGCACCCTCATTTTATTTCTTTTCCATATTTTTCAAACACAATAAAATTCATTTCATTTAAATAAAAATACAAAATACAAAATATCTTCTTCACTTAATACAAAAAAATAATAATAATAAATAAATAAACAAACACAAACACTGTTTATCTTCTTCATTTAAATTCATTTCACACACTCACACACAGTTAAATTCACCTTTTATATCTTCTTCACTTAATAATCAAAATATCTTCATTTCATTTAAATTCATTCCACACACTCACACACACAGTTTATAAATCGAAAAAAATAGAATAAACAAACACAAACACTGCAAATCTTTTGTCATTTTCATTTCGTGGGAGTGACGAGCATGAAACTGGCGAGGGTGTGTGATGTGGTGGCGAGGGGTGGCGGAAACCGGCGGAGGTGCCACCTCCGAGTGGCGAGCATCCCTCGTTGCCATACCCTATGCTCTAAGAAACATGGGCTTTTGTTTACTTACAAAAGTGCCGCTAAAACGAAAGAACACCACTAAAAGATTGGTTCTATCGGAGCTTTTTGATCAACTTTTTTTTTTCTAGATTTAGTAAATTTACTAACACAACTTATACTTATAGTGATTTGGTTACACACTAATTCTCTTCTATTGGTGATGATTTAGTGACCCATAACGGTGTCTTAATTAAATTTTCTTGTTAAACTCGATGGATATGAAATTATATATATCCCCATCACTATATATAGGTTATGGATGTATACACAAAATCCAAGGCCTTTCTAGTTGTATGTTAGTGGTCAATCAATCAAGAGTTTTTGGGTTCAAGCCTCGTTAAAAATAGTGTGAAGTACTATGAATGAGATAAGTGGTATACGGCAACATTGCTATTTAAAAAAAAAAAAAAAAAAAAAAAAATGATGTGTATACAAAACTGTGTCAAACTCATTAGATACTAGAGAATACTTGTTAAACGTAGTAACAACATTTTTGCAAGACGAAGCGCGTGTTTCATTGCCACTTTTAGAACTCTTACAATTTACACCTTATTTACCTCCCTTGGACAAATCAGTGGTTTTAGAATTGACATCTTTTTTTCCTCCTTTAGACGAAGCATTGGCTTTAGAAGTGTTTGAAGAAGCTTTTGGTCTATATTGGACATTTGGACCAACCTTCAACCCTCGCTTCGCATTTGAATACTAACCTTAGCTCAAATCGTGACTATGTAGAGAGTCCCTTTAGCCATGTATACTCCTTCATTTCTTTAGTGGGTATCATATACTCCACTTTAGCTGTTAACAAAGCCATCATATGTTGCAATATAGCTTCCCAGATCACCACACATTTTTGTGTTATAAGTTCGTATCTTGTGATTGATCTACCCATGATGGTGATTGATCTACTCATGGCGTAGTCATAATCCACAAAAACATGTATGTCCATCTGTAATCCACGATCAAACCTATCCAACATAACCACATCCGCATATGCTATGTTTGATCTCGTGCAAACCACTTGATACTAATGACTTCTAACAGCATATATATACGACCCCTTACTCTTCTTTTCTTCATCACGATTCCTTGACAAACCACCCTTCAATAACAGCGTAGAGTGTCCCCCAACAATATCTGAATCGAAATCTTATTGGAAAACCTGAATCGTAACACCCTTAGAGTATTGCCACTAACTATATTTTCGTTTGCTTTATCGAGCGAATCCTTTGTAACTCATATATCAACCTTGCTTTAGCAAGTAAACCTTATATAATCTATATAGAGGATTAGATATATAAACATACCTGGCGCATACTTCTAGTAATATATTTTTGTTGTTTTCATTGCTTCGTCTGAAACCGTTGCTAGCATACACATACCAAACTGAGTACCAATATTTTCTTTCATTATAGCCATCCACTTAGGAAATTTCCTTACAAGCAACTGCATCCCTGAAAGTAAATGATGCATGGTCATCTTCTTCTATCAACGCAACAACTCCTAAAGAAGCCATATTACTGTAAACTCTATGCCTAAGTGGTTCTTGTATTGACCATTGCTCCCTATCGTGTGCAAACTGATAGGCGATTACATCTTGAGTCTGAAAAAACGTGTGAACCATTACCCCAGATCACAACTCATCATAGGTTCACCCCAAATCTATGATTTTCCTGTGGTTCCACCCCAAATCTATGATTTTCCCTTGGTTCCACCTCAAACCCAACTTCATGCAATGTTTGTGTTGAACCCCGTACCTAAACTATACCCTTAAAGGGTATCCGTATACCGGCCATTCTCAAAGTAAACCATGTCCCCAAACATAAAAATGTCAAATTTAATCATTGAAATCCCGTAAACCCTTGTAAAATCGATTGAACCTAGAGAAAACCCTCACCCAAAATTGACTAACAAGTATTGTGTGTGCAACCCTTCAAAGTCTTGATCTTTCTTCACTCTTCAATCAACTCAACCCTTGTAGAAAACCTTAACAAGAAATCGAAAAACTTGAGAGCAAACCCGAAAAACCCTTTAAGTAAATCATTTGTCGATTAAACATTAGCAAACCTGGAACTTGAAACCCAAGTAACAAACTAGTCGACAAACCCTTGATGATAGAAGAAATCGAACATAAGAATCTTGAACAAAATCTATCAAAGAAAAACCTTTGATGAAGTCCTTTTTAAAATCAATCAAACTTCACTACCAAGTAACCTTCTTTCAGCCGAAACCTTGAAGTCAAAACTCTTGCAAAACCTTGTCACCTTTGAAGCTCAAAACCGAAACTCCAAGAACCTTGTAGCAAAAGAAAATGAAATCCTATAACCCTAGGAAAAATAATCCACCCCTTTGAAAGAAAACTTCAAGAACCTTGTTGCCCAAGTAATCTTGACTCGTAAACCTAGAAACCTTGAACCTTGTCATCTACAAAACGATAGCCAAACACTAGCAAAAAATTACCATGAACATAACAACTAGATTAGCAACTTCGACAAGCTATATCTCCTTGCTGTAACCTCCGCTGCAAGATTCCTCTTGTGAGATCCTAGATCTATGTGTCTGTGACTTCAACCTACGATTCCTATTTCCTAGAAATCCAACGTTTAACGAAACCGCAATGTCAATTTTCTCACGACTGCGCAATATCCAACAACCAATGTTCACTTGTTTCTCTTGTTTTGGTTCTCTCCACGTTGTGTGATTCGTTCTTCTCAAACAAGGCTCTAATATCAATTGTTAGAAGAAATCCAACAAACCGGTTTCTAAAGCGGAACCATGAATCAGTAAAAACTCCAACAAGACGTGGACAGATCCCTTAATGTCTAGTGACACCAACATACACAAGATATTTTACACGGTTAAATGTGGGCAAGAAAAGAATATACAAATAAACCTCACACCCTCATCTCTATTTATAGAGAATGAAGGGGCACTACAAAAAAAAATGTCATTTTATCACACTAAGTGTAAAATTAGTTATATGAATAAATGTGAACAAATTTTAAAAAACAAAAAAGTTTTCACATTTATATGTGTTTCAAAAAAAAGTTCACACCTTTAAGTGGGAAGAAATCTAAGGTCTACACTTATAAGTGTGCACTATATTTGTAACACCCAAATTCTCCACACAAGAGGAAAAGTGTGGAGAATTTGGGTGTTACAAATATAGTACAAAAGTGTGGACAAATAAATTCTTAACACTTAAAGTGTGAACTTTTCAAACACATATAAATGTGGAAACTCTTTTGTTTTTAAAATTATTCACTATTAACAATTTTACACATCGTAATGTTAAAAATCTTCAAAATATTCTACGCACTTTTTAAAAGTGTGGTAAAATGATATTTTTTTTGTAGTGGGGGGAGACCTAATACTTGGTGAGTATATTAAGGTTGAAATAAACTACAACTAGCCCGCTAGGCTTAGATCCTAACTAATACAAACGTTTGTATATTAAAACAAAATATATGTTTTCAAGGAAATAACAAAAGACCTAATGAGACCTCACCCCCTCTATTAACCTACTGTATTTATTGAGAAGAAGAGGGGGTTGACATATCCGAGTCCTAAACCAACTTGGACACCAAGGAACTCTCAGCTAGACACCCTAACCGACCTAGACATCCTAACAAGCCTTTACATGCCTTGCAAGTAAAAAAAGAACAACCTTAACCGGCTTAAACATTAAGCTAACTCTAACCGTCTCCCTAACCAACAATTATTGACCCTAATCTATAACAGTGAAAAGATTACAATGGCTAAAAAAGTACCCTAATTCTCTTAAAAAATTAGAAAGTTCATGTAACAAAAAAATTGAGAATAAAAAAATTGTTGACAAAGTTTATGAAAATTTCGTTTTCACGTTACACAGTATTTTCGCGCGATCCTTTTCATCATAGAAAGTTTTTTTTTCTTTAATTCCTTTGCGAAATTTATTCGCTGATCTTCAAAGTTTTCTCTTTTCCAAATATTTTGTATCTTTCTCACAATAAAAAGGTTAATTATTCTGACTATTGCTGATCACAGATAAAAAGTATACTCTCAAAAGCGGATATGATGCAACGTATGTCAAATGTATTTAACACACTGATCAATCTCGTCTTGGAAAAACTATTCATCTATCATGTCGTCCTTGTTCCTACAGTAACTAAAAGCTCATGTTCCTCCCCAGTAATACTCGTAAACCTTAAAATTTGGTGGCTCATAAGCATTAATGTTCTTTAGTCTAGTTAGAGCATTAAGTATCATGGCTTGAGCCATATTGTCACATCACCGCTACCTCGGCATTTTATTTAGTCACTTCGATCTAGAAGGCATCAATTCACCACATAGCGTGTTCTCCATTGGCATATTTCAAACCAAAATATTAAGCAATGCGTGAATCGAATAAAGGAAGCTTTCCGCCTTCCTATATATAACACTCTTTCCTGCTCTATTTCTTGCATTCTGCATTGGAGCTTAACAAACTACAAATTAAGAAACAGCTAACACTCAATTTGGTTAGTTTCATCATCTCTCTTCTTCATTTTCATTTTTAGTTCACTTTCTACTCAATTTGTCCCTTTGTAAGATTTTGTAAAGATATATTACTTAAAAAGTAGATCAACAGTTCAAATTTGTGAATAAAGTGATTAGAGTTAATGTTGCAAAAGTACACTTTAGATAATATTTGTATCGTTAAACTTGTATCCATTTCTTTTAGAGCTAAGTTTATTATCTTTCTAGTTTTTTAAATTCTATTTGTGAAAACACATACGTACTCCGCAGTGAAGGAAGATGGGACTTATCGAGGATGAAGGACTATACTCTCCGCAGGGGTATGGCAGTGGTGGCCACTACCCACAACATGGAGCCTACCCTCCACAGGGGTACGGTTACCCTTCGGGAAGATACCTTCCAGCTGGATATCCTCAATATAGTGGACATCAATCACACACGGGTGGATATCCTCCACCTGCCTTTCCAGTTTCATCAGGTGAGGCAAAAAATTTGCACATTCTTTGCAATAGTATCACTAATTTCACTTATCCTCATTTTTAATCATGCTATCATTTCATTTGGCACGATATACTACAATTTTGAAATGACATTTATAATATGTACGTGAAGTCAAAAATGAAAAATAAACCTAAGGTTATGATAAAGAAACATGAAAAAAAATGACATACGCACGTTACTTGGTAATTTGGACTAATATGGGGAAAAAAAAGTAGTTTTACAGTTTTTGTACGACTAATGAAATAAGTTTCTTCTTTTACTAAATCTCAGGACATGGAGGTCATAATGGTATAGGATTCTTAGGTGGTGGTGTTACTGTTGGTGCTGGTGTATATGGAGCTCGTCCTATGTCAAATGGCTATGGATCGCCTGGTCAAGTATCCCATGGCTATGGAGGCTATGGGGGCTATGGGCAACACCATGGAAATTTTGGCCAGCATGGAGACAATTTTGGAAACCACAAGATGTGGAAATGAGTTCCGTTTGTTGTTTGCGCCATAATGGTGGTTGCGTTATGTGAGTTTGTCCACAATGTCCGCACCACGTGTTAGTTGTTGTAATGTGGTTTGATTATACTACTGTATATGTTTGTGTGTGATTAGAAATCTATCAAAAAAAATGTACTTGGTTTAATTTGGCAATAATAAACGAAATAAACAGGGCAACCTTTGCTAGCTAGAATCTTTGTGATCGTTTAACAAAATCTTTTCTTTCAAGTTTTTTATCCTCATTTCAGCATTCTGATTATATATTATTTACAACTATTTAGCCACTTATACACATTGGGGATCTTTGTAACACCCTAGGCAAATCTCACGTCCGCCGTGGCCTGGAGAGATGTTGGGTTCTAAGAAAACATTCGCCTTAAAATGACACAAAGCGTTTTGTGGTCTATTGTGGGTGCAGTTAGAGTTAAATGTGCTCATGTGAAAGTAGTACTAGTCTGAGTGACTTGCCGGGAAGTCTTCACATGAGGGTCATAAATGCAAGGCGTGAGCCTGCGGACAAAGCGGATAATATTGTGATCTAGGTAGACGGAATGTTACAATGTTGCAACCATAGGAATCTATGTGTGATGGACTTATTTGATATCTACGCTTCCTTGGAGACTATATATACCCATTGGTTCCTATATTCCGTAACCCGTGTTTATCCTACTGGATGTGGATATCTAGACACCAACTTTATTCAAATTATTCTATAGAAACCCGTGTTTAACCCACAATCTACCAGGGATGGAGCCAGGAGTTACCACGGGTGCCCCGGCACCCCATGGATTTTTTTGATATAATGTTAATTTTTGAAAAAAACATCGATTTTTCTTAAATGCACCCCGGTCCATCGAAATGTATTTCTAGTATTAATGTTCAAATTTTTTTGTGCACCCGATCATATTTGGTCTTGGTTCCGTCACTGCAATCTACGTCCCGTTATTAGTAAACAGACAATGTTGACGCCACTGTAGAGATCCTAAGAGAAATTAATACTAAATTTAAGGTATTATTCTCAAGCCCATTAGAGCGGGATATGTGAGAGGTATGATGTAGCACAACCCTACTTAAGGTTAAATAGACTCCTTCCATATATATAGACTAAATTCTAATGGATATAAAGAAACACATTATTGGTGATACAATATCAATCTCATTAATAGTGAGACACCATAACATTATACTCAACAATTGCATCACCTAATAGATTAAAAGTATATGTTTTGGCTGTTGCTATTCCCCTTGCCATCCTGAAGACACCCGAACCACCAACAATCGGCATCTCACGGTACTCATGTAACACCGGATTCCGCCCTAAAAGACTAACGTGCTAAAGAATGGGTAAGGTATTCAAAAGGCCCACCTCACTGATTTAGTGCAGGGATTGATTACCTCGTAATGGGTAATCCATTATAGAATAAATTGATAAGGGATTGATTACCTTACTCATTCCTTTATTTCCCTTTCCCCACTTTGAACCAAGCGGGCCCTAAGAGTGCTACCATTAAAATCCCCATCACTAAAGGCCAAGTTCATGGTCATAAGAAAACCAATATCCTCCATTGAGGCTGATGCATAGATCCCTTGTGCTCGACCTACAATAGTCGAATTGGCTTCAGGCCCGGATGTTAATACGTCGTCAGCCATGACCACGTTCCCGAACCCTGTTAGCGTCCCAGTGAGCGAGCTGTAGGTGTCGGATTTAGCCACCCTCATGGCAGTTGGGTTATTTCCACTAACTATGTCATGGAAGTAGAAATGGAGTTTGGTCAGTTTTTCTTTCATGGTATCTATGCCTTTAAACCAATCTTCTACGGCTAAAGGATCTTGATCAACGCAATGTACAAAAGATATTGACAAGAGTATAACTGAGCATAGGGTTGCATGCATGTATAACTTACCCATTTATGTGTTTGTGTGTGTATCTTAGCTAGTATGTGCATTTTTTGTTGTTTAAATGGAAAACATTACGGTAAACTTCATGTGGGTTGGTTGGACATATGGAAGGGTAGATATGACATTGCAGTAGTAGTTCAACTAAAACACGAATGTTATTAATCTGGCTATTGTTAATTTAGATCACACTTTTTTTCAAAAGAAACTTAGATCGATCCATTATATACACGCTTGAAAAGTGACTTGTCAAAAGTTTTGAAATAATAGAGCGTATAGATTAGGGGTGAGCAAACGACCCGAACGGACAGGACCGACCGACAGACCGACTGAGACCGGACCGGACCGACCACATTCGGTCCGGTCATCGGTCTAGGCTTTTGGGCTAATTCGGTCCTCGGTCCGGTCGGTCAGGTCCGGTCCGGACCACAAACCGACTATTTTAGCCTTGTTGGACCGGACCGACCGAGACTGGACCGGGCCGGACCGACCACATTCGGTCCGGTCTTTGGTTTAGGCTTTTTGGCTAATTCGGTCCTTGGTCTTGGCGTTCCGATCCGGTCCGGGACCGATGCTCACCCCTAGTATAGATAAATGAAATTAATTATTTAACTACTTCTCATGTACTAGTTTATATAGCTCAACTCCTCGTGTTGGTGTCATCTATTTTAACAAACAATAAGAGTATGGGGTATGGTGGTTTAGCCACACCTCTTTACTTGGGTCCCACATGTGTCACATCACTTCAACACATCTACTTAAAAATACCCCCATTCACAACTAACTCAAACCTCTTCACTTGAGCCTCACGCACCCTCATTTTATTTCTTTTCCACATTTTTCAAACACAATAAAATTCATTTCATTTAAATAAAAATACAAAATACAAAATATCTTCTTCACTTAATACAAAAAAATAATAATAATAAATAAATAAACAAACACAAACACTGTTTATCTTCTTCATTTAAATTCATTTCACACACTCACACACAGTTAAATTCACCTTTTATATCTTCTTCACTTAATAATCAAAATATCTTCATTTCATTTAAATTCATTCCACACACTCACACACACAGTTTATAAATCGAAAAAAATAGAATAAACAAACACAAACACTGCAAATCTTTTGTCATTTTCATTTCGTGGGAGTGACGAGCATCAAACTGGCGAGGGTGTGTGATGTGGTGGCGAGGGTGGGTGTGTGATGTGGTGCAGCATGAGGAGCATCAAAAAGTGCAATTACTATCGGAGCTTTTGATCACTACTAACACAGTAACCTTCTTTCTATTGGTGATGATTTAGTGACCCATAACGGTGTCTTAAACCTTGAAGGTTATGGATGTATACAAATCCAAGGCTCTTGCAAAACCAAGCCTTAAAAATAGTGTGAAGTACACCAACATTGCTGAATACAAAACTGCTCAAAACCGAAACTCCAAGAACCTTATGGCAAAAGAAAATGAAATCATATAACCCTAGGAAAAATAATCCACCCCTTTGAAAGAAAACTTATGTTGCAGAACCTTGTTGCCCAAGTAATCTTGACTCGTAAAATCCACAAAACATAGAAACCTTGAACCTTGTCATCTACAACGATAGCCCCTCCCCCAACACTAGCAAAAATTGGACCAAGAACATAACAACTAGATTAGCAACTTGACAAGCTATATCTCCTTGCTGTAACCTCTATATAGAGATTAGATATATAAACATGCAAGATTCCTCTTGTGAGATCCTAGATCTATGTGTCTCTTCATTATAGACTTCAACCTGCACAATTCCTATTTCCTAGAAATCCAACGTTTACTTAAACGCAATGTCAATTTTATCTTATTAC
Organism: Chrysanthemum makinoi; assembly: GCA_910596185.1. NCBI lineage: Eukaryota > Viridiplantae > Streptophyta > Magnoliopsida > Asterales > Asteraceae > Chrysanthemum > Chrysanthemum makinoi. Next base: position 43,539,522 of record OU343223.1, read on the forward strand.
ATCTTGACTGCGCAATATCCGACAACCAATGTTCACTTGTTTCTCTTGTTTTGGTTCTCTCCACGTTGTGTGATTCGTTCTTCTCAAACAAGGCTCTAATATCAATTGTTAGAAGAAATCCAACAAACCGGTTTCTAAAGCGGAACCATGAATCAGTAAAAACTCCAACAAGACGTGGACAGATCCCTTAATGTCTAGTGACACCAACATACACAAGATATTTTACACGGTTAAATGTGGGCAAGAAAAGAATATACAAATAAACCTCACACTCTCATCTCTATTTATAGAGAATGAAGGGGCACTACAAAGAAATGTCATTTTATCACACTAAGTGTAAAATTAGTTATATAAATAAATGTGAACAAATCCACCCCTTTGAAAAACAAAAGTTGCCCAAGTTCACATTCATAGAAACCTGTGTTTCAAAAAGTTTACACACTTTAGGTGAATAAATCTTAAATCTACACTTGTGTGCACTATATTTGTAACATCAAAATTCTCCACACAACGAGGAAAAGTGTGGAATTTGATCTACAAGATATACACACTTGAATGTGGACAAATCTAAATTTTTTACACTTAAAAGTGTGAACTTTTCAAAAACATATAAGTGTGGAAATCTCTTTTGTTTTTAAAATTTGTTCACACTTATTATGTAACACCAACATTTTTTACACATTATAAATGGGCAAAAATCTTCAAAATATTCTCGTACTTTTTTTAAAGTGAAAATGATGTTTTTTTTTTTTTTGTAGTACCCGGGGGGAGACCTAATACTTGGTGAGTATATTAAGGTTGAAATAAACTACAACTAGCCCGCTAGGCTTAGATCCTAACTATTACACACCAATATTCTAATTTCTAATACAAACGTTTGTATATTAAAACAAAATATATGTTTTCAAGGAAATAACAAAAGACCTAATGAGACCTCACCCCTCTATTAACCTACTGTATTTATTGAGAAGAAGAGGGGGTTGACATATCCGAGTCCTAAACCAACTTGGACACCAAGGAACTCTCAGCTAGACACCCTAACCGACCTAGACATCCTAACAAGCCTTTACGTGCCTTGCAAGTAAAAAAAGAACAACCTTAACCGGCTTACACATTAAGCTAACTCTAACCGTCTCCCTAACCAACAATTATTGACCCTAATCTATAACAGTGAAAAGATTACAATGGCTAAAAAAAGTACCCTAATTCTCTTAAAAAATTAGAAAGTTCCTGTAACAAAAAAATTGAGGAATAAAAAATTGTTGACAAAAGTTTATGAAATTTCGTTTTTCACGTTACACAGTATTTCTTGCGCGATCCTTTTCATCATAGAAGTTTGTTTTTCTTTAATTCCTTTGCGAAATTTATTCGCTGATCTTCAAAGTTTTCTCTTTTCCATTTATTTTGTATCTTTCTCACAATAAAAAGCTTATTTATTCTGACTATTGCTGATCACAGATAAAAAGTATACTCTCAAAAGCGGATATGATGCAACGTATGTCAAATGTATTTAACACGCTGATCAATCGTCTTGGAGAAACTATTCATCTATCATGTCGTCCTTGTTCCTACAGTAACTAAAAGCTCATGTTCCTCCCCAGTAATACTCGTAAAGCTTGAAATTTGGTGGCTCATAAGTATTAATGTTCTTTAGTTTAATTAGAGCATTAAGTATCATGGCTTGAGCCATATTATTGTCACATCACCGCTACCTCGGCATTTTAGTTAGTCACTTCGATCTAGAAGGCATCAATTCACCACATAGCGTGTTCTCCATTGGCATATTTCAAACCAAAATATTAAGCAATGCGTGAATCGAATAAAGGAAGCTTTCCGCCTTCCTATATATAACACTCTTTCCTGCTCTATTTCTTGCATTCTGCATTGGAGCTTAACAAACTACAAATTAAGAAACAGCTAACACTCAATTTGGTTAGTTTCATCATCTCTCTTCTTCATTTTCATTTTTAGTTCACTTTCTACTCAATTTGTCCCTATGTAAGATTTTGTAAAGATATACTACGTATTACTTAAAAAGTAGATCAACAGTTCAAATTTGTGAATAAAGTGATTAGAGTTAATGTTGCAAAAGTACACTTTAGATAATATTTGTATCGTTAAACTTGTATCCATTTCTTTTAGAGCTAAGTTTATTATCTGTCTAGTTTTTTAAATTCTATTTTTGAAAACACATACGTACTCCGCAGTGAAGGAAGATGGGACTTATCGAGGATGAAGGACTATACTCTCCGCAGGGGTATGGCGGTGGTGGCCACTACCCACAACATGGAGCCTACCCTCCACAGGGGTACGGTTACCCTTCGGGAAGATACCTTCCAGCTGGATATCCTCAATATAGTGGACATCAATCACACACGGGTGGATATCCTCCACCTGCCTTTCCAGTTTCATCAGGTGAGGCAAACAATTTGCACATTCTTTGCAATAGTATCACTAATTTCACTTATCCTCATTTTTAATCATGCTATCATTTCATTTGGCACGATATACTACAATTTTGAAATGACATTTATAATATGTACGTGAAGTCAAAAATGAAAAATAAACCTAAGGTTATGATAAAGAAACATGAAAAAAATGACATACGCACGTTACTTGGTAATTTGGACTAATATGGGGAAAAAAAAAGTAGTTTTACAGTTTTTGTACGACTAATGAAATAAGTTTCTTCTTTTACTAATTCTCAGGACATGGAGGTCATAAACTCATAATGGTATAGGATTCTTAGGTGGTGGTGTTACTGTTGGTGCTGGTGTATATGGAGCTCGTCCTATGTCAAATGGCTATGGATCGCCTGGTCAACTATCCCATGGCTATGGAGGCTATGGGGGCTATGGGCAACACCATGGAAATTTTGGCCAGCATGGTGACAATTTTGGAAACCACAAGATGTGGAAATGAGTTCCGTTTGTTGTTCGCGCCATAATGGTGGTTGCGTTATGTGAGTTTGTCCACAATGTCCGCACCACGTGTTAGTTGTTGTAATGTGGTTTGATTATACTATATGTTTGTGTGTAATTAGAAATCTATCAAAAAAAATGTACTTGGTTTAATTTGGCAATAATAAACGAAATAAACAGGGCAACCTTTGCTAGCTAGAATCTTTTTTTTTTGGGTAAAGGGGAGTAAAGGGGAGTAATTCTGCACCCTGGTAAATATATTAACCAAATAAACGTTTAAGTACAATGGATATGAGTGAAATCTCATATCTCAGCCCGTTACATAGGCATAAAGCTTACATAACAAGATACTTCCAATTCTCTAAACAAGAAAACAAACCACTATTCAAATTATATTATATGACACAACACTAACATTACTCCTAGGACCTTGATTGTGCCATACATGGCATTAAAGGAATCCAAATTCCCTGGAAGATCACGAACCTGTTTCGCATAATCAGCAAAATCATATTCATCATACTCATCTTCAAATTCTTGGCCCCCACCAAAAATATTAGCAGACTCATCAAATGGGTTATCAACAACCTCATCTTAGTCAGACACACCACAATCTCTCCCACTTTAGAAAAAGGGTTAACTCTCTTAGTAGAAGAGGTAGACGGAATAGGAAGACCATCATCATCCACAAGAGTAGCTTTCCCATCAATAATTAGCTTTTCAAGCTTACCAATCTTATCAGCTATGGGAGTAGAACCACCATCCATTATTCCCATTGAATCACTCACAAGCTTGTGAGTCCCATCTCCGGAGGCTTAGATACCTCACCAATATCAATACGAGAGTCCGTCCCCCGAGATCCATCAATACCTGCCTCCTTAGTAGTACCAGAAGACTTCCCAGTCTTGTCCTTGTTAGTAAAAGAATCATCCACAGTACAATCATTTTCCACCTCAAGAGTCCCAAAAGAGTTAGACGTAGGAATCGTGTATCTTTAGCATTACCACTAGCAGCTGCTGGTGTCTTCGTCTTAGCAACATATACCTGCTTCCTAGGTGCAAATCTAGGACCCTTACCCATATTAATACCACCGGTCATCTTCGTACCTTTAGGTTTGGCTTTCCGATTCTGCACCACCTTAAAACCATCATCGAATTTGAGATGGGAGGAACATCATTATGTTCCTTAATACTCTTAGGACAACAAGCATTATCATGCCCAAACACTTTACATTCCACACAGTGTGGCGGCTTCCATTCATATTCCACCTTTATACTTGCCGTAGTAAAACCATTATCATCCTTATTAGGATGCATAGTCACCACATAAGCTCAAATTCAGATGATAATTCCACCAGAGCACGTGCAAAACTAATGCGACCCCATGAATCAACACACATGGAGCTAGTAAAAGCATCTAACATAATCGGCTTACCCACCTGAGTAGCAATTAAGCTCAACCCATCTTCCGAGTATGCAAGTAATGGCACATTATGCAATTTAATCCAAACGGGAACTCTAGTTACCTCACTTTTAGACAATAGCACATCAGGAGTCCATTTAGTGGAATGAGAGGAGAATTGCGAATAATCCATGGGCCCCATTGAAGAACACTCTCAACACCCTCTTTAGAATCGAATTTGAAGAGGAAAACACCATCATCATTCTTCATTAGTTTCTTAAAACCAAACTTACCCCACGTATTGGTGACATAGTTCTGAACCAAATGAAAAGCAACATTCTTGCCAACAAAGAAGCCAACAAGTGTATTTTCATAACGGTTAAATACACCCTCCATAGCAGCCTTGGAAGCAGTATCATGATTTTCAATTCCCGTCTCATTCACCAAGGCACGAAAATTCACTTTCCTAGAGACACGTTCCGGATTTAAAACATTAGCAAATGACCTCACTTCGTTTGAAGTAGAAGCATTCACCATGTTAGGACCAGAAGTCAACACATCATTGCATAAAGCGAAGAAACTTTAGTGCTCGAATCCAAACCACCCACAGACGTAGTACTATAAGTTGTATTTTCCAGATTAGTATTACCCCAAATAGAATGAATGAACATCATGAGGTTAGGACCAACCCTAGCAGCTTTATTTGGATCGCAGAGTCACCCTCTATACCACGTTCACCTTGGAGACGTTGTAACCTAGCTTCCAACTCCTGAATATCAACCCTTCGATACGGGTTCGTGTCCATGTTAACACCAACTTGATCGGCCAAGTTGGTGGCTGTTTTAGAAGCCTTCACCGAAGACCCAACTTTATCAATAAACCCCTTTTCCATCTCTCTACACCCCACAAACAATCAACTAACCAATCAAACCCTAACTAAAGTTAGGGTTTTAAACACCACGATAAATACCTAACCTCCCCATGGTTAACGACCAGCAAGGAATGAAAGAGTGAGGGTTTCGGTTTAATAGCACACCAGCAGAAATCCAAAGCAATCAAATCAGAAAAATCGACTAGGAAAGAACCCTAATTAAAGAACTAGAGTATATGCGATTCAGACCAGTAGTCGATCAATATTCAATTCGTATGTTATACTTGTAAGCACAGATGATTGGACAGAAACAAACCCTAGAAAAAACGATTCCCCAAAAAGACCTTAATCTGTGTAATCAAACAGCAATTTGCTAGAGGTTATGAATCACACGAATGTAAATCACAAACTGTAACAGATTGTATTAAGAAAACCCAGATGTTCGGGCAGTTTTGAAGAAAACCGATTGATGGGAGAGGGTAATGAATCGCCCACACTTACTAGCTAGAATCTTTGTGATCGTTTAACAAAATCCTTTCGATCAAGTTTTTTATTCTCATTTCAGCATTCTGATTATATATTATTTACAACTATTTAGCCACTTATACACATTGGGGTTCTTTATATATACAAGTCATGCCGTACGGATCGTAGTTCTGGATACGTATATTTGTAACACCCTAGGCAAATCTCACGTCCGTCGTGGCCTGGAGAGATGTTGGGTTCTAAGAAAACATTCGCCTTAAAATGACACAAAGCGTTTTGTGGTCTATTGTGGGTGCAGTTAGAGTTAAATGTGCTCATGTGAAAGTAGTACTAGTCTGAGTGACTTGCCGGGAAGTCTTCACGTGAGGGTCATAAATGCAAGGCGTGAGCCTGCGGACAAAGCGGACAATATTATGATCTAGGTAGACGGAATGTTACAATGTTGCAACCATAGGAATCTATGTGTGATGGACTTATTTGATATCTACGCAGACTATATATACCCATTGGTTCCTATATTCGGTAACCCGTGTTTATCCTACTGGATGTGGATATCTAGAAACCAACTTTATTCAAATTATTCTATAGAAACCCGTGTTTAACCCACAATCTACCAGGGATGGAGCCAGGGGTTACCACGGGTGCCCCGGCACCCCATGGATTTTTTTGATATAGTGTTAATTTTTGAAAAAAACATCGATTTTTCTTAAAGCCATCTTAAATGCACCCGGTCGATCGAAATGTATTTCTAGTATTAATGTTCAAATTTTTTTGTGCACCCGGTCATATTTGGTCTTGGTTCTGTCACTGCAATCTACCCGTTATTAGTAAACAGACAATGTTGACGCCACTGTAGAGATCCTAAGAGAAATTAATACTAAATTTAAGGTATTATTCTCAAGCCCATTAGAGCGGGATATGTGAGAGCTATGTACTAGGACCGGTTAATGAGTGTTTAACTTCCATTTCCACTTTGATATATTTCATATACACCCCAAGAGATGTGAGTATCCAAACACCCCTTGTGAGGTGCTAGTATGTACTTTCCGTGCTTGTTATGACTTTTGCGGGGCTTATATGTGTTGTGAATTGTCTTAAACCAATGCTTCATGACCCCTAACTTATAAATTAATTGGCTAAAAGCACATTTGCTTGAGGACAAGCAAATACCAAGTGTAGGGATATTTGATAAGGATTTAAAAGGTACCATTTTGAGGGGTCATTTAAGCCCTTAATTGATCACTTTTGTATCCGTTACTACCTAATTTCATTCCTTTTCACTTTTTAGGTCTTTTGAAGGCAAATTGCTGGAATGACACTTATTCGGACGAAAAGGCGCGAATATACGAAGAAAATGGCCAAAGTCAAGAATCGAGACACTCAGGCTGCTGGAACTGAAGGGGACGGCGTTACTGCTTAACTGCGACGCCGTCGCGACATGTCTTGTGACAATACTGTAGCCAAATTGCTTATTTTCAAGTGACGGCATCAGGTTTTAAAAGAGTAGGGAGTCGCAGCTCAGACGACCTAGATTTGATCCAGACGACGTCAGAGATTGAAGGCGACGGCGTCACAAGCATAAGGTGACGCCGTCACAATGTTAACATGGCCAACTCGAAACCCTAATGACGGCACCCGACGGCGTCACAACCTAAAAGGTGACGCCGTCGCGATTGTAACATTATATATAGAAACCGAATTTTTTAGTTTTCAGAGTGTAGTTTTGTGGAGTAAAAACCTAAACCGAACCAAGGTTGTCTTGTACAGTATTTTAGGGTTCCATACCCTATCTTACATCAAGATAAGTATTTTACTTCATTAATTCAAGTATGTCTTCAATTAATTGTGTGTATGCTTGCATGTTTCTCATGTCCGGCTAAGTTACTTGTGTGTTTGCTTAGGGAATATGAAACTTAGTTATTGAATATTGATTGGTTGTCTCTTATCTTAATTGTTAATGATCTAGTATTGCGATAGGTCATTCGTTGTGTAGTTAATGCTTGATTAATCTTTGTGAACCTTAGCTTATAGTTACCTAGAGTCATTGTAGGCTAAAATATCCGAAGAGTACCTTAGTGTTAAGTTTATAAATCCTAGAGATTTTGTAGGCAATAACCTTTGGTAGTTTCAAAGAGTTAGGGATAAAAGCATACCCTACGACCTTAGACACACAACGCGATTAAGAATAAGGACGTGACAATTCAACCATCAATAGGAGATAATTAAGGAGTAATAAAACCTAAGTAAACACATTTTTAAATCATCATACGAGCACACAATAATTAGCCATAGACTACCCATAGCTTAGTTTATTTGATTAGATAAGTAGAGTAATCGGTAAAAATACCAACCCCCAAATTCAAACCCCAAGATTCGTACCTTTCCATTTCCTAAAAAAATATAGAAAAGCTAAAAAATAATCTTCCTCAACCCCAACCTTAGCGTAGTAATTCTCAACTAGCATTCCTATTCCCCTAGAGAACGATATCAATACCCGTGGCTTACCCTAATACTACACTACAACGATTAGGTTCACTGCCTAGGGTGTTGAAAAACTTGCTCGACGAAAAGGAAGTTCCTTTGACCCCGAACGTGCTGTGTAAGCGTCATCATGGTGCAATTCTCTCTCTTGTGAATTTAAGCACAAAGATGTCATACTATCATTATCCGAATCTAACACGTTTATCAGTTGTACATTGTTGGGAATCTTATGTTCATCGATCATGTTTTACAATTGAGTACCTCAGCCATGACTGAATCTGAAGTGTTTGACATGATATGAATGTGCACAGGATTTTACAATTATATGATTTAAACCGAGAAATAGAATCTTTCGCGGGATTTTACAAAATCAAGAAGAAACTGTGAGCCAATGATAATGGATATATGTTATGATAACTGTTGGATTGGTACAATGATTAGCGATTGTGTGTTAAACGTGATGATTGTTTGATAGACTAGGTGATATGTTGTTTAGTTGTGATTTGGTTTGGTTGATGCACGGTGTTATAGTGAGATTTTGGTCTAAAACTTAAAAACGTCGATAACTTCCTTTCATAGGGGATTTGGGCCTTGAAAATTTTGTTACACAACTTTGTTGTGTATCATCACAATATTCAGGCTGTTCCGGTCGTTTTGACAGGTATTTGGCTGAAAACAGAGTTACGATTCAAAAGTTATGGCCGTTTGAAATTTTGACGTAAAAAGTCAACTTTGGTCAAACCGTAAATAGTCAAACCACAATAGGCAAACCGCAACCTGTGATTGACAAACCGCAGGACACAAAACGCAATGTCTTGAGGCAAACTGCAATGTCCAAAATGCAAAAGCAAACTGCAAAAGTCAAACCACAATCTTCTTAATGCAAAACGCAAGACCAAACCGCCAGACCAAATCGCAATGGTCAAACTGCAGAACCAAAACGCAATAGTCTTGAGCAAACTGCAGAGGCAAAACGCAATGACCAAACCGCAGTACCAAAACTCAATGGCCAAACCGTAAGAGATAAAACGCAGTGATCAAAACTCAATCCTTCTAGGAAAACCGCAGGGTCAAAACGCAGAGACCAAACCGCAATAGCAAATCGCAAGCCCCTTCCAAAGGTCACTTTCACACAGTTTTGTCTTTTTCCCTTTTCAGCTACTAACCAAAACGCAGTACCAAATCACAATGAAGAACAACCCTTTTAGACACAAAACACAGCCAATAAAAACTTTTCAAAAACCACTTTTAACCTCAAGTAAGCCACTTAAATCATGAAATAACCGCGAGATAAACCACAAAAATGTGACTTATCAATCCTTAACCTATCTTTTCATTTCAAACATGTAACGTCACTTAATGATCCGTGATTTTTTCACCAAAATGAAAACTAGAAAAATATAAATAACTTTCGGCAACTAGACTTTAGGTTACCAAGAAATTATGCTAAAGATTGTTGTGACACGAGATTACAAGACAAAGCAAATCAAGCCACAAACAAAGCTCAAACAATGATTTTCTTTTCTTTTCTATTCGAACAAAAGGTAACAAGAAACTATGCCACGAATCACTACACACAATCTAGCAAATCAAACCATGGCTCTTGATACCAATTGTAGAATACTAGAAATCATAACACAAACACAAGATTAATGATAGCTCGAATTCTAGAGTGAGAAAGAGAAGAGTTGGGAGTTCTTAGAGAAAGAAAGTGAAGTATATTAGATTAAAATGAAAGAAGCTCCAACCCTCTCCCTTGGTGGAAAAGGATATATATAGTTCTTACATAAAAACGCTCCTACATGAGCTGTGGAGTGGGCTGACAGTGGGTAAAGACCCGACCCGATTCCACGGGTGATACACTAACTATACTAATAATACTAAGTCTATGAGCTACCTTATGCTAGACATAACTTGGGGTGACCGAGTCTTTCATATGGATTTTCATAATCCAAACAAAGATACTTAACTATATTAGAAAACTAAATAAATATAATTAAGATAAAAATAAATCCTATACATATTTTATTGTCTAATAATTCTTAGTCGTGAGTGGTGGAATCAAACCTTCTACAAACTTAAAAGAACCAAACAAGGAACAAGAACCCAATGATACAATCGCATAATTCGATGACTTGCTAATCAAAGAACCCTAAATTGCACACCACGAAATAAGCGAGCTATTGGAAAAAATTCAACAAACCAGTTCCTAGAGCAGAACCGCGAATCAAGATAAACTCCAACAAGACCTCTGCAAAGAGTTATGATCCTTTAGTGTCGAGTGGCACCAATACACATACGATATTTTACAATCAAACATTTATTAAATGTGGGCAAGAGAAGAAGGTAAAAATAAATCACACCCTCTCATATCTATTTATAGAGAATGAGGTGGAGAAGCCTAATCATTGATGAACAAGGAATCTATAATTGAGGAGGTTATGGGAATCCCTAAAACTTGACTAACCTCTTTAAGTTTGAACTAAAACACAACTAGCCTCCTAATCTTATATCCTAACTATTACACATTAATATTATAATAATTTTCACCTTAGTGGTGATAGTTAGCCTTTTTCAATACGTAACAACTTCAACCAGTGCTGGAACTTTGGATCTAGGACCGCATTCGCTAAGGCACCAAAGCAATACCCGCTACTAAACTTAGCTCAAATCCTAACTATGTAAAGAGTCTATTTAACCATGTATACTCCTTCAATTCTTTAGTGAGCATATACTTCACTTTGGTTGTTAACAAAGCCATCATGTGTTGCAATATTACTTCTCATCTCACCACACATTATTGTATTATAAGTCTGTGCCTTGTGATTGATCTACCTATGATGGTGATTGATCTACTCATGGCGTAGTCAGAATCCAGAAAACCCTGTATGTCCATCTGTAATCCACGATCAATGCCATCCAACATATTCACATCGCAGATGCTATATCCGGTCTCGTGCGGACCACTTGATACTCATGACTTCTAACTGCATATATATATATATACGACCCTTTACTCTTCTTTTCTTCATCACGATTCTTTGACAAACCACCCTTCAATGACAGCTTAGAGTGCCTCCCAACTATATTTGAATAGAAATCATGTTGGAATACCTGGATCGTGACACCTAATGGTGTCAATCGGGTCGGGTTGGTCAGGTTCGGGTCAATTCGGGTGGGGTCAAAATCGAGTCAAGGCTAAAACTAATATACCCGAACACGTCCCTATTTGAACTCGAGTTAGTCAGGTTCGGGGTCTTTATGGGTCGGGTCTACTCGGGTCAGGTCTATTCGGGTTCTGGTCAACCCGAATATGAGTAAATTGTTTAAAAAGATGGCCTAATTCCTTTTTTTACATAGATAATTTATAAAAATATATAAAAAAAAAATTGTAAAAAAATCTTATTCGGGTCAATCGGGTTGACCTGAACCCGAGTTAGCCAAATATTTTCAACCCGATACCCGACCCTATTTAGTATTTGGGTTACTCAGGTTAACCCAATAACCCGAATTCGATTTTTGACCCGAGTAACCCGACCCGAATAAGCTTAGTCGAGTTCGGGTCCGGGTCAGGTCAGGTTTTTTGACACCCCTAGTGACACCCTTATAGTATTACCACTAAGGCACTAATTATATTATTGTTTGCTTTATCCAAAAAATCCTTTGTAACTCATATCTCAACTTTGTTTTCGCAAGTAAACCTTATATCATCTATATAGAGGATTAGATATATAAACATACCTGGTGCATACTTCCAGTAATATCTTTTGTTGTCTTCATTGCTTCGCCTAAAACTATTGTTGAGCATATACATACCAAATCGAGTATCCATATCTTCTTTATTTATAGCCATCCACTTAGGAAATTTCCTCACAAGCAACTGCATCCTTGAAAGTCAACGATGCATGTGCATCTTCTTCTATCACTGCAAGAACTCCTAAGTCAACCATATTATTGTACCCTCTATGCCTAAGTGGTTCTTGTACTGATCATTGCTGCCTATCGTGTGCAAACTGATAGGCGATTATATATCGAGTCTGTAAAAACCGATGAACCATTACCCAGACCACAACTCAGTAGAGTTTCCAACCTAAATCTACGATTTTCCCATGGTTCCACCTCAAACCCAACTCCGTGCAATATTTGCGTTGAACCTCGTACCTACACCAGACCCTTAAAGGGTATCCGTATACCTGCCATTGTCAAAGTAAACCATGTCCCCAAACATGAGAATGTCAAACTTAGTCGTTGACATCCCATAAACCCTTGTAAAACTGATTGAACCTAGCGAAAACCCTCACCCGAAATGGACTAACTTGAGAGCACACCTAAAAAACCCTTTGAAGTAAATCATTTGTCGATTAACATTAGCAAACCTGGAACTTGAAACCCAATTAACAAATGAGTCGGCAAAACCCTTGATTATAGAAGAACCCGAAGCGAAATATCTTGAACAAAATCGATCAAAGAAAAATCTTGGATGACGCCCTTGCTCAAATCAATCAAACATCACCACCAAGTAACCTTCTTTAAGCCAAAACCTTAAAGTCAAAACTCTTGCAAAACCTTGTCACATTTGAAGCTCAAAACCAAAACTCCAAGAACCTTGTGGCAAAAGAAAATGAAATCGTATAACCCTAGGAATGTCAATCCAACTCTTTGAAATAAAACTTCAAGAACCTTGTTTCCCAAGTAATCTTGACTCGTAAACCTAGAAACCTTGAAACTTGTAATTTACACAATGATAGCCAAACACTAACAAAAAACGACCAAGAACATAACAACCAAATTAGCAACCTCGACAAGCTATATCTCCTTGCTGGAACCTCCACCGCAAAATTCCTCTTGCGAGATCCTAGATCTATGTTTCCCTCTCTTTAACGTACGATTCGTATTTCCTAGAAATCCAACGTTTAACGACAGCAACGTCAGTTTTCCCAACACTGCGCAATAACCGACAAATCAATGTTCACTCGTTTTACTTCTCTTTGCGTTGTGTGATTCGTTCTTCTCGAACAAGGCTCTAATATCAATTGTTAGAAGAAATCCAGAAACCGGTTTCTAAAGCACAACGACGAATCAATAAAAACTCCAACAAACCGTCGACAAAGGGTTATGATCCCTTAATGCCTAGTGACACCAACACACAAAAGATATTTTACACTCAAACGTTTATTAAATGTGGGCAAGAAAAAAATTACAAATAAACCTCACAACCTCATCTCTATTTATAGAGAATGAGAAGGGGGGGGGATTAAGTTTGAGATAAACTACAACTAGCCCCATAGACTTAGATCATAACTATTACACGCCAAATTCTAATTTCTAACACAGACATTTGTTTATTAAAACAGAATATATGTTTTTAATGAAATAAAAAAAGACGCTAATGAGACCTCACCCCCTCTATTACTCTATTTATTGAGAAGGAGAGGGGGTCGACATATCCAAGTCCTAAACCTACTTGGACACCAAGGAACTCTCAGCTAGACACCCTAACCGACCTGGACATCCAAACAAGCCTTTACGTGCCTTGCAAGTAAAGAAAGAACCACCTTAACCAGCTTACACATTAAGCTAACTCTAACCGTCTCCCTAACCAACAATTATTGACCCTAATCTATAACAGTGAAAAGATTACAATGGCTAAAAAAGTACCCTAATTCTCTTAAAAAATTAGAAAGTTCATGTAACAAAAAAATTGTTGATAAAAGTTTATGAAAATTTCGTTTTTCACATTACACAGTTTTTCTTGCGCGATCCTTTTCATCATAGAAGGTTTTTTTTTTTTTTTTTTTTTAAATTCCTTTACTGAGATTTATTCGCCAATGTTCAAAGTTTTCTCTTTTCCAAATATTTTGTATCTTTGTCACAATAAAAAGGTTACTTATTCTGACAATTGCTGATCACAGATAAAAAGTATACTCTCAAAAGCGAATATGATGCCAACGCATGTCAAATGTATTTAACACACTGGTCAATCGTCGTGGAGAAACTATTCATCTATCATGTCGTTCTTGTTCCTACAATAGCTAAAAGTTCATATTCCTCCCCAATAAAACTCGTAAATCTTAAAATTTGGTGGCTCATAAACATTAATGTTCTTTAGTTTAGTTAGAGCATATGGCTTGAGCCATATTGTCACATCACCTACCTCGGCATTTTATTTAGTCACTTCGATCTAGAAGGCATCAATTCACCACATAGCGTGTTCTCCATTGGCATATTTCGAACCAAAACATTAAGCAATGCGTGAATTGAATAAAGGAGGCTTTCTGCCTTCCTATATATATATAACACTCTTTCCTGCTCTATTTCCTGCAATCTGCATTGGAGCTTAACAAACTACAAATTAAGAAACAGCTAACACTCAATTTGGTTAGTTTTCATCATCTCTCTTCTTCATTTTCACTTTTAGTTCACTTTCTACTCAATTTGTCCCTTTGTTAGATTTTGTAAAGATATACTTATATTACTTAAAAAGTAGATCAACAGTTCAAATTTGTGAATAAAGTGATTAGAGTTAATCTTGTAAAAGTACACTTTAGATAATATTTGTATGGTTAAACTTGTATCCATTTCTTTTATAGCTAAGTTTATTATCTGCCTAGTTTTTTAAATTCTATTTTTTGAAAACACATACGTACTCCGTATGTTTTCAGTGTGAAGGAAGATGGGACTTATCGAGGATGAAGGACTATACTCTCCACAGGGGTATGGCAGTGGTGGCCACTACCCACAACATGGAGCCTACCCTCCACAGGGGTACGGTTACCCTTCGGGAAGATACCTTCCAGCTGGATATCCTCAATATAGTGGACATCAATCACACACGGGTGGATATCCTCCACCCACCTTTCCAGTTTCATCAGGTGAGGCAAAAAATTTGCACATTCTTTGCAATAGTGTCACTGATTTCACTTATCCTCAGTTTTAATCATGTTATCATTTCATTTGGCACGATATACTACAATTTTGAAATGACATTTATAATATGCACATGAAGTCAAAAATGAAAAATAAACCTACGCTTATAATAAAGAAACATGAAAAAAAATGACATACACACGTTACTTGGTAATTTGGAATAATACTTGAAAAAAAAAAAAAAAAAAAAAGGAGTAGTTTTACAATTCTACTAATGAAATAAGTTTCTTCTTTTACTAATTCTTAGGGCATGGAGGTCATGCTGGTATAGGATTCTTAGGTGGTGGTGTTACTGTTGGTGCTGGTGTATATGGAGCTCGTCCTGTGTCAAATGGTTATGGATCGCCTGGTCAAGTATCCCATGGCTATGGGGGCTATGGGCAACACCATGGAAATTTTGGCCAGAATGGAGACCAATTTGGAAACCACAGGATGTGGAAATGAGTTCCGTTTGTTGTTTGCGCCATAATGGTGGTTGTGTTATCTGAGTTTGTCCACAATGTCCGCACCACGTGTTAGCTGTTGTAATGTGGTTTGATTATACTATATGTTTGTGTGTATTAGAAATCTATCAAAAAAATGTACTTGGTTTAATTTGGCAATAATAAATGAAATAAACATGGCAACCTTTGCTAGGTAGAATCTTTGTGATCGTTTAACAAAATCCTTTCTAGCAAGTTTTTTATTCTCATTTCAGCATTCTGATTATATATTATTTACAACTATTTAGCCACTTATACACATTGGGGATCTTTATATATGCAAGTCATGCCGTACGGATCGTAGTTCTGGATACGCATATTTGTAACGCCCTAGGCAAATCCCACGCCAGCCGTGGCCTGGAGAGATGTTCTAAGAAAACATTCGCCTTACAATGACACAAAGCATTTTGTGGTCTATTGTGGGTGGAGTTAGAGTTAAATGTGCTCATGTGAAAGTAGTACTAGTATGAGTGACTTGCCGGGAAGTCTTCACATGAGGGCCATAAATGCAAGGCGTGAGCCTGCGGGCAAAGCGGACAATATTGTAATCTAGGTAGACGGGATGTTACAATGTTGCAACAATAGGAATCTATGTGTGATGGACTTATTTGATATCTACGCTTCATTGGAGACTATATATACCCGTTGGTTCCTATATTCGATAACCCGTTACTGGATGTGGATATATAGAAACCAACTTTATTCAAATTATTCTATAGAAACCCGTGTTTAACCTACAATCTACCCGTTATTAGTAAACAGACGATGTTGACGCCACTGTAGAGATCATGAGGGAAAGTAATACTAAATTTAAGGTATTATTCTCATGCCCGTTAGAGCGGGATACGTGAGAGGTGTGATGTAGCACAACCCTACTTAAGGTTAAATAGACTCCTTCCATATATATAGACTAAATTCTAATGGATATATAGAAACACATTCTTGGTGATACAATATCAATCTCATTAATAGTGAGACACCATAACATTATACTCAACAATTGCATCACCTAATAGATTAAAAGTATATGTTTTGGCTGTTGCTATTCCCCTTGCCATCCTGAAGAAACCCGAACCACCAACAATCGGCATCTCACGGTACTCATGTAACACCGGATTCCGCCCTAAAAGACTAAGAGTGCTACCATTAAAATCCCCATCACTAAAGGCCAAGTTCATGGTCATAAGAAAACCAATATCCTCCATTGAGGCTGATGCATAGATCCCTTGTGCTCGACCTACAATAGTCGAATTGGCTTCAGGTCCGGATGTTAATACGTCGTCAGCCATGACCACGTTCCCGAACCCTGTTAGCGTCCCAGTAAGCGAGCTGTAGGTGTCGGATTTAGCCACCCTCATGGCAGTTGGGTTATTGCCACTAACTATGTCATGGAAGTAGAAATGGAGTTTGGTCAGTTTTTCTTTCATGGTATCTATGCCTTCAAACCAATCTTCTACGGCTATAGGATCTTGATCAACGCAATGTACAAAAGATATTGACATGAGTATAACTGAGCATAGGGTTGCATGCATGTATAACTTACCCATTTATGTGTTTGTGTGTATCTTAGCTAGTATGTGCATTTTTTGTTGTTTAAATGGAAAAGATTACGGTAAACTTCATGTGGGTTGGTTGGACATATGGAAGGGTAGATATGACATTGCAGTAGTAGTTCAACTAAAACACGAATGTTATGAATCTGCCTATTTTTAATTTAGATCACTCAAATATTCGCTTGAAAAGTGACTTGTCAAAAGTTTTGAATAATTCAATATAGATAAATGAAATTAATTATTTTACTACTTCTCATGTACTAGTTTTATATAGCTCAACTCCTCGTTTTATCTATTTTAACAAACAATAAGAAACATGGGCTTTTGTTTACAGACAAAAGTGCCACTAAAACGAAAGAACACCACTAAAAGATTGATTCTATTGGAGCTTTTTGATCAACTTTTTGTTTTCTAGGTTTAGTAAACTTACTAACACGACTTATACTTATAGTGGTTTGGTTACAACTAATTATTTTCTTTTGGTGATGATTTAGTGACCCATAACGGTGATTTAATTAAACTTTCTTGTTAAACTCGATGGATTTGAAATTATATATATCTCCATCACTATCTATACTACTATATAAAATATTTGAGACTTTCTAAATAAAGAATTCTTAATTTTTTTAAAACCAAAAACATTTCTTTAATAGGAAAAAATTGTATACATATATCTAAATTACATTACATCAAAATTAAATCTCTTTAATCATAGACTTTAACAGCCATTTAATATTTTTGTAACAGCCCATTTAAGACATTTAAACCATACTTAAAATAACCTAATTACACATCCTAATTAAGACACGGTTTTAGCAAAAAAACTGGCCCAAACCGAACAATGCACACTTCTACATAAAATCATTATCACGAAAAACATGTAATCAAAATATATTGTTCACAAAAAAATTTAATTAAAGGGTACCGTACCCTTCTAGTATATAGGTTATGGATGAATACACAAAACCCAAGGCCTTTTTTTTTTTTTTTTTGGGTAAATGGCATTTCACCCGGTAAAATATATACTCCAAAAAAACGTTTAAGTACAATGGAATGTGGCTGAGGTACCACATTAACCGAAAGCATACGCTTGACACAACCACTAATCATTTATGACATGTCATAAACGACAACTAGCTACAACCAACTAGACCTCCAAACCAAAAACCATCATAAAAGATACAATTTACGCAAACTATAAAACAACCTAGTTAAGACAAAAATCTTGAATTCCAGCAGCCTTTAACTGAGCAGGAGAGAGGCCAAAATCATCATCATCATAATTGTTGCTATCACCCGTATCCGCTTTCCATTGCTTATAAAGACTATGCTCCTTACCTCCACTTCCAGAATACAACGTCCCAATGTGATCATCAAAAACTTCATCATCATCGCTGTCAGAAACTATCACATTGCCCATATTAAAGAATGGTTTGCTACCCACTTTAGTTGAAGAAATAGCCTTTTTAAGAGGTTTACCATTATTATCCACAAGGGTAGCTTTCCCATCAATAATAATCTTTTCAAGCTTCCCAATTTTGTCAGCAATAGGTGTGTTCTTCAAAGGCGATGGATACTTAGTTTTGGAAGAACTAGAGATACCATCAGGAGTACCCGTATTGCCATTCACAGGTTCTGAAACCGCATCTTGTTCCGTAAGCACATCAAAAATGTTCTTCAAATCAACAAGGTTGATATCATCCATCCAATTATTATTCATATCTTGGTCATACCGAGATGGAGTCGTACTAGTAGGATTAGTAGTAGGTTCTTTACAAGAAGTAGAACCTACATTAACCATTGGAGAACCTTTATTCGACGTCGATGCTCCTCCATTCTTTGGCTTAGTAACCGGCCTATAGTAATATGAAACTTTAGGCTTTCCAAAACGAATCCCATCAACATGACGATTAGTACCCTGAAGCTTACCTTTTCCTTTCTTCTTATAAGCTTCAACGAAACCCTCTTCATCAACCAACGATTTATCTTTCACAATCGATTTCACTCTTTTAGGACATCCATCATCATTGTGATCAAATACTTTACAAGTCTCACATCTTGGCGGCTTCCACTCATATTCAATAACAATTTTTTCCAATGAATGACCGAACCCATTAGGGTAGGGAATAACAACCACAAGAGAGACAAGTAAGGCTTCCTTTGACGACACTTCCACAAGGACCCTAGCATAAGAATTACGACCCCACGACTTAAAGCGCACCGTACTCGTGTAGGAATCAAGCATGATAGGACGACCAATTTGCGTTGTTATCAAACTAAGACCAACCTCAGAATACGCAACAACCGGAATATTATGGAGTTTAACCCAAACAGGAGCTAAAGTTATATCATCTTTTGTATGTTTAGTGTTCGGAGTCCAAATATTCAAAAAGATGGGCACCAATCATATCAACCATGGACCTTCTTCCAACACCCTTTCCATATCCTCTTTGGTTTTAAATTGTGTTAGTACAAAAAGTGTGACGGGTTGTAATGGGTGTTAGTGTAGCTCGTTGGATTGGGCTAACAAGCTACTGGTGGGCTGATCTTGTACTAATCCAAGTAGTTTGATTGAGTTCCCTGCGCAAGAAGAGTAAACCATTAGCCTTACCGTGGGGACGGACCCCACAATTAGACTCCGGCGTGAGAGTAAGTACACATTCTTGTCATAGAAAGTACGAGTATGTGTGTGTAATTATGAAAGAGAAAGTTGTACCTTGTATGGGGATTAGAGACCCTTTTATAGGCGAGGCTTACCGCTAGGGTTTCCTAGTTACTCGCATATAGTAGGTAGTTGCCGGAGTCGGACCCTTGTCGGACAAGGTTCTGTGTTAATCGCTGATGCGGACACAGGATGCCCTTAGCGGCTGGAGGTTCGGTCTGCTAAGTATCCTGTGTGCGTCTTTTAGCCTGGACTATAGCCAATTTCGTTATTGGACTTACTATTGGCACATTGTTCGTAGTTATTCTTATTGTTGGGCCTGGGCCTAGTATGTGTATGGTATGGATTAGGCCCAGTGGGCCTGTTATACGTATTATACGTCATCAAGTCCCCCAGTCTAGTGTGTGCATTGCGTGCGGATATTGTCGCGTGCGGTGGATATTACTAGACTTGAGTTGACTGAGCACTTTTCCTTTCGTGCCTTTTTTGAAGTGTCCTTCTGATGTTCCCTTTTTTTAAGGATTGCTACGTCATCAAGTCCCCCCAGTCTGGCGTATTTATTGCACACGGATGTTGTCGCGTGCGATGGATATTGCTAGACTTTAAGTTTGACGGAGTCGTTTCCTTTCCGCATTTTTGAAGTGTCTTTATGAAGCTTTCCTTCTTGTTTTACGTGCTACGCAGCGTAGGCAATTCCTGACCCTTTTTTTTTCTGGCTGATTGGACGGTGGGTCCTGCGTCCTTTCACTAGCCTTGCTTTTGTCTTCTTGATTACACACCGTTGGATCGGGTTACTTTTTGACACGTGTCCTTCTTTAGGGTTTTCTTTGGACGCCAGCAACCTCCATGTATAAATACCCTTTACTTTTTCCCTTGCCCTATTTTTCCTTTTACTGTTCTTTATTTGCAAGCGGTACTTGTTCTTCTTTTCGATCCAATCTCCTTGGATTGCGTCTGTCTTCCAGGTTAGGTTCTAATTCCTTTTTCTCTTCCGTTATGGGTACTTTTGCATCTGTTAAGTATAAGCTTTCACAAGGGACGCTTGATCGCTTTTGTATTAAATATTCAATTCCGCAATTT
Organism: Chrysanthemum makinoi; assembly: GCA_910596185.1. Classification (NCBI taxonomy): domain Eukaryota; kingdom Viridiplantae; phylum Streptophyta; class Magnoliopsida; order Asterales; family Asteraceae; genus Chrysanthemum; species Chrysanthemum makinoi. The sequence continues at coordinate 43,560,386 of OU343223.1, forward strand.
GTTCATCCGGAGTTGCCTGAACCTGATCAGACCATTCAAGAGGCACCAAATGGGAAGATTGGTGCATATACCCGCTTTTTTGAATATGCTAATTTCCGTCTTCCTTTGTCTGTATTCCTTGTTTCTATCCTTAATTATTATCGCATCCATGTATCGCATCTTTCTGTTATTGGTGCTGCTAAAGTTTCTTAATTTGAGATTCTTTGCTTTGCTCTTGGCATCAAACGCTCAGTTGGGTTATTTAGGTGTTTTTATGTTCAGTCTCAGAAAAATGGCTGGCTGTCTTTTAGTAAACGAGTTGATAGTTTTGGCGTTTGCTATACTAAACCCATTGATTCTCTTAAAAGTTTGAATGACCACTTCTTTTGGGTTGATTCCTTTGCTTGTCCTGCTATTCATCCCTTCCATGATGGAAAAAGCGTTCCTAAGGACGTTACTCCTGGGAATGATGAGTTTGATGCTGGGCAAGTTGCTTCTCTTGTTTCCCATGCTTCTCCTTTTCAAAAAATTTCGGAGCCCTTTCTTTGCTTGGTTGGGTTAAGTCGTAATTACACTTTGGGCGTAGGTTCTTACCCTGTGTTCTATGACGAAGATGATTGGGATGGGTACACCACGTTTATGTCTCTTCGCTTGCTTATTCTGTTTTTTGTGTAGCCTAAACCGTGTTTCTTTTTCTTCTACTTTTTGCAGCAATGGATTTGCCATCGTTAGTTCAAATGAAGGATCCCATGAAGTTGAAGGTTGGTTCTCGACCGCTAGAAGAAAATGAGCTTCCGTTGCTGAAACTAACTGAAGGCTGGACTGTTTCGCTTGCCTCTCCATCTTCTGGTGATGATTTGGGGGCTGATGGAAATGTGGTTGCTGATTCGAAAGTCGGGGCTTCTCGGTTATGTGATGATTCTGTGGGTGTGAATATTGTGCGGCCTGTTCATTCTGCTGCTGAAGCTGATCTTTTAGTGTCTAGGGCTACTTTTGGTACCTTTTCGGTGTCTGCTTGTGATGTGGCTTCAGGTTCTCGAAGAAGGTGGAGGAAGGTTTGCACCGATCCTGTTTATCCTCGTAAGAAGTTAAGGAGTGACCATGTGGATTTCGGTAGGGCTTCTACAGCTGGTAAGTCTTCGGAATCTATTCAGAAGTTGTTTGCTCAAAGAAAGCACTCTCTTGAATTTTGTTTAAATGCTTTACCCACTCATTCTTCTTCTTCTTCATTATCAATTACTTCCATTCATGAAGCTGGGACGTCTATTGAGTCTGATTCTGGTTTGCTCCGTCTTGATGGTTCTCCCTTCAGGTTTGTTATATTGATTTTTTATCTTTATGTGATGCTTATGTTCCCCTTGCCTTTGTTCACTTTTTGTTTGTTTTTTGTTTCTTGACAGGTCCCCTGTGCCGGTTATGACAGACGTTGTTATTACTACTGTCGCTTCTGTTACTGAGAAGGAGAAGGATCAAGTAAATGTCCCTTCCTTCACTCATGACAATTCTCATTTTGCTGGTGGTGCTCACCCCGTTCTTGATGACTTTTCTGACTGTGATATCTCTGTTGGAGATATCCGTGCTGCTGTTGATTCAGATTCCAACTCTTCGTCTGCTATTTATGTTCCGAAATGGAATGTTGCCAAGAATTCTCTTCTTAATGATACTGACGAATGTCGTGGTATGGTGGATTAGTTTGCTCCTCCTTGTTATTTTTCTTCTGTTTGTGAGATGGGGTATGATCGCCTTCTTGTTAAATTCAATGTTGCTACGGCACGACAGGTGTGCTTTAGTTCTAAAGTCCGTATGCGGTTGGAGTATAATATGATGGAGATGAAACGCCTATCATCTTTGTTAGAGGAGAGGGACAAGGAGATTTCGACCCTTAAGGCTAAGGCTGCTGAAGCTATATCCTCGGAGTTGGTTCCTATTGCTGAGTTTTCCGCAGCTCATGCTGCAGAACTTACTTCGTTAAAGAATCTGAATTTTGTCCTCGAGCGGGAGCGAGACTTTCTTCGTTCTGAGCTAGCGGAACTTCGATTATCTTTTGATGGGAAGGATTCCGAATCTTCCACCGTGAGGGCTGAAGTTGCTGTTCTCAAATCTCAAAATGATAATCTTTCCGGACAGGTGTGCATTAGTGCCTTTTTTGACCAGTTGTTCCGCCTATTTATCTTGTTCGTTGTCTTTTTCTTTTTGTTTTGTTTTTAGATACTCACTCTGGAGTCCTCATGCTCTGAGCTTCGTAGCCGAATTCCTTCTTTTGATGTTTTGAGGAAAGAGTTTTCCAAGACTCAACATGTGAAAGTGGCTGCGACTATGAAAAAGGTTGACTCAGCGGTTGCCGATTTATCTGCATTGGCTATTCACCTTGGTGAGGATTTTTACCCTCGCTTTCTTACTTTGTTGTCCAGCCGGCGTTGGTTGTTGACTAATGGCATGAGCCTTGCTGTGTTCAAATGTTTAAATTCTCCCGAGTATTCTACAGCGATGGCGGAAGTTATCAGTTGTGCCATTGATAAAGGCATGCAAGTTGGACTAGCGGCGGGTACTATTAATGGTAAAGAGAAAAAAGAGCCGGTAGATCTTGATGCATATGACCCTTTTTGCGGAAGCTCGCTATCTTTCCGCCGTGAAGGCCCTTGCGGATTTAGAGTTTTCCTTGCTCTCCACTCTTAAGTCTAACAAGGATGCTGGAATTGCGGAGATTATGGATCTTCTTCGGGTTGAGGGGCCGCATACGAATGCTCCTAAGATTGTTGGGTTACAGCCTGATCTTGAACATCTTGTGGTTCCTGTCTATGACAAGCATACTAGCACCATTATTGGCAATGGCTCATTGTCTCGTTCTCTAGGAGTAGTTCAGAGAAGGGTTGATCAATTTAGGAAGCGTTTTGTTGCTCATCAGCCTCAGTTGCTGATGTTTATAATTCTTTAGTTGATCCTTTGTCCGCCCGCAATGTTATGGGCGCGGAAGTACCTTCAACTGGTGAGTTAACGTTGACTTCTACTACTTCCTTGCCACTTGCACTTGCTTCCGCTAGTGTCTCTGTTGTTCGTGTTAGGCCCCTTTCCATCGATGATTATGATGTTGGAGGGTCTAGTGTTATTATTGATATTGCATAGGATCCGCACCCTGAAGTGAATGAAGTTCCCTCCGCCCTGTTTGAGCCCGAAGCGAGCGTGACTTTCTTGGAGCAAAGCTAGTTTACTTTGCTTTCTTTGATGTTTGTATTCCTTTGAACAATATTTAGCTTTCAATTTCTTGTAATGTTTACATTGGTTGTGTGCAACTTGTTATTTTTGCTTATGCACGTTGTTTTTTACTTGTGCTATGCTATTATATTTTTTTCATACAGATATGCATGTTTTTAATGCCCTCTGCGCACATTGTTTTGTGCGGTGCTATTATTTTGACGTTATATGGATATGCATGTTTTTAATAGTCTTTTGTGCACATTATTTTTTTGAATTTGTGCGGTGCTATTGTTTTAACGGTATACGGATATGCACGTTTGTAATAGTCTTTGGATAATTTTGGGTTATCCTCCCAGTACTGGGCTTGCAATACCTCTTATGTACTTTGGTGATTATGTTGTTCACCTTTTTGTTATTCGTGATAACTCTTTGTTATTCGGAAATAATATTCTTTGGGTCATGCCCAATCTTGTGCTTGCGCGTCTTATGCACTTAATCAAAATGAATTTATTGGAAAAATAAAACAATGAAGGTAGCTAATCTTCACTTTTTTATTGATTTGAAATATTTTAAAATTCACTATAAAAATTGGTAAATTCAAATACATTATACATTTTTCTATTTTCAATTGTTCTTACCCTTTTTATTCTGAGTCGTATAGCTGCTGAAGCCGTGTCCTTTCCGGAACTTTGTTGATGGCGGACATCATTCTTCTTTGAAGTTGTGCTTCTACAAATTTTCTGTATTTCTTCATTCTTGCGGAATTTTGCTTTAATGGTTACCCGTGATGGGTTGTCTTGTTCATAATAGTTGTAATTTTCTTTCTTGAAGGATTGTTCTGGTTGGATGTGCTTTTGCTGACGTTGTCATTTTCCGCTGGCTTTCCCGGTGCGGGTATTTTGCCTTTCTCTTCTGAGTTCGGAATCCTTCTTCTTATCTGCTATCCTCTTCTTGAAGGAGTTCCGGTGGTTTGCTTCCTCGTGGGGCCGCCGTATTCTCCCCATGGGATTCCTCGATAGGCCTTTCAAGAGGTTTCCCGTCTGAATCCACCCCGATGCGCGGTAGTGGGAGGGCTTTTAGTGAGGTTACTTTTCCACCCGCGCAGCTTTTGTTTTATCCCGGCGTCCGCAAGCTGGTCATTTTTACCTTAAACCCAGTCTATCCAACCTGATATGCCTGGATTGGTAGACGTACACTTGCTTAGGGGCCGAGCTGCATCAACAGAGGAATGAAGGCATAGTTTTCATCCTCTGTTATTTGTCATTCCTAGGGAAGCTTCTTGTTAATTAGGGGCCGTTTTACGCATTGCGTTGCCCCTAACTTCCATTGTCGCCCTTCCCTAGGGACCCAACTCTTTGCACATTCTATCACTCCTTTCGACCCAATTCCCATGATATAGTTCCTTCTTCCGCTCGGGAACGCCGAGGTTAAGAAGGAACTGCATGCACTTCTAAAATCTCAAAGGGCTAATGAGAGTCTAATTGTTTTAAACTCCCACCTTTGGTACACCATATGGTCTAGGCAGACTCCCGCAAACTTCAGTGGACACGAGTTTTGGGTGAAGGAATGTTGTGAATGTTCGCGGAGGTGGGTTATTAGTCGTCATTTTAGAACGACTAATTGTTATTAGCAGTCATTTAAGAACATGTTTTGGTTGCCACAACATCTGCTTTGTTCTTATGTTTTTTCTTTTGGGGGGTAAAGGTTTAGGTTATGTATGGGTTTTTTGGAAACAACCGTGCATGGGCAACATGTTGTTGTTGATGGCCGGTTATATTCTTTCTGTACTGTATGTCGTCGTGTTCTTCTTCTGAATAACATCTTCGACTTCTCTTTGGTGTTTCTAAAAATTTTATGTTGTCTGATGTATATGTCAAGCTCTTTTTGTTGGTGAAGGAATAGTTCCTTTTTTGCTTTTTCTACCCTTTCCCCTTTCTTTACCTCGTGTATTTATAGTGAGGATTTTACTGTTTTTGCACGCATTAGCATTTATTTTCATTTACTGCTTTGTGAGTAGGCACGTGCTTAGGCTCGTAGCTTGGCCTTCTGTTTTTCCTGCTAGATTTGACATAAGATTTCTTGGGAAGGAACGCAAATCTGTACTTGCAGATTTTCTCTCCTTTTTGCGTATTTGGATAAGGCTTATCCTTTTGCTTCCGCCCTTGCTTAGTTGTTGTCGAGGACTTTCCTTCATAAGGTCGTATCCTTCCCTTAATTTTGTTGTTTCTCACATTATGGCGCTTGTGTTGTATCTGCCGCGACTTTTTGGGTGCTTCTTTTGGAGTGTTGCCCTCTCTGAAGCTGATTCTTGTTGAGCCGCGGATTTTTGTTCCTTTTATTCTCTGGGAATAGTTTTCGTAAGGTTTTTTTTTCACATACACCCGTAGTGTGTTTCGGTGTTCTTCGTCCTTTATTCTGGCTTCTTTTCTTCCGCGATCTGATTGTTTTAAAGTGATAGGGTGCTTTTTCAACGTTTTTACTTGCTTCTTGAGTCTTCTCGGTGGTTGACTCCTTTTATTGTATTTAATTACTCGCTTCCTTACTTTGTGTTTTGGCTTGGACCTTTTGAGTCTTTACTTGTTAAGGTTTATAGGATCGGGACCTTTATTCGTTCCTGTAGGGATGTCCGGACACGTATTTATTTTATTGGCGTTCCTACTGTTTTTCTCCTGTTGGAGTTCTGATTTCATGTCTTTCCAGATGTGTGCGCGGTTCCGCTAACTCTGCTTTGAGTATTTTCGCCTTTTTGACGAATAGTTTTTGAGTGATGATGATTTTTTTTTTTTTTTGTGTTTGAAGTTTAGCGTTTGGCCTTTTCCCGCTTCTCTTCTACCTCTATCATCAGCCCTTTCATCCTTTCTTCTCTTTGCTTTTTCAAATGTAGACATTCTTGCGTGGTATGTCTTGCTTTTCCATGAAATTCACAGAATTTACTCTCAGCCTTTTCTTCGATTGCGGTAGCTGGGGGTAGATTTGGAGACCTTTCTCTCCTTTATGTTGATGCTTCCTTGAAAGGTTTTTGCGGGTTGCGGAAACCCTGCTACCTTTCTCTTATTCTTGGTTTGTTTCTAAATCCTCATTTAAAGCTTTGCTGATACTTGACCGCAGCATGCCCTCTTGGTGCTTGTATCCATGGCCTTCTTTTCTCGAGACTTCCTGCGGCTGTTTCCCCTCTTAGGAAAGAGGTGTTTATATTCATTACTTCATTCATTGACTTTGGGGTTCTGTCATGTAACCGCTTAATCAGTTTCGGATCAGTGATCGTGTGCATGAATCCTGAGATTCTCATAACCTCCGGAGCTCCTTTTATGTCCCTGGTTTCGTCTTTAAACCTTCTAACGAAGTCTTCCGTTAACTCTCCTTCCCTTTGCTTGATGTGATGAAGTTCCACAGGATCTTTGATACACTTCTTTTTCTGGAGGAAGTTAGCCAAGAAAACCTCCTTCAGTTGTCTACTGATTATGGCGGGAGATCGTCAAATCAGACCCTAGCGGACCAAGTTAGTGTGGAGTTGAACATGTGGAACCAAGTTGGCATGGCCCATCGCTCTACCTTTGCGGCTGCCTGGAAGATTTTGAGATGATCTTCTGGGTATCCACTCCCATCATATGTTTTTACGTTGGTTGGTGTTAATACAAATAAGCCGTAAAAACGTTTATTTATATTTTACGATCTTCTAATGTTTTGTCGATAACAAACGTAAAATCATTTTAACGAAACAAATAAAATACGTAAATGGTTTGAACTAATAGTTTCTAACATATCCACATTTTCACATAAAACACTAAACAAGTATAAGTGATTTTATGATTTAATACTACATATGTACAACAACTAGTGTTTACATATTTGAGTAAAATATACACATAACTAGTATGTAGTATATTGGGTAATATAAATGGGTAGAAACTTAGGTATCATAACCCATTGGGCAAATACATTAAATGTAGTTGGGCAAATACATTAAATGCAGTTGGGTACAACAACCCAAAGCCCATGACCCATGGAGCTTGACCCATAACCCATTGCACGACATCATGCTTATATCATATATGGATAATATCCATAACCCATGGTTTTGACCCATACCCATGTGACTAGGTGCATTGCACTCAAGAGATACATTGTATCTAGCTAAAGACCCATGGATCAACCCATGACCCATGACCCATAACCAAAATACCCATGGGTAAAGAGGAGCGTCTCACGGATCCCTAGCTTTACGCTAGACGGATCCTTTGTGGAAGGGATCCGGGGAACAGTATAATTTTTCCTCTATAAATAGTGAGTCATTTCTTCATTGTTGCTCACCCCTTTCTAACATACTTTCCCCTAGAGTTAAAAACTCTCTAACTTCAGATCCAAGAGATCTATGTTTGTAGTTTTGTTTTTGTGTGATCTTCGAGGTTCCTCTTAAAGGCAAGATCACCACCTTTGAAGTCAAGCAAGCTCAAGTCCATGAGTTGCCATGCTTCCTCATCATCAAGACTACTGAAGTCTTCTTTTTTATGATTGTTTTTCTTTTCCTAAGAAGTGTTGAAGACATTTGTGAAAGGTGTCTCAAGTGTCAAGACGAAGATATTAGTGAAGGGTATCTATCGTCCATATCATAAGAACTTGTGGTAGGTGCTTAGAAGTCAAGACTAGAAGCATTATTGAAGGGTGCTTAGAAGTCAAGACACAAGACATTAGTAAAGGGTGTCTTGAAGATCTAGTTAAAGGCATTAGTGAAAGGTGCCTTAGATGTACATTCGATATGGTGTGTTTCGATGTACAAGATAGATTAGTACTAGATCCAAGGATATTGATATCCTTGATGATGTTGTAAAGGAGTTGATCTCCTTTGGGATTAGTCGTTGGTGTAGTGTTGGGTAGTAGTCCCTCCATTGCAATGGAACTAGGTGCTTAGCCTAGTACCTTATAAAGGGTAGGCGACGTTGTGTAGGTATGGTTCACCTTGGTGTGAAATAACTCGGTACTTAGCCTAGTACCTTATAAGGGGTAGGCGACGTTGTGTAGGTGTGGTTCACCTTGGAGTGAAAGAACCCGGTGGTTAGCCTAGCACCGGAAAAAGGGTAGGCGATGTTGTGAAGGCTTCTCCGCCATAAGGAGATTGGTGTAGTGTTTACGAACTCTCGAGTAGGTGACTCGGAGAGTGGAGTAGGGCAAGGAAGGTGTCCTTGTAGCCGAACCACTATAAATACTTGCGTTGTGATTTTGTGCTTCTTACTCTTATCTTTCATTACATACGTTTATATGTTTGTTTATCAACATCCAACACACACATCCAAATAGATTGACATAAGTCGATCTAAATAGTTTAAAAGGAAGTTTTAATTGGCAAAACTATTCAACCCCCCCCCCTTCTAGTTTTCCACAATTGGTACCAGAGCTTCGTTACCAAGTTTCTTGAAGTATATTGTACTTTAGAAACTTGATACGATCCATAGTTAATTGAAAACTACAAAGAAGGTTTTTCATAAAAACAAACACCATGTCTTTTAAAACTCTTTGTTTAGATGTTGATTAGATGACAACATTTCTTATTAGTTATTTCCTATTTAAAATCCACTAATCTTCTATGTCATGTTGATTAGTCAAAGCTCATACCCACCAAGCTATAGGAATAGCTTGGTAACAAGAATACCTTCTTTAAGAAGGTATCTTAAACACAAAGGAGCCGGAATCGTTTAAGTGACATTTGCTGTGTCATTTGTAAAGACATTCCTAAGTGCGCTGGAGGTATGATTTTCTTGATAATTAAGTATGCCTATTTAGGTATTTAGATGATTATCTTTTGTGCATATACATGTATTACACGAAGCTTCATTAGGAAGCCTTTTTCTCACATACATGTTATTTTTCGCGTCTAAAGTCGTGATATACAAAACTTGTGTTTTATTTCTTTTAATCCAATAATAAAACAAAATACAAATTTCAAAAATTCTCCTTCCCCATAAATAAACCACTCGACGCCCACTTTATCAAATCCCCACTTTTTCAAATCTTCCAATTTCAAAAATTCCCTCACTCAAAACTTCATCCTCCTCTCCATTTCATCTCAACCGAAACCAATAAGAATCGTCTTCAACATGGTTTACATCGCCCTCGTGCTCATCGCACTTGTGTTCCCTATGATGAAGTTCACATACGGAGACATATACTTTGTGTTGTTAATCTACATTGGGTTATATACCTAATCTTTTGTATCATCCTTAGCATTGAAATGAAATATTACTAATAATCTAGTTTATCTAGGTTATTGTCATAATGTGTTTATAATTTCCTTTTACTTTTTCGTGAAACATTAGAAGTCATGTATGCATGCTAAAAGAAAAATGTGGGCTAAAACACTTATCTTTGTATAAAACTATGAGATCTAAAAACCTATGTTTTTCATCATAAAATATATTTCTGTAACTACAGATCCACGGATCCCGGCAAATGTACTAGCCGGACCCCTTTTCAAAGGGAACTGTGGGAACCGTCCTACTGGAGAACAGTTTTTCATGCAAATTAAAAACCACTTTTCTTCTAAAAGTAATACTCCACTAGAATGTCAAAACCATAAGTGAGTTAAGTGTCATTGTTGGTAAAAAAAAAAAAAAAACATTGTTAATAAAAATCTAGTATAAACGTTAGATAATCATTGGTTGACCACAAACATCACTTTCTATTAACTCATCATTTCTATAGATTCAACTATGACGCATGAATATATGTGTTTGATTTTTCACTCACTAGCGTCTACACTCCGAACATCTCCCTTGAGCCCAACACACCTGGCAATCATGTCCGTGGGTTCAATAATCTCGAAAATCGTCACTTCCACGAAGGACGTATTGTAGACACCTCTCTACAATTCGAAGAAGGTATCAATACCTCCTTCCGAGCCATAGGACTAGAATGTCTTCTTGAAATCAACGAGAAGATATGTCCAAGGTTCATAATGGAATTCTTCCGTCAAGTTGAACTCGTTCGTAACGAGGATCGCTCTCTATCTCTTTGGTTTTATATCAAAAACCAAAAGTTTACTTTAACCCTTGGGCATTTTGCTCACATCCTCCGAATTCCAAATCATGGACAACGTGCCTTCACCGAAGATTGGTCTCTTGATTCTCTCTTCAACTTTCGTGAATAAAATAGTCCATATTGTTCACACATACCCTCCCCGGAAGATTTACATCGCATAATATGCAAACCTCGACCATGTTACTCCGATCCAAACATTATCTTCACACGGGATATCCGAGAAGAGTACAAGCCCCTTGCACTCATCCTACGTGATAATGTTTGGAGTCTTAGGGGAAATAGAGAAATCCTTCCCGCTTGTTGTGCTCACATAATGTATTGTTTGCTAACACAACAACCATACAATCTCGCCTACTTCTTCGCAAGGCGAATTGTAAATCTTCAAAGCTCCAAGAATAAACTCATCCCTTATGGAATGTTCTTGACGCGCCTTTATCATAACGTTATGCACTTTCATCCTCAATTTCAAAGTCCGTTGTACGTACTTGTGAACAAGATGATGGAAACGCTAAACATATCTCTCATATAGACTTTCTTCATTCTTGATTCCACCAACACTCATAAACCACGTGATGATCCTTCTAGCGAAAACGCTCAATAGGATCAATCCTTTTGTACTCGTGCTTTATCAATGTAATCCAACTTCTCTCATGAAATAAAATATCTTACATTTGATATCTTAGTGTTAGAACCCCTTTAAACTAACCTTGGAATATAATGCATTGTCAAGATCATTGCATACCTTTAGTAAAGGTTCTGCTTAGCAGATGGACGGATCCCAAAGTTTGTACTAGACGGATCCCTACATTTAGGGAACCGTGGGATCCGGCAAACAGAAAATGCAATTGCAAGCATTGTATTTCAAACATATCCTTAGAACACCTCACACTAAGCTAAACATAGTGTCTTAAGGCAAATTAAGCCCTTATCAAGTTAAGTAGATCCTTTCTACTCACACATAACTCACCTAGATCACACTCAAAGACGTTTGTAGATCTATCGTTTCATCTTAATCCATTACTCTTCCGCTCTTAAGTTACACATCATTTTTCACATGATCCCTCACATCTAAACGTTGGAAACCTCTTATAGCAAAATTGATCATAATCATCCTTACGACAAAATTGGTCAAAATTGATCAAATCCTAGTTTTTCCATCTTAAGCCTCTAGGATATTTTCCAAAGGATTAATCTGAGTCACTATCTGATCTCTAGGATCATTTAGCTTCTCTTGACACTCTCAAAATATTTAGTGTCATCCTTGTTCATTCATTGGTACTCATGAAAGTTCCAATTTCTTCCATAAAAGGCAATCATTAGCTACATCACTCATTACCTTCAAGTACTCAAGCACCCCTTCATTTAAAACACTTAGGAGAACTGAAACACTCAAGATGGTATAGATCTTAGACATTAGAAACATCATTTTTATTCTTTCATAACTGCTGAGAGCTGGATCCCTAGGATTAGCCTAGACGGATCCCTCTGAGGAGGGAACCGTGGGATCCGGATGACAGATTATGTCAAGCCTTGCTAAAACAATCATTTCAACTCAACTTTCTAACTCAACCACTCCATCTCATCTTAAATGAGTTCCTAGATTAGTACAAACTCTGAAGTTGACTCTTGTGCATGTTAATCATCACATTCCAATGAATTTTAGTGGCTTAAGGCTTAAATGCACTTGCCAAATCTCTTGCTTTATAAACCACATTGTTAGGACTTTCATAGTCATCACCTTCATCCTAATTTTCAGCAGTTAAGAAACCCATACAAACTTCTTGAAATCATCTCATCATGAGGAAAACTCCAAATAGTAACTTATCCACCAAAGAACCACCCAAGAAAATTGCCCGTGTTGTATACGAAATTTCTTCAACCGAATCATCTCCGGCCAAGACAACAAATGGAAGGATCTCTTCTCAACCAATCAAACCAATTCCTAAAAGGATAGTACCCACAAAACTACCTATGTCAAACACCACCATACCTCCTAGGCCAAACAATATCATCTCCACTAAACCATCACCATTGGTTCCTAGAGCTATCTCTTTTACATCTCCACTATCATCACCACACCTCTATAATTTAGAGGATTTGCCTCCTAGGCCGTCTCATCCTCCTCCGCCGACAACATTCCCCTCATTAGGAGGAATAATGGTACAAAATCAAGGTGTTGAGTCAACACTAGCTCCGGCTTCCTTTTCGCCGTTTCCATCAAATAATCCCATTTGGATTATGAGAAATCATCAAAGTCAACCACCCGACCATATGGAAGTTGACACTTCTCTACCACCACCATCATTCTTGGTCGAGCCATTCTCAAATGCGCCTCCACCAATCCCTCCGTATTTTGAAGCTCCACAAGCCGCTTCACTTGATCCTTCGCATCAAGCCATTTCATTTCTTCCACCGCCACTACCTAGCCATGACAAAGATTGTTATCATTGTCAACATGTTGAAAGTTTGATACATGAAGTATGAGAAGACCAACGTTTCATGTTCTATCATCTCCTCGAACGTTTCGACGAGATTAAACCTAAACAAAACTTGAGCTAGAAGATTTTAGTGGTGTCCTAGCATCAAGCGATAGTTGGTCTAGAAATTCCTAGTCATGTATTTTTTATTTTCTTAGTTTTTAGAGTCATGTACATCATAACTCTAGTTTTATTAAATGAAATTACATGCTACTTGCTATATTTCTGAGTATATGATTACGTTGTATTCATATCTCACTTCTGTGATAACATTATTTGTTATACCACCATTTGCTGAATTTATTCATCAGCCTGACGGATCCCTCTAATTTGCCTAGACGGATCCCTACTAGGAGGGAACCGTGGGATCCGTGATACAATAAACTATTCTTTCTACTAACTTGGACCACATTTGCAGGAAATTTTGAATTGTACTTGCTTTCTAACCTTTGTTTTGTAGTTATTCAATCTACACTTGAAGACTTTGACACCCTAAAGCTAGGGGAGCTTTGTGTCAAAGCAATATATTGCAAATTACTTGCAATATTAGGATTACATTTCTTGACATCCCCTTGCAAAATTGCAATCATCAAGGGGGAGCACATTCGTCACTTAGACGAAATCTTTTGCAAACTTAGTTGCAAACAAACTAGCTTAGTATTACCTTCTTGACGCCCTTACATAGGGATGGACTCGTCAAGGGGGAGTAAAGACGAGATCCTTTCACGTTACTTTCATTTTTTATTTCTTTCACATGTTAAAACAATGTTTTCTTTCGAAGCTCTTTTTGTTTCGACAAAAAGGGGAGAAGAAAGTAAAAACTACAAATTCAAACTTTTACGAATTTTAGCTTTTCCTTAAAATAATTTTATGTTTTGTCATCAACAAAAAGGGGGAGATTGTTAATACAAATAATCCGTAAAAATGTTTATTTATATTTTACGATCTTCTAATGTTTTGTCGATAACAAACGTAAAATCATTTTAACGAAAAAAATAAAATAAATAAATGGTTTGAACTAATAGTTTCTAACATATTCACATTTCCACATAAAATACTAAAACAAGTATAAGTGATTTTACGATTTAATACTACATATGTACAACAACTAGTGTTTACATATTTGAGTAAAATATACACATAACTAGTATGTAGTATATTGTGTAATATAAATGGGTAGAAACTTAAGTATCATAACCCATTGGGCAAATACATTGAATGTAGTTGGGTACAACCCAAAGCCCATGACCCATGGAGCTTGACCCATAACCCATTGCATGACATCATGCTTATATCATATATGGATAATATCCATAACCCATGGTTTTGACCCATACCCATGTGACTAGGTGCATTGCACTCAAGAGATACATTGTATCTAGATAAAGACCCATGGATCAATCCATGACCCATGACCCATAACCAAAATACCCATGGATAAAGAGGAGCGTCCCACGGATCCCTAGCTTTACGCTAGACGGATCCCTTGTGGAAGGGATCCGGGGAACAGTAGAATTTTTCCTCTATAAATAGTGAGTCATTTCTTCATTGTTGCTCACCCCTTTCTAACATACTTTCCCCTAGAGTTAAAAACTCTCTAACCTCAGATCCAAGAGATCTATGTTTGTAGTTTTGTTTTTTTGTGATCTTCTAGGTTCCTCTTAAAGGCAAGATCACCACCTTTGAAGTCAAGCAAGCTCAAGTCCATGAGTTGCCATGCTTCATCATCATCAAGACTACTGAAGTCTTCTTGTTGAGGATTGTTTTTCTTTTCCTAAGAAGTGTTGAAGACATTTGTGAAAGGTGTCACAAGTGTCAAGACGAAGATATTAGTGAAGACTAGAAGCATTATTGAAGGGTGCTTAGAAGTCAAGACACAAGACATTAGTGAAGGGTGTCTTGAAGATCTAGTTAAAGGCATTAGTGAAAGGTGCCTTAGATGTACATTCGATATGGTGTGTTTCGATGTACAAGATACATTAGTACTAGATCCAAGGATATTGATATCCTTGATGATGTTGTAAAGGAGTTGATCTCCTTTGGGATTAGTCGTTGGTGTAGTGTTGGGTAGTAGTTCCTCCATTGCAATGGAACTAGGTGCTTAGCCTAGTACCTAATAAAGGGTAGGCGATGTTGTGTAGGTGTGGTTCACCTTGGTGTGAAAGAACTAGGTACTTAGCCTAGTACCTTATAAAGGGTAGGCGACGTTGTGTAGGTGTGGTTCACCTTAGAGTGAAAGAACCCGGTGGTTAGGCTAGCACCGGAAAAAGGGTAGGCGACGTTGTGAAGGCTTCTCTGCCATAAGGAGATTGGTTTAGTGTTTACGAACTCTCGAGTAGGTGACTCGAGGAGTGGAGTAGGGCAAGGAAGGTGTCCTTGTAGCCGAACCACTAATAATACTCGCGTTGTGGTTTTATGCTTCTTACTCTTATCTTTCATTACATACCTTTATATGTTTGTTTATCAACATCCAACACACACATCCAAATAGATTGACATAAGTCGATCTAAATAGTTTAAAAGGAAGTTTTAATTGGCAAAACTATTCAACCCCCCCTTCTAGTTTTCCACAGTTGCCCACTTTCCGCGACTGCGTCCTTTTGGTTCCGTGCCCTCTGAATTCTGGCCTTACCAGTTGTGATTGAGAGTCTCGGTAGCTGCTCTCTTTTTTTCTTTTAGCGACATGGCGGACTGGTCGTCTGGGGTCTTTGGAGTACACGGAGATACTTTCTTCTTTGTTTCCCAGCCGGTGGAACACACTTTTGTGCATCCTTTTGAACACTGTTTCCCGTTCGTCTTCTTTCCTTTTAGGTGACCTAGACCGGGCACGTCTTCGACCGCTGCCATTCTGCGTATTCCGCCACTTCATTGACTCGAGTTTTTCCGCAAGTCTCTTCTTCCCGTTGGCATTTCTGATACGAGTTGTCGGTGTTTTTACCGCTTTGGCTCTTTCTTCCCGTTTTCGAACTTTCTCTGTCACAATAGGTAATATCTGATCGAAGTACTTGTCACAATACTTTCAGAGGGCTGCGTCGGACGCAGGCCCCTCAAGATCTGTCGAAGTTGTGTGATTTTCTATTTCCGCTGTACTCCACAATGTGGAAACAAGAGCGGGAGTTGATTCGGACCGAGTGCTCATGGTGAGTATTTTCCGAAAGGCAGTTGTGTACTGCGTCCCACGGATGGCACCAACTTGCTAGTACAAAAAGTGTGACGGGTTGTAATGGGTGTTAGTGTAGCTCGTTGGATTGGGCTAACAAGCTACTGGTGGGCTGATCTTGTACTAATCCAAGTATTTTGATTGAGTTCCCTGCGCAAGAAGAGTAAACTGTTAGCCTTACCGTGGGGACGGACCTCACGATTAGACTCCGACGCGAGAGTAAGTACACATTCTTGTCAGAGAAAGTAAGAGTGTGTGTGTAATTATGAGAGAGAAAATTATACCTTGTATGAGGATTAGAGCCCCTTTTATTGGCGAGGCTTACCGCTAGGGTTTCCTAGTTACTCACATATAGTAGTTAGTTGCCGGAGCCGGACCCTTGTCAAACAAGGTCCCGTGTTAATCGCGCATGCGGACACAGGATGCCCTTAGCGGCCGGAGGTTCAGTCTGCTAAGTATCCTGCGTGCGTCTTTTAGCCTGGACTATAGCCAATTTCGTTATTGGACTTACTATTGGCCCAGTGTTCGTAGTTATTCTTATTGTTGGGCCTGGGCCCAGTATGTGTATGGTACGGATTAGGCCCAGTGGGCCTGTTATACGTATTATACGTCATCAAATTGGAACAAGAAAAACCCATTATTAAGCATAACCCTTTGTAAACCAAACTTCGCCCATGTATTACTAACGTAATTTTCAACTATTGGAAAAGCGAGTCACTTTCCAATGAAATAACCATACAAAGTATTAGCGAACCTAGAGCTTACCTCATTTATAGCTTCCAAAGGAATTGTGACATTAGCACTAGAAACACAATTTTCGTTTCTCATCTCCGAAATCTTAACGGTCTTCTTGGGAGTTTTATCCTTAAACATATCCGCAAAAGAGATGGGAATAGAACCTGTATGAGTCCTCTTTTTTTGCACATTCGTAGAAGAGCTAGTTCCATCAGCAGGAACATTACTCTTGTCCCTATCATTTGAAACCAAACCAGCCCCATCATTCAGAATCTGACCCTCCTTGCTACACTTGTGATCAATCGAACAACTCTTTAAGAACCCTTTTTCCATCCCTCCTTAACCCACTACCGAAACAACAACTGACAACAAATAACCAACAACGAACAACATATGCAAAACGAACAGAGAGTAATTGAAACCCTAACTAATCGTTAGAGTTTAAACAAACACAGCAAAACCCTAACCGTCCTCCATCATAACTGATTACTGATTAAAGATAAGAATTATGTATGCAGTAATTGCATATCCAATAAAACTCTCGGATATCCCAGCCAATCGAAACCCTAAAAGTAAGCCTTAATTAAACGCAGCCACCAGATAACGAGTTACCAGGTTTATGAGTCAGTTATAGGTTTAATCGAACAGATTCTAAGGTTAAGACTATTGATAATCAAATAAGAACCGATTTCCAAAACCCTAGCAAAAACGTTCACCCAAAAACCACAAAACTGGATAGACAAACAGCAAGATTGATCAAGATAATGAAAAACACGAATGTTTAGCACTCTCTTACACAATTTGCTGAAAGAAAACACAAGATTTAGGCTGAATTAGGTGAAGATCGATTGGCAGTATTAGGGTTTAGAAATCGCCCCCAAGGCCTTTTCTAACACTATGTGAGTGACTTATCAATCAAGAGTTTGTGGGTTCAAGTATTATTAGCGATACTGTGAGGTACTATGTGTAAGATAAGAGGTATATGAGTATAAAACATTTTCGTTTTAAAAATAAAATAAAATGAAGGATAAATACACAAAACTGGTGTAAACATATACATAAACAAGTTAAATTTTTTGTCTTGTGATATATTACTCTGTATCTGACGCAAGCCGTGGAAGAGAATTATGATATACCTTAACCCAAATGTGATAAACGAGGAAGAAACCTCACAAGAGTATAAAACCCTGAAACAAAGGTTTATTAATAATTTAGAAATGTTTTACAATGAATATAAGCCCTAGATATTTTGGGAACGATTAATTGGCAAATCTCCTAAATAGACTAAAAACAAAGTTAAAATAATCCTGAACAATACCTAAAACTGTTCACTTAACACTCTGTTTTAAAAATCATCTATGTGAACCGATTGAGCTGGTTTCAACAGGTTCACCTAGATTTCTATTTTTACCCTTAAGTCTTCTATTCTTTCCCCGTTTCCAATGCTCCATTTGCTTCAAATACCCTTCGACAAGTTTCTGTATCATGTCCTCATCACTATCTCTTAAATTTATCAATAAAAATGTGTAATAAAAACAACTGTCCTTCAACAAACAAAGTTTACATTCTGCCCCTCTTCGTTTATTGCATCAGTTCCAAAAATACAAGACCCACTTCATATCAAAGATTATAGACCCATAAGGCTTACTGTGTGTCAATACAAAGTCATTGCTAAAGTACTAGAAAATAGACTTTTTAAAGTTGTTAATTCGGTGGTTAGTGAAGTTCATACGACTTACATAAAAGGGAGACAAATAGTTGACGAGCCTTTAATGGTTAACGAGATCATATCTTGGACAACTAAAAGACAACAAAAGTTATTCATACTTAAGGTCGACTTTGAAAAGGCCTTTAACTCTTTTGATTAGAAGCTCTTGGATCATGTTATGGAACAAATGGGTTTTAGCGATAAATGGAGGAAATGGATTAACGGTTGTCTTGATTCGGGTTTTAGTTCTGTCCTTGTTAATAGATCAACAACCAAAGAATTTAAAGTTCAAAAGGGCATGCGCCAAGGTGACCCGTTATCCCAATTTTTATCCATAATTGCGGTTGAAACACTTAATATTTCTCTCTAACTTGCCAAGGAAAGAAATTTTTTTGAAGGGGTTGAAGTAGGGCAAAACAATATTGACATCTCGCATTTTCAATTTGCGGATGACGGTCTTATAATAGGGAAATGGCTCTTGAAAACGTCAAAAACCTTTGTTGCATACTAAGGTGCTTTCAAATGGCATCCAGAATAAAAGTTAACTTTATAAAAAGCAAATTCTTTGAGATTGGGTTGAACAACATGGAAGTTCAAAACTTCGCTTCAACCCTCAAACTTCTATCAATGACTCTCCCATGCACCAATCTTGGTCTCCCCATATGTTCAAACATGAAACATACATATAATTGGCAACCCATCATTGATAAATTTCACAAATGCCTTACATTATGGAAAGCAAAAAATGTATCTTATGGTGGTAGGCTCACACTTATTAAATCAATACTTGGGGTACTTGGCACTTATTTTTTCTCTCTCTTTTTAATGCCTCCAAAAGTGTGATTATCACCTTGAGAAAACTAGAATATGGTGGCTCATTGGATTGGGTTTCATGGAAAAAAGTTTGGTCTCTGAAATCTTGTGGTGGTGTCAGAATTTGTAGCCTTCTAGCTTTAAACCTTGCTATGTTGGTCAAATGATGGTGGCGTTTTCATTCGAAAACTAACTCTCTTTGGAAGAAAAAACCATTGGGTCCATTTATGGTGTTCATGGTGGTCTTGACCTAGAAGCTCAACCGCAATGTCGATTAATGCCAAGCCCTTGGAACTCAATAATTGGCTTACGTACGTCTCTCCTATGTTTGAATATTAACTTGGACTCGATTTTTGTTTGTAAAGTGGGTAATGGTGCTTCATTTGAACTTTAGGAGGAAACTTGGCATGTGAATACTTCTTTCAAAGATATTTATCCAAGACTATACGCACTGAAATCTTCAAAATCTAGCAACATTAATGAAAGGTGTAACAACGCAAATGATCTTTTCCTAGATCATGGTTTTGGAGGAGTCCTCTCAGATCAGGGCTAGAGATTGAACACCTTGTGGGCCTTACAAACCTTCTGCTCACCTTTGACATAACAAACTGCCCAGATTCATAGGTATGCTCCATTGAAAACAATAAACTCTATCGTGTTTCTGCCATGAGGAAGGTAATTGAAGGTTGTATTCTAGAATTCGGTGTTGATAATATTAGATGGAACAAATCAGTTCCTTAAAATTATCATCCATTCTTGGCGTTTGAGTAACAATTGGCTACCTACTCGAATCAATTTAGATGCACGTGGAATCGATCTACATTCGGTTCGTTGTCCGATTTGTGATGAAGATGTGGAAATGTATCAACACTTGTTCATTGACTGCATTGTTGCGTCTCGTTTATGGTCTATGATTAGCAAATTGGTGGAGAATTGATGACTTCCCAAAGGATCTTTCTAATCTTATTACTTGGGGCGAAACGGCTAATCTACAACAATCCTTAAAGGTATGTTTTGATGCAGTTATCCAAACCACATTATGGGTTATTTGGAGGTTCAGAAACCGGATTTACTTCGATGCAAAACCTCCAAGGAAGGACACTCGTGTAGGTGAGATCAAAATATTATCTCATTTACGGATTAAACATAGGAATAGGAAATTCAATCCTAACTGGATTGAATGGATTTGTGATCCAAAAAACGCTTGTAATGTTTTTTTGTAATTCTTTTCTCTCGAATTTTGCTACTGTTTTTTTATATTCAAAAAAACATTGCAATTGTAGCACATTAAAGCACAAAAATATCTAATCATCTTAAAGTACAACAACAACAATATACATTCATGTTACAGCTGTTTACGCAAGAGGTAGGATGAAAAGAGTCATACCATTAGGACATGAAGGCTGCTTCCAAAAAACTTCGTCAAATGTATGTGTGAGAGTGTATAATTTTCACCACGCTTATAATTATATATAGTTTGTAGCAACAAGGAATTTCCACCGCGCTATATGGTTGGCCTTATATAATTTGCTTAGCTAAAACAAACAGAGACATAGAAAACCAAATTAATAGAAATATATTTTTTTTATCAAACACAATGCAAGATAATCTTGATGGGTTAAGTATTAGGCGGGTCAACCCGGTTCAGAAACAACCTGGATAAGATGTGAGCCAAAAGACACAAATAAAGGGAATTTATTTGGTTTTACTGCCCATTACCAATAACGGTTTTGTTATGCCTTTAATCCTTGTTTTCTTTAGTCTTTATGTTAGTTTAATAGTTTTGTCGGTTTCATGTTTAAGTAGTAGTCTTTCTTAGCTATAAATAGATTTCAAATCATTGTAATGAATATGTGTAATCAGTTTCTTCCATATTGAAGTAATATACACACATCAGTAACCAAAACCAATATATCAATTCTCTTTGTTGTTTTGATTGGTGTTTTCGGGTGTGGGTTCGGGTTTAGGGGAGGGATTCATAACCAAAATTTGGTATCAGAGCTTGGGCTCGTGAAGACAGGGTCGCTTTGAGATTCATATTTCGAAAGGGATGAGCCTTCGGGTTCGGGGTTGCCATCGCAGCGGAAGCGGGGACAACAGGGGTTGTTTTGAGAGTGTTTTACAGCAGAAGACGGAGACCGTAAGGTGTTTCGAGATTACCGTTATCGTGGGGGAGACGAGGAGTACCGTTCAAGACGACGGGTGCG
Organism: Chrysanthemum makinoi; assembly: GCA_910596185.1. NCBI lineage: Eukaryota > Viridiplantae > Streptophyta > Magnoliopsida > Asterales > Asteraceae > Chrysanthemum > Chrysanthemum makinoi. The sequence goes on from OU343223.1 coordinate 43,581,692, forward strand.
ATCGGTGACGTACATTGGCGGTCCGTAGCTATTAAATATGATCAAAGGGTTGTGATCAATTACGGCGGTAGGTTATAGATCAATGGAAAATGGAGAGATTAACCAGTTCGTAGCATAAACGGACAGGAAGAGTCGGGAAAAGCAGGTAGCTTTGATTCGGTTTGTTTAGCGGGTGAAAGAAAATGGTAGAAGCGGGTGGTTTTGTTTTCTTGATCCGTGGAATAATGCTATCGTGTCACATAAGTGTTATGAGCAAACGGGTTATGTGTGGTGACAAACAACAGTCGGGCGGTAGGGGACTTTGGACGTGACCAAGGTAGAGGTCGTAAGTCAGGGAAAAGTCGGGAACAATGGAGAATCAACATGGTGTGAACATTATGGTGTTGGAAGTTCAAGCCGAGATGTAAATGAACGTGACCAACAGGATGCCATGTTACATGTTACATGTGTTAATCGAAAGGGGTTGAAAGAAGACTTTGGATGTGACCGAGGTGAAGGTCGGTGCCCGGGAAAGGTCTTGAACGAGAAAGAGAATTGTTGAAGAGGTTCGGGTCAAGATCATCAAGATTACGGGGGTGAATGTAAGATAATTTTGATGGGTTAAGTATCGGGCGGGTCAACCCGGTTAGGAAACAACCTGGATAAGATGTGAGCCAAAAGACAAAAATAAAGGGAATTTATTTGCTTTTACTGCCCTTTACCAATAACGGTTTTGTTATGCCTTTAATCCTTGTTTTCATGTTTAAGTAAGTTTAATAGTTTTGTCGGTTTCATGTTTAAGTAGTAGTCTTTCTTAGCTATAAATAGATATCAAATCATTGTAATGAATATGTGTAATCAGTTTCTTCCATATTGAAGTAATATACACACATCGGAAACCAAAACCAGTATATCAATTCTCTTTGTTGTTTTGATTGGTGTTTTCGGGTGTGGGTTCTGGTTTGGGGGAGGGACTCGTAACCAACACACAAAAGAAATATCACAAATTTTGAGAGAAAAAAAAAAAAGCAAAAAGTAAGTGATAAATCGTTTATCAATAAATAAATATGTAATAACTTGATAATGTTCAATGTAGTATTACGTGCCTAACTATAATAATACAGCTTTGAAATCACGCATGAATGGAATAAGTACGTTGCCAACATATCCTAATCTCTTTTCTTGATTCGTAAGTGCACTGACTACTTATGTACGTTCATGTATTCTCTCATTTGTTTGCACCTTTCATAATTCTGAAAAATCATCATAAAATTAAGGTGAAAAACAATGGGCAGCAATAATCATAACGCGGACAAAGGACTCTTCTCCCATTATGCTGGTGGCGGACATTATCCTCCATATCCACCCGTAGCGTACCCTTACCCTCCTCCTGTAGGGTATCCTCATAGCGGTTATTCTTCTCATGGTGGATATCCGCCACATGCGTATCCTTCACATGGTGCTTATCCTCCAACAGCCTATCCCGCTTCATCAACTCACTGTTATTCAGGTTAAGTAGCTCTATGATCACCGTTATCTTTATCCGTACTTCAATATTTGAGTTGTAATATTGTTTTACAGCTTAGGTATATATAGTTCCCAATTTTCATCTTTTCTTTTCTAGTTTGAATACTCGGTTATTTTACATGTAAACAGGCCGGTGACTAAACGTACAGTAATTGCTTATGTAGGTCACTTAACGAATTAGTTTTTTGTCACATAATTTATTGGTCACCTTAAGTTTTGGTATCCTAATTAATAACAGGTTAGAATAATAAAAAGCAAGGATTCTACAAAAATAAAATATGAAATATGGTTCTTTTGTAAAATCTTGTATAGGGCACGGAGGTCACAAACATGGAATGGGAACATTTCTTGCCGGAGGTGCAGCAGCTGTGGCAGCTTCATATGGAGCTCACCATATGCCTCATCATGGCTACGGGTCATATGGTTACGGATACCACAGCCATCATCATCACCATGGAAAACATAAGCACTACAAATTCAAGCGTGCGAAGTTTGGCAAGAGATGGAAGCATGGAGGATTTTATGGGAGGCACAAAATGTGGAAATGAATCAATGATAGATCATTCTGTATTTGCTATGTGTATGTGGTACCTAAATAAATTAAACCGTCTTACTCTGAAGGTATTTAAATTATGTTCACTTGGTGTTTCGTTATCAAAATAGTACTTCATATCATTGTATTCAGATCTAGACGCTTGGTTTTCTTGTTTGCTATGCTATGTAAACATCGATCCTCAACTATAACAGTATGTGTTCGAGAACTTTTTAGACAATACTGAGAGCTACTGATGTTTGAATGTATACGTTCATTAGTTGTCTTGGTAGTTGCTAACTTGCTACAAATACGCTAATAGAGTGACCCATTTGGCCATTTATCGATTGGGCAAATTTGCTATAACTAATGGGCTTAGGTAGACAAGAGATCCACTTGTACTCTTACTATGGGTTATATCTAGTTAGGCATTATCTAAACTATAAATCATATATATCCTTAGCCAAATCCAAACCTCATTTTTAAGATTCAGTCACTCCAAACCTAGCCTCACCATCTACTTTCAACATTCAAAAATTTGACAGTTCTCTGAATGCATTTCCCTCTTCTTTATACACATACACTCTTCTTCTAAAAACTACAAAACAATAAATCAACATCTATCGTAAAAAAAACAACGAAAATTAATTGTGACGGGTATGATGCTGTTAGAGTATCATGGAGCTTCATAGACGATGTTAATGGTGACATGAAAGACATGGAATTTATACACATAAACATTCATTTTAGCACCAACTTTGTAGCCAATTATACCATGTTAAATATGTTGTAGAATATCTGAATAAAAATATGACTCCATAGCTTTGGAGATGCTCTTAGTATGTACAATTGTTAGTTATCGTGCAAAATCAGGCAACATATGGTAATTGCTTGTGTGTTTGCTAGGCGACGCCCTACCCTATGGTTCAATGCCAACTTAATTTAAGCCTTAACAACTAACTTGGTTTAAACAATTTTATTACAATGATAATGTGGATATTCATCAAGAATATTTTGTGTACTTTCAAGCACTGAAGATTAACTTTTCTTGTTCAGATAGAGTTTGCCACATCATATATATCCTTCAAATGTAAGAGCGAAAAATGTTACCTCTTATTTTGTACAGTTATAAATTATGGATATATACCAAAATTTATGTATAACTGGTTTTATCCACCACCGCTACGCTATATTCTACCAGTTTAGCTTGGTCCATGAGCTAGTTTGTTAGTTGTCTGTCAATTTATTTCTTTGTTTGCATTAGTTCTTTCTGCTTGCCTTTAGTTTTATAGACAGTATGGACTGTTCCCCTAGCAGGATATGGACATGTCTGCAAATGCATTATACCTCTTTAGATGACAAATTGACATTAATGAATATATTCCTCTCATATATGGCTACCAAAAAAAAAGTGTCTGAAATTTATTAGTCTTAATTATCAGAAGGTAATAAGGTAACATACTTACAAATTACTTATGTCAAAATTTCCCTCTAGATGTTATTAGTCTGTTTAATAACTTATAAGCAATATCATTGAATGTGATCGACTCTTGTCTATTTGAGTGTTTATATAATGTGAAAGAATTAGTGCGATATATTCCATATTAGTGTAAGCATATATAATGATTGCATTGTCTAAACAATAATATGTTCGATGTCAAATCTAAGCCAAGCATGGTTGGTGCCGAAACAAAGATTGTCAGTGTCAAAGAAGCCATAATTAAACCCAAGTAAACATCGGTAATGAATAGCCAAGCAAGTTTGGTTTGTCCTCCATAAACGATACGGCCATCTTTGGCAAACAAAACGGTGTTTAAGCATGTCTTTGTGCTTAGTTTGGTACCCCTAGAATGCGACATTTGCCTAATCGGCTTCACAAACAATTAATGTTATCAATTTCAACTATGATTTTAACACACGAACAAGATTTTCCTAGGCAGTCATGATTTTCTTGTAATCTCAATGGGTTATTATAGAAGGTATATATATGATCAAAACATAACTTGTAAACATATCACATGCACAATGCTTAGTTCATAAATTGCGGATGATGTACAAGTGAGACATATTAGCCTGTTTGATAATGACCAAAGGAACAAGTGAGACATATTAGCCTGTTTGATAATGACCAAAGGAACATGTGGACACCATACTAACTGCATTTGAACATAGATACAGGGTAAAGATTGAACATAGGGTCACCAAGCATATGTTCGAGGATAAACGCAGTGAGTACTTTATACCAAGTAACGGATGACTTGGCGAGTCTTTTGAAAATTTTGAGAATCAACGGTCCATGATTCAGTTTGTATCCAAGATTTCTCATTCAACTTATATTTTTTTAGGTAAAAGGGGATCACCCTGATAAATATAACCAAAAAACGCTTAAATACAAAATAAGAGTGAGTCTCTCATCTCGGCCTATTACATGAGCATTGACCACTCAACTTATATTTTATTCAAAGAATTAGTAAATGTCAAAATATATAGGCATTTTTAATTTTTTTGTTATTTTACTTACTTTATTAAATTTCCTTATCTCAAAGAAAGAAAAACCTAATAAAATCAAGAAAGATAACTGATGTCGATGGCATGAAATTTAAACATAAAGCATGTGATGGAGATGTTATAAAAGCATTGTAAAAACAAAAAGAAATCCAAAAACAACCAAAACAAGTCACCATCTAGAGGAGTGGATTGAGAGAAGTAACATGGCCAAAGTTTCAATTTGCTTTTTTTAATTATTGTGATCCAAATTCCATCCATAAAAATTGACGGGTTCAAGTTTTATAATAGTACATATATAAACGGTGTGAAACTTTTTGTTTTTGTTTTTGGTGATGTTACATCCCATAGCAAAACTAAGAATATCCAGTGAACTTATACTCAAGAATTCTTGTTTTTTTAGATACATAGATAATTCGATAAGTTTGCCAAAAAAGAGTTCAACCTAGTCTCTAGTTGAATTTACTTTAATTAGCCTCTACGATTTTAAACTAATGTATAAGTTGGGTACCCTTAGAAGTTTATATACCTACACATTTCCTTACCTCACATGAATGTTGTTACATGTTAATTTTATTGACATTTAATTAGTTTGACCAAGGAAAATAGAAGGTTATAAGACCGGGTGTAATGGGAGGCTCTATCACCCGTGGTTGGCCTCCACCATGTGTGCTCCCATTTATGGTCAAGCCACTACGTACCATGCTTGGTGGTGCTTTTTGGCACTGGTTTGTGCACAAGTGTGTGTAATCTTTGTGTGTGTGTAAACTTTGGTGTTTTGTGTGTGTGAAAAAATGTGTTTAGTGGTCACCGTTGTGCCGGATTTGGTGATGTGATGATGATGCGTGCAATGACCATTACAGCCAACCTAGTAACCAATTCATATGATTGTTGACTTCCTATAAATTTTGCAAACAAAGTCACCAACCATTTAAACTATATGATAAGAACATTTTCCTTTCTGAAATATGTTTGCTTAACTAATATGGTTAGATACTTAGATGGAACTAGTATAATATACAAGTGACAAAAATCTCCACATGGGTTATTAGAAGATGTGCCATGCATATTAGACTTTTCGGAAATATATATGAACTTTCAAGATATGTCATTTGACAAAATGCGAAAACCAAAACCTTGGTTGTCGCTGACATGGAAGCTTTGGCGAAGGTCTTCCTCTTCTACATCGTGCACCCTTATAAATTCCTGGAGGACATGGAATAATTAAGTTTTGTAATGCTTTAAAGCGATCACTGTTTTGTTGAAGAACAATCAATTTTAGTATTCGGTGATCATGAGATTTTTGGCACTCGTTTTGGCCTCAATCAAACAAGTTAAGCTTGATTAAATGCGCGCCCAAAGCGCTACCTTGAATGTAAATTACACGACAATTTCTGCGGAACAAACACACGAGTTCTCTCACAATAAATACATGAAACACATAACACAACATATGTCTCTTTACTTTCGCTAAATTGTCGCAAATGTTTGCAAGTTTAGTCACATGAAAGCTTTCTTTGATGTGATGGTTTGACCATATATGATGCTTTCAACCATAATGACCGTTGGTTTGTTAAAATATGTCTGGTGTTTGAATCATACTCACATGCCAATAAGCTAGCTTGCTGTTGGATCATCTAGGGTATCTATACGGTTATTAACCTTTTCGTTTTGATCATAATCTGGTAGCAATAATGATATAACTTTCGGTTGGTACTTGGTAGTTGGTTTTTATTGTATTTTGTTGTTTATGGGGTTCTAGTCTTCGTCAAAACAAAAATAGTAATATTTGATTCCATAATTTTGTAATAAGAGACAAAATGCACATGCCAACTTGCAGCTAGATATCTGTTTATATTATTACTCTCTTTGATTCATACATTTTCTTTAACTATGTATATCTATAATTTTTCTTTAACATCTTGATGTTGACAAATATGTTTTCACGGTTATTCGATCTATTGAGCTGAGGAAGAGCATCTATTTTTTTTTTTTTTTTGAACAAAGGAAGAGCAACTTTGTTATCATACTTTTAAAAGAATTTAATTTCAACTAATTATGTCAGGTTGTTAAGTCAAAGTATCTAATCAGATGGAAAAAACTTCAAAGTGGCTATATGGCTCCACCTTACAAACAACCACAATAAACTGAATAAGGATGAAAGCTTGGTCTCACAAGAAAATCAAAATATGCCGCGGTTAGAGTTTCAACAACAGCCCAAATATCGAAACACGAAATCAAGAGCATCACATGTCGAGTACCAAGCTGCAACCACGAACAAACAAAGAAGAACAACAAACTAGCTACAAAAATTGATCTATTTGCACATGTGAAAGACAACACCCTTGAACAGTTCTTTATTAATACAAATACAACTTACATACACAAAAATGTTAAAAACTAGCTAACATGCATCTCCCATCTATTTATAGAAATGAGGGGATTGGAAGCCATGGTTGAGTTAGCTAAGGAAACTCCCTAACCAATCCTACATGAGCAGTCTATCGTGTCGCTTTTAGTGGAGTAACATTTAGTGTTAGCATTATTTATATTGGCTCAAACTCTTTTGATTGTTTTAGCATTATTAATATTGTACGCAAATTCATTATTCAGCTATGGGATTTAAAGCTTGTGTAATTCCCATAATGAGTTTGAGTACAACATAAATAATGCTAAATGATCAAACGGGTTTGGTTCAATACAAACAATGCTAACACTAAATATTAGTCCGCTAACAGCCCCCCGCGGTTGAAGTAGGAGGACGCACAATGCTCAAATTGATCAGAAATTCATCAAACAGGGCAGACAGAAGACCCTTAGTGAAAATATTGACATACTGATAACATGAGGAAACATGCAAAACGCGAAACCGGTCATGTAGCAATTGATCCCGAACTAAGTGAATGTCAATCTCGATATGCTTCGTGCGTTGATGTTGCACGAGATTGGATAATAAATTAACCGCAATGACATTATCATAATAAACAATAGCCGCATAATGTAGAGGAGGGTGAAGCTCTCAAAGAAGATTTCGTAAACAAGACGTCTCACCCACTGCATTGGCAACATCATGGTACTCAGCCTCGGCACTAGAACGAAACAGCGTGTACTGCCTCTTAGATGACCAAGACAGTAAATTATTGCCAAGGAAAACACAATAACATGAAGTAGAACAAAGAATAGTTCGGCACCCTGCCCAATCAGCATCCTGCCCAATCAGCATCTGAATAGGCAACTAGAGAAGATGTCGACGAAGAATACAGTTGAAGACCATAATCCAAAGTGTTGCAAACATAACGTAAGATCCTCTTAAGAGCAGCAAGATGAGGCTTCTGGGGATCATGCATATAGAGATAAACTTGTTGAACCGCATAAGACAAATCAGGTCTAGCGAAGGTGAGATACTGTAAAGCCCCAACAAGGCTCTTGTAAAGAGTCAGATCAAAAACCAGAGTGCCATCATCCCCCAACTTAGACTCCGTATCAACGGAGTCTTGCATGAAATTGAGCATACCAGCGCGCTCAAGAACCTCCGCTGCATACTTTTTCTAAAAAAGAAACATCCCTTGGTGGTGCGGATGATATAGATGCCCAAAAAATAGTTCAGCGAAACAAGATCAGTTATAAAAAAAACTCTTGATGTAAAGAAGCTATAATCCTTTTTAATAATGCATTGTTAGTATATAGTATTAGCATTGTTTGTATTGGGCCAAACTTGTTTGATCATTTAGCATTATTAATATTGTAGTCAAACTCATTATTTAGTTATGGGAATTATACGAGCTTATAGCTTTTACTTGTCTTTCAAAGTAAGTAATCGAGTTCGAGTTGTAGTTCTAGTCTAAACCTAATAGTTGTTACAACGTACACTTAAACTTTTAATTTATGTTTAAATTTACTCCTAATGATATCCTACAAATGCATTCTTTGTAAAAGTTGATGTGGCATAAATTTGAGTTATACTTTAATTAAGTTGCCATTTTGTGCATTTAACCTTTCGATAATGTCACATATAATGACGCTCTTCTATATAAGAAAAACGGTTTTGTTATAGATACCTTCCAATCCCAGAAGACAGTTTTTATCCCCTCTTGATGTGTTATAAAATTATTTTTTATTTTAATTTCATACTATGTTACAGTATAACTTTTTATTACTAGCCAAGTCAACTCACTATTAAATCAGGTCAAGTTTTTAATTTTAATTCCTTTCAGTTAGCACTAAACATGCTGAACACTGCTTGATGTTGAACATTGCTTGGGTGAATGGTCAGTGGACACTGATGGGTGTACGGAATTTTGCTTTCTCTATCGATCTAAACCTTTCAAAACAATCAATATAAAATAAACTCTTTTTTTTTTCCATCACACAAACAAAAACTAAAGGCTCGTTTGGTTTGTAAGTGAGTTTAGAATTGGATTTGGATTTGGGAAAGGTTTGAAAGATTGGGAAAGGTTTGAAAAAAAAATAGGAGAGAGAAAATATATTATTATATACAATTTATTAAACTTATAATAATTTTAAATAGATATAAAAAGAGAGTAATTAAATTTATTGTATTAAAATAAGTTTTTAAATTTACATTAAAGGTGGAGATTAAATCGTGGCCCATCACTATTGGAAAAAGACAACAAGATGTCAGTATATATTTTGCAAACCCGGACATCTCTCCTACATTTGTGTATGCCTTTATTTTTTGCATTCATGCCAAACCTTTGGACCCACTTTAATAAACCAAACATCATTTTTTTAATGCCAAAGTTATAAACCCATAACAAACCTGCTAACCAAACGGGCCCTAAAATATAAGGGTTTTTAATTATAACTTTAGACGGGGTGTAGATGACCAAACCCAAAAAAAAATGATACTTATTAATGTTATAGTTTGTTTTGTTTTTAATCTTGTCAACCTCTTGTTGTTGTTATACTTTATAAAATGAATAAGAAATGTTAAATTAAGGGCTAATAACCTATTAAAGTATCATACTTGTCACAAATGTCAGTTCGACGTAGCGAACAAAAAAAATAGCTCTTCTAGACATTAAACTTGAAATTCTTATCTTCCTTTGAGTAAAATAAATTTGTGATGACCATTTTACCCTTAAATTTATAAAAATTGCATCATTTGTCCCAAGTATATATTATACCACACAAATCTTCCACACAAATCAAAAAGATGATAAACTCTTATCCTCACCCACACTTATCGTCACCTAAAAAAAATCATTTTTGATGATAAATCCATTCCAAACAAATGACACCAATCTAAAAAAAAAAAAAAAAGATCCATCAAATCCAGATTTTGATCTATCCAAAACAGCAACACTCACACATACCTAAAAGAAACCAACTCAAATTCAAATACACACCAAAGAATCGTGTCAAAATCGTTATCCCATCACACCTAGAATACCAAACCTCTAAACCTTCAAATCGTGCGGTATCTCGAGCAATAGAGCCGGTGAACAACCCGTAGGGAATAGAACTGGGGTGACCTTGAAGGGAGGTAATGATAAGGTTTATGGTGAGTGAAAGAGAGAGACAACTGAGTTAGTAAATAGGTGTGAACCGGAGTTGATATTTATAATAGTTTGGGAGTATTGTCGAGAAATGGGGCTTGTGATGGTAAATGTGTTTGAATCAATGTTTGGGATTATTGTTGTGAAGTGGGTTCACTTAAGGTAAGCTTGTTCCTGAATAGGTAGGCATAAAAAATCAAAGAGTGAAAAAATCCGTGTCGGTTGCTCATATCAGTTACACAAAAACAAAAAATTGAACCTCATTCACTGAATAGGAGTTGTGAGAAATTGTGTTGTAATGAGAAGTGAGAATCATGTGAGAAGCTGAGTTGAGGTATGTTGATTACGGGTCAACTGATATTTTTGATTCAGGGGATAGTAAGTATTAGAGATATATACTCCATTTGCAACATCAGGTATAGTATAAAATGGGTTTTCGAGTTGAACCCGAGATGTGCAAAGAGCGAAAAGGATCAGGGTTATGTAAGGGATGATGGACGCAATTTTTTCCAAACGACAGGGATCACTTATGTAATTTAGCCTAGGGACGATGGATGCAATTTTCGCAAACCCACAGGGACCATTATGTAATTTGAAAGGGTAAAATGGTCATAATACTCAAAGCAAGATAAGAATTTCAAGTTTAATGTCTAGAAGAGCTATTTTTTTTGTTCGCTACGTCGAACTGACATTTGTGACAAGTATGATGCTTTAATAGGTTATTAGCCCTTAAATTAATTTAGCACAATTTGGCAAAAAAGAATCGTCTAGTTTGATTCAGATGGATGGAGTAGGACACAAGCATTGACAGTAAATTTAAATGATTACGTGAAATGTATACAAAATCTCTTGATAACAGTGTGAGATCGATCTCTCTCACTCACCATAGATGTACACTCACAAAGAGGCAGATACATACGTTTTACCATTATTGGTGCTAAATCAAATGTATTGGGTCTATTGTCATATACATATATAATGTTCAAAAAGTAATAGTATCTTTAGAAATAAATAAATAAATAAAATAACATGAGAGAAATAAAATTGTTGAACCTAAAGACCTTGATAGATCTTAGAGCACTCGTAAATCGTTAGTAATGCTTATGTAATCACAAACACACTAAAAGACAGTCTCTATAACTTGTATTCAAGCGGAAATTAAACACAAGAACAAACACAAATAACTAAGAACTCTTCGATCCTCTATGGATCTTTTAATAATACTAAAACTTTATTTTTCAACTCGTACATAACTCATACTATTGTGTTCCTTTTATAGATAAGGAACCTCAACCCGTTTCCCAAGAAACGTATAAACATAAAACTAAATAAGATATACAATATCACTTCCTAATAAAGCTCATGCATATCCTAACTAACTATAGAATACGCGGAATATCTATATCCGCAGAAACCAACTACACGGTTTTATTACTTCGGTAGAATTACTTCTTCAGCAGAATCCTTGCACTTCAGCAGAATCCATCAGCAGTAATTTCAGCATAATTCGTACTTAGTAAAATTCCCAACAATCCTCCCCTAAACTGGAATTTGACTAGGTTAAGTTCCAGTTTCTTGATAGATCTTTAACACGGCAAAACAAGAGGATTGTATTCAAACATCAACAGCAAAGAACCAAAACAAGTACATCTCTATGATGATAAACCTTTAAATCTCCAGATCTTTGGAGCAACAAACGACAAAATGTACATCAAAACATATTAGTTTCATACTATTCTCATCACATCCAGGTGTGTTAACTCCTGTGAGAGGTGAATCATTGAAAATAATGGAGTTGATGTCTCTTTACCAATAGCCATTACTACTGGAGTAGCCATATGTTTAAGTTCGAAAACTATGGTACACTGATAACCATCTGATTTATTAGCAAATCAGCAACCATAAACGGATTTGAGATGTCTTTACCTGTAGCCGTTTGCTCAGGACTAGTCAATTCTTAAGTAGAAAGAATCCCCTTGGTGAATTGATTACCAAATATGGTATTCCACTGCCTTTACCACAAGCCATATACTTGTGGGTTAGCCAATTCTTGGATTCCAAAAAGGAATAAACCATGGTGAATTGAAGACCATACAACCCTCAGCAATTAAGCATGGGTGAGTTGCAAACCCTATGATTTTGAGCAAACCATTACAGCTATCAACAGATTTGATGTGTCTTTACCAAAGCTATACCCTTTGGACTAGCCAACCCTTTGAGGTACACAAGGTACATCTGGTGATTTGATAACCATCACCAAAGATATACAACAAACCTGCAAGCAAAGTTAGACAAACAAAGAATATACATAGATTTTTTTTTTTTAACTAAGAAATGAAACAAATAAAGAAAACAAATAATACAAATAATACAAGATAAAACAAGATACCAGAATCAAGAAGATGCTTGGTGTTGCTGAAGTTAAGTCTTAATCAATCCAATCAATTGTTCAGCATGTAACATATCATTCCCAATTGGATCAGGAGGAACTTTCAACTTCTTTCTAAGCAGTCTTTGCATCAATTTCACAGACAAAGGATAAAGCTTATCAGAGAACATACACACAGTCATCCCACACTTTGTCTCCACCACATGCACACTAGGAATAGGATAGAATCTCCAAGTCTCAACCTTCCACTTATGTGAATCTTTCCAAATTGAATATCCCTTACTATTTGGAGATTGAGAGTCAAACAGAACTTGAAGATCTCCTAATAAGTACAACCCAGCACCTTGTGGAGTATGAGAATCATAATATTGTGTGACCAAACCATAAAGAGTACGCAAATCCTGCCTATCCACCATATGAAGTATATCCTTTAAGAAGGTAAACTGCATAGAAGTATTATCCAACCTAAAGATGGTGTTCAGCTGTCCATGTGGTCAACACACCATGAGACCCCTCAAGAAAAGTATCAGCAGATCCCTCTTTAATGAAAGTTGAATCGGCAGCCTTTAGATCCAAAGAACTACCCCTGAGAGACTTATGAATCCTAGAGGTGTGTGTCCCAGCTGATCTCACAGATCTCCTTAGAGCAATGTGTATCCTTTTAGACATACTTTTCTTCCTCCTACCTGGTATATAAATCTCCATAGAGACAGAAGATGGTACCTTCTCAGATTCATCATGGACATCTTTAGCAGGAATGAAAGAAGTAGAAGTAGAAATTGGAACAGCACCACGCATAGCATACATTTTCTCAAGCACCTCTTTGGCTCTCTTAGCTTTAGCTACTGCTTGTTCATCTTTCCTAACCATTTTTGCTCCTTCTTTATCAATAGGTGCAACAGGAGAAATAGGAGTAGTTATACCCTTTGAATCCAGAGATGAATGACCCACACTCGGTAATGCTTTAGAAGAAACAACAAGAGGGTCAGCAGAGTGACCTCTTTCAGTAGATGCCTCAGCAGACACAGCATGAGAACTCATCTTTGGTATAACATCATCAAAAGAATCCACAATCTCAACATTCTTGGTTCTTTTGGCCTTTGGAGCATCTGCATTATCAGCAATCCTCTTCAAGTTAGAAGGTGGTGTAATCTGCTTCATAATTCTATTGTACATATTGATTAAGACATCATCAGATAAAGCACAGACTTGCTTCTTTGTCAAACCAGATTGATAGATACTAGAACTTTGATTATACACCACAGTCCTCATATACTTTTTCTTCTGAGCTGCAGTTTGTGGTCTATCCCTTTTTGCTTTAGCTTTCTGTGCAGCAATGGCTTTTCTTTGTGCAACTGCAGCTTGCTTCCTTTGTTGTCCAAGAGCCATCATTTGTGCAGCAAAATTCTCACTATCAAAGTCTTCTCCTAAAATACTTTGTGCAAGAGTAGGATTGGATGCAACTTGATGAGTATAAGTATCCCATTGCTCATCAGTAAACTGAGTGGATAGTTCATCAATTTCTCTTTGTCTCTCAGGAGACAAATTGGTAGTAAACTGAGCTTCAAGCTTTTGAGCCAATACATGACTCTTCTGCATATATGCATACTCAGCTAGTATTCTTGCTTGTTCTTGCCTTTCCTGTTCACTCACAAGATCTGAATCAAGCTCTTCATCAACCATTACTCCTTTCCCTTGGTCAGCATTCTCATGAGCAGAATCAGCTTGAGGAATATCAACAATTGGAACTTCAAAAGAAACACCCATGAAAGCATCAGAAGTAAATTGTTGAGAAGTATCTTTAGAAGTAACATTAGCATTACGATCCAAATTAAAACTCCTTCCAGCAACAAACACTTCATCATGAGCTGCTGAATGTGGAGAAGTAAGTTATTCTTGCACAGATGAAGATTGACCAGGCTCAGAAGCAACATCCATCATTGGAGCATCAACATTCTCATCAGTGGGTACAACATCGTCCACACTTTGCAACTTGGATGATTCAGTGGAATCCTTGCTCAAATATTGTCTTCTCCTTCTTCTAGAAAACATAATAGGTTCCTTTGTCTTTGAAGATTCAGCAGCAATTGGAGAAGAAGCATGAGTCTTTTGAGCCACATCAGCCAAGATTTCAAGTGAATCCAGATGAGTATCCTCTTGCTCCTCATCAGAAGAAACCACAAACCTCCTTTTGCTATTATGCCCAATTTGCTCCTCTAAATCCTTAACCTTTCTCTTTAACCCCACAATCTCACCACCAAGTGTAGATTTAGTCTCAGCAAGCTCTTTTTTAAGATCTGCAACCTCTTTCACATTCCTGTTGAGCAAAGCAATGTTTTGAAAGGCTCAAAGCGCACTAAGGCGCGAAGGGGACCAAAGAGCCTCGAGGCGAGGCGCATACCAAGGCGCGGGATTCATGAATACGAGGCGCACTAAATACATTAAGTTTTTCTATAATATATGTGACCATTTATGTAGCTTAAATAACACAAAATAATATTAAATATGTAATACATGACACATATAGCCATTATAAAGATTAAAATTGATCAGTTGTCACTTCTCTAATGGATCAACTCTTTGGCTCGATGAACTACATATAGATTAAAATTCATATCAGACTAAATATGCTTGTGTCCTACACTTGCAGATTTACATCTAACAAAGTTTACAATTTAACCCAAATATCAAGCAAGCAACATATTAATATTCATGGCATAATGCAAATCATACAAATACTCACCCTATGATGTTATGCTTGAAGATAAAATAAACTTATGACGTTATTTACAAATCAATAAAATAAACAATCAATAAAAATCAGGTCAAGATATAAACTTATGACGTGAGAGAGATTACATATTTGTAAAATGATCAGAATCTATAGTTACCCACTTGATTGTGTGTTTTGGTTCTTTTCCAAATTAGGGTTATTAGATATAACTTAAAAGGCTCATGTATATAACTTATAAGGCCCATGTATCTTATCTTAATATTTAGAAAACAACCCCAACACCTCTTACATCTCTGAGGCGCAAAAAGCCCCAAGGCGCAAAGGCGCAAAAATCCCCAAGGCGCAAAGGCGCAAAAAGCCCCAAGGCGATGCGCTTTTTATGGGATTCATGCACGTCGTGAGCCTCGATCCAAAAAAATCCCTAGATCTTGAGCCTTGAGCGAGGCGCGCCTAGGCGCGCTTTTTAAAACTATGGAGCAAAGCATATACAGATGTAAG
The DNA here is from genome assembly GCA_910596185.1 of Chrysanthemum makinoi. Taxonomy (NCBI): domain Eukaryota; kingdom Viridiplantae; phylum Streptophyta; class Magnoliopsida; order Asterales; family Asteraceae; genus Chrysanthemum; species Chrysanthemum makinoi. Next base: position 43,597,375 of record OU343223.1, read on the forward strand.
AGTAATAGGGTCCTCAGCTCCACCAGCAGATTGCTCAGTGGTAATGGGGGCATCATTGGACCTTTCAGGAGAAATATGGTCATGCTCAATGATAGGAGAGACTTCATCAAATGACTCCCTAACTGGACTAGGTGTGGCCATTCTATTAAGCTCATGCTCAAACTCATCAGGAGTAACATGAGAAGGTGGTGGACTAGGACTAGGTCTAGGTGAAGGTGTAGATGGAGGTTGGTCAGGAGTAACATGTGATGCTTCAGCAGCTGTGGAAGGGCCCTCATCAATGGCAACTGATGGATTACCATCAGCAGCAACATTGGAAGAGTGTGGAAGACCAACAACATTACCCTCATCAGCAGCCTCATTGCCTTGAGGCAACATAGCAGCTAGAAAAGGATGATGTTCCCCCTCATAATGAGTTTTCATTGAAGCAAACAGTTTAGCAGTTAGAGCTCCTATGGGACAAAAGACTTGGACTTGGGTTGTAATGTCTAAAATCATTTGCAAAAACCTAGGGTACATTAAAAACTTATGCTTTTTCCTTTGAACATTTTCAACCATGTTATCAAAAATATACTTAGAAAAATTATAAGTTAAACCCTGTGACAGACATACAATCCCACAACCCAATTGGGTAGAAGATTGGTCCCATCCCCCTAACTTATTACTAAGGCACTGAAGTAAAGTGTGTACCAAAAACCTCCACATGGGACAGAGCTTATTCTTGTGCCACATATCAGTATTCGTACTTTGATATCCAATAGCTCTTAGCCCAGCAAGAATATCCACGGAATTAGAGTGATAAACCCCATTGTCATCATTCAAACGAAGCTGTCTCCTTATCAAATCCTCCGTCACAACATACTCTGTTCCATCAATCATATCAACAATCTCTGTGTCACTCCGTTTCGTAGCAGATGCCCAAAATTGTGTAACCAACGATTCATATATCAAATTCAGAGAGTGCGTTAAAGCATAATGAATCTTGGATCGCTTCAAGAACTCCACCATTGGTTCATATAATTCATGACCCTTTGCTTTTCCCAGAAAAGCAACTTTGTTATGATCTTTCTTGAATTGAAGCGCCATGTGAGAAATTGTGATAATGGGTTATGATTCACGCAACTGGAAGTATGTTTAAATCAAGTGAAGATGGAATCAGTTAATTTTAGGCGAAGATATGCAAAGAAGGTATTAGTAGAAGTTACCCAATTTATGGTCAAAAGCAAATCGTTGACCATATCTTACGTGTAAAATAACCCCAATTCAAAATTAACACTTCAGCAGAAATGATGGTCAATCTGCTGAAGAAGGTCAATCAGCAGAAACAACTCAAGTGACTTAGTATCTTCAGTAAATATCTTGAGTGTTACTGTGACACCCAACTCGCATTAATTGCCATAAAGCCTTGAATCCGCCTATAAGATGATCCCAATGCACACTTACCACACATCAATTACCCCCAATTATCTTCACAAACCCTAATTTCTCCAAAAACTCCACAATCATCAACAATAACAATGTCTACCAAACCAGAAATAATTGATCCAACCTCCTCTTCATCATCAACATCATCATCATCATCAGCCAGTGATGATTCACGCCTATTATTTAGATATCCTTATCAAGATGAACCTCGACCTTTGAAATCCCCCTTTCCCCCTTCTTCTGAAGATGATAGTGTAGTGGATCCAAGTGAGTCTTCTAGTGATTCTGATGACTCCTCAGATCCTATAGAACCAAGTGATGTGGTGATTGCACTTCCTGCTCCAGGAACTGGTGCTTCATGCCATGGAAGCAGGGGAAAGGGCAAGAGAGCTGAGGTGGCGGGAAAGGGAAAAAGGAAGATGGAGTGATGCTTTATGGTGGAACGAGTAGATGGAACAACCGAAGATTTCTCATATCACAAATCCATCTACCATGCCAAGAGCCAAAGATATAAAACTAGATTCTTGAGCATCTTCATCGTCGTTTTCATCATTCCATCCTTTCCATTTTCATCTTCAGCTTTCAGCTTCTTCGTCGTACTGGTCATGCATATCCACCAGCTTTTGTGATAGATGATAGGAACTAATATAAGTTTGGTAGATCTTGTATAGAAATGGTCTTATCTTTTCATTTTATTTCATAGCAGATATCTCCCAATGAGAGTCTGATCAAACGCATAGAGCGTAGTAGTAGTATTAGTAGTTATTAGTTTCTTCGTTTTAATTAATAAAGAAAACCTTATTAGTAATTTTCATTGTGTTTTATAATTCTGTTGTGCATCTAATCAATCAATGTTACTCATACCCTAGTTGAGTCCGGATCTTGGTTTCAACAATTGTCATAAAGCCTTGAATCCGCCTATAAGATAATCCCAATGCACACTTACCACACATCAATTACCCCCAATTATTTTCACAAACCCTAATTTCTCCAAAAACTACACAATCATCAACAATAACAATGTCTACCAAACCAGAAATAATTGATCCAACCTCCTCTTCATCATCAACATCATCATCATCATCAGCCAGTGATGATTCACGCCTATTATTTAGATATCCTTATCAAGATGAACCTCGACCTTTGAAATCCCCATTTCCCCCTTCTTCTGAAGATGATAGTGTAGTGGATCCAAGTGAGTCTTCTAGTGATTCTGATGACTCCTCAGATCGTCTAGAGCCAAGTGTTGTGGTGATTGCACTTCCTGCTCCAGGAACTGGTGCTTTATTCCATGGAAGGAGGGGAAAGGGCAAGAGAGCTGAGGTGGCGGGAAAGGGAAAAGGGAAGATGGAGTGAGGCTTTATGGTGGAACGAGTAGATGGAACAACCGAAGATTTCTCATATCACAAATCCATCTACCATGCCAAGAGCCAAAGATATAAAACTAGGTTTTTGAGCATCTTCATCGTCGTTTTCATCATTCCATCCTTTCCATTTTCATCTTCAGCTTTCAGCTTCTTCGTCGTACTGGTCATGCATATCCACCAGCTTTTGTAATAGATGATAGGAACTAGTATAAGTTTGGTAGATCTTGTATAGAAATGGTCTTGTCTTTTCATTTGAAGTTGATTGTAAGTCAGTAAACTGTTTCTTGAATGAATGAACAATTAAACTTCAAGACTTCTCTTCAGAGAAATAATTAGAGCACTTCAGATTTCTCTTCAAGAGAAACAAGCTTTTAGCTTACTTGACCATATTCCATTAACCAACTTTTTGAACTTCAACTTATATAAGCATTCTGCAAAACAGACACAGAGTAGCAAACACACCAAACCAAGCAAACAAAACTCAAAGAATATTATCATGTTAGTGTTAGCAAACAAAAGGATAATCAAATATCTACAAAGTTTACAAAATATACAACTAAAATCCTCCCCTGAGGCATATGCCTCCCCTGAGGCCTATGCCTCCCCTCAAACTTTGCAGTTAAGGGTTAAGCATCCCAATATGGATAACAAGGTATTGAAACCTAGGTCCATCAAAAGCTTTAGTCAATAAATCTGCCACATTATCATCAGTGTGAATCTTAACCACTTTTATCAAATGTTTTTCATATGCATCTCTTATAAGGTGGTGCCTGATTTCAATATGCTTAGTTCTATTGTGGAAAACTGGATTTTTAACTATGCATATGGTACTTTGATTATCAATAAAAATTGTTGTGTTCATGAAGTTAAACCCATAATCCAAGAATTGATTTTGTATCCATAGTACCTGACCACAACAATTGGCAGACAACATACTCGCTTCAGAGATGAGGTAGCAACAATAGTTTGTTTCTTAACCGCCAAGAAATCAATCTTCTTCCAAGGAATTGGCAACCTCGGTTGTGGATCTCCTATCCTGATTTGCACCAGCATAATCACTATCACTATATGCTTCCAACTTAAAAAGAGACTCTTTTGGGTACCAAAGACCTAAATTGGGTTGGCCTTTGAGGTACTTAAAGATCTTTTTGACTGCATTCAGATGGGAAGCAAGTGGAGTGACTTGATGTCTAGAACAAACACTCACAGCAAATGTAATGTCAGGCCTAGAAGTCATTAAATACATCAATGAACCAATCATAGATCGTATAAGTGAACATTCACAGCTAGATGCGGTTCAATGTTGTTGTTCGGTTTTGGAGCTTCATAAGGTGTAGTGGCGATTCGACATTCTCCATATCAAACTTCTTCAAAATGTCCCTCACATATTTATCCTGACCGATAAAAATACCATCGGTTTCGCTTAACTTGGAGACCCAAAAAGAAAGTAAGCTCCCCCATAGCCCCTATCTGAAATTCTCCCTTCATCAGCTCCTCAAACTCCCTGCACCAAGCTTCTTTAGTAGATCCAAATATAATGTCATCCACATAAACTTGCACAAGTATGATGTCTGTGGAATTCTTCTTTAGGAAGAGTGTTTTGTCAATAGCACCTCTTCGATAACCATGCTTCAGTAGAAATGCTGAAAGCCTAGCATACCATGCTCTGGGTTCCTGATGTAGTCCATAGAGAGCTTTTACAACCTTGTAAACATGTTTTGGATGATCTGGGTCTTCAAAACCTTTGGGTTGAGTGACATATACCTCCTCTTCTATTTCACCATACAGAAAAGCACCTTTGACATCCATTTGATATACCATGAACCCCATATAAGATGCATAGGCCAAGAAGATTCTAATGGCCTCAACTCTAGCAACAGGTGCAAACACTTCATCATAATCAATTCCTTCCTCTTGCCTGAACCCCTGAGCCACTAATCTTGCTTTGTTTTTAACCACAACACCCCTTGCATCTCTTTTATTCTTCAAAATCCATTTTGTCCCAATAGCATACTTCCCATCAGGTAGTGGTACCAAGATCCAAACCTGCTGATTCTTGAATTGTTGCATCTCTTCTTGCATTGCTTCAAGCCAACTTGAATCTTCAAGAGCTTGAGTAACACTGGTTGGTTCCACTTGAGAAAGAAAACAAGCAAACAGACAATGTTTAAAGTCTGCGTGATTGTCCCTTTGCTGGTTTGAGACATAGGAAAGAAAAGCAACTTGACCATATTTAGAACTTGTCACAGTCCTTCTAGTTCTAACAGGTGCTAGAGGATCACCAATAACATTGGATTGAGGATGAGCAATGTTGATCCTTTTTAAAGTATGGGGTTGACTTCAATTGATGTATCAAGATTAGTCACAGTTGGCTCAAAATCACTGTCATAGGAAGGTGAGGTGAAGATGCCGACTTTGTTGATGATTTCCAAGATATGAAGGACTTGGAAAGTGTGTATAAGGTTCTCCAAAGTCTGTGGACACTCTAGTAGAAATGGGAGTAGAAGCTTGGCGGGGGCTATCAGATTTGGTGTTATTAGGAGAAACAGGATCACCGGGAAGAATCATGGTTTCCACCGGACGCTTCTCTTGCAACCTCCCCACCAAGCCTCTCAGCTTCTAAATTAGCTGCATGTTCTTATTTCTGAAGCCTAGCAAGGTCCTCTGCATAGTGTGACTCATCTTCGCTCTCATCAGAAGTAACTTTAGAAGTATCACCTGCAAAATGGTTAGGGGAGAAGGAAGGTACAATAATAGGTTTTTCATCATCCTCAAACTCACTATCTGAGTCAGCATCCATAGTACCAGCCTTGGTTTAAAAATGCGCGCATCATTGCATAAATTGCACGCATTATTGCATTGCATTTGAAATTTCGCATCATGGTACCTAATGCAAGGCCATCTGATGCGTTCGCACGAGGTTTTAAATTTATAACAAGAATTACCGGTTAACTAGGAACACATTCAGGCAAGTATACCCTAGTCAAGTTGTAGTATAGTATATGGTAAATCAAGGTCGTCCCAAGAGACTTGGTTGCACTACAAGTGTCGTTTGTTTGTTTAAGCAAGTAACAAGTAACAAGTTGATGGTTATGATTGTCACGGATCAAACCAACAAGAAAAGCATTATAAGAACAAGTAACAAGTTGATGGTTATGATTGTCACATATCAAACCAACAAGAAAAGCAATATAAGAACAAGCAAGTATCAAAAGATTCATCATTATTCCAATCAAACACAAAATCTCAATAATCATATCAATAACAAACATCTTTAAATAGAAAAGTAACAAGGTTTACCCAAAGTATGAATTACAATAGGCAAAGATGAAGGATTATAGCACTCCTTCAAGCCTCCAATCAACTACAATAGTTCTACCAAGCCGGAAAATGATGTCCAAACGCTTTCGACAACCCTTGAGCACACTACACGAATTTGGCAGAGGTTTGTGGTCTTTTGGGGAAGATAAGTTGGTGTAATTGGTGGAAATTAGTCCTTAAGGGTGGAGGCTTGAATTTCACACAAGTTGGGATAGGATAGTTGGTGGAAACTCGTCCTTAAGGGTGGAGGCTTGAGTTTCACACCTTTGGGGTGAAGGTATTGAGAGTGGTTGTGTTCTCTCAAGTTATGGTTTGCTCTCTAGATGGAAATTCGTCCTTAAGGGTGGAGGCTTGAATTTCACACCTAGAGAGGAGTGGTGGATGAAAGGGATGAGAAAGATGGAGAAGGGATGATGAAAACAAGCACAAATGAGTGCTATTTATACTACTACCAAGGCCTAGGGGTATTCAATGCATTTCTTGGAGGCCAAGGAGCTTGGAAGGGACTAGAAACCATGTAGGAAGGGACTAGAATCATTTGGAACACGTTTGGAACCTTAGTAATGGAAAAATGGCTGAAACAGGACCTCCAACCGGATCCGGTTGAGCTCCAACCGAATCGGTTGGTCTACGTGACCATTCTCCAACCGGATCCGGTTGCGGGTCTCGACCGATCGGTTAGAGCAAAATCACAAAAATTCATAAACGGAAAAGTTGTAGATCTTTCTCTTAGCTTTCCGTGGCCGCGAACGGGGGGTCAAACGGAGTCCGTATGCAAAAGTTATGGCCAAAATGGTGAAGGTGTGTCAAGGACAACGAGTCTTCCAATATGTCTTCGTTTAAGCTTCTTTTCTTCATTTCTTTCTCGTTTTCCTTCTTGAACTTTATTCTTGAGTCTTTGGACCACTAACTTGATGACTTTACCATCTCGAATATACTCCGCAAGTCTTTCTTTGGTCGGGAATTCTTCATACATGGAGAAATCTTCGTGTTTTACTTCGTTTCTTTTTCTCCACTTTCCTGTACTTGGCTACAAATGAACTTGCAAACGCACTTTTGTACGATTAAGCATCAAAAGCATATGATTATGTAAGATATAACTTTTCACATACACATCAAACCATAACACAAAGTAACATATAGATGGAATTCTAGAGAGAGAAAGTTAGAGGTTTAGGGAACTTAGTGAGAGAAAGTGAAAGATATTATTATGAGCTCCAACTCTCTACCTTGGGAGGTAGAGAGTATTTATAGTCTTACATAAATCGCCACACAACGGGCTGTGGATCAGGCATACAGTGGGTAAAGACCCGTCCGTCCTCCACGGTGTTACTTAACTAAATACTACTTAACTAAATATTACTATGACTACGAGCTTTCTAACGATTACATATACTTGAGGTGACCGACTCTTTAATACCGGAATTTCTAATTCCTAACAATCTCCCCTAAGGGAGGTCACCTCAAACATATACTAAAATGACATTGAATACAATCGGATATTACATTAACAATTGATCTTGCATTCTTGATGTAGTACTTTGCTCAAAAGCTCGTAGTCATTGATTCCACTCATTGCATGTTTGGTTAATCCAAGTGGAGGTCTTTACTGATCCACGTGATAATAAATTTGAGCCAGCTATAGAGATCATCAGGCAATCAAAATCTCTGACATCCATTGTGGTGTTGGTATTATGTGATGTTGTGACATTCGGACCGACATGCTCACATTCGGGATCATGATATCTTCTCATCAGAGTAGCGGAAGCTTTTGTTGAATCATGATATTGGCGCAGCCAGAAAGCTTGGAGTGAAAGTATCAGAGTCATTGATGCACTAATCATGATTTCTTTTGAGTTGAATGTGTTAAGTGAGCATGCGGCTATGGATTGACCGCTTCATTCGATCACCGCAAACGCGTCGGGTGTACCGCATAAGACAGTTAGCATTAAAGCGCACAAAAGTGTCTTTGATCACTTTCGATGAATTGAGGTACACGGCCCACGGTTCCCGTTGATCGACAAGTACTGCCTGTGATCGTATAATTCGAAGAATTTCCTTGACAGGGTTTCGAAATGCTCTAGCCGTTCTCAAACCGAACGTCTCAAAGAAGACAACACGGAGTGAGTGAACCAAATAATTTACGTCCCATCGATTGATGAAAAGATAATTGAAAAACAATCGTGTATTGCTCAATAGAAATTGTTTTTGCAATATAACGAAGGTTTTAATGAAAATCAATTATCAATCATAAAACACCTTTTGATTTGAAAAATTAGTACACGGTCGACGTGCTAATGAAAAGAGTTTTAAAGCACACAGACTGGTTTTTCAAAGGTATCCGTCAATCCATAACCTGAACCGGATTGATTCAAAAGATTGAATCGCCCCATTGTTTCTGCTCAGTTGTCACATGGTTGATCCATATAATAGATCTCACATGCCACCTACCGGGAGCTTGTTTGATGTTGGCTCCAAAAGGCTTTCCATCTTCATTGTGAGTGTGTAGACACATCACTCGATGTTCCGCAATACCACAAGGATAACGCGTAGGAATCTTAAGATATAATCTCTCTTTCCACATTGTGTGAAATAGAGAGTCTTCATTGAAAGTGTCCTAATGAGATTTATTGATGATCTCGTGGCTCTAGACTCAATTTGTGCATATTTGGATCCTGTATCGGAGACTAGGAAGAGGGTCTCCTTCTTCAATATCAACAATCTCTAAGAGAAAGTCGATAGATAATGTCGGTTCCCGTGAGAATGAAACAAGTCCTTTTAAGAGGAACTTGAGTGGTTTGGAAAGTTGAAGTGCAATGCGTCACTGGGTCCATGACGTCTTGTCTTCAATACCGATGTTACCATCAAGAGCATATGAATTGAACCCGGTTTCGCCTAAGGTTGAATAAATGGAGGGCTATTTTTTTTACCCTTTTCTCATTCAATTCTTTTTAATTCTTCAACCCCTTCGTGCTACCGAGACTTCATAGCTAGAACCTTGTTGGGTTTATTCCAGATACTAGCTCACTCTCAGTCTGCACTCTTCCCATTCCTCATTTTTCTCCTTTTATTATCAAACCTAAGAACTCTACACTAACTAGTGGATAGTTCCCGGGTAGATCCCTCGGTTCGGCGGATCTTGGGAATAAAAACCTAACCTTATCATCCTTATATCACCGTACATAAAGTAAAGTTGGTCGGTCTATTTGGTATTGTTCATCCGCCATTGGAACCAATTGAAAACCATTTGAAAATCAATTCAGATACTTGTGATATATTATCAAAGCATTTTGTACTTGAATTGTTTTTGATATTTTTAGAACGAGAACTCCCCTCAACATGTGCATCAAGTATTTGAAAATGTTTTGCACACGGAGGCAAGAGAAAGAATTAACTTCTTTGATTACCATTTTCTAAAAGATATCAACATCACTTCCCAAATCGAATCAAGTAGATAAAGCATTTTGGGGAAGGATGAGATTTTCATGATTTTGCTCCCCTCAATATGTGCTTCTAGGTTTGAAAAGAGTTTTGCACATACTAGAGGGAACCTGCACATTGAGATAAGTGATCACGCTTTCAAATTATAGGTTTAAGATAGATGCTCCCCCTCAACATGTGCATTGAAAAATTTGAAATTTTGTCACATGCGGGGAGGACATCATGTACATTCTTATAAAACCATTTACCGAATTATCATTTAAATCAATTTAAATCACAAATTCTACCCCGATCACAATTATCAAATCATTTGAGATTTGTGATCTCTTATAGATTTAAATTGATTTTGAAAGCTTTTAAGGAGAATTGTGACTTGATTATGAAAGCGTTTTAACTGCTAAGGATCGGATTTTAAGACTTTAAACTCCATTGATAAAACATGCATGTACATCTTTTGAAAACAATTTAATGCCAAATAACTTTTTAATTTAATTGAAATCATTCTCCCTCAATCAATGACATAGGTTGTTGATTGAGAGATGGAGATTTTGACAACTAAGTCCTGATGATTATCAAAAATAGAGACCGAATTATTTTTCAAAGCATTTAGTTTTCAGCAGATAAATGTTTATAGAATCAGAGCATGGAATTTGAAAACATGGTAAAACATGGCTCTGTTCTTTCTTTTAAAACCGGGTTATTGCCTGAAAATGACAATAAACCATTTTTTTTCTCTTTCTCCCAAAAATAATTTTTGATTTTTTGATTTTTTGATTTTTAAATTGAACAACATCTAAAGTCACGTGTCATTCTTTGAATGACAACATCAAGACCGTAGATATTATCGAATCGAGAGAAACATGACAAAAAGACAATATTTTTGAAGATTTTTCGAATTTTTCAAATTTTTATGGATTTTGAAAGTTTTATATTTTTTCTATTTGATTTTTGGGGGTTTTATAATTTTGTATTTTGTTTTTCGAAAAAATATATACAAGAGATAGATTAGTTTAAGAGAATGATGAAATGAGTACCGAGATAAAGATATCGCTCAAGACGTTGTAGAAGAAATGAATCAACATCTCTTAAACTTTCGCCACCAAAGCATTCGAGGCTTCTAAGAAAATCGCTCGGACATGAGCCTTCTCAATTTGAATCTTTGGTAGCTTACCCCCAAACCGACAAACATCGAATAAAGACCATTTCCCTAAGAAGTAGAGTTGAATACAAAGCGGTCTCATTGATTGAAGCTCAAAGACCAAGAACACGAGAACACCGTAACAAGTTGAAACATTGATCGCTCCTGGTTATCAAACCGGATTAACTGATTACGACCGATCACATGAACTTCTTGTGCATCCCGATGTACACCTTACTCTTCGAGATTGACCGGTTGTCTATTTAGGGGAACAATATATCAACATCTTCATTTTACCAAGTGCATTCCAGCTATATAACATATAACCAATCAACACATAATGTACACATGTACCCAACAAGAGTAGAGACGATGACATCCATGTAACATGTTGAGTCACTAATCATCTCGTGGATGTCAACTCAAATAACTGAATTAGCTCGATCAAGTGAACATGTTGTGCATATAACCAAAAGCACATTATCATAAACCGTATATAAGATGTCGATAGTGATCATCTCATCGCCCAAATATTCTTCTCACATTTCTTCCAAGCGAACAACAAGTAACATAATATATATCAATAAACTTGAAATCTTGTGAGAAGAACTCAAATAGCCCAAATGAATCCTGTGAGAATCAATTGCTACATAAACTCTCTCTGACTATCTTTATCAACCCATATGTAGACAATTTGAAGTGACCACTTTGTTTAAGAAAAACCCAATATACCAAACTTGAAATCAAGTCAATTCCCGTATTTGTGTCTAAAGCTTGCACTTAAAGATGGAAGAACGGTGTCGAGAATTTATGCACCAAGCAAATCTCTTAAGTACTCAATACTCAATTAAAGTATGAGACATTAACACCTCTTGCGATTATCCACAACGTAATATACGCTGACAGAAAGTAAAACAACGTAACTCCTAATAGTGATAGTTAACCGGGTCTTCAACCATCCACCTCGAATGCTGGTAACTAGATAACCCAAGACTTCAACTCTAATTCTTAAGCTCGAGCAAGTTATCAAATAAGATCACTCCTTTGTGAACGTCAACTTCAACCTCAAATAAGTGATAAAAGAGTAACTTCAAAGTAATCAACTTGTGTCAAATGCCCAACATGTGAATAAACATACAATCGGATGTACATTCACCCACCTGAATGAACGAACAAATGATGCCTTAACATCAATGTATTCTTCCTAAAAGTATTCATGTAGAGACTGATATGGAGGATACACCAATAACTTCGAAATGATGAGGTAGACATTTGCCTTGAAGTTCATGTGGTTGATTTATAGCATGCACGATGAGAGGAATAATAATCCATGAAGATTTGGCAAAGGAATACCAAAGAGTGGATCATTATTCATGAACAATAATCCGTGAATATTTGGCAAAGGAATACCAAAGCGCGGATCATTATTCATGAGTGCAACTGCAATATTATGATAATCATTATCAACGCCTTGAGGAATAACCGGAGATTGGGCTTTTTGAGTAGTCTGAGTTGTACTTCTTTGATGATCATCAAACATATCTTGAACTCATGAATCACATATTCTTTGATGAACATCAAATATTCGCTAGCGGTTGTAAATACTCATCAAACATATCTTGAACCAATGAATCCCAAACAATAAATCCCATTTATCCTTAGTAGTGAAACATTAGAACGTTGGAGGAGAGTCATCAACCTTTAAGTTGTATAACCATTATTCAAACATCCATCATCATTTAGTATATTCACTCTTTCCCCTCAAAATTGCATCCGAAGTTGCCATTTTTGATTTAGCAAGTGAATAAGAATATACATTAATGAATGTAGATCCACTTGATGACCGAATGAGCATGGGAGAAACATGAAGCTTGTTGATGAAGAATGTCGATGAGAATGGTCATAAACATGAAGATTTCTCTTCTTCTAAAGATAAAGCGCCTTTGAAGCGTACACTTTTCTTTTCTTTGAGGAACGGGCCGAAGTGTTATCTGCGAAGCCATAATGATGAAGAGCGAGGCCTGAACCGATGTGAACAGAGGCGCCATTGTTTAGAGCCCGATTATATGTTTAGAGCAGCCGTATCCAAATACCAATGGGCGACTTTTGCGACTGCTTTGGATAACGATCTAAGACATAGAATTGGAAACATTGGATCCCCACGTGCTTATGGGGTCCTTTTGGTTAGTACAAACAATCTTTGAATCGTGAAACCCTAGGTGCAATGTCATTGTCACTAGGAGCTAAACTAGTAAAGCATCGACTTAGTCGAGGGACATTTTGTGCTTAATGGGATTGTTCTACCGCTTGGCTTCCAAACCTAAACAGGCACTACTCTAGGCATAGTGGATCTAGTTAAGGGGCAAGGTTTGCCATTCGTGAATATTCGACTGTTGGCTTCCAATCGAAATCCTACATTGGTAAAACCTTCCCTCGTAGGTTTCGTGATTGCTTAATCTGCTTTAAGCTCTCCAAACTTTCTTAACTGGGTTATGAATCTTAGACCTCAGAAATAACACATCACATTTATCATGATTACCAGAAATTAAACAATTTTTGCATGTTTTGCAGATAAGGCCTCGAATTAATTTTAGTAAGCTTAGAGCTAATACTAGAACTAACACGCATTCTTTTGTTCAAATCAAAATTCTTGTCCCTATGGTGTTCTTTCACTTCCTTATCATGAACACTTTTAGTTTGCGTAATCCTATCCTTCTTTGCATAGCTTCTAGGTTTTGACCCGCTAACTTTAGTGTCAATCTTAACATCCGTAGAAGTAACGATGGGAACATTACATGGCTTCACTACTTGCATTCCGGTCTAGAAGTCTTGGGATCACGAAATTCTAGGAGGCACATCACAAGTTGCTTGCTTGAATTTAGATATGGAACAAGGCATATCAAGGGTCACATGCTTGGCTTTAGGCATAGAACGGATTTCCTGCTTGGCACTAGGCATAGAACAAGGCTTCACAGCTTTGCCTTTTTCACCTAAGGGTTTTGGACATGTTGCAATTACACATTCAAGCACCTCTTGAGATCGTTTGGCCTGGAGGCAAGCAAACCTAATTTCACTATCAAGAGGTTTGTTAATGAAATCCTCTTCGACAATCTCACGGAGACATTCTAGACTATCCTTAAGGTGAGCACAGTTTTCATGAAAAGCATGTTCATTATTCCTAAGATGAGGAGGAATATATTTAACTGTCACAGTGTATTTGCAATCTAAGGGTGATTTTGAGACAACATTCTTATTGAAAACAAGTGGCGCTTTCCCATTTCCACGACTTCTCGATTCTCAATTTCCTTTTGTAAAGGCGTTATTTTTTCGTTGTTTTGGTCACGGGTGACGTTTATTGAATCATATAACTCTTTAAAATGTCGTTTAACCTTTTCATTTTCTTCTAGAAAACTTTCGTTTTCCTTTTGTAAAGCATTTACTAGGTTTTGAAGATGAAACGTTTGAGAATTCGAAGAATCTAAAGGAGAAGGCATTTGGGAGCCTGTCATATTGTTCGTTTGACCCTTTAATTGAGAGATTTGGGCTTTCAACTTTCTCGATCGTGTTGACCGAGCTTGAATCTGTTCATCACGCTTGTTAATTTGAAAAGCGCATCAAACTCGAGCATCGAAGATGTCTTGATATATGAAGTTTTGACATTTTCTTTGAGATGTTGATATTTGAGTTGTAAATTAAAATGCTCAACTTCTAGTTTAGAAAAATGTTTAACCAAATTATCGTGATCATCCAGTTCAATTTTCTCGTTTAGTTTAGAATTAGTTTTTTCAAGCTCAATGACACGATCATGGGAGACTTTCAGTACAAGATAGTTCATGAAATATGGAAGCATTAATAGAGCAATTTGAAGCAGTGAAAAAGATATCTTGAGCAACACATTCATGATAAGAGTCTCATTTTAGGTATGCAAGTTCTTCCTCTCAATCTCATTATATTTTAGTGCACGCCCATAATCACTAACTTCAACTACCATTGCATCAAATTCCTTTTCCATTCCCTTGATATCGGTTTCTATCCCCTTTTTAAGACTCTCAAAGTGATCTTTCAGAAGTTTAAAGAAAGGCATGACCTCGGTTAAATAACATTCTTTCATTTGCTCAAAACCCCTTTCTCCTTCCGCTTATACGATGGTGTGATCCTTTTCTAGCAAGTTTTCTCAAAATCAACAAATAGTTGAAATATAACATATTGGCTAATTAAGGTCTTGCTTTTAGTGGCAATTTTCCTAGGAACAAGATGCATTGGTGTATTAGGAGGATACACAGTCGCTCTAGGCATTTTCCATAGGGAGGGTTTGTTTCAACAATATTATCGACTTTACGCTTATCTAAATCCTTTTCCGTAAAACTTGTTCGAGTCAACAATGTCTTAGGCTTAAACATGTTCAAGGAAATCCAGTTTTCCTTTTTGTAGTCATGGGGAGTGATAATTATTTTTTCTCTTTGCATTTAGGATCATCTAATTTTTTGTTCATTCTCTCCCTAGTGACTTCATCTGATTTCTTATCCTCCTCAGGGCACTCAACGCAACTAGGTTTCTGTCTAGGTTTAAGAATCTCATTGCCATCATAGATCACACTTTGAGTTGCTTTTGCTATCTTTCCGTACTCATGGTTGGGTTTATCTATAATGGGAACACTATGCTTATCGCTTAGGACTCTATGTTTAGTGACCATGTGAGCATCAATGGTGTTTCCTTGTATGTACAACTTGTTTTCAAGTTTGTTTTTCAAAGTTTTAGATTAGAAAAGTCTCTCAAGAGTTTTGATTCCTTTGCATTAAATTCTTGCTTAAGCATTTTCACATTTTCTTGAAGTTCTAGTTTTTGCTTAGTTGTTTTAGAAAGTTTTTCTTGCAAGGAATTTAATTCTTGTTTCAATACTTCTTCTCTAAAATTACTTTTTCTAATGATTATGCGACTTGGTCATCCATTTCCTACTCACGAGTGGTCAACTCAAATTTAGCACGTTGTTCATAAATAGCAACACGCTCTTTATAGGCATTTAGTTGAAATTACGGAATCATCGATGCAGCGGTGTATTCATCAAAAACATAGTCATTGTTGACCGCAGAAGATGCATCACTTGGTACACCTTCACTTTCACTTTGTTTCACGTATTGATCATATGGGATAATATCGATATTACCCATATTTTCAACATTTGATTCAATAGTTTCAGTTGAATGTACTTTGTCATGCATCTTTGCACACATTATCGATAGTTTTAATACCTCGAGATGAGTTTGTCTGGGATGGGCCACTAGTGGTGAAGAAGATACTTTGGGAGAAACCATTGGAGAAATGCTAGCCATAAAAATTGTGTGTGCCGAGGTCCATCATCCACATCGAGTCATATGCATCACAATGTCAGCTGACTTGAAAGGCATTCTCGATGATTGTGACCTATTTCTGAATAGGCCGCTCATCCACATCTGCATCATAGGTCTTGGCATTGCCCTCGGCTAGAAACAACAATTCCTCTTCATCCAAAGCAGCACCATTGTCCCGAGCTTGTACCACAAAGGCATCTTATCTCTGGTAATCAAGATTCGTGGACGCTTTGGAGATGTACGCCTTGCAATGTGTCCCTCACCACCACGGTTATAACATTTGATTGGCTTAGCTTGACCTTGGTTACCATTCCTTCCTCGATTCGGGTTGCCAACATAACCTCTACCACTCCACCTCTTCCCTCGATCATATTGTCTTTCCCGAATCGTTGCACCACGATCCTTCCATCTTTAACGGTGGCTTGATTGTGTGGGTTAGATCTTCGCTCGAGGTTGTTGTTGGTTTGTGGGAGAGAATTCATGTTTTGACTAATCGGAAGAGCTAGTTGATTAATGAAGTTACCCACGTGTGGATCAAAGATCGCTTGTTTGAACATTGGATCAGGAATGAGTTTGTGATTACCATTACCCAAGGGTATGACTTGTGATGCTTTGGTTGTGATTCCGATGTTTGAGTAGAAGGCATTTGAGTCATTAGACGAGCTTGTCTCTCCCTGATTGGTTTTGAACTGATTGAGAATCAATTTTTCAAACATAGCATGTCTTTCATTCCAAGGAGGAAGGCATAAAGTTGCTCATAGTTTGTATTCTTCAATCCTTTAGTGAGCTTCACAAAGGTGACAAACTTGTGCCATTCGGGATTCATGTTGTTCACAAATTTTGAGTTCAAATGAATGTTAGGCATAGTCATTCTGATGTTCCTCATGTCATTCACTAACTTATGAAATCTCACATAGTACTCATAGACACTCTCATCCGGTTTCATCTTGAAGTGTTCAAATTCGTCATAGAGTTGGGATTCTCTGTCTTCCATAGTTAATTAACCCGAGAGAAGCATCTTAACATTATCCCATAACGCCTTTGCATCGGTGTTGCGATTGATCAGCTTGTAGATGTCTTTAGGAAGACCTTGAAGAACAATGTTTGAAGCCACGATATCCGCAGATCGAATCTCTTTTTATCCTTATCCTCAAGCTCATCATACATTTTAGGTCTGTCCATTCCGTAAACAGGAGTACCATCTTCATTAGTATCAAGTATGTCTCTAGTCGTCTCAACTCGATATGGTCCTTCATCAATGGATTTGAGAATGTTGACACCATTTTCCTTCCCAAGGCAATAACTGATTCGTTGAGCCCAAGAATCGTAGTCGGTTCTGTCAAGCATGGGTGGACGAGTATCGAGCCACCGCTTGAACATCCTCGCAATGGAGATGACAAGAGGAACGTTGGTAGACATGTTTACAGTTTAAACGGGATTTTATAACTCTATGATTAAACCGGGAAATAGATTCTTTCACGGATTTTACTAAATCAAGAGAAAACCGTAAACAATCACTCAAGTCGCTAGAAGATAATGCACTAAGTCGCTAGAAGATAATGCACTAAGTCGCTAACGCTTAATTCACTACACCACTAAGTCGCTAGAGTCCCAAGTCGCTAGACAAATGCAAGTCGCTAAGTAGTAACTCGCTAACCTCAAGTTAAGCTAGCGAAAATTTTGGCAGAATTGCTACTCAAGTGGCTAGGAATACAAGTCGCTAAAGAGCAACTCGCTCATGCACCAAGTCGCTACCACCAAGTCAAGCACCGTAGTGGAGAGTCCACTACTTGTAATCAAATCGCTAGGTAAGTCGCTAGCTCCAAACCTGTAACTCGCTATAAAAATGTGAAGCAAGTCGCTACGAAGAAACTTTTCCGTGGCTCAAGTCGCTAGCATGAAAAACACATAAACACCACTTTTCAATCCAAAACAACCCAACCACTATGATTCAAACCTTCTAGATCAAAACCTAAACACTTGTGATGATTCTAAACACAAAAGTACAACCAAAATCAAAACTTTAACACTAGAAATCAATCAAATGATGCAAAACCACTAAACTTTTTCAAACTCAAAAACCACCTAAAAACCACTAGAAATCCAAAGATGTGCAAGATATGATCTAACCATGGCTCTTGATACCAATTGTAAGATATAAATTTTCACATACACATCAAACCATAACACAAAGTAACATATAGATGGAATTCTAGAGAGAGAAAGTTAGAGGTTTAGGGAACTTAGTGAGAGAAAGTGAAAGATATTATTATGAGCTCCAACTCTCTACCTTGGGAGGTAGAGAGTATTTATAGTCTTACATAAATCGCCACACAACGGTCGTGGATCGGGCATACAGTGGGTAAAGACTCGTCCGTCCTCCACGGTGTTACTTAACTAAATATTACTATGACTACGAGCTTTCTAACGATTACATATACTTGAGGTGACCGACTCTTTAATACCGGGAATTTCTAATTCCTAACAGATTATAACCAAATAACACACATAAAAGCACAGATAACGCTACTAAAAACATGCACAATTTGAGCGTTATCAAATTCCCCCACACTTAAACTTTGCTTGCCCTCAAGCAAATCTAAGAAAAGAAAAATGAAAGACAAACCTAAATGACAAAGAAAAGAAAATATTTTTGGGGTTTTTTTATTCCAAACATAAAAAATAAGCGAAAAATGAGCGCAAACTCCCCCACACTTAAGGTTTTGCTTGCCCTCAAGCAAATCTAGAAATTAAGAAAAATGAATCCCACATGGTGCATGAAAGATGATTAGAAAAATGTAATGCAAATCTACCAAGTACAAGTACAAGATAAGATTCATCGTTTTAAGCTTTTAGAGGTGAGAAACCGAGATGTTTGACAATACCCAATGGATTTTCTCGCTTGATAACATGGCTAAGCACCTCACGAAAAAGAATGGATGTATAATTCACTCAACACTCAATTTATTTAGTGATGGATAATATTAAGGAATAGTACACTCATATTTGCTCAGTCATGATCTAAATATTACCATAGGCTTGTACAAGAAACAAAACTCCACCGACGTGGCGTAAGCATCAAATGTAAACATCTAAAGAGGGCTTTTATTCGGGTTATAACGATAGGCTTCGGGTGAATAAATGGTATGGATAAGGCATGAGAATATTATATGAAATTGGTGTTAAAAAAAAATAAAGTCAAGTCTAATACCCATGTTGCTAGTCACGAACAATCCGTAAACCCGAAAATGATTATAGTTACTAACTTCTCTTCTTCACATATCGAACAAAATATATATATCACGTCTTAGCACATTGGCTAATCTATATCTCAAACATACTTCATCTTTGTCATCACATATCTTTTTTTTTTTCTTTTTTTTTTCGATGACTTATTCTTTTTTTTCACATTTTTTTTCATAACTTTTTTTTTATCATATCCTTCTTTCTTACATCACATCTCCCCCACACTTCGTATAAGCACACACCACAAAAATACAAATAAGAAGCTGCAGTCTTCATCTTTGTCAGAATGGCACATACGATTGACAAAGTGCGGCTAACTCATAATCATAAAAAACAATCCAATCATACCAAGCAACTAGCAACCAACCATGTAGACATTGACAAGGGGTTAGGCTAAGGTTTAAAGTGTAATATATTTTTGTATTTTTATGGATGTAAGAAAAGAAAAGAATGGCTCGGAGGGTGTACTAAGGGTATCTAGCGCTAAAATGGCTAACAAATGGGGTCCATGTGGGTGGTTAACTAACCGATGTGGTTAGCTAATATATCATTAGATGTAAGCGGAAGGCCATTTGGTTTTATTCCTAAGGTTGCCTCTTTATCACGCATAAACACTTATATCACACTAATGCGATCTCATCATGATGCAGTAATGATTTGCAAGTATAAGTTCTAGAATAAATAAAATCACCGGCACACTCAAAACAAAAGATCCAAGCATAAAAGAAGTATGCTATATATATAACAAGGCTCAAATCCTCACAAATTTAGTGGAAGGGCTATAAAATGTGCTAGCAAATGTCATCGATCCCGGAATGGATTGCAATATTAATCAGGACACATCTCAAGTTTTTCAAAATTACCGATTTCACCAGTGGGTTGATCCAGTTATTCTAATATATTATCCTATACGCGTGAAAACAACTAGATCATAAGGGCAAACAAGTTCACAAAATTTAAAATTGCCAAACAATTTTGGAAATTAAAAACTAGTTTCGATTTTCACAATAATATTTCCCCCCACACTTAAGTTAAGCACACAAAAGAAAAATAACTTAAAAATCTAGTTACGACTATTTTTTTTTCTCTTTTTTTTTGGAACCAAACATGACTTATTCTTGTCCCACGAGTTCTCGGTAGCTCCATTGAAATGCACAAAGAAGCGGAGAAGCGGTCGTAAGCATATTAAAAACCAAACTTCTTTAGGGAATCGGGAGACCGCCTTATACCTCTCACACAGTTTGTTTACAATGAGTGAGCCTTACTTTCGAGGGACTTAAAAAAGTCAATTTATTAAAATAATTTACCAAACAAACAAACAAAGGAAAAAATAACAAAGAAACAAAATAAAGAAATTGCGAAAACTTCAAAGCATGTAAAGTAGGGAAAATTAAAACTATAAGTCAAAGAGAAACGAAACCTCCCGGGCTAAACATCACGATCGAACTCCATATGATAAGGTGCTAAGCAAACGCTAGCATAAGCGTATGAGATCAATCGATTCCTCAACCAAACAAACATGTCCAATCCCAATTATAACGTCACCAACAATCCAATCAATCCTTCCTCCAAGAGCTTATTAAATCTATAAAAACAAAATAAACTACAAAAACGCGTAAAATTCTAAAACTCACTTTCGTAGGAATCACGGTTGCATTTAGCGCATGTAACAAGCCTTTAAACCCCTCGGTGGCCAGTGGACCGAGTTATAGTCTCGTGAGGGTTTCCAGTGAACATACCCACAAAGTTCGAAACATTTTTATTTTTAAAAACAAGCACTTATTTATTTACAATGTACCAAATTAACAAAATTTTAAAATGCATTATAAGAACAAGTAACAAGTTGATGGTTATGATTGTCACATATCAAACCAACAAGAAAAACAATATAAGAACAAGCAAGTATCAAAAGATTCATCATTATTCCAATCAAACACAAAATCTCAATAATCATATCAATAACAAACATCTTTAAATAGAAAAGTAACAAGGTTTACCCAAAGTATGAATTACAATAGGCAAAGATGAAGGATTATAGCACTCCTTCAAGCCTCCAATCAACTACAATAGTTCTACCAAGCCAGAAAATGATGTCCAAACGCCTTCGACAACCCTTGAGCACACTACACGAATTTGGCAGAGGTTTGTGGTCTTTTGGGGAAGATAAGTTGGTGTAATTGGTGGAAATTGGTCCTTAAGGGTGGAGGCTTGAATTTCACACAAGTTGGGATAGGATAGTTGGTGGAAACTCGTCCTTAAGGGTGGAGGCTTGAGTTTCACACCTTTGGGGTGAAGGTATTGAGAGTGGTTGTGTTCTCTCAAGTTATGGTTTGCTCTCTAGATGGAAATTCGTCCTTAAGGGTGGAGGCTTGAATTTCACACCTAGAGAGGAGTGGTGGATGAAAGGGATGAGAAAGATGGAGAAGGGATGATGAAAACAAGCACAAATGAGTGCTATTTATACTACTACCAAGGCCTAGGGGTATTCAATGCATTTCTTGGAGGCCAAGGAGCTTGGAAGGGACTAGAAACCATGTAGGAAGGGACTAGAATCATTTGGAACACGTTTGGAACCTTAGTAATGGAAAAATGGCTGAAACAGGACCTCCAACCGGATCCGGTTGAGCTCCAACCAAATCGGTTGGTCTACGTGACCATTCTCCAACCGGATCCGGTTGCGGGTCTCGACCGATCGGTTAGAGCAAAATCACAAAAATTCATAAACGGAAAAGTTGTAGATCTTTCTCTTAGATTTCCGTGGCCGCGAACCGGGGTCAAACGGAGTCCGTATGCAAAAGTTATGGCCAAAATGGTGAAGGTGTGTCAAGGACAACGAGTCTTCCAATATGTCTTCGTTTAAGCTTCTTTTCTTCATTTCTTTCTCGTTTTCCTTCTTGAACTTTATTCTTGAGTCTTTGGACCACTAACTTTATGACTTTACCATCTCGAATATACTCCGCAAAGTCTTTCTTTGGTGGGAATTCTTCATACATGGAGAAATCTTACGTGTTTTACTTCTTTTCGTCTTTTCTCCACTTTCCTGTACTTGGCTACAAATGAACTTGCAAACGCACTTTTGTACGATTAAGCATCAAAAGCATATGATTATAACCAAATAACACACATAAAATCACAGATAACGCTACTAAAAACATGCACAATTTGAGCGTTATCACCATCCCAGATTGCGCTCGCTATTGACAGCAATTTGTCGCATTTGTGTAATGCTAGCAATAGTCGCAGTTAGCGCAATTTGAAATTTCTTATTTGATTTATAAAAGTGGAACCAACTTTAATAGCCCAACTATTTTAATGATGACCTTTTATGATCTATCGAGAGGTGTCAATTGCTTTGATAATCTTAATAAAGTTTCATTAATAAACAAAAAGGGTCTAGCGATGAAATATAGAGCCAAAAGATATGCATGTTTAGATTTATAAAATTCATGATTACCATATATGATCTTGGAGCATGTCTATGCCTTTCTAGTGCTTATGATTGTATTACATAGTAGTCCATTACTAGTTAAAACATTGTGCTTTTTCATTTACTTGATATTGCATTTTGAAACTTGAATTCTTTTCAATACTTGGTTGTTTTAGTGTAAGTAATCACACATCAACCGGACATTTAGTTGTGATGTTTTCATTTAGTTGTGATATAGCTATGACGTCTACATTTACTTAAAAGTTGAAACAAAACATTGAGTCTATGACATAAATGAATTTCAGAACCACAAGTCTATGACATAATTATGGCTAGTTGGTTTATTAAATGGATTACTTGCCGAATTTGAATATGTTACTGTTTTATTTATAAGTTAATTGTATTTACTTGGTATTTGGTAATAAATATTACGTATAAATAAATTTTTTATTCTTTTAATATTTAACGCAACGCAGCTTTAAATTACACTCGCATTCATCACGCATCACGCATCGGTCTTTAGGACCTTGAGCGCATCGGATCGCAAAACGCAATTTAAAACCAAGGTACCGGCATTGTCGATGGGAGACTCGTGTACTGCATTTTGTTAGCCACATGTCTAGAATAACCCACGTAATCAGTTAAGTAATCCAGGTCAAAAGACCAAACATGACCTTGTCCTTAAACATTAGGTTTATCTTCTAGAAATCTCAGGTTCAAAGTCTCCTCAATCTTCTTAGCGCTTAAATTGTATACCCTATAAGCCTTCTTGTGAAATTTGAATAACCCACAATATACCCTCATCAGCTTTCTCATCAAATTTACCCAGTGGATTACTAGTGTTTAAAATGGTCACTTGACATCCAAAAGGTTTGAGGTAATGAATAGCAGGAACTTTCCTAGTGAGAAGTTCATAAGGTGTCTTGAAATGAGGTCTAGTAATGGATACCTTCGTTACATAACAAGTTGTGCTAACTGCTTGATCCAAAACATAGTGGGTAATTTAGAGTGCAAGCATGGATCTTGTTGCCTCTATTAAGGTCCTATTCTTTCTTTTAGCTACCCCATTTTGTTGTGGGGTTCTTGGAGTGCTATAGTCCCTTTTTATTCCTTTAGACTTACAGAGTTATATTAATACTGACATTCTTGAACTCTATCCCATTATCACACCGAATTCCTTTAACCTTTTTGTTCAACTGGTTTTCAACAAGGGTAATGAACTCTTTCAACACTTGGGATGTTTCATCTTTAGTTCTCAGAAAGAATACCCAACAAAACCTGCTGTAGTCATCAATGATTACCAGACAAAAATACTTGTGATCAATACTTCTGACTTGGGTTGGACCAAAGAGATCCATATCACGAATCAAGAGGTGTTTGAAATAATGCTCACAGTTGTAATAGCTTTGTATGAGGCTCTGTGTTGCTTTCCTTTGTTGCAGGTAACACAATTATGTTCATTGGTGAAAACTTTGGAAGGAAGTCCTTCAACTAGACCAAGTTTAGAAAGTTTGTTGATGGTCTTGAAGTTCACATGAGCCATCCTTCTATGCCATTTTGTAGACTCATCCAGGGATGCTTTAGCCACCAAACAAGTTAGGTCACCTTCTGGTTGAACATTATTCAGGTTGAATGTGTATAGATTGTGATTTCTAGGAACTCTCAGCAGAATTGATGAATCTTACGGTAGTTTGAAGTCTTTAGATAGCACAAGACATTTATCCTCGAGAAGAATACTCGTTCTTGGTGTCACAAATTTGTGAGACAGAGAACAAGTTGAAGTGTTGCAGTTCCTTTACATAGTACACATTCTCAAAATCCAGTAGAGGTGTTTTGATGGTGCCTTTCTCAGTGATTCTACCATCACTTCCACCAAAAGTCACATTGCCTCCTCCTTCTATGGGTACGAAATTATGCCTCATATCTCTGTTCCCTGACATGCTTCTGGAACAACCACTATCAACAATGCCAACTTCCTTATGCTTAAGAGGGTGATCCTACAACAACAACAAAAATATATACAAAATATTAGTACACTATGGAGGCTCAAGTCATTCTTGACTTGAGCCTTTGTGGAATCATAAGATTTAGGCCATGTAGATTTAAAAGATCCACTATTGTTCTTGGTCCTCCATTGAAAATTAGGTCCCTTTTTAGTCCAAGAACAACTCTTTGAGGGCTTCACGGTATCCCTATATCCCTTCCCATCATACATTGAGTCAACACATCCAGGCCAATAACCATTTTGAAAGTATGAACTAGTTGGTCTCACATATGGTCTAGCAACAGATCTTTTCCAAGGAAATGGAGAAGGTTTATAATGAGTTGCTTGTGGAACAAAAGGTGGTATATCATTAACATTTTTCCACATTGGTCTAGGTTTCTTTTGACCAGCACATGCACCCATTCTTTGCTCATGAAAATTACAATCCTTAATCAAATGAAATTTACTTCCACAAACAAAACATGTCTTCTTTTTAGAAGATTTATTCAAAGTGAAAGATGTTCTATTACATGCAAAAGCATTCAAACCACAAACATTAATAGAATTGTTTTTAACAAACTTAAAAGTATTATTGTGCAAAGAATTAAAAGACAAGTCTTCATAGGAAACTGTCTTGGAAGTTGATTCCTCAAAGAACTCTAAAAGGCTTGTAAGCTTGATCTTGGGTGTAGCCTTGTGCAAGGTCTTGGGAAGGTCTGACTTGTCATTTGAATCACACCTGGTAGTAGAAGTAGACCCTTGGTCAGAGGACTTGTCACTTTCACAACAAGAGACAAAGTCATTAGATGAAGAATCGAGGTCAGCAAGTCTATTGACTTTTTGCCATAAAGATGGTGTGATCCATCAATGTCAAGCTGTGAGGAAAGGTCAATGGGCATATGTTCTCTCTTAATGGGTCGTGGACAGCATGTAATGTTCCTTCTTTTACATAATTAGCTAAACCTGCTGGTGTAGTTTTACGCCCATCATGCCTAGCTTCTAATCCTACATACTTTTGAAAACCTAAACCTATCCCAGAGGTCTAAGATTGACTACTATAGATATGTCTAGCTAGATTGTCACCGGATATTAACCATTCTTTATGTCTAGCTACTTCCTTATCTAGTTTCTCTTTTAGCACTAGGTTTTTAGAAACTACCTCAGCTTTTTCTTTCTCAGTACGTTTTAAGTCAATTTTAGCACAATCTAAATCACTTTGTAACACCCTTATCTTTTCATCATAAGCCAATTGATTCTTTTGAAACCAAACTTTTTGTCTTTCTAATGTTTTTAAAGCTTGTTTATAAGCCTCAACTTCGACATAACATTCATTATATTTAGGTTTCAATTCATCATAGGCTTCTTTAAGTTCATTATATCTTTCACTACAACCAAAAACACAATTATGTACATAAGAGATGCCCATCAAGGCAACTTGATTATGCCTATCCTCAAGTACAAATTTTGCCGCAATCCAATATTCTCGAACTGGACCTTCATCATTCTCATGCTCATGCATCTTCCGGTCGACATGGTCATCCATAGTGACAAGAGTCGTGGAGGGTCCGGCCAAGTTCGACTTCCTTTTGAATCTGGCGATAGGAAGAATATCTCACCTCATCACCAGCCTTCCTATCCTTGCATTCTCTAGATAAGTGACCCATCTGACCACAAGTAAAGCACTTGACCTTGCCTCTGTTAAATCTTGCTGGATCTCTTCCTTGGAAACCAAACTTTCTCCGTGACTTACTCTCAAACTTCTTGATGTTCATTGAGAGCATAGCCAGTTGCCACTTCAAGTTCATCTCTTCCATGTCAAATGGATTCACCTGTTCAAAGTCCTCAAAAGCTAGTTGCTGCTGAGTGTCATAATCAGCAACAAAAGAGTGAATCACATCTTCCAATACACCACTGGATTTAGGTTGAGAACTTGATGAAGTTGTAGTGTAGGATGATGATCTTTGAGGAAACAGGACTTGGAGCATAAGTTATCCTATTTGAGGAGGCCCCAACAAATGTTGTGTGACTTGGAGTGGATGAACGAAAGGGAATTCTCACATCAGGCTCAAGAGATTTAAGTATGTTGTATAGTTCATCAAAAGTGAGCATATCCAGCCCACCTTTAGCTTTGAGGGCAATGCTTACTTGCAACCAAGATGAAGGTAAAGATCTCAAGAACTTTGAGTTGCAGTCCTCATTATCTGGCTTTGCCTTCAGCTGATTCAATTGACTCAATATCTTATGGAACTTGTCATACCCCTTGTGGATACCTTCCTCTTCAGAGATTTGGAATTCTTGAAACTGTTGTTTTGGCAAAGATTGATTTCCTCATTCTCCTTGACTCCTCATTCCCACCAAACCTAGCCTTGATTGCCATCCAAATGTCCTTAGCATCCTGCATGTAATGAAAGTCACCCAAGTGATCCTCAGGTATAGCCTGAAGGAGAATAGTTCTGACTTTATTCTCTCTTTGGACAGCCAATATTTCTTCAGCAGATTTGGGAGGAAGGATGGTAATCTTACCATCAGGATCTGTGATATGTCTCTTCAAACTGTTCCCCTTCTTCACAATTTCCTAGAGATTCCAATCAATGTTGGAGATCCAATTCTGCATCTTCATAGCCCACAAATCATATTCCTCCTTTTTAAGGTATGGGAACTTTGCATTGCTTTGTTTGAGAGCCGAGTTGTTCTGAAGTATATGTGTTGTTTTGGTTATTGGTGACCTCAATGTCATCGTCTGATCCAGGCATGGTGAATGTTGTTTTGGTTGTAAGAGTGTACAGAAAAGATTGTTCTTAGTATTACAGAGACTCTCCCGAGGCTCTGATACCACTTTTTGAACCTAAAGACCTTGATAGATCTTAGAGCACTCGTAGATCGTTAGTAATGCTTATGTAATCACAAACATACTAAAAGACAGTCTCTATAACTTGTATTCAAGCGGAAATTAAACACAAGAACAAACACAAATAACTAAGAACTCTTCGATCCTCTATGGATCTTTTAATAATACTAAAACTTTGTTTTTCAACTCGTACATAACTCATACTATTGTGTTCCTTTTATAGACAATGAACCCTAACCCGTTTCCCAAGAAATGTATAAACATAAAACTAAATAAGATATATAATATCACTTCCTAATAAAGCTCATGCATATCCTAACTAACTATAGAATACGCGGAATATCTATATCCGCAGAAACCAACTACACGGTTTTATTACTTCAGTAGAATTACTTCTTCAGCAGAATCCTTGCACTTCAGCAGAATCCATCAGCAGTAATTTTAGCATAATTCGTACTTAGTAAAATTCTCAACAAAAATTATGGTGAATATAAATATATTTATAGAACAAATTGGTACGAAATTTACAAATTTATAGAAGATTTGTTTGAGGTAACAAATAATATATAAAAGATATAGCAATAAGCCGATAACGAATGACAAAAACCAAATCTAAACATACATTTCTTAGCAAATGAAAATTGACACATTGTCTTGATAAACTTAAAAAAAAGCTCCCTTGTTTTACTACGAAAAGAATGAATCGCGAACCCCTATGAGGCAGTGGTCACGTTCGAATTGTTGTGGGCTTCCATTTTGATTTCATTTAGATTATAACAAGTGTAAGCAAGAAACTCTCACGTGTTAACAGTGGAGGAGCTGCATTAAATATTTTAAAAAGGTCATTGATGTGATTTTTGTATAATAAGAGCACAAGGTATCGTGGATACTAATACCACGTTATTGGTATGACACCTCAGCGACACATCATACACCTCCCAATAACTTACCAATAACTAAAACACCCTCTCTCATAACACACCACTAATATGTTATTGGGTCTCACAAAATACCCCACTAAAAATACCCATTCACTCACAATACACGAAAAAACAAAACAAAAAAAGCACCAAACATTACAAATGGCTTGAGCCATTGGAATGACTCAAATACCTTTGGCTCACCAATGGCACCAATGGTGATATGGTTTGGCTCACAAATGGCTTGAAAAATGAACCTTTGGCATGTTAAAAGCTCCTCATACCTTGTGATATAAGAGGGGCAAAAGCTAAACTATATTTTTTTTACACATGAAAAGCATAGAAAGTAAACTACTACAAAAAGTTCTAGGAGGGCCACCACCCTCTCTAGTCTTCAAGTAGCTCTGCCTATACATGGTAAGGACCAATTAGGATCAACGGCCAGCGTAATCTTTAACCGAATTTAGTTTTCCAACTTTTCCAATACCGGTTCTTAATTCGGTTAGGGTTATAGGAAGAGCATTACAAGACCGGGTTTATGTTTCCACTTGAGCATGTATTATTCTTATGTTTGTGTTTAAATTCGAACAAACCCAAATATTCATGGTCCATCCTCGGACCAATCATAAATTCTTATCAGAACTTGTCCTAGTGAGCTTAGTTACAGTTATCGGCTAAGCTACATTCATTTAGTTACCATACAGCGCTTCGGTAAAATCATTCTTCATATCATACAAGCTAACTCTAACCTAACTCACAGTAACAACAATACCCAATGTCCCAATCTATAAACAAAAGCTATACCAAGTTATGCAAATTTTATAAAATATTTCTAAGTTTGAGTTTTGAATTAATTTACCAATAAGATGGCTTTTAAAATTGGGGGAATTGCATATATATCCTTTCAAAGTTGAATAATTGCATATATATCTTTGATACAAGTTTTTGATGCACATAGTACAATGATTTTTATGCATGCCAAAAATATATATGCAATTTTACATCTTTGAAAAGATATATATGCAAATTGCCCTTTATAATTTTGACAAACTTATAGTACCGGTTGGTACTATTCCATAGCTCCATTATCGCAAAATTATTATCAAACAACCTACCAATAACGGCATTGAAATCTGCATTACTTTTTTAATATGTTATTGTTGAAATTGAATACTAGTAGTAAAAACGATTGGTGGCAGAGTGACATCTTACGCAAAGAGCAACCCAATATTATAGATATGTTTTGATCATTGTCTCATACTCTCATTGATAATATTGGTTCAATCACTATTTATAATTTTATATATTTATAGTTAATAGTTTTATCAAATACTAGCATATCACTTAGATAGAGTAAGGATCAAATAAAAAGAAAAATTAAAATGAGATGAATAAAAAAAAACCACAACCATACATTTCAGATGCATCTACAAAAATAGATGCATCTCCTTGAAAATCTCACTCTTACTTAAAATGTGTGGCTAAAAATTCTTCTTATTTTTCTCATTTTATTTTTTCTTTTCACCGGATCCTTTCCCCACTTAGATATGGTTTACTAATTCCATTAATTGGTTAGCGAAGAAAAAACTAATTATAAGATTTGACTTGTAGAAGTTGGTTCACGATCATAACATATAATTTTCAAAAGTGGAATGAAACCTACAAACATGTTTAAAAATTCTGAGAATAAAAGCGAGTATTTTTACTCAACGTAGATATAGAAGTATAGAACTCATAAATGCGAAATATTACTACCTAGATAAAAATATCCATCATTTTTGCATCAACCATCATCTGTTATGCCTATGAAAAGTTCAAAACGCTCGTTCGATAATTTGAGCCCTAATTTTAAATGAAGAAGACGTAAGCAATTCCCTACTCGATCTCGTGTAGGGTTTCGACTCTTTACGTCTTACATTTTCTATACCCGGTTATGACGAGATTGAATATTGTTGTTACTAGATTAGTTTAGGTACGTTCCATGAGTTATGCATCATAAACTTTTACAACCATATGGATGGGAAGTGAAATAATACCTTAAAATTAATCACACAAAAGATAAGGTTGCATGCAGTAGAGCCGATCCACACTCGATCGAGGGCTCTACGGCGATCGATTCCTTTCGATCTTGCTGCTGTGGAGTTAGTCGATCGCCCAAGAAAAAAACACAAACGGTCGTCTGCTCGATCGAATCCACAAAGTACAAACGTCCAATATTTTTCTACCCGTTGCATATCCAAACCAAAAATAAAATATTACCGTTCGAAATTTTATAAAAAAAAAAAACAAAAAAAACAAAAAAAAAAAACAAAAAACCATACTAAACTACCTATAAATACACAACATATTTACACACTTAAACTCACAAATCTCATTTCACACATTCTCTATATTCTTTCCACACTATGAGTTTTAATTCGTACGAGCTATTCATTGCCGATTCGTCATCGGATGATGAAAATGAAGTTAGTACCGAGTTTATGATGTTTGCGGAAGAGTGTTGGGAGGCTTTTCAAGCGTCACAAAAACTCTCACGAACCCAAGTTAGTAGGGATCGTGTGGGTGCTCATAACTTATTTAGTGGATGCTTACTTCAGCGAGACCCCAAGATACGGCGATATAGCATTCCATGATCGTTTCCGTATGAACCAAACTGACTATTCACATTGAATTGTCCGAGATATAACCGATCATTCACCTTATTTCCAACAAACTCCTAATTGTACAGGCATTTAGGTATTTCTCCATTGATGAAGTGTACTTCGTCAATCCGTCAATTGGCATACTGAGTCAATGCTGATGCTCTAGACGAATACGTGCAAATGGGTGCGTCAACAATTCGTGAGTGTCTCAAAAAATTTTGTGAGGCCATAATGAAGTTATATGGTGCGAGTATTTGCGAAAAGCCGACGGTTAATGACGTTGACAAACTCTATGCTCATCACTACCAAACTCATGGGTTTCTGGGATGATGGAAAGCATCGATTGTATCAGATTGGCGTGGAATTGCCCACATGCTTTAAAAGCAATTTTGTAGGGGTGATCACGCGGATCCTTTCATTTTATTGGAAGCGTCGGCGTCCCAAGATTTATGGATTTGGCATGCGTTCTTTGGTGTCGCAGGGATGAATAACGACGTAAATGTTTTACGTGCATCGCCTCTTTTCAATGATCACAAAACGGGAGAGCACGGATGTGGAATTCGCTTAACGGCGTGCCTTATAAACGCGGATATTATCTTGCTGATGGGATATATTCGGAATGGTCGGTTATTATGAAGTCCATTAAAAATCCAGGGACGAATGATCACAAACGAATATTGTATAAGACGATGCACGGCAAAAGAAAAGATGTGGAAAGTGCTTTTGGTGTACTAAAGAAGAAGTGGCTAATGATTAAACATCCGGCTAGAGAGTTTGACAAAAGGCGTCTATCGCATATAATGTACACATGCATCATATTACATAATATGATAATTCATGACTAACAGGCGGCTGATATCTCCGTATTCTTTCCAAAGAGCAGACCGTTCTTATGATCCCATAAGAACGCATGTGGAATCGTTGAAAATTACCAGGGAGATATGCGACAAAACAACTCATCTTAGCCTCAAAGCCGATTTGGTGGAAGACACTTGGCATCGTCATAATCAAAACTAGTTTAGTCGTTGTATTGTCGTAATGTTTTAATTTTATTTGAATTATTATGTAACGTTTTAATAAGTGTTGTAATGTTTTAATAAGTTTCGTAATGTTTTAATTTTATTTGAATTATTATGTAACGTTTTAATTATTAATGAAATTTTATTTTGTGTTAAAAATGTTTAAAAAAAATAAAAAATAAAAAAATAATAATAAAAAATTGGTCGCCCTTACTCCTAATCGCCTGAAGGTCGCTGGAGAGAGAAAGCTGACGTGGCAGTGAAAAATAAGGGGATTAAATCCCCTTACTGGGGCAGCCTAATATCTATATCCTTATTATATATGCTTTTTGCTATTTGATACAGGAAGATAACTAACTTTTCCTGTAAACTTTAAGAACAGTCATCTAAATAATGTTTTAAAAGATTCATATCGATTTGTGGGTGTGATTTTATGCTTTAAATAGATGACCTTTTATACTAGCTAGCTAGCTAGTATAACCGGATGTGATTCTTGAAAAAGATGAATAATTACTAACAATATTTGTTATATTAAAGGGAGGTAATTTGTACACTCTCAATATTGATTGGGACACTCAAAATATAAGTGTTTGGACATTTATACCCTCATATTATTTTTATCTTATAAGGGTATAAATGTTCAAACACTCATATTTTAAGTGTCCCAATATATATTGGGAGTGTACAAATCACCTCCCTATATTAAATGTTGATATATCTATCAAAGTTTGCTGTCTTAGAGCGGACGGTGTGGAGTTGGTTGTGGCTCGCCGTCGCCAACGCGTGAAGGTCGCCGCCGCCGCCACACCGACGTCCCTCGTTGTGGCTCGCCCGCGAACAACAAAATCGTGGGGACGGCGAGCATTCTTTCGACGACACAAAAGCAGAAAGCAAAGTTTACGTTATAACGTAAACTTAAATTCTTAACGTAAACTTTTTTTTTAAACGTTAGTTTTTTTTTAAACCCACCACTCTTATATAAACTATCTTCATCTTCATCATTTTACACATCTTCAAACCCAAAATACATAACAAATCTTTCTTAACCAACAATATCATTTTACACAATGTCTCAAAACCCAAATGAGCGGAGAGGATACTTCACAAATCTACTTAACTCAAACCCACAACAATACGGGGGTTCTTCAAACCCATCTACCCCTCTTGACCAATTCCAACCCGTCTCCACAAGAAATAATGCTTAACCATGTCGTTTCAACAAGCATTCGCAGCTTACCCTCCGATTTCAATCACCTCGTTTTAACCGTTACAATCTCCACAGTTTTTAGCCCGTCACGCCTCCATGTTGGCCCAAATGGAATCACAACCGGCGGTTCACAATTCAAAGTTCAAAAGCACGTGAACCGGCAAAAGGCAGGGCAAAAAGTCAAGGCAAAAAAGCTGTTGTAGATTTGGACAGGTACGATGACGAAGATGTTGAAGTCATAGCACAAGCGGACAGGAGGAAGTGGACCAAGTCTGAAGAAATGTTACTAGCGCAGTGTTGGATAGAAATTTCCCAAGATAAAGATATGGGCAATGACCGCCGTCCTGAGGGAGTACTTTTGGAGCGACATTCTCGAAATGTTCAATTCTAAGACAACCAGTAACCGCCAGCAAGAACATGATAACTGGTAAATGGACAAGGATTAACGGTGATTGCCAGAAGTTCAACGCTATTTACAAACATCTTACGGTCGAAGTGGTGAAAATGACCAAGATCATGTCGAGAATGCCAAAGTTAACTTTATGCATCGTTTTGGTGGGAGGAATTTTGTATGAAAAATGTTGGGTACATTTTGAAAAATTATCCCAAGTGGGATGCCGAAGATCCTATTGACATTACATGTCGAGGATATATTCGCGGACAAACGACCTACGGCCTGAAAGAGATGTATGCAAACCAGCCGAAAGAAGCGATGTTCGACTTCAGCGTCAAGCCGCAAGCTCGGTGGAAGTCAAACGAGTAGTTTTTCGGGACATATATCCGAAATATATATTCTCAAAAAGCCGATGCTCAAAGGGCTTATTCTGGCGGGAGAAGGAAAAAGCGTGGCAAGAGAGATCGAGATGGATTTTCTCATGATAGATCCGAGTACCAATCGACCCTGAAAGCAAAAATCATCCGCAGAGAGGCGAGCGTCTAGTCAAGAAATATCATCAAATCATCGGCAGTAGTATTGTATTTTTTTTACCCGTGTCGTTTTTTTACCCGTGTGTTGTATTTTTTTTACCCGTGTCGTTTTTTTTCAGTATCGTTTTTATTAGTAAGGGTTGTTTTTTTATGTATTGTATTTTTAATTTGAATGAAATGAATTTATTTAGTTTATTTGGAAATGAAAATTGAATAAAAAAAATAAAGTAGTAGTGGTGGGGCCCAAATGAAGAGGTTGAGGTTTGTTATGAGTGAGGAGGGGGTTTGTTGTGGTTAGTTGTGGGAAAATGGGATGCTGATGTGGCGCTGAGGTGGCGCGACGACGAAGTTAAGCCTTGTTATGACACCTTCCACTCTTAGATACGACTTATAAGATCGATAATTATACTCCATGATATATTCACATATTTGTATTGGATCTTTAAAAAAATCGTATATTTTAAATGACTCACTATCGATCAGAAGGAAATATTTGCATAATATTTTAAAGAGTAAATTGCAAAAATCGTCCCTAAACTTTGGCCAAATTGCACGTTTCGTCCCAAAACTTTGGAAAGTGCAAATATCGTCCCTGTGGGGAAACTTGGGGCAGAAATCGTCCCTGGCCTAGATCAAATGACTAAAATACCCTTCTCTCTTTATTACTTTTCGGTTTGTTGCAAATGGTCCCTGTGTTTCGCCAGATTTTGCAAATTTAGTCCTTTTTTTTTTTTTTAATTAACTATTAATATTAGTATTATTTTTTACGTTTTTGCCGATTTTTACGTTTTCATCCGTTTTTTACGCCATTCGATTTTTACGTTTTCGTCCGTTTTTAACTTTTCGTCTTTTTACGTTTTATCCGATTTTACGTTTTCGCCCTTTTTACGTTTTCGTCCGTTTTTACGTTGTTTTACGTTTTTAATGTCAGTTTTTACGTTTTTAGTGTTCCGTTTTTAAATTGATTTTTCGTTTTGTGTTTTGTCCGATTTTACGTAAAAGCGGAAAACGAAAACTACTGTGAAAAATGGACAAAACGTAAAAATCGGACAAAAACGTAATAAAACAGGATTTAAAACGTAAAAATCAAATATTTAAAACGTAAAAAATAATACTAATATTAATAGTTAATTAAAAAAAGGACTAAATTTGCAAAATCAGAAGCACAGGGACCATTTGCTAACAAAGCTGAAAAGTAATAAAGAGAGAAGGGTAT
>OU343223.1:43632950-43716091 GCA_910596185.1 Chrysanthemum makinoi
TTTATTTTTTGCATTCATGCCAAACCTTTGGACCCACTTTTAATAAACCAAACACTTCATTTTTTAATGCCAAAGTTATAAACCCATAACAAAACTCAAGTAACCAAACGGGCCCTAAAATATAAGGGTTTATAATTATAACTTTAGACGGGGTGTAGATGACCAAACCCAAAAAAAAATGATACTTATTAATGTTATAGTTTAGTTTGTTTTGTTTTTAATCTTGTCAACCTCTTGTTGTTGTTATAATTTTATAAAATGAATAAGAAATGTTAAATTAAGGGCTAATAACTTATTAGTATCATATTTATCATAATGTCACTGACGAACAAAAAAATACTTTCAGACATTAAACTTGAAATTCTTATCTTCCTTTGAGTAAAATAAATTTGTGATGACCATTTTACCCTTAAATTTATAAAAATTGCATCATTTGTCCCAAGTATATATTATACCACACAAATCTTCCACACAACACAAATCTTCCACACAAATCAAAAAGATGATAAACTCTTATCCTCACCCACACTTATCGTCACCTAAAAAAATCATTTTTGATGATAAATCCATTCCAAACAAATGACACCAATCTATAAAAAAAAAAATGATCCATCAAATCCAGATTTCGATCTATCCAAAACAAAGAACACTCACACATACCTAAAAGAAACCAACTCAAATTCAAATACACACCAAAGAATCATGTCAAAATCGTTATCCCATCACACCTAGAATACCAAACCTCTAAACCTTCAAATCGTGCGGTATCTCGAGCAATAGAGCCGGTGAACAACCCGTAGGGAATAGAACTAGGGTGACCTTGAAGGGAGGTAATGATAAGGTTTATGGTGAGTGAAAGAGGAGACAACCGAAGTTAGTAAATAGGTGTGAACCGAGTTGATATTTATAATAGTTTGGGGGATATTGCAGAAATGGGCGCTGTGATGGTAAATGTGTTTGAATCAATGTTTGGGATTATTGTTGTGAAGTGGGTTCACTTAAGGTAAGCTTGTTCCCTAATAGGTAGGCATAAAAAATCAAAGAGTGAAAAAAACTGCGTATTGCTCATATCAGCCATACACAAAAACAAAAACTGAACCTCATTCATGAATAGAGTTGTGAGAAATTGTGTTGTAATGAGAAGTGAGAATCATGTGAGAAGCTGAGTTGAGGTATGTTGATTACGGTCAACTCGATATTTTTGATTCAGGGGATAGTAAGTATTAGAGATATATACCCATTTGCAAACATCGTATAGTATAAAATGGGTTTTCGAGTTGAACCCGAGATGTGCAAAGAGCGAAAAGGATCAGGGTTATGTAAGGGATGATGTACGCAATTTTTTCCAAACGACAGGGATCACTTATGTAATTTAGCCTAGGGACGATGGATGCAATTTTCGCAAACCCACAGGGACCATTTATGTAATTTGGAAGGGTAAAATGGTCATAATACTCAAAGCAAGATAAGAATTTCAAGTTTAATGTCTAGAAGAGCTATTTTTTGTTCGCTAATCGAATCGACATTTGTGACAAGTATGATGCTTTAATAGGTTATTAGCCCTTAAATTAATTTAGCACAATTTGGCAAAAAAGAATCGTCTAGTTTGATTCAGATGGATGGAGTAGGACACAAGCATTGACAGTAAATTTAAATGATTACGTGAAATGTATACAAAATCTCTTGATAACAGTGTGAGATCGATCTCTCTCACTCACCATAGATGTACACTCACAAAGAGGCAGATACATACGTTTTACCATTATTGGTGCTAAATCAAATGTATTGGGTCTATTGTCATATACATATATAATGTTCAAAAAGTAATAGTATCTTTAGAAATAAATAAATAAATAAAATAACATGAGAGAAATAAAATTGTTGAACCTAAAGACCTTGATAGATCTTAGAGCACTCAGAATCGTTAGTAATGCTTATGTAATCACAAACACACTAAAGGCCTCTATAACTTGTATTCAAGCGGAAATTAAACACAAGAACAAACACAAATAACTAAGAACTCTTCGATCCTCTATGGATCTTTTAATAATACTAAAACTTTATTTTTCAACTCGTACATAACTCATACTATTGTGTTCCTTTTATAGATAAGGAACCTCAACCCGTTTCCCAAGAAACATATAAACATAAAACTAAATAAGATATACAATATCACTTCCTAATAAAGCTCATGCATATCCTAACTAACTATAGAATACGGGAATATCTATATCCGAAACCAACTACACGGTTTTATTTCTTGGTAGAATTACTTCTTCGAGAATCCTTGCACTTCACAGAATCCATCGCTAGCAATTTCAGATAATTGTGACTTAGTAAAATTCCCAACAATCCTCCCCTAAACTGGAATTTGACTAGGTTAAGTTCCAGTTTTCTTGATAGATCTTTAACACGGCAAAACAAGAGGATTGTATTCAAACATCAACAGCAAAGAACCAAAACAAGTACATCTCTATGATGATAAACCTTTAAATCTCCAGATCTTTGGAGCAACAAATGACAAAATGTATATCAAAACATATTAGTTTCATACTATTCTCATCACATCCAGGTGTGTTAACTCCTGTGAGAGGTGAATCATTGAAAATAATGGAGTTGATGTCTCTTTACCAATAGCCATTACTACTGGAGTAGCCATATGTTTAAGTTCAAAACTATGGTACATCGATAACCATCTGATTTATTAGCAAATCAAAGAACCATAAACGGATTTGAGATGTCTTTACCTCAGAGTCGCTTTGCTCAGACTAGTCAATTCTTAAGTAGAAAGAATCCCCTTGGTGAATTGATTACCAAATATGGTATTCCACTGCCTTTACCACAAGCCATATACTTGTGGGCTAGCCATTCTTGGATTCCAAAAATGAATAAACCATGGTGAATTGAAGACCATACAACCCTCAGCAATTAAGCATGGGTGAGTTGCAAACCCTATAATTTTGAGCAAACCATTACAGCTATCAACAGATTTGATGTGTCTTTACCAAAGCTATACCCTTTGGACTAGCCAACCCTTTGAGGTACACAAGGTACATCTGGTGAGTTGATAACCATCACCAAAGATATACAACAAACCTGCAAGCAAAGTTAGACAAACAAAGAATATACATAGATTTTTTTTTTTTTTTTTTTTTAACTAAGAAATGAAACAAATAATACAAGATAAAACAAGATACCAGAATCAAGAAGATGCTTGGTGTTGCTGAAGTTGAGTCTTAATCAATCCAATCAATTGTTCAGCATGTAACATATCATTCCCAATTGGATCAGGAGGAACTTTCAACTTCTTTCTAAGCAGTCTTTGCATCAATTTCACAGACAAAGGATAAAGCTTATCAGAGAACATACACACAGTCATCCCACACTTTGTCTCCACCACATGCACACTAGGAATAGGATAGAATCTCCAAGTCTCAACCTTCCACTTATGTGAATCTTTCCAAATTGAATATCCCTTACTATTTGGAGATTGAGAGTCAAACAGAACTTGAAGATCTCCTAATAAGTACAACCCATCACCTTGTGGAGTATGAGAATCATAATATTGTGTGAATAAACCATAAAGAGTAATGCAAACCGCCTATCCACCATATGAAGTATATCCTTTAAGAAGGTAACCGCATAGAAGTATTATCCAACCTAAAGATGGTGGTGTTCAGTCCATCACCTTGTCCATGTGGTCAACACACCATGAGACCCCTCAAGAAAAGTATCAGCAGATCCCTCTTTAATGAAAGTTGAATCAGCAGCCTTTAGATCCAAAGAACTACCCCTGAGAGACTTATGAATCCTAGAGGTGTGTGTCCCAGCTGATCTCACAGATCTCCTTAGAGCAATGTGTATCCTTTTAGACATACTTTTCTTCCTCCTACCTGGTATATAAATCTCCATAGAGACAGAAGATGGTACCTTCTCAGATTCATCAGGGACATCTTTAGCAGGAATGAAAGAAGTAGAAGTAGAAATTGGAACAACACCACGCATAGCATACATTTTCTCAAGCACCTCTCTGGCTCTCTTAGCTTTAGCTAATGCTTGTTCAGACTTTCCTAACCATTTTGCTCCTTCTTTATCAATAGGTGCAAGGGAGAAATAGGAGTAGTTATACCTTTGAATCCGAGATGAATGACCCACACTCGGTAATGCTTTAGAAGAAACAACAAGAGTGTCAGCAGAGTGACCTCTTTCAGTAGATGCCTCAGCAGACATAGCATGAGAACTCATCTTTGGTATAACATCATCAAAAGAATCCATAATCTCAACATTCTTGGTTCTTTTGGCCTTTGGAGCATCTGCATTATCAGCAATCCTCTTCAAGTTAGAAGGTGGTGTAATCTGCTTCATAATTCTATTGTACATATTGAGTAAGACATCATTAGATAAAGCACAGACTTGCTTCTTTGTCAAACCAGATTGATAGATACTAGAACTTTGATTATACACCAGAGTCCTCATATACTTTTTCTTCTGAGCTGCAGTTTGTGGTCTATCCCTTTTTGCTTTAGCTTTCTGTGCAGCAATGGCTTTTCTTTGTGCAGCTGCAGCTTGCTTCCTTTGTTGCCCAAGAGCCATCATTTGTGCAGCAAAATTCTCGCTATCAAAGTCTTCTCCTAAAATACTTTGTGCAAGAGTAGGATTGGATGCAACTTGATGAGTATAAGTATCCCATTGCTCATCAGTAAACTGAGTGGATAGTTCATCAATTTCTCTTTGTCTCTCAGGAGACAAATTGGTAGTAAGCGAGCTTTAGCTTTTGAGCCAATGCATGACTCTTAGTACTGGTTTGGTACTGCTTGGTTGGATGGACGGCACGGTTCAAGCTCTTCATCAACTCTCCTTTCCGCGGGTCAAGCATTCTCATGAAGCGGTCGGCAAGGAATATCAACAATTGGAACTTCAAAGAAACACCCATGAAAGCATCAGTAAATTGTTGAAGTATCTTGAAGAAGTAACATTAGCATTAGGATACAAATTAAAACTCCTTCGGCAACAAACACTTCATCGCAGACTCTTGAATGTGGAAGTAAGTTATTCTTGCCTGAGATGAAGATTGAGCTTCGGAAGCAACATCCATCATTGGAGCATCAACATTCTCATCGATTGGTGCAACATTGTCCTTTGCAACTTGGATGATTAGGTGGAATCCTTGCTCAAATATTGTCTTCTCCTTCTTCTAGAAAACATAATAGGTTCCTTTGTCTTTGAAGATTCAGCAGCAATTGGAGAAGAAGCATGAGTCTTTTGAGCCACATCAGCCAAGATTTCAAGTGAATCCGAATGAGTATCCTCTTGCTCCTCATCAGAAGAAACCACAAACCTCCTTTTGCTATTATGCCCAATTTGCTCCTCTAAATCCTTAACCTTTCTCTTTAACCCCACAATCTCACCACCAAGTGTAGATTTAGTCTCAATGACTCTTTTTTAGATCACGCAACCTCTTCGCATTCTGTCAAATCATATACAGATGTAAGAGTAATAGGGTCCTCAGCTCCACCAGCAGATTGCTCAGTGGTAATGGGGGCATCATTGGAACTTTCAGGAGAAATATGGTCATGCTCAATGATAGGAGAGCCTTCATCAAATGACTCCCTAACTGGACTAGGTGTGGCCATTCTATTAAGCTCATGCTCAAACTCATCAGGAGTAACATAAGAAGGTGGTGGACTAGGACTAGGTCTAGGTGAAGGTGTAGATGGAGGTTGGTGGGAGTAACATGTGATGCTTGGCCGGTTGTAGGGGCCCTCATCAATGGCAAGCTGATGGATTACCATCGGCAACGGAAGAGTGTGGAAGACCAACAACATTACCTCATCAGCTGACCTCATTGCCTTGAGGCAACATAGCGACGCTAGAAAAGGATGATGTTCCCCTCATAATGAGTTTTCATTGAAGCAAGCAGTTTAGCGGTTAGATCCTATGGGACAAAGACTTGGACTTGGGTTGTAATGTCTAAAATCATTTGCAAAAAAACCTAGTACATTAAAACTTATGCTTTTTCCTTTGAACATTTTCACCCATGTTATCAAAAATATACTTAGAAAAATTATAAGTTAAACCATGTGAAAGACATACAATCCCACAACCCATTGGGTAGAAAATTGGTCCCATCCCCCGACTTATTACTAAGGCTGAAGTAAAGTGTGTACAAAAACCTCCACATGGGATGAGCTTGTGCCACATATCATATTCGAGACTTTGATATCCAATAGCTCTTATCGGCAAGAATCTCCACGGAATTAGGTGATAAACCCCATTGTCATCATTCAAGCGAAGTCATCTCCTTATCAAATCCTCTGTCACAACATACTGTTCCATCAATCATGCATAACAATCTCGTGTCACTTCGCTTTTAGCGATGCCCAAAAATTGTAACTAACGATTCATATATCACATTGGAGAAAAGCATAATGAATCTTGGATCGCTTCAAGAACTCCACCATTGGTTCATATAATTCATGACCCGTTGCTTTTCCCGAAAAAGCAACTTTTATTATGATCTTTCTTGAATTGAAGCCTCATGTGAGAATTGTGATAATGGGTTATGATTCACATAGCTGGAAGTGTGTTTAAGTGAAGAGAATCGGTTAATTTTAAGCGAAGATATGAAGAATGTATTAGCGAAGTTACCCAATTTATGGTCAAAAGCAAATCGTTGACCATATCTACGTCAATAAAATAACCGATTCAAAATTAACACTGGAAGCGATGGTCAATCTGTGAAGAAGGTCAATCGGCGAAACAACTCAAGTGACTTAGTATCTTGTTAAATATCTTGAGTGTTCTGTGACACTAACTTCGCATTAATTGTCATAAAGCCTTGAATCCTTATAAGATAATCCCAATGCACACTTACCACACATCAATTACCCCCAATTATCTTCACAAACCCTAATTTCTCCAAAAACTCCACAATCATCAACAATAACAATGTCTACCAAACCAGAAATAATTGATCCAACCTCCTCTTCATCATCAACATCATCATCATCATCAGCCAGTGATGATTCACGCCTATTATTTAGATATCCTTATCAAGATGAACCTCGACCTTTGAAATCACCCTTTCTCCCTTATTCTGAAGATGATAGTGTAGTGGATCCAAGTGAGTCTTCTAGTGATTCTGATGACTCCTTAGATCGTCTAGAACCAAGTGCTGTGGTGATTGCACTTCCTGCTCCAGGAACTGGTGCTTCATGCCATGGAAGCAGGGGAAAGGGCAAGAGAGCTGAGGTGGCGGGGAAAGGAAAAAGGAAGATGGAGTGATGCTTTATGGTGGAATGAGTAGATGGAACAACCGAAGATTTCTCATATCACAAATCCATCTACCATGCCAAGAGCCAAAGATATAAAACTAGGTTCTTGAGCATCTTCATCGTCGTTTTCATCATTCCATCCTTTCCATTTTCATCTTCAGCTTTCAGCTTCTTC
Organism: Chrysanthemum makinoi; assembly: GCA_910596185.1. NCBI lineage: Eukaryota > Viridiplantae > Streptophyta > Magnoliopsida > Asterales > Asteraceae > Chrysanthemum > Chrysanthemum makinoi. The sequence goes on from OU343223.1 coordinate 43,640,400, forward strand.
GTCGTACTGGTCATGCATATCCACCAGCTTTTGTGATAGATGATAGGAACTAATATAAGTTTGGTAGATATTGTATAGAAATGGTCTTATCTTTTCATTTCATTTCATAGCAGATATCTCCCAATGAGAGTCTGATCAAACGCATAGAGCGTAGTAGTAGTATTAGTAGTTATTAGTTTCTTTGTTTTAATTAATAAAGAAAACCTTATTAGTAATTTTGATTGTGTTTTATAATTCCGTTGTGCATCTAATCAATCAATGTTACTCATACCCTAGTTGAGTCCGGATCTTGGTTTCAACAATTGTCATAAAGCCTTGAATCCGCCTATAAGATAATCCCAATGCACACTTACCACACATCAATTACCCCCAATTATTTTCACAAACCCTAATTTCTCCAAAAACTCCACAATCATCAACAATAACAATGTCTACCAAACCAGAAATAATTGATCCAACCTCCTCTTCATCATCAACATCATCATCATCATCAGCCAGTGATGATTCACGCCTATTATTTAGATATCCTTATCAAGATGAACCTCGACCTTTGAAATCCCCCTTTCCCCCTTCTGCTGAAGATGATAGTGTAGTGGATCCAAGTGAGTCTTCTAGTGATTCTGATGACTCCTCAGATCATCTAGAGCCAAGTGTTGTGGTGATTGCACTTCCTGCTCCAGGAACTGGTGCTTCATGCCATGGAAGGAGGGGAAAGGGCAAGAGAGCTGAGGTGGCGGGAAAGGGAAAAGGGAAGATGGAGTGAGGCTTTATGGTGGAACGAGTAGATGGAACAACCGAAGATTTCTCATATCACAAATCCATCTACCATGCCAAGAGCCAAAGATATAAAACTAGGTTTTTGAGCATCTTCATCGTCGTTTTCATCATTCCATCCTTTCCATTTTCATCTTCAGCTTTCAGCTTCTTCGTCGTACTGGTCATGCATATCCACCAGCTTTTGTAATAGATGATAGGAACTAGTATAAGTTTGGTAGATCTTGTATAGAAATGGTCTTGTCTTTTCATTTGAAGTTGATTGTAAGTCGTAAGTCAGTAAAGCATTTCTTGAATGAATGAACAATTAAACTTCAGTACTTCTCTCAGAGAAATAATTATAGCACTTCAGTTACTCTCTTCAAGAGAAACAATCTTTTAGCTTACTTGACCATATTCCATTAACCAACTTTTTGAACTTCAACTTATATAAGCATTCTGCAAAACAGACACAGAGTAGCAAACACACCAAACCAAGCAAACAAAACTCAAAGAATATTATCATGTTAGTGTTAGCAAACAAAAGGATAATCAAATATCTACAAAGTTTACAAAATATACAACTAAAATCCTCCCCTGAGGCCTATGCCTCCCCTCAAACTTTGCAGTTAAGGGTTAAGCATCCCAATATGGATAACAAGGTGTTGAAACCTAGGTCCATCAAAAGCTTTAGTCAATAAATCTGCCACATTATCATCAGTGTGAATCTTAACCACTTTTATCAAATGTTTTTCATATGCATCTCTTATAAAGTGGTGCCGAATTTCAATATGCTTAGTTCTACTGTGGAAAACTGGATTTTTAACTATGCGTATGGTACTTTGATAATCAATAAAAATTGTTGTGTTCATGAAGTTAAACCCATAATCCAACAATTGATTTTGTATCCATAGTACCGACCACAACAATGGCGGCAGCAACATACTCTGCTTCAAATGAGGTAGCAACAATAGTTTGTTTCTTGCACCTCGCCAAGAAATCAATCTTCTTCAAGGAATTGGCAACCTCCGGTTGTGGATCTCCTATCCGTATTTTCACCAAAGATAATCACTATCACAGTATGCTTCCAACTTAAAAAGGAGACTCTTTTGGGTACCAAAGACCTAAATTGGGTTGGCCTTTTAGGTACTTAAAGATCTTTTGACGCATTCAGATGGGAAGCAAGTGGAGTGACTTGATGTCTAGAAAAACACTTACAAAGAAATGTAATGTCGGGCCTAGAAGTGTTAAATACATCAATGAACCAATCATAGATCTCAGTATAAGTGAACATTCACGCCTAGATCAGTTCAATGTTGTTATTAGGTTTTGGAGCTTCATAGGTGTGTAGTGGCAGTTCTGACATTCTCCATACCAAACTTCTTCAAAATGTCCCTCACATATTTATCCCGACGATAAAAATACCATCAGTTTTCGCTTAACTTGGAGACCCAAAAAGAAAGTAAGCTCCCCATAGCCCCTATCTGAAATTCTCCTTCATCACTCCTCAAACTCCCCTTTTGCAAAGCTTCTTTAGTAGATCCAAATATAATGTCATCCACATAAACTTGCACAAGTATGATGTCTGTGGAATTCTTCTTAGGAAGAGTGTTTTGTCAATAGCACCTCTTCGATAACCATGCTTCAGCGAAATGCCGAAAGCCTAGCATACCATGCTCTAGGTTCCTGATGTAGTCCATAGAGAGCTTTTACAACCTTGTAAACATGTTTTGATGGGTCTTCAAAACCTTTGGGTTGAGTGACATATACCTCCTCTTCTATTTCACCATACAGAAAAGCACCTTTGACATCCATTTGATATACCATGAACCCCATATAAGATGCATAGGCCAAGAAGATTCTAATGGCCTCAACTCTAGCAACAGGTGCAAACACTTCATCATAATCAATTCCTTCCTCTTTCCTGAACCCCTGAGCCACTAATCTTGCTTTGTTTTTAACCACAACACCCCTTGCATCTCTTTTATTCTTCAAAATTCATTTTGTCCCAATAGCATACTTCCCATCAGGTAGTGGTACTGATGAGTGTCTAATTACTCATCATTTTTGTACTGTATAAACTGCAAAATCATCTGAAAACGCTCAAAAACACATCAAAATGATCAAATTATCACAAATCAGTGTTTTATGTGTTTTAAATTCAAAAATATCAAAATCAGATGAAAAATGTATCAAGTTTGCAAAATTGGCGTTTTAGTCCCCCGAGAGTTTTAAAAGTTGTCAAATCTAGTCCCTGAAATTCAAAAATGTGGAAATTTATCATTCAAGGTCCCTGAAGTATTCTAAGTTGTTTAAAATGATCCTTGAATGATTCTTTGGTCAATTGGCAAGAAAGGTCCTCAAACTTTGGAAATTTACAAAAATAGTCCTTGGACCTTAAAAAATGGATTTTATACAAAAAGGGTACTTGTTCTATCAAAGTTGGCAAATTTAGTCCTTGTGAGAAGTTTGGAAACATGGCATTTTCAGTCCTTGAGTTTGGATAATTTACAAAATTGGTCCTTGTATTAAGCTTTAACCAAACGGACACCTTTGATATTATTCAAGCCCAAAACACAAGCTGCTAGCCCAACCCTTAGCCCATTTCTGCTTTGACCCTTGAGCCCCACTTGAACCCTGGCCTTGGCCCCCGTGTGTTAATACTCGTGGTCAAAGAAAGTCAAAAGGAAGAAAAACCCCAAATACATTGCGTAGCTATGTTCTCTCCAAGCACGAAACTTCAAAACCATGACTGGTTTTCACCCAATTTCAATCCCCTCCCATACCATGTCCCCTCCAACTCCTCTACATTCCAAAATCCTTTAATTACCTCCACCAAATTCATTAATTGGAAAAACGCTAAGTGGAAAATTGGCGCCAAATCACAAGTGGACGGATATGATGAGTCTCAAGCATCCAATGGCTCAAACTTGGTGGGATTCAATCGAGCACGCGGGGAGTTGAAAAGTCATTATATAGAGGGAAATGCAATGTATGAGGAGTATCTAGTGTAATTTATTTTCTTAGTCGTTTTTTTAGTTTAAGCTTTTCAATGTATGTTTTTTAATTTCAAGTACTTTATTTAAGCATCTCAAGTGTATTTGAACCTCTTTTGATTAGTAATTTCAAGTTTTAATCACTTTTCAAGTTTATGCAATTTGTCATATTTATGCAAAATCTCAAATGTTTCAAATGATGTTGTTTGTTGTTTGTATGGATTAGAATAACTCACATAAGCTCCCATATAGCTTGTATAAGCTATTAGATACACTAAAATTCAGTTTAGTTCCAAAAACAAAAAATCACAAAAATACCAAGAAAATAGTTAAAAATCAAAAATCATGGTGAAAGGGTGATCACGTTTGAGCAAGGTATATATTGGATGGCCTTGGTTTAGAGCTCTGGAGAGCATTTAGGATTGGTTTTCTATAGTTCTCAGTGCCTCAAAGTCATTTGTAAGCACTTTTGTCCAATTTGTCATTTCATTGTTCTAGGTGTTATTTAGCTTCAATTTCTGTTACTTTGTGATAATTAGTGATAATATAGTTAGTTTAAGCCATTAAATCTATAGCTTGTTCTTTTCAATTGGTAGTTTGCAAAAAGTTAGTTTTAACAGTCAAAGTTGCATAATCTTAAGTCTTGTGTTTTATGTTGTTAGCACTATTGGATCATGTCTATTTAATCTCATATAATGATATTGTAAGGTCAAAATCAAGTTTGTGGTTTAAAATTATGAGTTGCTTTGGAAAAGTTCATAATGACTTGACACATCAAGGGGTGTTTGGTTTAGTGTGTTCAAAGGTTCTTTGTTCATTGGTTTTGTTGGAAACTTGCATAACTTGGTTTATACAACTTAGCTTAGGTCAAGAAATCAAGTCATTTTTAGCAAAAAGTCAAAATCCCATATAATGGTGTCTTAGGCAGTCCACTGTGGGATTTTTCAAAAGCAAGATCATTGTTTTGTGTTCAAAAGTTATTACTCTTGCTATATTAAGTCTTAAAACACCTTAACATAACATCATCAGTGCTTTAGATCAAATCAAAATCCATTTTAGTCAAACTTGTGGTTTTTCTCAAAAAGTCAAAATTGTCAAAAGGGTCGTTTTTGAATAAACTTGGAAATTTCACTGAGGGTTTATTAGTGAGATTCAGTTTATGAGCTTTTGGGGAATTAAAGTCTAGTTGGTGTAGAAAAATACAAAAATAATAGTTTTTAGTTTCTTAGCTTGTTTAGTGCTTATTTCATTTGCTTTTGTGGGTACTGGTCAGCACAAGTGCCCTGTGCACTGAAATTGTTCCCATCTTCACAAGCTTGCACTGAGCTTATTACTTGTCCAAATCCTGAGTTCTCTGGTTCTTTGGAAAGCCAACATGGTCCTCTTGAAGTATCAAGTCTTGTTTTGTATTTTTGAGCTTGTTAGCTAGGGCTGCTAGTGGTCCTAATCTTGTCCCATTTTCTGCTTTTCTTCATAATGTCAATTGCTTATTGCTTATTTATAAGCTCATCAGGTTCTTTGCATTATTTAGCCTCAGATCTGTTCATTAAGCATATTTGAATCCACTTTGAGCTTTTGTTTCATCTTTTAAGCTTGTTAGAGCTTATTTCTACCAAATAAGCTTGTTTTGTCCATTGGGCTTTTAGCTTCCAAATCAGCTTATTTGAGTTTTATAAATTTTTCGTCTTTGTTAAAGTTTCATAATATTATTGTTAAAGTAGTTTTCAAAAATAAAACGAAAAAAGATCAAGTTTAATTCAGTGATAGTGTTTATTTAAGACTTTCTAGCTTTTTGATTTTTCTTTTCAACTTTTTAATAAGCAAGTCCTGATTTTCTATTTTTCTTAGGTTTCTGTTATCACATAGGATTTTTAGAAAAAGTTTTAGATTTTTCTCTATCTTTTTAGTATTTATTATAATTATAAATAATTAATAAATAATAAATAATTAGTAATAAATAATTAAAAAGTCTAAAAAAATATGTTTTCTGTTTTAAAATTAGTTTTATAGTATTTTAGATTTTTCAAAGTCATAAGTTTATTTTTCTAGTCTCATTTCTTATTTTCTTTTATTTTAGGGTATTAATTAAATAGTTAAAATAATTTTTAATTAATAGTAATTAATTAAATAGTGTTAAAAATAATTTTCTTTTTCTAATAATTTTCTTTTATTTTTAGGATTCTAAAAATGTTATTTTCATATTTTTAGGCCTTTTACTTTTTAGTTTTCACTTTTTATTTTGTGCGTCTACGTAGTTTTTAAAACTTACGTTTACGTTTCTTTGATCTGGTTGTTGTGCTTTCCAAATCTGTACTCCATTCCATTCCAATCTATCAGCAGTGTAATTTCTTAATCAAAACCTTTACAGATCACTATCCTTAGTGATCATCCCATCATCTGAATCAGTTTTACACACCATTGAGTCTCCTTGGGACTAAACGACCCGAATCCACTATATTCCCTCGATCTTCATTTGCATTTGTGTCTGAAATGTTCCGAGTGCTTTTAGACTTGACGGTTTTGGCGAATCAAATTTTGGCCGGGGAGGCTTTAGTGTGAAAGGCTGTCTAGCCATTTTCAGATCCATTGTTGCACATACCCACCTTTTGTAAAAAGTTTTTGTAAAGTTATAAGAAAACCAAAAAAGTTCATTAGCACTTTTCCTAAAGTGTTAAAACTCCAAAAAAATATAAAACAACAAAACAATCGGAACGTTTTCTATTTTGTATTCTCTTTTAAAGGTGATTCTTGAAGAGATAATGATTTGGTTAAACGGACGATAACAAAAATATTGTCCAAAAGTTTTAAACCCATTTGCACAAATCTTACCTACGTCTTTTCAGTGGTACTTAATTGAATACATAAAAATCAACCACCGCAAATCAAGGCACTACCCTAACTGGGGGAGTGCGACCATTAATAAATTCCCGAACATCAGATTTAAAACTTGCCTTTGTGTCACTTGTGATTTGGTGTACCTTTTTCAAAGAAGCCATTTCATTTGTGATTATTGGTTAAGTTCACTTGTGTTTTGCCTCATTTGTTTTGAAAATTGGTTTTTATACATAGTGCATGCGACTCGTTCTTCAGTTCTACAAGTCCACTTTAGAACTTGGCAAGATTCCTCGAAGACGTAGAGGGACGTTCACTCCTTCTATCCGAGGAACGCCTACCACCACCACCTCCGTCGAAATGGCGGATGAGCGTACTATGGCGAAATGCTCCGTGCACCCACGGGGTTATGGAGATGCCATCGTTTACCCGTAATCAATTCGATCACTTCGAATGAAGACACATTTGATTCAACTTGTGTCTACAAATCAATTCCACGGGTTTGATCGTGAAGACCCGTATGCACACATCCGTTGGTTTAACAAATTGACTTCAACTATCAATTACAAGGATGTGCCACAAAAAGTCATCAAGTTGATGCTTTTTCCATTCTCTCTTGAGGGGGCCGGATTTGGTACGGAAAAAGAACCCCCTCGGTCTATCGAAACTTGGGAGGATCTTGTTCAAAAGTTTGTGAACTACTTCTTTCCTCCATCAAAGACGACTAATCTCAAAAATGAAATTTCTGGATTTCGTCAAAATTTAGATGAAAACTTTGGAGAGGCATGGGAGAGATTCAAAGATCTCCTCGAGAAATGCCCCATCATGAATTCACAGAGCTTCAACAAGTCAATATCTTTTACAATGGGTTGAACGGTAATGATCAAGATTCCTTGAATGCAGCAGCAAGCAATATCTTGAATCGTAAATCTAAAGATGTGATTGAGATTTGCGAGCAAAAATCAAAAGTTCCTATTTCTCGCAACAAAGTCAATACTCCTAACACTCCTGCTCCTTCATCCAAGTAACTCTTCCGAAGTTAGCAGCTCCGATAGCTGCTCTAACGGATGCCATCCGTTGTATGATTAAGGATGTTAAGGAGATCAAAAGTGAAATTCATAAGCCAGAGCGGTCAAAGCCGTAAACAAGGTGTGTGAAACTTGTAGTGGTCCACACGCATACTCATGATTGTCAAGCAACCGATGCTTCCTTTTACCAAGACCCCGTAGCTTCGGTAAACCACAATCAATACCGACCACATGCTGAACCACACTACCGTGCTAACACCAATCAGGCACCACCCGGTTTCAATCAGAATCATAACATGCACAACCGGAATCAAAACCAACCTAGAATGAACCAAGGTTATCAAAACCAAGGTAATTTCTATCCTGCACCCACTCAAGGTTTCCAACATCAAGGGAACCCTCATCAAAACAATTTCAATCGAGGGAATCAATTTCATGGGAATATGAATCCTAATCAAGGGAATTTTGGTCATAATCAAAACATACGACCTCAAGTTATCCCTCCAACTCCTCCCGTCATCACTCCTCCAGTACCATCATCTGATGAGTTACTGAAGCAGTTCATGAAGTCCCAAGATGAAATGAACAGTTGTTGGTCGGCCGATTCCGACCAAGAAGTCTTTAAATGATCGACCCTCGGGCTCAGGTACTTTACCGAGCAATACGATCGCTAACCCGAGGGGCGATGCCAAGGCGATCACAACCCGAAGTGGTGTTTCACACAATGGACCTACGACTCCAATGCCACCTCCACCGGTGCCAATGAGTCAAGTTACCAAGGATCCTAAGGACAAAGTGCATTATTCAAGCCCATGGCAAGACACGCCCTACCTTCGGTAGTCCAACCTCAAGTTGTCCGAAACCCCAGGTCAAATCAAGGAGTTGTTTTTGAACCTCCTGTAGCTCCCATTGAGAAACCCAAATCCAAATCTTCTCTTCCTTACCCATCAAGATTGCATGATGAGAAGCTTCAAGACAAAAACAAAGAGCAAATGGAAAAATTTTTCCAAATTTTCAAAGAATTGCACTTTGATATAAGCTTCGTTGATGCTCTTGTTCTCATGCCCAAATTTGCATCTACTCTCAAAGGGTTACTAAGCAACAAAGATAAGTTATCCGAAATGGCTAAAACCCCCCTCAATGAGCAATGCTCACGGTCCTTCTTAAAAGCTTCCGAAAAGCTTGAAGACCTCGGCAAGTTTTAATCCCATGTGATTTTTTGGGGATGGTTCAATGCTCCGCCTTGGCCGATCTTGGCGCTAGCATTAACCTCATGCCACTCTCGTGTGGAAGAAACTTTCTCTCCTGAACTTACTCCTACTTGTATGACTCTCGAGCTAGCGGATCGTACCATAACTCGCCCACTTGGAATAGCCGAGGATGTCGTGGTTAAAGTAGGGAAGTTTCATTTTCCCACTGACTTTGTTGTAGTAAACTTTGCTGCAGATCCTAGAGTTCCCCTTATCTTAGGGAGAGCTTTCTTGAGAACGAGCCGTGCTCTAATCGATGTATTTGCTGAAGAGTTAACTCTACGGGTTGATAACGAAGAACTCACGTTGAATATCAAACAGAACTCCAAACCTCTGAACAAACATAGTGTTGCCACAATCGATAAAAAATCCAAAAGAATCGATGCAACACTCTCTAATTTCACGGTTAAGAGTGTTCACCAAAAACGTCTTGAGCTAAAGCTATGAAAATCAAACCTGGTTCAAGCAAATGGTTTGAATGTTGTACCAAAGATGTCAGGAGTATTCTTGATGAAGATGATCTTGATTCGAGATTTCATCTAAGTGGTGGAAATTGCTAGCTCTAAGAGCACACCACTTGTCCCACCTCCGGAATCAGTTTGTCGTATTGAGTTTGCTAACTCTGTGGATGAAGCTGAATTCTCTTCAAAGGATCCAATCATATTTGAAAATCAACCTCTCATAGCCAATTCTACTCCGTCTCTCACTCCTTTTGAGGGAAGTAACTCAATCTTGGAAGAGATTGAAGCATACTTGGCTAGTGATTCTGTTCCTTGGGAGATTGATCATGCCCCTATTGATATCGAAGGGGACATACTTCTCATTGAGAAGTTGCTTTATGGAGATCCATCATCCATTTCATATCCTGATCCTATTGTTTCCAACTTTTCCATTCCTTCTCTCAATCCGGATGAGGAAAGTGATTCTATTATGGATGAGATTGATGATTATCTCAATCTGGATACATTTCTTCTTGGTATTGATGATACCGAGAGTAATCAAGAGGAAGATGTTATTCTTCTTCTTGAACAACTTGTACGAAAATTATACCATCCTTCCTCCCCCAAACAACTTCATAAAGAGGAATCCAAATCGGTTGAGAAAACGATAAAATTCTGAGATCAAGCATAAGGCCTCCCCTCCTTCAATTAAATTTCAAATTCTTGAGGAGGAAGTTCTTGTGATTACTGGGCCGTTTCGATCTCCTACTACCCTTCACTTACCCGGTGATTTCTCCTTCTCTTCACTCATTCGGGAGTGAAGATGTTACCTTTGACCCCGGTATCATCCCTTATAGTTTCTACTATTAACAATACCGAGGTTATATCTCGTCGAGTGAAACTTTCGATGTTCATGTGTTTATTTGTGAATGAAAGTCCGATTGAGATTGGTTGTCCACGTTACTTTCCCCATGAACAAATGAATGCGGGGATCGAGTCAAGCTAGTGACTCGGTAATCAAAAACATTAGCACGCACAATATGGGTTTTCACCCATAATTCTGTCTTCTTACCCCTTTCTACCACCCAGTGTGGGGAGTTTTTCCCATGTTGTATATTCTCAATCTTTCTAAAAAAAAAATAAATCTTTCTAAATAAATGGCCGTAATATTTCCCTTTCACGTTCTTTGTTTCGGCATAACCGCCGGTACTTTGAATATTGAGGGCAATATTCATTTCTAAGTGTGGGGAATTCTCACAATTTCATATATTATCTACCCAATTTCCCCGTTTTTGGCCAAAAATTTTTTTGGAGTAAGTGTTTTACACTTTCTCAATTGGTTATCGTCCGCCATGTACGTAAGACTAAAGGATGGGCTAATCCAGGAGCAAACGGCTCTTGGTAAAGATTTCTCAAATCCGTTTATATGGCTTGCAATTTGCCCAAAATTGTATGGTTCCTCGACTCCCATCATCCTCAAAAGATAATGAGTTGGCTAGCCGCAAGGTTATGGCTTGTGGTAAAGGCAGTGGAAAATCCATAATTGGTATTCAACTCACCAAAGATAATGTTGATAATTTATCTAAGAGTTGGCTAGTCCGTAAGGGTACGGCTTCTTGTAAAGACACATCAAATCCGTTATATGGTTTATGATTTGCCAATAAATCATCTGGTTATCGTTGTACCAAGATTCTTACTTGAATCAAAACAATTGGCTACTCCAGAAGTGATGGCTTTTGGTAAAGAGTTTTTCAAATCCATCAAGGTTTTCTCAAATCATTGCTAGGAACTAGCAATATCTCATGTGGGGATTGATGAGTGTCTAATTACTCATCATTTTGTATCTGTATAAACTGCAAAATCATCTCGAAAACGCTCAAAACACATCAAAATGATCAAATTATCACAAATCAGTGTTTTATGTGTTTTAAATTCAAAAATATCAAAATCAGATGAAAAATGTATCAAGTTTGCAAAATTGGCGTTTTAGTCCCCGAGTTTTAAAAGTTGTCAAATCTAGTCCCTGGAAATTCAAAAATGTGGAAATTTATCATTCAAGGTCCCTGAAGTATTCTAAGTTGTTTAAAATGATCCTTGAATGATTCTTTGGTCAATTGGCAAGAAAGGTCCTCAAACTTTGGAAATTTACAAAAATAGTCCTTGGACCTTAAAAAATGGATTTTATACAAAAAGGGTACTTGTTCTATCAAAGTTGGCAAATTTAGTCCTTGTGAGAAGTTTGGAAACATGGCATTTTCAGTCCTTGAGTTTGGATAATTTACAAAATTGGTCCTTGTATTAAGCTTTAACCAAACGGACACCTTTGATATTATTCAAGCCCAAAACACAAGCTGCTAGCCCAACCCTTAGCCCATTTTCGCTTTGACCCTTGAGCCCCACTTGAACCCTGCCTTGACCCCCATGTGTTAATACTCTGTGGTCAAAGAAAGTCAAAAGGAAGAAAAAACCGCCCAAATACATTATCTTGTAGCTATGTCTCTCCCAAGCCTGAAATTTCAAAACCATGACTGGTTTTCACCCAATTTTCAATCCCCCTCCCATACCATGTCCCCTCCAACTCCTCTACATTCCAAAATCCTTTAATTACCTCCACCAAATTCATTAATTGGAAAAAGCAGCTAAGTGGAAAATTGGCGCCAAATCACAAGTGGACGGATATGATGAGTCTCAAGCATCCAATGGCTCAAACTTGGTGGGATTCAATCGAAGCACGTGGAGTCCTGAAAAGTCATTATATAGAGAGGGAAATGCAATGTATGAGGAGTATCTAGTGTAATTTTATTTTCTTAGTCGTTTTTTTAGTTTAAGCTTTTCAATGTATGTTTTTTAATTTCAAGTACTTTATTTAAGCATCTCAAGTGTATTTGAACCTCTTTTGATTAGTAATTTCAAGTTTTAATCACTTTTCAAGTTTATGCAATTTGTCATATTTATGCAAAATCTCAAATGTTTCAAATGATGTTGTTTGTTGTTTGTATGGATTAGAATAACTCACATAAGCTCCCATATAGCTTGTATAAGCTATTAGATACACTAAAATTCATTTAGTTCCAAAACAGAAAAAATCACAAAAATACCAAGAAAATAGTTAAAAATCAAAAATCATGGTGAAAGGGTGATCACAATTTGGAGCAAGGTATATCTTGGATGGCCTTGGTTTAGAGCTCTGTGGAGAGCATTTAGGATTGGTTTTCAGTTCATAGTTCTCAGTTTATGCCTCAAAGTCATTTGTAAGCACTTTTGTCCAATTTGTCATTTCATTGTTCTAGGTGTTATTTAGCTTCAATTTCTGTTACTTTGTGATAATTAGTGATAATATAGTTAGTTTAAGCCATTAAATCTATAGCTTGTTCTTTTCAATTGGTAGTTTGCAAAAAGTTAGTTTTAACAGTCAAAGTTGCATAATCTTAAGTCTTGTGTTTTATGTTGTTAGCACTATTGGATCATGTCTATTTAATCTCATATAATGATATTGTAAGGTGCGAAATCAAGTTTGTGGTTTAAAATTATGAGTTGCTTTGGAAAAGTTCATAACTGCTACATCAAGGGGTGTTTGGTTTAGTGTGTTCAAAGGTTCTTTGTTCATTGGTTTTGTTGGAAACTTGCATAACTTGGTTTATACAACTTAGCTCAGTCAAGAAATCAAGTCATTTTTAGCAAAAAGTCAAAATCCCATATAATGGTGTCTTAGGCAGTCCATCCACGTGGGATTTTTCAAAAGCAAGATCATTGTTTTGTGTTCAAAAGTTATTACTCTTGCTATATTAAGTCTTAAAACACCTTAACATAACATCATCAGTGCTTTAGATCAAATCAAAATCCATTTTAGTCAAACTTGTGGTTTTTCTCAAAAGTCAAAATTGTCAAAAGGGTCGTTTTTGAATAAACTTGGAAATTTCACTGAGGGTTTATTAGTGAGATTCAGTTTATGAGCTTTTGGGGAATTAAAGTCTAGTTGGTGTAGAAAAATACAAAAATAATAGTTTTTAGTTTCTTAGCTTGTTTAGTGCTTATTTCACTGCTTTTGTGGGGTACTTGGCCGCACAAGTGCCCTGTGCACAGAAATTGTTCCCATCTTCACAAGCTTGCACTGAGCTTATTACTTGTCCAAATCCTGAGTTCTCTGGTTCTTTGGAAAGCCAACATGGTCCTCTTGAAGTATCAAGTCTTGTTTTGTATTTTTGAGCTTGTTAGCTAGAGCTAGTGGTCCTAATCTTGTCCCATTTTCTGTTTTTCTTCATACTGACTCAATTGCTTATTGCTTATTTATAAGCTCATCAGTGTGCTTCTTTGCATTATTTAGCCTCAGATCTGTTCATTAAGCATATTTGAATCCACTTTGAGCTTTTGTTTCATCTTTTAAGCTTGTTAGAGCTTATTTCTACCAAATAAGCTTGTTTTGTCCCTTTGTTGGGCTTTTTAGCTTCCAAATCAGCTTATTTGAGTTTTATAAATTTTTCGTCTTTGTTAAAGTTTCATAATATTATTGTTAAAGTATTTTTCAAAAATAAAAACCAGAAAAAGATCAAGTTTAATTCAGTGATAGTGTTTATTTAAGACTTTCTAGCTTTTTGATTTTTCTTTTCAACTTTTTAATAAGCAAGTCCTGATTTTCTATTTTTCTTAGGTTTCTGTTATCACATAGGATTTTTAGAAAAAGTTTTAGATTTTTCTCTATCTTTTTAGTATTTATTATAATTATAAATAATTAATAAATAATAAATAATTAGTAATAAATAATTAAAAAGTCTAAAAAATATGTTTTCTGTTTTAAAATTAGTTTTATAGTATTTTAGATTTTTCAAAGTCATAAGTTTATTTTTCTAGTCTCATTTCTTATTTTCTTTTATTTTAGGGTATTAATTAAATAGTTAAAATAATTTTTAATTAATAGTAATTAATTAAATAGTGTTAAAAATAATTTTCTTTTTCTAATAATTTTCTTTTATTTTTAGGATTCTAAAAATGTTATTTTCATATTTTTAGGCCTTTTACTTTTTAGTTTTCACTTTTTATTTTGTGCGTCTACGTAGTTTTTAAAACTTACGTTTACGTTTCTTTGATCTGGTTGTTGTGCTTTCCAAATCTGTACTCCATTCCATTCCAATCAATCAGTAGTGTAATTTCTTAATCAAAACCTTTACAGATCACTATCCTTAGTGATCATCCCATCATCTGAATCAGTTTTACACACCATTGAGTCTCCTTGGGACTAAACGACCCGGGAATCCACTATATTCCCTGATCTTCATTTGCATTTGTGTCCATGAGTTCGAGTTGGACTTGACGGTTTTGCGCGAATCAGGTACCAAGATCCAAACCTGCTGATTCTTGAATTGTTGCATCTCTTCTTGCATTGCTTCAAGCCAACTTGAATCTTCAAGAGCTTGAGTAACACTGGTTGGTTCCACTTGAGAAAGAAAACAAGCAAACAGACAATGCTTAAAGTCTGTGTAATTGTCCCTTTGCTGGTTTGAGACATAGGAAAGAAAAGCAACTTGACCATATTTAGAACTTGTCACGGTCCTTCTAGTTCTAACAAGTGCGGAGGATCACCAATAACATTGGATTGAGGATGAGCAATGTTGATCCTTTTCAAGTAGCAGAGGGTTGACTTCAATAAATGTATCAAGATTAGTCACAGTTGGCTCAAAATCACTGTCATAGGAAGGTGAGGTGAAGATGTCAGCTTTGGGTTGATGATTTCCAAGATATGAAGGACTTGGAAAGTGTGTATAAGGTTCTCCAAAGTCTGTGGACACTCTAGTAGAAATGGGAGTAGAAGCAGGGGGCTATCGATTTGGTGTTATTAGGAGAAAGCAGGATCACCCGAAGAATCATGGTTTCCACTGGTACTTCTCTTGCAACCTCCCCACCAAGCCTCTCAGCTTCTAAATTAGCTGCATGTTCTTATTTCTGAAGCCTAGCAAGGTCCTCTGCATAGTGTGACTCATCTTCACTCTCATCAGAAGTAACTTTAGAAGTATCACTGCAAAATGGTTGGGGAGAAGGAAGGTACAATAATAGGTTGTTCATCATCCTCAAACTCACTATCTGGTCGGCACATCCATAGTACCCGACCTTGGTTTAAAAATGCGCGCATCATTGCATAAATTGCACGCATTATTGCATTGCATTTGAAATTTCGCATCATGGTACCTAATGCAAGGCCATCCCAGTTGCTTCGCTATTGACACAATTTGTCGCATTTGTGTAATGCTAGCAATAGTCGCAGTTAGCGCAATTTGAAATTTGCGCTGATTTATAAAAGTAGAACCAACTTTAATAGCGCAACTATTTTAATGAGGACCTTTTATAATCTATCGAGAGGTGTCAATTGCTTTGATAATCTTAATAAAGTTTCATTAATAAACAAAAAGGGTCTAGCCATGAAATATAGAGCCAATAGATATGCATGTTTAGATTTACAAAATTCATGATTACCATATATGATCTTGGAGCATGTCTATGCCTTTCTAGTGCTTATGATTGTATTACATAGTAGTCCATTACTAGTTAAAACATTATGCTTTTTCATTTACTTGATATTGCATTTTGAAACTTGAATTCTTTTCAATACTTGGTTGTTTTAGTGTAAGTAATCACACATCAACCGGACATTTAGTTGTGATGTTTTCATTTAGTTGTGATATAGCTATGACGTCTACATTTACTTAAAAGTTGAAACAAAACATTGAGTCTATGACATAAATGAATTTCAGAACCACAAGTCTATGACATAATTATGGCTAGTTGGTTTATTAAATGGATTACTTGCCGAATTTGAATATGTTACTGTTTTATTTATAAGTTAATTGTATTTACTTGGTATTTGGTAATAAATATTACGTATAAATAAATTTTTTATTCTTTTAATATTTAACGCAACGCGTTTAAATTGCACTCGCATTCGCATCACGCATCACACATCGGTCTTTAGGACCTTGAGCGCATCGGATCGCAAAACGCAATTTAAAACCAAGGTACCAGCATTGTCAGTGGGAGACTCTGGTGTACCTGCATTTTGGTTAGCCACATGTCTAGAATAACCCACGTAATCAGTTAAGTAATCCAGGTCAAAAGACCAAACATGACCTTGTCCTTAAACATTAGGTTTATCTTCTAGAAATCTCAGGTTCAAAGTCTCCTCAATCTTCTTAGCAGTTAAATTGTATACCATATAAGCCTTACTGTGAGCTGAATAACCCACAATATACCCTCATCGACTTTCTCATCAAATTTACCAAGTGGATCACTAGTGTTCAAAATGGTCACTTGACATCCAAAAGGTTTGAGGTAATGAATAGCGAGAACTTTCCCCTGTGAGAAGTTCATAAGGTGTCTTGAAATGAGGTCTAGTAATGGATACCCTGTCAAGATACATAACAAGGCTGTTGCTAACTGCTTGATCCCAAAACATAGTGGGTACGTAATTTAGAGTCTGCAAGCATGGATCTTGCTGCCTCTATTAAGGTCCTATTCTTTCTTTCAGCTACCCCATTTTGTTGTGGGGTTCTTGGAGTGCTATAGTCCCTTTTTATTCCTTTAGACTTACAGAGTTCTATTAATACAGCATTCTTGAACTCTGTCCCATTATCACACCGAATTCCTTTAACCTTTTTGTTCAACTGGTTTTCAACAAGGGTAATGAACTCTTTCAACACTTGGGATGTTTCATCTTTAGTTCTCAGAAAGAATACCCAACAAAACTTTGTAGTCATCTGATTACCGACAAAAATACTTGTGATCAATACTTCGACTTGGGTTGGACCAAAGAGATCCATATGCAACGAAGAGGTCTTTGAAATAATGCTCACAGTAGTAACAGCTTTGTATGAGGCTCTGTGTTGCTTTCCTTTGTTGCAGGCAACACAATTATGTTCATTGGTAAAAACTTTGGAAGGAAGTCCTTCAACTAGACCAAGTTTAGAAAGTTTGTTGATGGTCTTGAAGTTCACATGAGCCATCCTTCTATGCCATTTTGTAGACTCATCCAGGGATGCTTTAGCCACCAAACAAGTTAGGTCACCTTCTGGTTGAACATTATTCAGGTTGAATGTGTATAGATTGTGATTTCTAGGAACTTTCAGCAGAATTGATGAATCTTCTGGTAGTTTGAAGTCTTTAGATAGCACAAGACATTCATCCTCAGAGAAGAATACTCTGTTCTTGGTGTCACAAATTTGTGAGACTGAGAACAAGTTGAAGTGTTGCATTTCCTTTACATAGTACACATTCTAAAAATCTAGTAGAGGTGTTTTGATGGTGCCTTTCCCAGTGATTCTACCATCACTTCCACCAAAAGTCACATTGCCTCCTCCTTCTATGGGTGCGAAATTATGCCTCATATCTCGTTTCTCGACATGCTTCGGAACAACCACTATCAACAATGCCAACTTCCTTATGCTTAAGAGGGTGATCCTACAACAACAACAAAAATATATACAAAATATTAGTACACTATGGAGGCTCAAGTCATTACTGACTTGAGCCTGCCTTGTGGATCATAAGATTTAGGCCATGTAGATTTAAAAGATCCACTATTGTTCTTGGTCCTCCATTGAAAATTAGGTCCCTTTTTAGTCCAAGAACAACCCTGCTGAGGGCTTCACTGGCAGGTATCCCTATATCCCTTCCCATCATACATTGAGTCAACACATCCAGGCCAATAACCATTTTGAAAGTATGAACTAGTTGGTCTCACATATGGTCTAGCAACAGATCTTTTCCAAGGAAATGGAGAAGGTTTATAATGAGTTGCTTGTGGAACAAAAGGTGGTATATCATTAACATTTTTCCACATTGGTCTAGGTTTCTTTTGACCAGCACATGCACCCATTCTTTGCTCATGAAAATTACAATCCTTAATCAAATGAAATTTACTTCCACAAACAAAACATTTCTTCTTTTTAGAAGATTTATTCAAAGTGAAAGATGTTCTATTACATGCAAAAGCATTCAAACTACAAACATTAATAGAATTGTTTTTAACAAACTTAAAAGTATTATTGTGCAAAGAATTAAAAGACAAGTCTTCATAGGAAACTGTCTTGGAAGTTGATTCCTCAGCAGCAACTCTAAAAGGCTTGTAAGCAGTCTTGGGTGTAGGCTTGTGCAAGGTCTTAGGAAGGTCTGACTTGTCATTTGAATCACACCTGGTAGTAGAAGTAGACCCTTGGTCAGAGGACTTGTCACTGTCACAACAAGAGACAAAGTCAGTAGATGAAGAATCAAGGTCTGGCAAGTCTATTGACTTTTTGCCATAAAGATGGTGTGATCCATCAATGTCAACTGTGAGGTAAAGGTCAATGGGCATATGTTCTCCTCTAATGGGTCCAGGGACAGCATGTAATGTTCCTTCTTTTACATAATTAGCTAAACCTGCTGGTGTAGTTTTACGCCCATCATGCCTAGCTTCTAATCCTACATACTTTTGAAAACCTAAACCTATCCCAGAGGTCTAAGATTGACTACTATAGATATGTCTAGCTAGATTGTCACCGGATATTAACCATTCTTTATGTCTAGCTACTTCCTTATCTAGTTTCTCTTTTAGCACTAGGTTTTGAAAACTACCTCAGCTTTTCTTTCTCGAGACGTTTTAAGTCAATTTTAGCACAATCTAAATCACTTTGTAACATCCTGATCTTTTCATCATAAGCCAATTGATTCTTTTGAAACCAAACTTTTTGTCTTTCTAATGTTTTTAAAGCATGTTTATAAGCCTCAACTTCGACATAACATTCATTATATTTAGGTTTCAATTCATCATAGGCTTCTTTAAGTTCATTATATCTTTCACTACAACCAAAAACACAATTATGTACAGATGCCCATCAAGGCAACTTGATCATGCCTATCCTCTCAGTACAGCTTGCCGGCAATCCAATATTCTCGAACCGGGACCTTCATCATTCTCATGCTCATGCATCTTCCAGGTCGACATGGTCATCCATAGTGACAAGAGTCGTGGAGGGTCCACCTTCGAGTTCGGCTTCCTTTTGAATCTGGCGATAGGAAGAATATCTCACCTCATCATCAGCCTTCCTATCCTTGCATTCTCTAGAGAAGTGACCCATCTGACCACAAGTAAAGCACTTGACCTTGCCTCTGTTAAATCTTGCTGGATCTCTTCCTTGGAAACCAAACTTTCTCCGTGACTTACTCTCAAACTTCTTGATGTTCATTGAGAGCATAGCCAGTTGCCACTTCAAGTTCATTTCTTCCATGTCAAATGGATTCACCTGTTCAAAGTCCTCAAAAGCTAGTTGCTGCTGAGTGTCATAATCAGCAACAAAAGAGTGAATCACATCTTCCAATACACCACTGGATTTAGGTTGAGAACTTGATGAAGTTGTAGTGTAGGATGATGATGCTAAAGAAACAGGACTTGGAGCATAAGTTATCCTATTTGAGGAGGCCCCAACAAATGTTGTGTGACTTGGAGTGGATGAACGAAAGGGAATTCTCACATCAGGCTCAAGAGATTTAAGTATGTTGTATAGTTCATCAAAAGTGAGCATATCCAGCCCACCTTTAGCTTTGAGGGCAATGCTTACTTGCAACCAAGATGAAGGTAAAGATCTCAAGAACTTTGAGTTGCAGTCATCATTATCGGCTTTGCCTTGGTGATTCAATTGACTCAATATATTATGGAACCTGTCATACCCCTTGTGGATACATTCCTCTTCAGAGATTTGGAATTCTTGAAACTGTTGTTTCAGCATTGATTTCCTCATTCTCCTTGACTCCTCATTCCCACCAAACCTAGCCTTGATTGCCATCCAAATGTCCTTAGCATCCGCATGTAATAAAAAGTCACCCAAGTGATCCTCGGGTATAGCCGAAGGAGAATAGTTCGACTTTATTCTCTCTCTGGGACGACCAATATTTCTTCAACAGATTTGGGAGGAAGGATGGTAACCTTACCATCAGGATCTGTGATATGCCTCTTCAAACTGTTCCCCTTCTTCACAATTTCCTAGAGATTCCAATCAATGTTGGAGATCCAATTCTGCATCTTCATAGCCCACAAATCATATTCCTCCTTTTTAAGGTATGGGAACTTTGCATTCTTTGTTTGAGAGACTGAGTTGTTGCAGAGATGTATTGTTATGGTTGTTGGTGACCTCAATGTCATCGTCTGATCCAGGCATGGTGAATGTTGTTTTGGTTGTAAGAGTGTACAGAAAAGATTGTTCTTAGTATTACAGAGACTCTCCCGAGGCTCTGATACCACTTTTTGAACCTAAAGACCTTGATAGATCTTAGAGCACTCGTAGATCGTTAGTAATGCTTATGTAATCACAAACATACTAAAAGACAGTCTCTATAACTTGTATTCAAGCGGAAATTAAACACAAGAACAAACACAAATAACTAAGAACTCTTCGATCCTCTATGGATCTTTTAATAATACTAAAACTTTGTTTTTCAACTCGTACATAACTCATACTATTGTGTTCCTTTTATAGACAATGAACCCTAACCCGTTTCCCAAGAAATGTATAAACATAAAACTAAATAAGATATATAATATCACTTCCTAATAAAGCTCATGCATATCCTAACTAACTATAGAATACGCGGAATATCTATATCCGCAGAAACCAACTACACGGTTTTATTACTTCAGTAGAATTACTTATTGAGAATCCTTGCACTTCAGCCAGAATCCATCGCAGTAATTTCAAAGCATAATTAGGTACTTAGTAAAATTCTCAACAAAAATTATGGTGAATATAAATATATTTATAGAACAAATTGGTACGAAATTTACAAATTTATAGAAGATTTGTTTGAGGTAACAAATAATATATAAAAGATATAGCAATAAGCCGATAACGAATGACAAAAACCAAATCTAAACATACATTTCTTAGCAAATGAAAATTGACACATTGTCTTGATAAACTTAAAAAAAAGCTCCCTTGTTTTACTACGAAAAGAATGAATCGCGAACCCCTATGAGGCAGTGGTCACGTTCGAATTGTTGTGGGCTTCCATTTTGATTTCATTTAGATTATAACAAGTGTAAGCAAGAAACTCTCACGTGTTAACAGTGGGAGGAGCTGCATTAAATATTTTAAAAAGGTCATTGATGTGATTTTTGTATAATAAGAGCACAAGGTATCGTGGATACCAATACCACGTTATTGGTATGCCACCTCAGCGACACATCATACACCTCCTAATAACTTACCAATAACTAAAACACCATCCCTCATAACACACCACTAATATGTTATTGGATCTCACAAAATACCCCACTAAAAATACCATTCACTCACAATACACGAAAAAACAAAACAAAAAAAGCACCAAACATTACAAATGGCTTGAGCCATTGGAATGGCTCAAATACCTTTGGCTCACCAATGGCACCAATGGTGATATGGTTTGGCTCACAAATGGCTTGAAAAATGAACCTTTGGCATGTTAAAAGCTCCTCATACCTTGTGATATAAGAGAGGCAAAAGCTAAACTATATTTTTTTTTACACATGAAAAGCATAGAAAGTAAACTACTACAAAAAGTTCTAGGAGGGCCACCACCCTCTCTAGTCTTCAAGTAGCTCTGCCTATACATGGTAAGGACCAATTAGGATCAACGGCCAGCGTAATCTTTAACCGAATTTAGTTTTCCAACTTTTCCAATACCGGTTCTTAATTCGGTTAGGGTTATAGGAAGAGCATTACAAGACCGGGTTTATGTTTCCACTTGAGCATGTATTATTCTTATGTTTGTGTTTAAATTCGAACAAACCCAAATATTCATGGTCCATCCTCGGACCAATCATAAATTCTTATCAGAACTTGTCCTAGTGAGCTTAGTTACATTTATCGGCTAAGCTACATTCATTTAGTTACCATACAGCGCTTCGGTAAAATCATTCTTCATATCATACAAGCTAACTCTAACCTAACTCACAGTAACAACAATACCCAATGTCCCAATCTATAAACAAAAGCTATACCAAGTTATGCAAATTTTATAAAATATTTCTAAGTTTGAGTTTTGAATTAATTTACCAATAAGATTGCTTTTAAAATTGGGGGAATTGCATATATATCCTTCCAAAGGTGAATAATTGCATATGTATCTTTGATACAAGTTTTTGATGCACATAGTACAATGATTTTTATGCATGCCAAAGATATATATGTAATTTTACATCTTTGAAAAAATATATATGCAAATGGCCCTTTATAATTTTGACAAACTTATAGTACCGGTTGGTACTATTCCATAGCTCCATTATCGCAAAATTATTATCAAACAACCTGCCAATAACGGCATTGAAATCTGCATTACTTTTTTAATATGTTATTGTTGAAGTTGAATACTACTACGTAGTAGTAAAAACGATTGGTGGCAGAGTGACATCTCCCCCACTTACTTTTATGCCTTTTTAGTATTTTTATATCTAACCTTACGCAAAGAGCAACCCAATATTATAGATATGTTTTGATCATTGTCTCATACTCTCATTGATAATATTGGTTCAATCACTATTTATAATTTTATATATTTATAGTTAATAGTTTTATCAAATACTAGCATATCACTTAGATAGAGTAAGGATCAAATAAAAAGAAAAATTAAAATGAGATGAATAAAAAAAAACCACGTGGCTAAAAATTCTTCTTATTTTTCTCATTTTATTTTTTCTTTTCACCGGATCCTTTCCCCACTTAGATATGGTTTACTAATTCCATTAATTGGTTAGCGAAGAAAAAACTAATTATAAGATTTGACTTGTAGAAGTTGGTTCACGATCATAACATATAATTTTCAAAAGTGGAATGAAACCTACAAACATGTTTAAAAATTAGAATAAGCGAGTATTTTTACTCAACGTAGATATAGAAGTATAGAACTCATAAATGCGAAATATTACTACCTAGATAAAAATATCCATCATTTTTGCATCAACCATCATCTGTTATGCCTATGAAAAGTTCAAAACGCTCGTTCGATAATTTGAGCCCTAATTTTAAATGAAGAAGACGTAAGCAATTCCCTACTCGATCTCGTGTAGGGTTTCGACTCTTTACGTCTTACATTTTCTATACCCGGTTATGACGAGATTGAATATTGTTGTTACTGTTGGAATTAAATATCAAGACATTCAAATAAATAATCACCAAAACATCAAAGTAATATTGCGGAAGCGTATAGGATGTATTAACGAATAATTAATTAACATAAAGAATATGCGTACCTTTGTTGATTCTAGCCGAACAAGAATCAAATCCACAAACTAGCAAAGGATGAACCCTAATTTGATTTAGTTAGGATTATATGAATTACCCCTTACCGTTTTGTAATTCAATCCAAGATAATAACAATAGTGTGTTATTACTATGTTCTTGTACACACGTACTAAACCGAATTAAAGTAATGCTAGTTTTTATAAAACGAATAACTTGGTTTTGTGGAAAAAACTTGGATCGACCCTATAGGGTGTCGACCGGTTTTGGAGAGCAAAGAAACACACAAAACAATTTTAGGTTTAGCTTGTGTATACAATAGGTGCAAAAACAAGACCCCTAGCCTTGTTTATATACCCAAGCAAACTTGGTGAACAAGTTTTGGGTTTCTTTCCTTTTCCCTTGGCCGATCGGTCCAACACATCCCCAAGGGATTCCGGAAAATTCCAAACTTTGCAATCTAGTCCTTTTCCAAATACCTTTAACGCCCGTTAGTCCATTACATTAATTACTTAACGTCCGTTAGTTATTTCGTTTAATAAATAAATAAATATAACGTTTATATTTAATTATTAACTTTAAATTCTCATACGTAAAGTGTGCAATCCCATAGTCTCGAGTTCGATCCTAACTCACGTCTACTAATTTATATCCATAAAACCAACACTCCCACTTGGATATATCTTAATAGAGTGATCACATTCGGTTAGCGTCTAGCAACACCTCGATGCCTCTAGTACAACTCGAGCAAGGCTCCTGGAAAACCTTTTAATGATTTCTCATTATTATTATCCTTTTGTTTCTAATACCACGTTAAATAAAGATATGGAATTAAGTCATTCTTTATATAACTATTATGTTTCTCGTTTGTAAGTGATTGACCAAGATTACCGAATCATCTAAACATATTTAGGGAGATTTGGGTGCGGCCACACAAACATCTTGTCAACCCTACGAGGGGCCAGCAGTATTAAACTCCAAATAAATTTGAAGGAACAAATTCTATCTTGACTACAAGAATAACCCACAAACTTTGTAACATTTCTGAAAACAACCCTTATGACTACCGGTTACGTATAGCGTTAAGTTGTTCCATGAAATGCACTACATTCATGACACTTATCTGGTATCTCAAGTCTGCGGATAACTATTCATAATTTACTTATAACAATATCCACAAAGTAAATTATGTAGTTGGGATAAGTCCTATATTCAATTCATTGAATATCATCTGAAATGGGTATGCATTCTCATCAATATACTTTCAAGTATATTCTACCACATCTCTCGGATTTGTCTTAGTTTAATGATACTCCCATATCATTAATCGACAACGGACATTTAAAATAACTTAGTTATTTACGGATTAAACATGCAAATATAGGACAACAATATTATAAATAAAAATAAACATAATCCAAACTTTATTTCATTGAAAATAATAAATGTTTTACAATATCCTTTATCCAAATACTAATCACAGTTATGCATGAAACTTTTAGCTAAGCGAAGTCCAATTCCATTGGCAAGTCCTACAAGCTTGTCTTTAGCTAAAGCCTTAGTGAACGGATCAGCTAAGTTATCATCTGTGTGAACTTTCAGTAGATTTATTTCACCTTCCTGGACTTGTTCCAGAACATAGTGATACTTAGTAGAAAATGTCTGGCGCCCTTCATGACTCCAGGTTCATTGGCAAATATGATTGCAGCAGAATTGTCACAATACATATCAATAGGCTATTCAATTGAAGGCATAACACCAAGCCCCGAAATGAATTTCTAATCCAAACGACTCCATTGCGGCTTCGAGCGGCTATGTATTCGGCTACATGGGACATCGCAATTGTACTCACGCTTCTTGCTCTTCGGTCAACTGCTCCTCCATTGATGACAAACACATAACCCGTCTGAGACTTCGTATCATCTTTATCACATTGCGGGGCGCATCACGAACTCAGTAACACCAAGCTCGTATGCGGATTTCCACCATACACTAAAACATATCTTTAGTATTTCGAGATACTTCAAAATATGCTAACAGCAATCCGGTGAAGTTCACCGGATTCGTTGATATCGACTGGTCATGTTTTGAGCGAACGCCACATCTGGCCTTGTACATCTCACAGCATACATAATAGATCCTACAGCCGAAGCATATGGAACATTCTGCATGCGTGCCACCTCAGCAGGTGTTGAAGCACACATATCGCTACATAAGCCATGCTTCACTTCCATCGGCAAATATCCTTTCTTGGAATTTTGCATATTGAATCTCTTCAATATTTTATCAATGTAAGCGCTTTGACTTAAACCAATTAAGCTTTGACCTATCTCGGTAGATCTTAATTCCCGAATGTATGCGGCTTCTCCTAAATCCTTCATGGAAAAACACTTCCCAAGATATGCCTTAACATTTTGCATGCTTGAAATGTCTTTTCCCATAATTAATATGTCATCGACATAAAGAATTAGGAAAATTACATCACTCCCACTAACTTTGTGATATACACATGGCTCATCAAGATTTTGAACAAATCCATACCTTTTGATTCTTCATCAAATCTTTTATTCCATTGCCTTGATGCTTGCTTCAATCCATAAATGGACCTTTGAAGTTTGCATACACGGTTTGGAAATTGTGGATTCACGAACCCCTCAGGGTGCTTCATATAGATGTCTTCATCTAAGCGACCATTTAAGAAGGCGGTTTTGACATCCATTTGCCATATCTCATAATCATAGTATGCTGCTATAGCTATGAGAATTCTAATAGCTCTAATGTCCGCTACAGGAGAAAAGGTCTCCTCGTAATCAATGCCATAAGTTTGAGTAAAACCTTGCGCAACTAGGCGAGCTTTATAGACGTGTACATTGCCATCCATGTCAGTCTTAATTTTATAGAGCCACTTACTCCCAACCACCGAGGCGTTTGGAGGTAAGTCAACCTCTACCCAGACTTCATTTTCTCTCATGGATTGCATTTCCCCATTCATTGCAACATGCCATTTAGCCTTGTCAGGACTTGCCATGGCAGATTTATAACTAGTAGGCTCTCCAAGATCTCCTAACATAGTTTCCTCAACCTCTACGTTAAGACATAGGCGTTGGTGCACGATATTCCTTACGGATCTACTGACGGGAATCACTTCAACTTCGGTGGAGGACCCGGACTATCGGTTCTACCGAAGTCGTTAGTGTTTTGAAGGTAATGCATCTTCTTGATCATCTTCGGATCATAAACTCTCCCATGAATTCTTGAGATCACGATCTCTTTCAAGAACATCTCCATACCTAGCAACAATTACTTTATTTTCAGTTGGATAGTAAAAGTAGTAACCCATAGTTTCCTTAGGGTATCCTACGAAGATACACTTTACAGATCTTTGTTGGAGTTTATCTGAGTCACGTTTAACATACGCCTCGCAACCCCGGACCTTTAAATAAGACAGGTTAGGAGCTTTACCATGCCATATTTCATATGGTGTCTTATCAACCTTCTTTGTGGGAACCATATTTAGAATACGAACAGCAGATTCTAAAGCATAATCCCAAAAGGATAAAGGTAGAGTGGTAAGATTAAACATAGATCGTATCATGTCCAACAATGTACGATTTCTTCTCTCGGATACACCATTTTGTTGTGGAGTATATGGAGAAGTGAGATTCTGGACAATTCCATTCTCACCTAAGTAATCTTTAAACTCTTGGCTTAGATACTCGCCTCCTCTATCGGATCGAAGAGCTTTAATCTTCTTTCCCAATTGCAGTTCTACTTCGGCTTTGAAAACCTTAAATGTTTCAAACACCTCATGTTTATGCTTAAGTAAATAAACATAACCATAACGGCTGAAATCATCAATAAAGGTTAAGAAGTAGCTAGCACCTCTCTTTGACACATGTCTAAGTGGTCCACACACATCGGTATGAATAAGACCAAGTAGATCAGAAGCCCTCTCCATATTGCTATGAAAAGGTTTCTTAGTCATCTTCACAGATATGCATGACTCACATTTATCAAATGATTCATCATTGATATTTTGCAAAAGCCCTTCTTGTTGCAACTTATGCATGCGAGCCTTGCCTATATGAGCAAGTCTACAATGCCAAAGATAAGAAGAATTCACGTCTGACTTTATCTTCTTGTTAATGCTAAACATCGGATTATTATTTTGTTAGATTCATTTTCAATCATATCAATTTCAAACACACCATTCACAGTAATTGCTTTAAAATAAAATACATCATTTAAAGAAACATCAATTCCATTACTTGAAATAGTATGAGTAAAACCATCATCCAACAAACTTGAAAAGGAAACAACACCTCTAATTATAGAAGGTGCGTAATGACAATTGTTTAATAACAAGTTACTAAGCCGGCAATACTAAACTAAACGTTCCTGGCTTCAACAGCTGCATGTGCGCCATTTCCCGTGCAGATATTGCTCCCATAGGCAAGCTTCCTTTCCACTCTAAATCCTGCGATTATTACAAATGTGAATACCACGGCCGTATCATATACCCATGAATTATTATGATTTAGAGTAAATAATTCAATGACAAATAAATTACCAGAAGAACGGCCCAAGGACCCTTCATACTTCTTTTTATTTGCCCGCAATTCATCAAGATAGAGAGCACCTGATTTCTCTTCCAATGCCCAACGCTTTTCACGAGTGATGGCATGCTTGATCCTTTTTAGGATTTTCCTTCCTAGGAGTAGGGTTCTTCTTGGGTTGTGGTTGATAGGCCATCACCTGTTTGCCTTTGTCAACCTTGCCCTTACCCTTCCCCTTCTTGTTGTTCGCACGCTGCGGTTTTGGCTTATTGATTCTTCCACCCTGAATAGCAAGTACCTGGGCGGTAGGAACCTTTTGAGGCAACCTGTGACAATCCGTACTTTCAGGTCATTTCTCGACACCGTTCATGTTTCATTATTTCAACATTTTAGTAAACTTGGTTTACTTGTTTCAAATTCGCGTAACCTTGGAGGTTTAGCGGCGAATTCATGTTCATGACATCATGTACATTTCATATGGACTATGATTAGTCTACATTTCATTGACATCATGTGCATTTCATTAGTACATTCACGACATTTCATTTCACCCTTCAACGCGTAATTTTTACTTAATAATTTTTATCGCGTGAGTTTTATTTTGATATTTAACCCGTTACTTTCAAAAATGATCCCGAGGTATTTTTAAACTTACATTTAGTTTATAAAAACTATATTTTTAGTTTTCCTAGTGTTTCACATTCATTTGGTATTTTTATCGTAAAAGTTTAATTATTACGTCGTTTTCTTAAAAAAAAAATTTGACGATAATTATTTTATCACCCGATTTTCACAAGGAAAGTATTTTTACAATTTTTATCACCTCATTACAATCTATTTTGAGCTATTAAAAACCTACTTGCACCAAAATTTTACCATTTACCTTACAAGAGTTATTTACTTACACATTTATACAAAAATCTTACAAATTATACTACAAGTAACAACATTTTAAAAAAAAATATATATAAAGGGGAGACAACCCTCCCCCAAAACCGGCCAAGGGGGAGGGAGTCTCATAAATATGGTATGGTTCATGTTTTGGCAATAATTCACAATACATCAAAAGTCTTACTTAACTTTATCAATTCATTCATTCTACACATACTCAAAGTGTGAAAAACAAATAAACTCTCCTCTCTTTTGCTCTCAAGAAACCGGCCACATAGAGACACCAAAGGGATCAAGAAAATTTTGCAACTTCAAGTGTTTAAACAACCTAGATCATATCCTTTTTCATGGTTTTGAAATAAAAACCAAGGATATTTAAGTAAACCTTTGTTACCTACACCTCTTCATATCACTAGTAAGCATGTTTTTATCATCCTTATGTTTCCTTATCATTTTTGAAGCTCATATGCATGTATTGTGGTTTATACCATTTATTTCTTGATTTTAAGGTTTTATATACATATTAGTCATCCTATAATTATTCCCAAGTTAATCTTTGGTCTTGATGGTGATTAGGAACCCATGACACCCTAAGAAGGTGTATGGTAGGATTAGATTAGCTTCGGAGTTGATTTGAAGGGATTAGAATAGGTTTTGTCCGAGAAAAACTATTTTAGTAAACTCTATTTTAGGGTCTGTCCTTAAAACGTATTTCTGGAAAAACCCACTGATGGTACGACCTTTTGGCCTTGATAATTAGAAAATATACTTTAAAACGAATCCGTGGCCGCTTGAACGGATAAAAACGGAGTTATAACGGCCGTGGTGAATTTTTAAAGTTTGACGTCGAAACGTATATTTTTTTCTGAAAATCAGCTTGCTGTTTCTGTACATTTCGGGTCAAAAACGAGCCTTAAGCTTCACAAATTATTTCGACTAGTCAAAAATATATTAGTTTACTTCGATACGAAGCTAAGGACATATTTTACGTAGAAAACGGTTTAAACGACAAATATATGGCCGTTTTCATAAAGTTGCCGTAAATATTATTTCCTGAAAATTATATTATTTTTGACGTAACAAGTATTTCATTAGCTATATCGTCCATGTTTGCGGCAATTTTTTTAACTATGATGCAAAACTTTTTATAACAAAGAGTCTTCTAGTAAAATCAAGTTCATCGGCCATATTTTTCAAAACAAAAAGCCGTTTGTCAAGCGGAGTTATGGTTATTTATTTACGGATGTTCAAAGATTGGCCGAAACTCATTTTCTGCACAACATTAGCCAAAACCACCAACTTGAGCCTTGGATATCTTTATGATCGAGACCTTTTGAATAAAAACTCCTGAACTAAAATTTTTAGATATCGATACAAACTTTCCAAAACCGTCGAGTTCGTTCTCTAACGATCGACGTACACCGTTTTACGACTACTTTTCCGGAGCCATTTTTGTTGATTTCATGGTTTTTCCGACGACATTGTTTTGCGACGAAAAATGGTAATTTCACCAAAAATCATTATAAAACCATTGTAGGATGACATTTGGACGTAAAAACATGTAAAGTCATTTTTGAAGGGTTAAGACGTCAAAAGAGTATTTTTCGATTGACGAGTAATATTTTCAAAAACCCGTAAATGGTATAAATAACATACGAAGTGCATGCATAGCATTACATTGCAACTCATGACATATCATATCATTGATAATAGGTCCCGGTTGACGCTTTACATTATAAACCTCAGTGTACTCACTATTGCCGTTATTTCCAGTTTATCCAAGTGAGTTCCATAGCCCCACTTTTCTTATTCTAATGCTGTTATTAAACTCTTTGGGGGAGATACATGCTCAATAATGTTTATTGCATTCATGACTATTTGCAAATTACATGTTTAGCCGAATTGAAATGCTTAGTCATGCGTAGTAACAGTTTTGTCATACATAGTATATACATGATATATTCATTGGACTGATGGTCTTGGTATATTCATTGGACTGATGGTCTTGGTACATTCATTGGGCTGATGGTCTTGGTATATTCATTGGACTGATGGTCTTGGTACATTCAATGAACTGATGGTCTTGGTATAATTAGGTCAAGTAAACATCGATACATTAAGTCATGCACTATTATGTGAATTCATTGGACGATTTCTGTTAAAACATTAACTACACACATTCTGGCAGAGGGTTGTGAACACACAGGTTGCAAGTTTTGTATGGGCGGGACTTGGAACTGAGTGGATTTACAATGCCTTTGCTACATAAACGATTTTGAAAGACTTTACATTTCAACGATTTACAATGCCTTTGCTACATAAACGATTTTGAAAGACTTTACATTTCAACGATTTACAATGCCTTTGCGGCATAAACGATTTTTGAAAGGCTTTACATTTCAAAACAAACTCTATGAACTCACTCAACCTATGTGTTGACGCTTTTAGCATGTTTTATCTCAGGTATCTAAGGCATTCACTTCATGGCATGCATTTGGACACATCGTGGAGTCGTGGTGACGGCGCCTCACTTTGGTTTTACGTACTTTAAAACATCGTTTGAATTGTACAAACTTATTTCCGCACAAGTTGATTTTCATTTGGGACCTACTTTGTAAACTCGGATTATTTTATTAAATCAAACGATGTATTTTCCAAACGACACTTTAGGTCGTTCAATATAACTGTGATTGTGATGCTATGACGGTCAATCCCCAGGAATTCCATTCCGCCGCCAAAAGCAGTAATTTGGGGTGTGACAGTTGGCATCGAGCTTCAGTTATAGAAAACTAGGTTGCATCATTGACCCTAGACTATAACTACATCATCATAGCATCTCATCATTTCATCATAAGTGCGGGTTCACTTCACATGCGGTCATTACGTACATTTTTCGAGTTATTCACTTTCATTTCACATCGATTGTCACATGGATGTCCTTAAATGCCCATCCCATTATCTTTTCCCCATACTCTAACGTGGAGAATTCCTTGTCATTCCCTATCACAAATTTTTTATATCGGTGATTCATTATCGATAACGACGAATCTTGAGATGAACCTTTAATAGGCGAAGTCACTCTCACACCTTTGTTTCATCACTAACATGTCGAGTTACACGTTATTCACACTAAGCCACTAAACCACCATACATTTGAAGCACTTACGACACCTCATAACCCATCTTTTTGAACCGTCGATTATTTTGTAAAATAACCTCAAACTTACCATTTCTTATCACATCTCTTTGGAGCGTTTATTATTAACATCGGATATTTTTTTTACGCTTCGTCTCACATTTCCTCTTGTTTTGAAGAAGATATGGCACCGAAGAAAGCTACAGTTGAAATGACTCAAGCAAAGAATTCAAAAGTTGGTGAATGATAGCATTGCTAATGCTTTAAGAGTTGAACGGAAACAGTGGGCCGCTGGCTAGCGCTAGGCTGGCCTATCTGGAAATGCCGGAGGATCCGGATTTAAGAAATGTTCGTACAAGGACTTCAAAAGTGGTGAGCCCACGAAGTTTAGAGGTACCGAGGGAGCTACGACAATGGTTCGATGGTTCGAAAATTAGAGTCGGTGTTTTGCTTTGCAACTGTCCGGGGGATAGTAAGGTTAAATTTGCTACGAGCACATTACTCGATGGAGCATTATCGTGGTGGAATTCTTATGCTCAACCGATTGGTATGGAGAATGCTTTTAAGCTTTCGTGGGAGGAATTCAAGAGCTTGGTGACTAAGAAGTTTTGTCCTCGAACAGAAATTAAAAAGTTGGAGACGGAGTTCTATGAACTAAAAACAATTGGGTATGATATCGACACTTACATTCGGAGATTCCAAGAATTGGCCGTGTTATGTCCATCTATGGTTTCGGATAATGAGAAACTACTGGAGGCTTTCATTGATGGACTTCCTGAAATTATTCAAGGTGAGCGTGACTTCTTTCGACCGATAGTGAGGAAGCTATTCGATTGACTCAAAGCTCATGGCCCGGTAGTGAAGAGAGGCAAGTACACAAACACCAACCAAAACAACAACAACAACGGCGATAACCAACTCAACAACAACAAAAGGAAATGGGAAGACGACCAAGGAGATTATAACAACCACAACCACAACACTAACCATCATCAACAGCAGAAAAGAGGGCAAGAAACTGCGATGGTATATGTTGCTGCACCAATAGAAGGCAGAGGTTATGCTGGAACCTACCCACTATGTAATCGATGT
Source organism: Chrysanthemum makinoi (assembly GCA_910596185.1). Lineage (NCBI taxonomy): Eukaryota > Viridiplantae > Streptophyta > Magnoliopsida > Asterales > Asteraceae > Chrysanthemum > Chrysanthemum makinoi. The sequence goes on from OU343223.1 coordinate 43,673,608, forward strand.
AAGTATCATCACACGGGTCTTTGTCCTGCTAAGTGCTACAAGTGTCAACAAGCGGGACACCTTGCGAATTGTAGAGGCAAGACCATGGTTACATGTTACAGATGCGGGGAGCAAGGACACTATCGGAATCAATGTCCTCAAAACCAAGGTCAACAAGTCGAAGGTGCTCATGGGAATGTATATATGTTAGAAGGAGCTCGTCAAGGTATCAACGACGCGGAAGACTGAAGAAGTTCGGAAACTAGCAGTCTTAGTTCTCCTATTGTATTACGTTGTACTAAGTTTATGCCTTTCATCATGATCCAAACTTTATAACTTGAATATGTACTACTTTTCTTTGAATCACTCGTTGTAAAATATTCTCATCTATCGTACTTCATTTTCATTCCGATTTGTCATCATTTACGAGGATTTTAATTCTTTTTACTTTAACTATCATTTTAGCGACACTTCTCCATGTCTTCTCTCCTCGATGTCATCACAACTTTAACCTCAGTTGACTCAACACCAATCAACATATGAGCCGATTAGTCCAAGCATTGCATAGTTACTCCTAAATTATACATAGCCTGATCACCTATGTCTAATTCAGGAAGAATCATGCAATGAAGGGAGTAGTAGTCTTATATGAGTAAGCAATCCCGTAATCGAGCCAAATTTTTCAAAAGATTTTCTTCAAACCACTTGTTTCCAGTTTGATCCGCGTGACAGTTCTTGTTTGATGAGTTGCAAAGATCGAGCTAGAAACAAGTTGTTACCTAAACCGATTTAGCCTAATCTCATGACAGTTCTTGTTTGATGAGTTGTGAGATTAAGTGAAAATCGGTTACCACAAAGTCTTTTGAGGGTTTTGCTCGGGAATGGGAAAGTTTGCTACCTCAAACCCTAAACCCGTTAGACCTAACAACGATTGAATTGAGTGGATCGAATTCCTTTTTGAATGGCTTAATGTGACAATCCGTACTTTCAGTGTCATTTCTGACACCGTTCATGTTTCATTATTTCAACATTTTAGTAAACTTGGTTTACTTGTTTCAAATTCGCGTAACCTTGGAGGTTTAGCTGGCGAATTCATGTTCATGACATCATGTACATTTCATATGGACTATGATTAGTCTACATTTCATTGACATCATGTGCATTTCATTAGTACATTCACGACATTTCATTTCACCCTTCAACGCGTAATTTTTACTTAATAATTTTTATCGCGTGAGTTTTATTTTGATATTTAACCCGTTACTTTCAAAAATGATCCCGAGGTATTTTTAAACTTACATTTAGTTTATAAAAACTATATTTTTAGTTTTCCTAGTGTTTCACATTCATTTGGTATTTTTATCGTAAAAGTTTAATTATTACGTCGTTTTCTTAAAAAAAAAAAAAATTTGACGATAATTATTTTATCACCCGATTTTCACAAGGAAAGTATTTTTACAATTTTTATCACCTCATTACAATCTATTTTGAGCTATTAAAAACCTACTTGCACCAAAATTTTACCATTTACCTTACAAGAGTTATTTACTTACACATTTATACAAAAATCTTACAAATTATACTACAAGTAACAACATTTTAAAAAAAAATATATATAAAGGGGAGACAACCCTCCCCCAAAACCGGCCAAGGGGGAGGGAGTCTCATAAATATGGTATGGTTCATGTTTTGGCAATAATTCACAATACATCAAAAGTCTTACTTAACTTTATCAATTCATTCATTCTACACATACTCAAAGTGTGAAAAACAAATAAACTCTCCTCTCTTTTGCTCTCAAGAAACCGGCCACATAGAGACACCAAAGGGATCAAGAAAATTTTGCAACTTCAAGTGTTTAAACAACCTAGATCATATCCTTTTTCATGGTTTTGAAATAAAAACCAAGGATATTTAAGTAAACCTTTGTTACCTACACCTCTTCATATCACTAGTAAGCATGTTTTTATCATCCTTATGTTTCCTTATCATTTTTGAAGCTCATATGCATGTATTGTGGTTTATACCATTTATTTCTTGATTTTAAGGTTTTATATACATATTAGTCATCCTATAATTATTCCCAAGTTAATCTTTGGTCTTGATGGTGATTAGGAACCCATGACACCCTAAGAAGGTGTATGGTAGGATTAGATTAGCTTCGGAGTTGATTTGAAGGGATTAGAATAGGTTTTGTCCGAGAAAAACTATTTTCGTAAACTCTATTTTAGGGTCTGTCCTTAAAACGTATTTCTGGAAAAACCCACTGATGGTACGACCTTTTGGCCTTGATAATTAGAAAATATACTTTAAAACGAATCCGTGGCCGCGTGAACGGATAAAAACGGAGTTATAACGAAGCCGTGGTGAATTTTTAAAGTTTGACGTCGAAACGTATATTTTTCTGAAAATCAGCTTGCTGTTTTAGTACATTTCGGTCAAAACGAGCCTTAAGCTTTACAAATTATTTCGACTTATCAAAAATATATTAGTTTACTTCGATCTGAAGCTAAGGACATATTTTACGTAGAAAACGGATTTAAAACGACAAATATATGGCCGTTTTCATAAAGTTGCCGTAAATATTATTTCCTGAAAATTATATTATTTTTGACGTAACAAGTATTTCATTAGCTATATCGTCCATGTTTGCGGCAATTTTTTTAACTATGATGCAAAACTTTTTATAACAAAGAGTCTTCTAGTAAAATCAAGTTCATCGGCCATATTTTTCAAAACAAAAAGCCGTTTGTCAAGCGGAGTTATGGTTATTTATTTACGGATGTTCAAAGATTGGCCGAAACTCATTTTCTGCACAACATTAGCCAAAACCACCAACTTGAGCCTTGGATATCTTTATGATCGAGACCTTTTGAATAAAAACTCCTGAACTAAAATTTTTAGATATCGATACAAACTTTCCAAAACCGTCGAGTTCGTTCTCTAACGATCGACGTACACCGTTTTACGACTACTTTTCCGGAGCCATTTTTGTTGATTTCATGGTTTTTCCGACGACATTGTTTTGCGACGAAAAATGGTAATTTCACCAAAAATCATTATAAAACCATTGTAGGATGACATTTGGACGTAAAAACATGTAAAGTCATTTTTGAAGGGTTAAGACGTCAAAAGAGTATTTTTCGACGACGAGTAATATTTTCAAAAACCCGTAAATGGTATAAATAACATACGTAGTGCATGCATAGCATTACATTGCAACTCATGACATATCATATCATTGATAATAGGTCCCGGTTGACGCTTTACATTATAAACCTCAGTGTACTCACTATTGCCGTTATTTCCAGTTTATCCAAGTGAGTTCCATAGCCCCACTTTTCTTGTTTTAATCTTTGTTATTAAACTGTTTTGGGGGAGATACATGCTCAATAATGTTTATTGCATTCATGACTATTTGCAAATTACATGTTTAGCCGAATTGAAATGCTTAGTCATGCGTAGTAACAGTTTTGTCATACATAGTATATACATGATATATTCATTGGACTGATGGTCTTGGTATATTCATTGGACTGATGGTCTTGGTACATTCATTGGGCTGATGGTCTTGGTATATTCATTGGACTGATGGTCTTGGTACATTCAATGAACTGATGGTCTTGGTATAATTAGGTCAAGTAAACATCGATACATTGAGTCATGCACTATTTTTGTGAATTCATTGGACGATTTCTGTTAAAACATTAACTACACACATTCTGGCAGTGGGTTGTGAACACACAGGTTGCAAGTTTTGTATGGGCGGGACTTGGAACTGAGTGGATTTACAATGCCTTTGCTACATAAACGATTTTGAAAGACTTTACATTTCAACGATTTACAATGCCTTTGCTACATAAACGATTTTGAAAGACTTTACATTTCAACGATTTACAATGCCTTTGCGGCATAAACGATTTTTGAAAGGCTTTACATTTCAAAACAAACTCTATGAACTCACTCAACCTTTGTGTTGACACTTTTAGCATGTTTTATCTCAGGTATCTAAGGCATTCATTTCACGGCATGCATTTGGACACATCGTGGAGTCGTGGTGACGACGCGTCTCACTTTGGTTTTACGTACTTTAAAACATCGTTTGAATTGTACAAACTTATTTCCGCACAAGTTGATTTTCATTTGGGACCTACTTTGTAAACTCTGATTATTTTATTAAATCAAACGATGTATTTTCCAAACGACACTTTAGGTCGTTCAATATAACTGTGATTGTGATGCTATGACAGTCAATCCCTAGGAATTCCATTCCGCTGCAAAACAGGTAATTTGGGGGTGTGACACAACCCTTTCTCATAATCAATGAGCAATGCGTGTAGGTCAGTAACTGTCTTCCCCACGCATTGCATATTGAAATTTCTGACAAAACCATTAAAATCCTTGTTAAGGGATCGATTAATCAGATTCACAGCCATGTCATCCTCATAAGTTTTGCCAAGTGCTTTTAGTCGGTCCATGTAACCTTTCATTTCGGCAAGACATGAGCACTTACGGGTTTTCCCTCACCTTGCCTACAACTGTGTAACGCGTCGGTCAAGTCATAAATCTCGAAGGTACCGGTTTCTCAAACATAGTCCAAGTTCATTGAGCATATTATATGGGAAATAATGTTCAAACCGCTTTTGAAGAGCAGATTCCATTGTTCCCAACATAAGACAAGCCACATCATTATGACGCTTATACTCAAGTTGCCAAGCATCAATTTGAGCTTGAGTAGCATCGTGACCAGCTTGGTTGTTCAGGGGCAAGGTTCATAAAGATATTTCAACCGTCAAGAACTCTACAGACAATTATCAAAGAGCGGTGCCAATCATTGAAATTCTTAGAGCTAGTCAACTTTTCTCGATCAAAAAACTTTTGAACGCTAATTTAGAGCAGATGTTAGTGTTATCGGTGTTTTGAGCCATTTCTACAGTAAAAAGTTCAAGTATTAGTATTTTCGATAATACACTTTTCAAGAAAATAAATACACCCAACGGTAATATAAACATATAACCATATAATTTTCTCGAAAACTAGGATCCAAATTATCATAGGTTCATCACATCAGTTGATCTGCTAGTAACGAACGCATATAATAAGGTAATCTGTCGAACATTAATTGGCAAACAATTTCCAACTCCTAGATCATTATGGGATTTATATTTTCCAACGCTATTGCAAATATAAACATGTTTTATCCCATCTTATGCCATTGAGTCCAAGATCTCACTTCCTACTCAACTTAAGTGTCTAACTTAAAGAACTGCAAATATGTCCATGCAAGATCTCACTTTACATAGAGATTTACCTCTCCATCACAATCTAGCCAAGTACTCTCATGACTAAATTGCAACTTCAAGTGTTCCTTTTAATTAGATGGCATATTCTTAATTTTAAAAGGGTACTAGTTTTGATTTTATGTGGTCAAATCAAATATGTACAAAGATGTCATGCATTCATCTTGTAGCATAATTTTAATAAAAACTTTTAATTACCAATTCATAAAGATCAAATTATCAAAGTTTTGATTGAGGTATTGGGTTCACCAATCAAGAAATTTAGTGTCAATTATCATCCATTATACCGTACTTTTGCATAAGTGTAAACACTTAGTGTTTCGGATAATTACCACCGAAGTGGCATGGAATTAACACTAATTCGCCCTTAAGATGAGCTTGCACATTTATATGGCTTACTAAGTAGCTCCACTCGAACTTACAGGTGAGGGACAGTGCACGCTAAAGCACAACCTAAGACATCCATTCAGTTGACTATGCACTTCTTTAAACCACTTTTATTAGTTCATTCTCATGGGTGAGCCGTTCAGACCATTTGTACCAAAGTCACCAATCAATTAAACTATTGAAAACTTAACTCTTCTAAAACAAATCAAATTTCGCTATTGTTTAGTCCGTATTATTTTTCTATTCAAAATTACCCTTTGCTTAAAACCGTCTAACATAATAAACAAACAAGTAATAAATAAAAAATAAACTACTAAAAACAATGCGCACATAATAAACAATTTATACGTGTAAACAAGTAGCCACATGCAACTTATTCGATAAAATCCTATTAATAATCAATATCTAGGTTAAATTAATGTATATATTAATTAGGGCTTTCACTCCAACGATAGAAAGTGAGCCACATACATCGACGAATCGATTGCGTAAACCCATAATTAATAGTATACCAAATTGCACATAATTGATTCATTAATATATATATAATTGGAGTCTTCCCCAATTCAAGATTTATCGTAAATAAATATGTCATAACAATTAAACAATTTTATCAAAGCAACTTATCCATGACTAACATGCATGTATAGTCATGGACATCATAACAATTTATACAAGTAAGTCACAAGATCGCATATAAAAATTCCATGACACATAACAAATTATTCATGAATTAATCACGTAATCAATATTAATTCTAGGTTTTAATAAGGTTAGCAAACAATTTTTAAAACCCTAACAATTTTATGTATATGTCGATTTTAAAAATGGTATGCCCCAATTTAAAAAATTCACCAAAACATAAAAAAAACATAAACCCTAGATTAACATAGCAAACAACATACAAGTATTTGTTTTATTACGCGTTTATGTAATTAATTACTCATTAAAAACCAATGACTCGTGATGCCACTGTTGGAATTAAATATCAAGACATTCAAATAAATAATCACCAAAACATCAAAGTAATATTATGCGAAGCGTATAGGATGTATTAACAAATAATTAATTAACATAAAGAATATGCGTACCTTTGTTGATTCTAGCCGAACAAGAATCAAATCCACAAACTAGCAACGGATGAACCCTAATTTGATTTAGTTAGGATTATATGAATTACCCCTTACCGTTTTGTAATTCAATCCAAGATAATAACAATAGTGTGTTATTACTATGTTCTTGTACACACGTACTAAACCGAATTAAAGTAATGCTAGTTTTTATAAAACGAATAACTTGGTTTTGTGGAAAAAACTTGGATCGACCCTATAGGGTGTCGACCGGTTTTGGAGAGCAAAGAAACACACAAAACAATTTTAGGTTTAGCTTGTGTATACAATAGGTGCAAAAACAAGACCCCTAGCCTTGTTTATATACCCAAGCAAACTTGGTGAACAATTTTTGGGTTTCTTTCCTTTTCCCTTGGCCGATCGGTCCAACACATCCCCAAGGGATTCCGGAAAATTCCAAACTTTGCAATCTAGTCCTTTTCCAAATACCTTTAACGCCCGTTAGTCCATTACATTAATTACTTAACGTCCGTTAGTTATTTCGTTTAATAAATAAATAAATATAACGTTTATATTTAATTATTAACTTTAAATTCTCATACGTAAAGTGTGCAATCCCATAGTCTCGAGTTCGATCCTAACTCACGTCTACTAATTTATATCCATAAAACCAACAGTTACTAGATTAGTTTAGGTACGTTCCATGAGTTATGCATCATAAACTTTTACAACCATATGGATGGGAAGTGAAATAATACCTTAAAATTAATCACACAAAAGATAAGGCTGCATGCAGTAGAGACGATCCACACTCGATCGAGGGCTCTACGGCGATCGATTCCTTTCGATCTTGCTGCTGTGGAGTTAGTCGATCGCCCAAGAAAAAAACACAAACGGTCGTCTGCTCGATCGAATCCACAAAGCACAAACGTCCAATATTTTTCTACCCGTTGCATATCCAAACCAAAAAAAAAATATTACCGTTCGAAATTTTATAAAAAAAACAAAAAAACAAAAACCATACTAAACTACCCTATAAATACACAACATATTTACACACTTAAACTCACAAATCTCATTTCACACATTCTCTATATTCTTTCCACACTATGAGTTTTAATTCTTACGAGCTATTCATTGCCGATTCGTCATCGGATGATGAAAATGAAGTTAGTACCGAGTTTATGATGTTTGCGGAAGAGTGTTGGGAGGCTTTTCAAGCGTCTCAAAAACTCTCACGAACCCAAGTTAGTAGGGATCGTGTGGGTGCTCATAACCGTTTAGTGGATGCTTACTTCAGCGAGACCCAAGATACGGCGATATAGCATTCCATGATCGTTTCCGTATGAACCGACGACTATTCACACGAATTGTACGAGATATAACCGATCATTCACCTTATTTCCAACAAACTCCTAATTGTATGCAGTACTAGGTATTTCTCCATTGATGAAGTGTACTTCGTCAATCCGTCAATTGGCATCTGAGTCAATGCCGATGCACTAGACGAATACGCAAATGGGTGCGCAACAATTAGTGAGTGTCTCAAAAAAATTTGTGAGGCCATAATGGAGTTATATGGTGCAGAGTATTTGTGAAAGCCGACGGTTAGTGACGTTGACAAACTCTATGCTCATCACTACGAAACTCATGGGTTTCCTGGATGATAGGAAACATCGATTGCACAGATTGGGCGTGGGCGAATTGCCCACATGCTTTAAAAGCAATTTTGTAGGGGTGATCACGGGCAGGATCCTTTCATTTTATTGGAAGCGATCGCGTCCCAAGATTTATGGATTTGGCATGCGTTCTTTGGTGTCGCCGGGATGAATAACGACGTAAATGTTTTACGTGCATCGCCTCTTTTCAATGATCTCAAAACGGGGAGAGCACCGGATGTGGAATTCGTTGCTAACGACGTGCCTTATAAACGCGGATATTATCTTGCTGATGGGATATATCCGGAATGGTCGGTTATTATGAAGTCCATTAAAAATCCTTTAAGAACAGTCATCTAAATAATGTTTTAAAAGATTCATATCGATTTGTGGGTGTGATTTTATGCTTTAAATAGATGACCTTTTATACTAGCTAGCTAGCTAGTATAACCGGATGTGATTCTTGAAAAATATGAATAATTACTAACAATATTTGTTATATTAGGGCCCGTTTGGTTCGTAGATGGGTTTAGGATTAGGATTAGGATTCGGATTTGGATTTGTATTTGGATTAGGAGAGAGAAAACTATTAAATAATATTTAAAATATATTTGTTTTATAAATAAATTGAATTAAAATATATTATTTAAAAATAAAATATAAGAAAAAAACAAAAAGAATTAAAAGGGTATGTAATAAATATAAGAAAAAGACAAAAAAATAAATAATAAAATATATTGATTACTCTATTGTCAGACCCAAAGATAACATTTTGGTGGGATTGAAATTTTGATTCTTAGGGCCCGTTTGATTGGTAAGTGGGTTTAGAATTGAATTTAGATTTGGGATTGCTTTGAAAGAAAAGTATGAGAGAGAAAATGAATGATAATAAATAATATTGTTTGTTTTATACATTGGAATAGAAATTAAATTAAATTTATAATATGTTTTATAAATTCAAAAATAATATTAAAAGAGAAGGGCCCGCCACTACGACTAAAAAACAATTGATATTATAAATGAAATCAATTTCTTATTTATTTGCATATGACTTCCGTACAAAAGTCAAAAAAAATGGATAGATTTGTCAGAAAAGTGAGGGGTCCCCTATGGTATCATGAAAGACCATATGTATGAGTGTGAAATACTGTTTGACATCCGAAAACTCAAAACAAACAATTAGTATCACTTTAAAATCCTTTCCCTGAAACTAAAATACACATACCAAATGGGCCCTTAATTCCTAGTTGTGGGCCATTATGACTAAACAAACATAATATTTTCACATTTCTTTCGTTCAAACAGTGTTAAACCAGGGAACCAAACGGGCCCTTAAAAGGAGGTGATTTGTACACTCTCAATATTGATTGACATTCAAATATGAGTGTTTGGACATTTATACCTTCTTGTAAAGGTATAAATGTCCAAACACTCATATTTTAAGTGTCCCAATATATATTGGGAGTGTACAAATCACCTCCCTATATTAAATGTTGATATATCTATCAAAGTTTGCTGTCTTAGATACGACTTATAAGATCGATAATTATACTCCATGATATATTCACATATTTGTATTGGATCTTTAAAAAAATCGTATATTTTAAATGACTCACTATCGATCAGAAGGAAATATTTGCATAATATTTTAAAAGATCCTTCGTATATTGTAAGTGTGTGTATCGTGGCCTTGTGGGGCACGTGGAAATTTGCTCCAAAGCTTATAGCCTTAGAGCACAAGGTATCGCAATGAAGGATAACACGTTATTGGTATGGGCAAAAGTTTAATATAGAACCAAAATTTACCATAGATCCAATCAACCAATAATAGTCATTCATTTTTTTATTATGATAAACTTTCACCATTTTAAAAAAAATTAAATATCTAGCAAACCGTTAATCGTTACGCGATAAAAATTATACCATATCGTGACGAATTAAATTATCTTTACATAGATATGCACTACTATATATTTTTAACAAATTTTTTTTTCAAAATTTCGGTCAACAAAAATCATATATGATTTGTGAAAATCATATATGATTCGATTTTACGAATCACATATGATTTTTGAGAATCATATATGATTGTAAAAATCATATATGATTCGAAAATCAAATCATACATGATTTTTTAAAATCATATATGATTCGTAAAAATCATATATGATTTTTTCGGACGGAATTTTTGAAAAAATGTTTTTAAAATATGTAAAAGTGCATATCTATAGAAAGATAATTTAATTCTCGCCACGATGGTGTATTTTTTATATTTTGAAGATTTACCGTTTGTAAGATATGTTGTTTTAAAAAAGGTGGAAATTGATTTTGTATTAATTTAGATAAAAAATGGAGGGTTATGATTGGTTCATTTGTTCTATGACAAATATGAGTTCTATATTGATCTCAACTCTATTGGTATGCCACTTCAGTGCCACATCATTTACCTCCTAATAACACACCAATAACTAAAACACCCTCCGTCATAACATACCACTAATATGTTACCGAGTCCCACAAAATACCCCACTTATAAATACCTCACTCACAATACATTAAAAAAATAAAAATAAAAACACAACATTTAACCAATAACTTGAGCCACTGAAATAACTCAAACATGAATTGCTTGTGAATGGCATGTTCCTAGGTACCATCATTGGCATGTTATTGGTTTACAAATGAGTATTTGGCATGTTAAATTCAATGCATACCCTCTGCTCTTAGGTAGCAATGGGAATTGAGAGAAAACCATGATCTTCCATTTTCCTTTCGAAAGAGTAAAAATTTTTTTGGTTAAATTACAAAAAATATGCATGTGGTTTCTCATTTTTTAATTTTTTCATTTTTTGACACTCAATTTTTAATTACAAAAAATATTATTGTCGTTCACAATTTGTTACAAGAATGCCATTTTAACACCCGTTATAAAATCCCGTTAATTGCACTCACATGCATTTTACGTGAGGGTATTTTAGTCACTTGACACTTCGTTTCTCAAAAAATCTATATTTCAGGAACGAAATTTGCAATGAAAGTGTCTCTATTGCAAATTTCATCCTTGAGAATAAGGGTTTCTTGGAAAGCGAATTGTCAGGTGGGTGGGTGAGTAAAATAGGCGGGAAAAGTAAAGTAACTAAACTACCTTCACATGGAATGCACGTGAGGGTCACTAACGATATTTTCTAACGGGTGTTAGTGATAATGACATTCTTTGTAACAAAGTGTGAACTACAATGACATTTTTTATGATTAAAGTTTGGGAGAGGCGGTGAGTGAAGGAAAAAATATTGTAATTTACCCTTTTTTTTTTCTTCGGCAACATAAATATCTTTCAAGGATGTTAGAGGAGAAATAAATCACATTTGTGTTTTATTAAGTGTGTTATGAGTAATTAAGTAAGTGTGATGTGAGTATTTTAGTTAAACTAAGACGGAAATTAGTTTGAGATATGAGAAAGAAAGTGCAACGAAGGTTGAAATAAAAAAGTAAAATGATAGCGTAAAGTTGATGTGAGAAAAAACCCTTTACTACAACACTCACACTAATATTTCAATGATGACTTTCTTATTTAGATACGTTTGTCACATTCTAAAGATATTTACGACCATGTAACTTAAATCATAACATATTTTTCAAGTCTTTGTTCTTTGAGCTTGATTTTGCCGTCTATATAAGAAGTTAGATGCAAATTTGACCATATTAATATAACTGGTATTATAACTTTATAAATTCATAAAAAAAATATAGGGCAAATCACCTAAAAATATAGTTAACTTGCCACTTTTTCCAATTCTATGTAACATTCTATTTTTATTTCTCATTCTGTCAATAAACCTCAATCGTTAGTCCTTTCTGTGTACCTGTTACCAAAAAAACCTGCATCGTTAGTCCTTTATGCTAACGACCGTTAATAAATAACTTAAAATTTGGTTATCTTACGCTAAACTTGCATCGTTGGTCCTTTATACTAACGATCGTTAAAAAATAACTTAAAATTTGGTTTTCTTACGTTTTCGTCCGTTTTTTCACGTTTTCGTCCGTTTTTACACTTTTTTGTTCGTTTTAACAAGTTTTTGTCTGTTTTTTCACGTTTTCATACGTTTTTACTCGCTTTCATCCGCTTTTTCAAGTTTTCGTCCGTTTTTCACGTTTTCATCTGTTTTTACACGTTTTCATCTGTTTTTACACATTTTTGTCCGTTTTTGCACGTTTTCATCCGTTTTTACACGTTTTCGTCTGAAAATATTCGAAAACATGTAAACATGTACGAAAACGTAAAACGGCCAAAAACATTCGAAAACGTATTAATATTCTGAAAAAAGACAAAATGTGCAAACACGAACGAAAACGTGAAACAACGGATGAAAACGTGTAAAAACGGATGAAAACGTGAAACAACGGACGAAAACGTGTAAAAACGAAAGAAAACGTGTAGAAACAGATGAAAACTTGAAAAAATGGATGGAAACGTGAATAACGGAAAGCGTGTAAAATGGACGGCGTGTTAAAACATACAAAGCGTGTAAAACAGACGAAAACATGCAAAAACGGATGAAAACGTGTAAAAACAGTTGAAAACGTGAAAAAACAGACGAAACAGTGTTAAAATGGACGAAATCGTGTTAAAACGGATGAAAACGTGTAAAAACGAATGAAAACGTGCAAAAATGGACGAAAATGTGTAAAAATGGATGAAAACGTGTAAAAACGGATGAAAACGTGAAAAAACAAACGAAACGGGGAAAAACATACGAAAACGTGAAAAAACGGACGAAAACGTGTAAAAACGAATGCAAACGTGTAAAAACGGATTAAAACGTGAAAAAAGGACGAAAGCGTGTTAAAGCGAACGAAAACGTGTAAAAACGTACGAAAACGTGAAAAAAACGGACGGAAACGTAAGAAAACCAAATTTTAAGTTATTTTTTAACGATCGTTAGTATAAAGGACCAACGACGCAAGTTTAGTGTAAGATAACCAAATTTTAAGTTATTTATTAACGGTCGTTAGTACAAAGGACTAACGATGTAGGTTTTTTTGGTAACGGGTAGACATAAAGGACTAACGATTGAGGTTTATTGACAGAATGAGAAAAAAAAATGCTACATATAATGAGAAAAAGTGCAAGTTAACTACATTTTTAGATGATTTGCCCAAAAATATATATGTAATGCCTTTCTTGTATTTTAGTATAGATATTCTATACTCTCAATATACAACCTTTTACTGTTTAAAAAAAAGGAAAAAACTTATATTATAATTAAGGTTATAAAGTCACTAAGCCTAGGTACACTCGTGACTCAGGTCACCAGATGTCACATCAGTTTTCTCTCTCCGGTGACCAGACACGACCAAGTTGCCACAGTCGATGACCGATTTGTGTGGTTTTTTGTTTTTTGTTTTGTTTTTTTTTTTGTTTTTTTTTTTTTCAAACATTTTAAACAACAAATTAAAATTCATTAAAATTAAAAACATTACAATACGAAATTCAAATAAACATTAAAAACATTAAAAAAAAATCTTCATCGTCTTCCTCATCGTCATCGTCACTATCGCCTTCATTCTCTTTATTGACTTGATTTCGACGATTTCTCCAAATGTGTTCGATCAAATCGGATTTTAAGTGTAGATGAGTTGATGCGTCCATTAGCTCCTGAGTAACTACTAACGATTCTTTATGCGATCTTAAAGGATCATGATCTTGGTGGCCCTCATTTTCGAACCATGTAGGACATATCGCTCGCTGCTGTGTCGAATGATCATATTATGTAATATGATACATGTATACATAATATCTTGGATATCCTTTTTATACAACCCTCGGCGGGAACTTTAAGCATTTTCCACTTCTTCTTCAACACACAAAAGCCCGCTCCAAATCTTTCCTTGCCGCCGTGTTTCCTCTTGTACAATATTCTTTTTTCATCACCCGTGGGAGGATTTGAAATGGACTTAATAAGAACGGACCATTGTGGATATATCCCGTCAGTAAGATAATATCTCCTTTTATAAGCCACGTCGTTAACCTCGAATTCAAGTTCTGGTGCTCTTCCAGATTTGATATCATTGAAAACAGGGGGACGACGTAAAACGTTTACGTCATTATTCATTCCGGAGACACCAAAGTACGCATGCCAAATCCCTAAATCTTGGGAAGCGACCGCTTCCAATAAAATGAATGGATGTGGCCCGTGATCACCCTTAGCATATTGAGCTCTCGCACTATTTGGGCAATTTTCCCACTCCCAACTTGTACAATCAATGCTTCCCATCATCCCAGAAAAGTCATGCTTATGCTCGTGATGAGCATATAATCTTTCAAGGTCAGAATACGTGGGCTTTCGCAAATACTCAGCACAATATAAGTCCATGATAACCTTGCAAAACTTACGGAGACATTCACGGGATGTTGTTGCAGCCATTGCCAGATTCTCGTCAAGAGAATCAGGAACGACCGCGTATCCCAATTGATGAATGGCCGCAGTACACTTGACCAATGAGCTAATACCAGGTATGCCCCTAGCATCAAGAGTTTGTTGAAAATAAGGATAATGATCGGTTACCTCTCGAACAATTTATGTGAATAGTTCTCGGCTCATTCGAAACTGCAGACGGAATGTTCTTGCGTCGAACTGCGGGTTTTCGGAGAAGTATGCCGCCACTAAACGATTATGAGCACCCTTATGATCCCTACGTATGTACCTTCGTCGAACTTTTGCCTGTGATGCTTTGTAAGTCTTCCAAGCAAAATCCGCAAACTCCACAAACTCACTAAAAACTTCTTCATCATCTGAAGACGAAGAAGAACCAAGTAAAAGCTCGAACGACATGTTAAAGAATGTGTTTGAAGGTATTGAGATAGAAATGTTGATTGAAATTGTGTTGAAATTGTGTGTTTTTAGAAATATGTTTGAGTTAGTATTTATAGGAAAAATTATAAGTTTTTTTTAATGTTGCAACAGTACAATTTGGGAAATGTGGAAAAATTGAATATCGGTTGAAAATACAACCGATACTCAAAATTTGTGGCCTCGACCGATTTGACGACCCTTTTTCCACACTCGACTTGATCGATGTGAATATCGGTCGAAACAATTTTTTGATGCCCAACCGATTTGGAAAGCCCCACTGCGTCCAGCCTAACTGGTTAATATCATCAGAAAAGACACATATAAAGTATAGAAGTGAAGTGGAGAAATAATAGTCTCAGTCAAATTTTGTAAAAGAATTCTCACATGTACACTTGTCATTTAAATATAGAGAGTGAAAGTGATAAAAAGAAAATGAGTAAAGTCCAAAATACATCCCTGTAGTTTGCCCCGTGGCGCTGTTTACATCCCTAAACTTTTTTTTGGCACAAAATCATCCCTCCGTTAGTAAAGTTGGCACAAATACATCCCTCCGTTAGTAAAATCAGTTAATGAGAACTAACGGTGCAAATATATCTCCGTTATATTTACGTAAATCGTCCTTGTGGCAAGGAACAAATTACAACCAAAGTCCTTAAATTTATTTACAAATTCGTCCATGTGGTCAACGGTTGGTCAACGCCACGTGTCACCACATGAGTGGTGCCACGTGTCAACGGGTCGGGTCAGGTCGGTAAATGGGTCGGGTCGGTAAACGGGTCGGGTCGGGTTACCACGTGGACCAATGAGGTGGTGCCACGTGGCATTGGTAAAATATACCATTTTTGGCTCGAGTGGGATTCGAACCTGGGTTGTTTGTGTGGGAAGCTATGCATTGCCCAACTGGGCTAGGCATAGTTTCATTAATAATACTCAAAATCAAATACATAACCCTTCCTTATTATTTGGCCCAATTCAATAATAACAAAATATTCAATTTAGGTTTTGGCCTATCAATTTATGAGGTTATATGGACTGTCAAAAAATAAATAAATACACCTTCGGACTCGTTTTTTTGTGCTCTTTCCAATGGTATGCTCGGGGAATTTTTTCGACTTGGTTGGGATCTCGAAAAATGCAAAAACAAAGAAAAAATGGTGATTTTCGCATTTTTCGAGGTTCAAACGAAGTCGAAAAAATTCCCCGAGCATACCATTAGAAAGATCACGAAAAAACGAGTCCGAAGGTATGCTCGGGGAATTTTTTCGACTTGGTTGGGACCTCGAAAAATGCAAAAACAAAGAAAAATGGTGATTTTCGCATTTTTCGAGGCTAAAACGAAGTCGAAAAAATTCCCCGAGCATACCATTGGAAAGAGCACGAAAAAATGAGTCCGACGGTATATTTATTTATTTTTTTACAGTCCATATAACTCCGTAAATTAATATGCCAAAAACTAAATTGAACCTTTTTATAATATTGAATTGGGCTCATAAATTTTTGAAAAGATTATGTATTAAATTTAGGGTAGAATAAATGAAGCTATGCTTAGCCCAGTTGGGCAAAGCTATGCTTCCCACCCAAATATCCCGGTTCGAATCCCATGGGTGACGAAATGGTGATATATTTTACCAATGCCACGTGGCACCACCTCATTGGTCCACGTGGCAACCCGACCCATTTACCGACGACCCGTTGCCACGTGGCACCACTAAATGTGGTGACACGTGGCGTTGACCAAACGTTGACCACAGGGACGAATTTATAAATAAATTTAAGGACTTTGGTTGCAATTTGTTCCTTGCCACAAGGACGATTTACGTAAATATAACGGAGATATATTTGCACCGTTAGTCCCCATTAACTGATTTTACTAACGGGGGGATGTATTTGTGCCAACTTTACTAACGGAGGGATGATTTTGTGCCAAAAAAAAGTTTAGGGATGTAAACAGCGCCACGGGGCAAACCACATGGATGTATTTTGAACTTTACTCAAAGAAAATACAATAAAATTTGATTGGTGCACCTCAATTGACACATGTGCATGCGAGATTTTTTTTGTAAAACTTTGCGCGGATCTAGTATTTCTCAGTGAAGTGCGACTTCTATTAAGCACTAATCGTATATTCTAAACGAGCTTAACAGATTTACAAACATGACACAGAAGCTGCTAATTCATTCGGTGCATCATATCACATCATTATAGCTTCATATATAAAAGATCTTCAATCCTATATTAAAAGAGTGTTCCAAGAACATACGGCTTCCACTTTTAAAAACATAAACTCGGTTTATTAAAACATATATAATATCTAATTCCAACGACTTTGTTGACTTGATTTAATATCTAGTTGTCCTCGTAACTAAAAGATTCCATTATATTTAAAGTTTAAACAAAGCCTTGGCGATGTTATAACTCTAAATGTATAATATTGCAACATGTCTTTGTTTATGCTAGCAAAATACGTGTTCCGCAAATTTGTGAATCTCTCATATCTAGATTTAACTGATATGAAATCATCTCCATAATAGTTAGGGCATTTGAATTATGGGCATGCGTTGATTGATATTAGAGTTGATGAGGAGCTTAAGGAAAACATGGTCATTACTATTCCGAATTTGGAAGATGAAGGTGATGTGCTTCATACGGTTAGGGTGGAATACAAATGGAACTACCTAGGTGTGGAGTGTGTATGGTCTTTGGTCATGATGACGGGACATGTCCGAAGCGTATTGTTGATGAATCAAAGAAGCAAACTAGCAAGAATAATGTTGGTTTTCAACATTTTTTTAAAAGAGTAGCGTGTGCCATTAATATGGGTCCTAAAGTTTAGTCTAGGTCAACTAAACAGGTGGTACTAAGAAGAATCGTGCTATTTCAAAAAAGAATTATGCTAGCACTAGTGGTACTAAGAAGAATCCGGAAACAACTAGTCAAGAGGCATGTACTTCGAACTCGTTTGATGCTCTTAGGTCGGTGGATAATGATGATGTTCTAGGTGCAAATGAGGGTAGTTCCATGGGGGCTGAAACTATGGTGGAAGAGGGGTTGAAACTATGGTGGAAGAGGGGCATAAGGCTAATGTGGAGCCTGTTCAGACTGTGATAAACACGCCTATTGATGATACACCTATGAATGAGGTTCAATTGACTAATGAGCAACCATCTCCTACCTTATCTAATGTGGTTGGTTCGAATACTGGAAAGAATAAGGTAAGTGTAACACCCTAGGCAAATCCTACATCGGCTGTGGCCTGGAGAGATGCTGGGCTCATAAGATAAGATTCGCCTTACAATGACACAACGCGTTTTGTGGTCTCTTTGGTGGAGTTCTTAGGAACTGGCGTTAAGCGTGCTCATATGAGAGTAATCTGGCTTGGGTGACTGGGGAAGTCTTCAAATGGGGCCACAAAAACAAAGCCGTGAGCCTGCGGGCAAAGCGGACAATATTGTGGTCTGAGTAGGCGGTTACAGTAAGTGATGTGGGTAATGAGGATAGTGATAGTGAAGTAGAGGTGGAATTGGGAGGAAGAGCTTATACGAGCGTTGGAGAGAAGATTATGATGATAACCCATATGATGATGATGAGTGTGAAGATTTAACTGAAGAGCAATTAGCATTCTCGCTTGAGATATAAGGCTTGGTGGACATGCTAGACGTTAGTAGTTTTTATATAATAGTTTTTCATAAGTTTGGTTGTACTTCTTATGATAGGTTTTGGTTAGAAGCACAAATGGTGCGTTTATTTTTTTGTCTATAATGGGATGAGATGTGAGATTAACTCACATCTTATGTACTGAAATATTTTTTGGAGTAATAATATTTACCAGGTATAAAAACCCTTTACCTAAAAGAAGTGGTGTTAAATAAATTTATGCAAATAAAGATGAATTGTAACATGTTTAGTGCTCGTTTGGTTTGTAGAATCTTTAGGATTATGAAGGAATTGGAATTTGATTTTCGTTAATAACGTGTTTGGTTGGTAGAATGAAGGAATTGTGAATATCAATTTCATTCCTTCATGTGTTAATATGTTTTGTTAGAAAAGAAATAGAATGAAAATCCTGCAAATTACATTCCACAGCAAAATGAAAAAAATATTTCATTTCATGAAATTCATTGTTTTGTTCATCAAAAATCAATTATTATTATTATTATTTCTATTATAAAATATTTTTTATATAATTAAATTAAATATAAAAGAAACTTAAAATATGTTATCATATTATTTTTTTACTATATATTAATTATTTTACTAAATTAAATTGTATTTAATAAATATTTATTTATTGATTTTAAAAAATATAAATATAATTTTAAATTAATTTATTTGTTTTAAAACATATTATTATTATTATTATTATTATTATTATTATAGTTAATAATTTTATTAAAATATATTATACTTAAAAAATAATATACATTTTATAAAGAAAATACAAATAAAATTTTAAGTATTTTAATAAATCATTTATTTTTCAAAATTTTATTCCGTTGTCTTTCAACTAAACACGCGTTAGTGTTTCAAACTCTAATTCTTTTAGATTTCAAATCTTACAAATTCCAATTCCTTAACATCTCAATTCCTCCAGACTCCAATTTCCTTAGTCAGATTCCCATTTAAAAAAAAGAAAATTGTTTATCCACATGAACTTTACAAATATTCAACCTAAAAAATTGTTTATACACATGAACGTATATTGCTCATCAGGCTAAACCACGCTAAATATTATGTTTTGTTTTGATTGATTAATTATTTGTTCTCATTTTTTTTACAACACACTGGCTGACAATAGTTAGGGGCCCGTTTAATTTATGAGAATAAGGTTAGGTTTAGGGAATGAAAATCATAAAAAATGTTTGGTTAGCATATTTGGGTTAGGATCAGTCATAATACACAAATTTTATGGGTTTTATTAATCCACCCAAGGCTAGGGTCTATGAATTTGCTTAGCCCACTAATTCTATGCGTGTGATATCTATTGTATACATATAAAATAATTATTTTCTCCGTTTTAGAATTATATTCTATATTTTTTTTTGATGTCTCAAAATAATTGTTCATTTTCATTTAAGTAAGAAAAATATAATTTAGATGGAGAATATTCTATTTGAGTGGTTGAAAATTATAGTCAAGACTTTTATTAAAGTGTGTGATGTTTGTCTTATGACAATAATTTTGAGACGAAAAAGAGTATTTATTTTTATCAAATTTCTTATCTAACAGCCATTTGTTCTTTGAATGTTCCTACTCTCAAGAAATTTGGAAAAGACTCAAAGATAAATTGGGCCATAATGATTTCAGTGATAGCTGGGGGAATGTGATTATGGAATTTGAGAATATACCAAACAATAATACCATTGATAGTGTCATGAGAAGAATTGTGCTAGCCACAGTTGTTTATCACATATGGAGAGAAAGAAACTCAAGGCTATTCCGAGGTGATGAAATAAAATGGAAGATCATGTTGAATATAATCACTGAAAGTGTCACATTACAACTCCTTAGCCTAAAAGTGAAGAAGTCTAGGCAAGTTCAGAAAGTTGGAAAGGAATGGGGAGTGGATATGTGTGTAGTCTAACAAATATAATTGACAATATCTATAACTAGGTGTTTGGGACAGGGTTGTATAGGTAGTTGGCTAATATCTTGGTGGCATGGATCAATCTTAGTAATTGATTCACTTGACACCATAAAGTAGTATCCTGCCTGCAGTTATGAATATGTTGTCAATAGCCAAATACAGTATGTATCTTAGTGACTGGATGTTGTTTGGAATTACAGTACTCTTGGTATTGTGGAGGTGATTTTCATGAGTCCTGCATCAAAATAAAATGGGTTGTATGACCAATTTCTTAGTTTTTTCAACATCAAAAACTGAGAATGCATCAGATCAGTATATAGATGGCCTTGTACCTTGAGTACATATTGTCCCAATCAGTGGTTGTTCATATGTAGCTTTAAGGGTCTGGTGTAGAATTGAAGTGTGAAGTGAATACCATTTGCTTTTGGACAATTTTGCACTCATAAAGTAGGTTTCCTATATGAAGGGTAACTGATCTAGGAGGGAGGGGGTGTAAGAAGAATGAAATTGAGAGTTGTGAAAGATGAAACTTCATGGTCCATTCTTTACATCCCCACAGGAGGTATGGGTTGGTCCTCCCTTAAGGTGTCTGTTCCCATATGTGTGAAGCCATTCGTAGAGATGAAAATGTATCACATTTGGTAGAGCCCTTGACTAGGAGGGGATATGGGTACTAACGAAGCCATACTCTTTTCCCACCTTGAACATTGTGGATGCGGGTTGAATGTCTTGGTGGGAAGGTGATATGGAAATGTAGTTAGATGGTAGGTGCAAATAAAGGTGAATCAAGTTTCTTGAATGCTATGTCTGATTGTTGAAGAAAGTGAGGTGCAAAATGCGCTGTTTTGCCCTTTGGTCAGAGTTCATTGTTATCAAATATATAGGATAGCGGTAGCAGATATCAGATGAATAAATCTGTTCTTGTTTTTGCTTTCTGAATTTGGGGTTTGTCCAATTCAGTTTTATGTTATCATGTACAAAATTTTTGGAGTTAATATATGATACGACCCTGTTAGGGGATGTATCGGGATAAGGCACCACTTCAAGCGTGTGCGAGCTCCTTAAGAAATTGAAGAGAAGAACTATCGAATTTTTGATCTTAAACTTGATTGAATGATGAACTAAAATATTACAAAGAGTATTTATAAGACAAGATAAAACCCTAATAGCTAAATGAGCCTTGGGCTCGAGCCCAGGCGTATCATTCCTCACTCCTTCAAAATCACCTTGCCCTCAAGGTGTTGTTTTCAAAAGTTTTCTTAATTCCGGGATTCCATGATCTTCTTTGAATTGCAGCCTCCATCGTTTTCTTCTGCACATAACACAACACCCTTCTTCCATCTCTTGCTTCCCTACGACTCTTCTCGCGATATACCCACTTCAAACAAAAAACCAAACTCTCGCCGGAAACATCTCTACCCTCCAACATCTTAATCACAAACTCCTTGATTAAACCCATATTTATTTCATATATACTATCATCAGATACACCACCTCCATCCTTAAGTAGCGATATCACTATATTCGACTCATCTTCGTCAACCCTACACGCTTCACCACCACCCACAACAACATCTTCTACACTTTCTTTATTTTCTGAAAATTCGCTAAACTCACTACGAACTTCCATGCTTTCCACATTACTCTCACCAATATCAAAAACATCGTTTATAGCGCTACTAACCTCAACAACACGGTATCTTCATTAGCATCTAAGGACTCTTTAATCACATATGGAACTTCTTCACTTGGTCATGATAGAACGATATCTATTTTCTCTTCATTGTTCAGCTTTTTCCCTTCAATTATCTCAAAACGAGCCTCCATTATACGGGCAATGGAACATGCTTCTTCTAAAGTTGTAGGCGCTAACCTTAAGAGTGCACATTGTAGAAGCGGTTTAAGTCCAGAGATATAAAACGATTTAAGTAAGTTTTCAGAGATCCCCGTTATTCGATTTATAAGTATCTCAAACTCATTCTGATATTCGGACACCGTACCCATTTGCAAAAGCTTAGATAGTGCGTCTCGATCGTTGCTACCCGATGCCATGAATAGTAACTCGAAAAACAATAACTCGTGAAAAGTGAACAATATTGATGAATAGTACCTATGAACAGTACCTGTGAACAGTATGATGAATAGTGCGATGAACAGTGCACTGTGAATAGTGATCGATGAACAATAACTTTTTTTTTTTTTTTTTTTTTTTTAATTGGAACCCTAATTTGGTAGCCCTCTCAATGAGGACTCTCAATGAAAGCACCAATTGATACGACCCTGTTAGGGGTTGTATCGAGATAAGGCACCACTTCAAGCGTGTGCGTGCTCCTTAAGAAATTGAAGATAAGAACTATAGAATTTTTGATCTTAAACTTGATTGAATGATGAACTAAAATATTACAAAGAGTATTTATAAGACAAGATAAAAACCTAATAGTTAAATGAGCTTTGGGCTCGAGCCCAGACGTATTAATATAATTCACCTTTGACAAAAAAAAAAAAATTCTTATCTAACTAACAAAATACTACTGTATTGTTTTAATTTATAATATTATTTTCTCTTACGTAACTTTCTTTTTCTCTCTTTTACATGAAATTCAAATAAAATTTTTAATATAAATCATAAATCCATCCACAAACCAAACGCCCTCAATTGTGAAACTTACAAAGTAAATAAGTCAACTTTGTTTTTCTAGTTTGACTTTAGATAAGTAGATAACTTGATTATTAAAATATAAACTTGTAGGTACATAGTTTAACCATTTAATATAGAGTTTTGTGATGACTTGTTAATTAGATGAGTTTAGAACTGAATTCACAAGAAAACAAATTTTGGAACAAAATCATAAACCGAGAAAAAAAGAAAAAAAAGACGACTAGAAATTAGAAAGAGTGCAATAAAAACGGTTAGAGTGATGTGATGAGCCACATGCGTGTCTGAAAACGATTCTGGTTTTATTTTTTTTTTAATTTTTTTTGGGTGTCAACAACTGATGCGTTGTTTACAGCTGTACCCGATTCAGGACTATGAATACTATGCTTCTTTCTTTCACTATCCAACCTTCATTTTTGTTTATGTTATCTTTTTTACTCCATGAACTTTTTGTTCTTATCTTGGTTTCTTAACATTTTTCATCGACATTGCCTTTTTGCATGTGAGCTAATTAACGTGCACTTTTTGCTTACTTCCTATTTATCTTTCTATCACCATATTTTGGGTATATTTGACATCCAGCATTTGTGAGCGTTTTTAAGCAACTAGCGACAAACGACTCGCGATTTAAATATAATGCTTGTTTTGCAACAACCAATTAGCTGTTGAATTGTGTGTAATCGCTCTAATTCAAAACGCTTTATCAAAAAGTATTTAGATCTAGCAGCTAGCATTTTAGCTCTCAAATTACATATACGCCCCTTTACTTTATTTAAATAATTGTTATGTTAATGTGTATATATTTTTTATGTCATTACACACTTTATAATTACAGCTACAACTACGTTATCAAACACTTTTATTTAACAAACAAATACTGTTAACTGCTTGTGCTACTGTCACGTTTCGCCAAACATAACCTTTAACGAATTCCCTTAACAACAACATTTGTTTCGGTTAAATACATTCTGTTAACTAAATAAGAGATCATAACCAATCCAGCATAAGCTTGCGAGTTTGCATATCCATACATAAGAAAATTGATGTGTAGAAAAAACTATAAAAATTGAAAGGAAGTCTCAATTTTCGAAAGATAAAATGTTATATTGGTGTACACATAGGTTGTAAATAAAAAACTCCATCAACTTTGTTAATAAAATTTTACTCTTTCACCTAATGCGAATAGAATGATTAACCCATCTGCACTTATTTGGTTATCATTAATATAAGTGCTTTAGAATTATCGCTTTTATATCATGAAGATGTTCACTAAAAGCATATGTAAAGCATATACGCTTAGAGAGTTGAAAGTTTTCGTTTTTCCTTTATTCAAACATCACGATAAACATCATTATGCAAAATATTACGTATGTCAAACGACACAATAAACAAGCATCACCATGCAAAATATTATTCGCTCTAAAGTCTAAAAAGATGAAGTTGTATATAGATGTACATCTTTAGAAGTCAAACAAAAACTACTACAGCATCAATGCAACATTTTTTCATATTATGTTCATCAACAACCAAGTCTTTGTATACATCAAACGAAGCTTAACCTATAAACTTAAGCCAAAACGTTATAAATTTTACACAACGGGTTCAAGTTTTGTTTAATAAACGTACATAACTTTTTGCAAAACAAGAATCTAACTAAATAGAAGAAAACCCTGAGTAAACACTTAAGCTCGTTGTTGTTATCTACGAATAACGCATAAAGTACGTAAATGTATTTCATCATCTTTATGGATGATAACCACTCAGGACTAGGGGTGTAATCGAGTCGAGCCGAGCTCGAGCTTGACAAGGCTTGAGCTTGGCTTGATAGCTTGTCAAGCTTTAATCATCCGGGCTTGAGCTTGGCTTGAATAAGTTTCGAGCAAAGCTTGAGCTTGATTTGAAAAGCTTGAATATATACAAAAATATTATATTTGATAGACAAAGTCATCAAAATATATATATTTATAAAGTAATACAAACTAAAATCAAATTTGAAAACCAAATTAAATTAATTTAACAGTAATAAAATCAATAATAACATTTCGTACTAAGTACAACATTAGAATGAAACATAAGCCAAAGTACTAATTAATGTTTTTATCGATATACTAAGTGTAAACAAAAGATAAAATTATATAATAGTAGTATATATTTTGGTCTATTAATATTCATGAATTATAACTAGAAATTTGTATTCGCTTCTAGATATAAAGCAAATAAGTAACATCACTGGTCTAAGATATCACTGTTACAAATAATTACAACTTTATTTACTATATAAAAAGTCATTCAAGAGTATATTAAATAATTCTTTATGAAGTAAATTCTTATAACTAGAATAATATTCAAATTAGTCCTTATTTACTTATATTAATTTAATATAAAAAGATATATATACTAAGGCTTGATAAAAACTTGATAAAAGCTCGAGCCAAGCTATCAAAAGCTTGAGCTTGGCTTGTTATATGTTTCGAGCTAATTTATTGGGATTGAGCTTGGCTTGAGCTTGATAAAAGTTTGGATTGATCGAGTCAAGCTCAAGCTCGAGCTCGAGCTCGAGTTGCTTGATAAAAGCTTGACTTGATTACAGCCCTACTCAGGACAAGGTTTGTGGCTATCATCATTAAAATATGAGAGATTCTAAGTATAATTCATGCTAGCTGCAAACAACTTTAAAATGGTCATGCAAACCTCTTAAAAAGAAAGGGTTTCACCGGTTTGAATCTGTGTGGCAATGGATTTAAAACCCATAAAATAGTCAACCAAAAAGAGATACCATAGCTATCCGAAAAACTTTTTCCCTATTACCTGCAAGACACATACCTAAAGGACCAAACTAGCAATATACCCAAAACTAAAACCTACATGATGTAACATACTCTATCTCCTCCATTTTCTCAAAAGAGTTTTGGTAAACACCAAATAAAAAAAGTAGTAACTCGTTTATTTCCTCCCACCATTTTTCTCTCTCTCACTTTCACATGTTCATTCGGTGATTAATTCTTAATATTATTATTTTCTTCTTCTATACAAAGTATATATACATTCATCCAGACATATATCCTTATATTATACATATCCAAATATAGTATAGTATAATATATATATGGGGTATATACTAGTAGTAGTACTCGTGATCTGTGCATAGTCTTCTACATGACTTTCTTGGTGGGTTTGGTGTTTACTTCAATTATTGATCATACCCATTTTCCAATATCGATTTTTCCACATTATTTTATTTTGATATCTCAAGAGTGTGTTTCAAGAATATATATATAAGTATACTTATTTAAGAAAGATATGCAATGAAGCTTTTTTAGAGTGTGTGAAATTTAAGTATTTGCAGGTCTAAAAGCTGTTGTTACTGCTGCTGCTTTTTGAAGATTTTAAGATAGTAAAGGTATATGTACTTTTTTGTAAGTATTTTTTACTTTAGTTATTTTTTTTTTACTTATTTGGTTGCTTAGTTTTGTTATAATAATCCATTCTATGTAAAAAGTCAAAGATGAAACTATGTTGGTCAAGAGTGTACTTTGGTTTTATAAGACCAACTATGTTTGAAATGGTTTTAGGGTTTGCTTGTTTGTTATAGTTTGACCATTAAAAAAAAAGGTTTAAGGTTGTTTAGTTTTTGTTATGGGTTTTATTTTTGTGTATTGGAATGCTATGCTATCATAACAAAAGAAAAATAAAAAATAAAAAATTGAGGGTTTTAGGTATATTAATTAGTCTTAATGAGGCTGCAATTTAAGGTAGAAACTTTATCAGGAGGAAGCTGACTTTAAGTCTTGTGAATGGCCAATAAAGGTTAGCTTAGCTATATTCAGTTCTTGTTTCACCTAACTAAATGTGGATAATAATACTGTTACTTGAACTTGAAGTGAGCCCTGATGGTTAGTTTTGGTGCTTGACTGCTTGGTTTTCTACCCTGTCATTAATTGTAAGTTTTTATTTTTGGGTCAAATATTAATATCTTGGAATAATATTTTGAGCTGGAATTTTACACTTTACCGAGACCTAAATGCTTGCCATAGGCACGGCAATGGTGAGATGGGTAAGTTTCGTTACCATGTAGGGTGGGTGCTAGACTTCTACTTCTATTAATATTAAAAATAGTTATAAAAAAAATTAGGGTATGTCGTATCCATGTTCATTGCCAAAGGGCTAGGTACGTCCGCTGCTGCCACCATATACTTTCCAGGGTCGTTAGAGTAAGATTATGTTAAAGATTTGTGAACTGATGTTTGTTACATTTGATCATGTTGTCGAATCATATCGTCTTGGTGGATGTTCAAAAGTGAGTTAGTATGTTTACTTGAATTATAGTCAATATCAAATAATCTGCCACTTTACACATAGCTAGAAAATTTTATATTTATTTTAGTTATACAGTAAGATTTGTTATAGATACTTGTTGCCTAAATTTGCAGATATGATATATTAGCCTTAAATAAACAAGATATCATATAAGCCAAAATATGATTAAGATTGCGAGAATCAATAATATTTATCTTCAAGATTCTGAAGTATTTTTTAACCTTTTTATCTCACAGGTCTTTACCTTATAAATTGTCAAACCAAACAATGGGAGGATACCTGTGACATCAATGGATCCCCAAGCTTTCATCAGGCTCTCAATAGGTTCACTTGGGTTAAGATACCCTGAAAAACCCGGAATCCATACTTTTACATCTCCGTGTACATGTGAGATTCGTCTTCGTGGTTTCCCAGCTCAGAACGCATCAATACCACTTTTATCATCACCCGAAGCCACACCAGATTTTCACAACATTGCCTCAAGTTTTTACCTCGAAAAATCTGATTTAAAAGCATTACTTACACCAGGGTGTTTCTATACTCCCCAAGCATGTTTAGAAATCGCTGTGTTTACTGGTCGTAAGGGATCTCACTGTGGTGTTGGGATTAAAAGGCAACAGGTTGGGACATTTAAGTTGAATGTGGGTCCCGAATGGGGTGAAGGTAAACCGGTGATTCTTTTTAGTGGTTGGATTGGTATTGGGAAGATGAAACAAGAAACGAGGAATTTTATGGCGGAGCTTCATTTGAGAGTTAAGCTGGATCCTGACCCGCGATATGTTTTTCAGTTTGAAGACGAGACGAAGTTGAGTCCTCAGATTGTTCAGATTCAAGGGAATATTAAGCAGCCGATATTCAGTTGCAAGTTTAGTCAAGATAGGTAAATTAGTTTCTCAAACACAAATATTACAATGAGAATTGCAAAATGGGTAGATTTTTTAATCGTGTAACAGAGTAACGGGTCGAATCTGGTTTGGGTCAAATGGGTCCTATTTAGTTTGGGTTTTGGGTTGACCAAAAACAGTACTTGTCCAGTAAACTGATTTTTTTTTTTTTTTTTTTTTTTTTAAATATATAGTGCTCGAAATATGCTAACAAGATTTATTTATTTTTACAGAATTATCAAAAAAGAATTGCGTTAGAAATTGGATTTTATGTTATTTTACAATTTTTACATTCGTGTGTTGATTTGAGTCGTAAAAAGATGTTTTTTGTAACCTATATAGGTATTTGTAGCCAAATCTTAGTATTATCATGTAAGTTTTCTACATTGTATGTAGATAACTAAGTATAGCATTTTTTACAATATAAAATAACAGTTTTATATGAAAGTTACCATTTAAAACCCCTTTTGACTAGTACGACCCATTTGACCTATTAGTGATTACATAACCCATAATCGATCCATTCATAAATAAACGGGTCAAAAATGCCACCTCCAATATAATTAATTTCTCGTTATTGACCAACCAGTGAACTTTTGTTGTGATTATGCAGGGTGCAGCAGGTAGACCCGTTAAACAACTACTGGTCAACTGCAGGTGACGGCTCGGACCAAGAAACTGACCGAAGAGAAAGAAAGGGTTGGAAAGTAAAAATACATGACTTATCAGGATCAGCTGTAGCAGCAGCATTCATGACCACACCTTTTGTTCCATCATCTGGTTGTGATTGGGTAGCTCGGTCAAACCCGGGTTCATGGTTAATCGTCCGACCCGACGCCTTCCGGCCTGAAAGTTGGCTTCCTTGGGGTAAACTCGAGGCATGGCGTGAACGTGGTGGTACAAAAGATTCCATTTTTATCCGTTTCCATCTTTTATCTGACGGTCAAGATGGTGGAGAGCTGTTAATGTCAGAAATGCTCATAAATGCCGAAAGGGGTGGTGAGTTCTTTATAGATACAGATCGTCAAGCAAACTCTAACTCTAATAATATACCAAGCCCACAAAGTAGTGGTGACTTTGCTGGACTAAGCCCGTCTGCAAGCGGGTTTGTCATGAGCTGTAGGGTTCAAGGAGAAGGGAAGAGGGGGAAGCCCATGGTGCAGTTAGCAATGAGACACGTAACTTGTGTTGAAGATGCAGCGATCTTTATGGCATTAGCTGTGGCTGTGGATTTAAGTATCGAGGCTTGTAGGCCGTTTAGAAGACGGATCAGGAGGGGAAACCGCCATTCTTGGTGACATAAAAATTGAAATTAATGTTTCAATGGAACTAGTTAATGAAGCTTACTGTTTGTTTTCTTGTGTTTTACCCTCCTGATTGTAATATCTGACCTTAATTTGTACAGGATTTACTTGTTTCGTCTTTTAAAAACGCCCAACTACTAATTTAGGTATGACTCGAGCTCGTTGGGTCAAACTTTATTGAGTTTGAGAGCAAGAAACCAACTTAAATGTCAACCACCGTTATCGGAGCTGCTTTAGTGTCACGTCATTTTCTCTTCACAACCAATTTTTCCTATCAATTTAGTGTAATAAAACAATTAACATCACCATTAAAATATACCTCATTTAAACATAAAATATACCCATCAACTTTTAAGACGAGAATCTATATTTACACGTAGCAATTTGATTTATATACATAAAATTATTATGTATGGACTATTATATCCTTATGCATTTTTAATGCCACTTTCTCTACCCTGATACGAGTTGTTATTTTTGTCGTCTCTCCCTTTAGTTATGTGGACGCCGATCACTTTCAATTTTATTTGTAAAAATCAAATTGCTTAGTGTACATATCAATTCCCTTTTAAGATCAATGTAAGTAGCGGTGGAAATGAGCCAAGCCGCTCGTAAAAAGCTCGAGATCGAATATGTAGAAAGCTTGAACGTGCCGAGCTTAAACGAGCTCGAGCCCAAAATCGAACATAAGTTGCAACTTATTTATTAATTGAGCTCGATCCCGAGCTTTCAATACAAACTTCGATTGAGCTCGCGAGCCTAAACGAGTCTAAACAATATTATAATAACATATATAAAACGTTATTGCCATAATTTAACGTTTTGAAATTGTTAAATTTTGGGGTAATATTCTGTGGCAAACATATCATTTTATCAATTGCTAATGGCTTTCAAGTTATGTTCATTGCAGGCTTATTACAGGGGTTAAACATGGACAAAGCATTAGTGGTTTAAAGTTCCAAGATTATCATTTCTGCTGAAGTCTTTTCTGTTTCTGCTGATGAGCATTTTATAGCCGTTAGAGGGGTCTTAGTGTAACTTAATCTCCTATTTAATAAGTCCCTTATTCTAGGGTTAGATACGCTTGAGTGCGCAGTCTTTGTATCACTCTCTTCTCTTCTTTCTGATCATTTCACTGATCTTGTCTTGTCTTTACATTTACATGATTATTGTCTTATTGACATTAATATAATCTTGTAACATTTGGATACTATTGTAAACTTAATCTAAGCTGACTATTGCAGCTTAGATCTGAATTAAGGTTCTATTGTTCATCATTGTGTTGCCTATACTTTCGTACATGGTATCAGAGAGTCAGGCTCATTGATTCTCCTTGGCAACAAAGGTGTGGTTTGGGGTTATTGCTATTGGCGTAATCACTGGTTATCTTCTGTTTACAATTTGCCCTAGACTAAGTGAATCTAGGGTGATTGTGATTTGTTCTTCCGCTGCATATTTCTCTGTAAGTCTAAGTCTTATCTCTTCTTTTAAACACACAGTACTTAAGTCTTTGTGGGTGAAAAAGGGTAGACTAACATCTTGATCTGCCACCTTTGAGTGGTACGAATACCTGCTCTGGTTTACCCTAGTCCACAGGCTTGGTGCTGGTTGTTTCTTATTACAAAGTCTTATATACTTGTCTATTTACTCTTATTATTATCTCTGTCTGTGATTCTTTATCTGTCTTATTATATCTGTCTGTCTTATTGTTTATATTATGGCTGTTGGTGATGATAATGTTGGTGGTGGTGGTTCTTCCACTGAGAAAAGCTTATCCTTTGGCGATGCTTTGTATTTACACCCCAACAATACCAATGGTACTCCCATTATTTCTATTAAACTCACTGGAACTGAAAATTATAAAATATGGAATATGGCCATGACGTTTGCTTTAAGGAACCATAACAAGTTAGGGTTTATTGATGGTACTTGCACAAGAAATGATTCAAACCCTAGTCTTGCTAATCAATGGGATACTTGTAACTCTGTTGTGGTTACTTGGATTCTCAACTCTCTCAGCCCTGAACTATTTCTTTGGTGCTATTTATGCTAAAACAGCTTATGAAATGTGGAATGATCTTAAAGACACTTATGATAAAGTTGATGGTTCGGCTATTTTTAATTTGCATAAAAATATAAACTCCCTTAGTCAAAGTGGGTCCTCTCTTGCTGATTACTATAACAATCTTAACTCTTTATGGAAACAATTTGATTGTATGATTAGCTTGCCTCCCTGCACCTGTGAGGCTGCAAAACATTTTGAAAAACACAATCAACTAATCAAGTTAATGCAATTTCTTATGGGTCTTGATGATTCCTATGTTCCCATCAGAAGCAATATTTTCACCAGAGATCCTTTACCTAATGTCAAAACTGCTTTCTCTGTTGTCTCTGGAGAAGAATCTCACAGAAATGTTTCATCCAGGGAATAGCTCGGCTAAACCCAATGCTACAACTTTTGCTGCAAAAACTTCTGATGGTGGAAAATTTTTTGATAACAAAAGAGGTTTTAACAACAAAGTTTCGGTTTTAATACTTGGTAACAGCTCTAATAGCAGAGGACCAAACATGAACCTCAAATGTACCAATTGCAAAAAACATGGTCATACTGTTGATAGATGTTATGATCTTGTTGGCTATCCTGCTGGATATGCTAAAAGAAATTTTAATGGTAAACCTTTCAGCAGTAACAATGTTTCTGCTGAAACTAATCGCGTCACTGATAATAGTGCTAGCAACTCTCCTGTCTCCTTGTCTAATGAACAACTCTCAAGACTTATGAGTCTTCTCAATGACAACAATGTGTCATCTGCTAATGCCAACTTGGCAGGTAAAATTTTTTCAGGAACCTTCTTTAATGGCAGTGTCAAGTTTAATGTAAACTTCATGATGCGCTCCAGAACAGTCAAGCTAAATCACACAAGCCCGCCACTTGTGAATGGCGGACCGTAACCAGCTTAAAACTGCTCAGGAACGAAATCAATGAAGATCTGAGGAGTATAGTGTTTCCCCGGGTCGTTATGTCCCAGCGAGCTATGCAATGGATTATCAAACGAATAGTGATCGGGAGATTTGAACGGAAAAGGAGATTTGAGATTATTATAACTACAGGAAAAGCCAACAAATAAAACGGCTTAAATGCAAATTAAAGGAAACTAAAAAGATAAAATCTCTTAAATAAACGCTATCACTATATTTAAAATGATGAACGTTTAAAACTTAAAACTAAAAACTTACGTTTAAAATAAAATTACGTAAACGTGCAAAAATAAAAAGTGAAATCTAAAAAATAAAAGTCCTAAAAATATGAAAAATACATTTTTACAAACCTAATGATAAAAGAAAATTTAAAGAAAAAGAAAATTATTTTTATAACTACTTAATTAATTATTATTAATTAAAAACTATTTTTAACTAATTAATAATAACCTAAAATGAAAGAAAATAGGAAATAAAGCTAGAAAAATAAAATTATGAAATGGAAAAGTCTAAAATATCAAAATAGAATTTTCAAAACTATTTTTGTAATTTTCTGATTATTTTTCTATTTATTATGAATTTTAAACTATTAAAAACTAATTAAATTATTTAAAAATATAAATTTAACTAAGAAAAATCTAGAAAAATATTTTTTTCTCTTTTTATATTTATCTAAACTTAAGAAAAATGAAAAATTATTTTTTTGAACCTTTTCTTAATTATTTGTAATAAAAGCTAATTAAAAGTGCTTAAAAACTAATTTAAATCAAGAAAAATAGCAACCAAACTAGGAAAAATCTGAAAATTTCAGGAAAACTCTAAAATAATATTTAGAATCTAGGAAAAATATAAAAAACAGGGGTTGTGTGGAGGAATTTGAAACTGATGTGCCAAGTGCTTATGAAATAAGCACTTGGATAAGCTAATGAGCACCAATAAGCACCAACTGTACACAGAAGCTTTAATATGCTAAAAGTCTTTAGGATTGACCAATATCAACTACTCTAACCCTCTGAGATGCAAGCTGAAATGATTTGGTTTAATTACACTACTAAGCTAAAAACAATCCAACATTCCAACTTTAAGCTATAATGACTGCTTATTTAATGAAGCAAACTGAAAACCAGAAACTGAGAACTAAAGTTCACCAGTCAAAGAGTAGTGGACCAAATTTGAGAACCTGACAAGCTATATTGAAGCCTGTGCAAGCTCTGCAAGAAGCTAGATTCACTTGGAGGAATTGAAAACTATGCGCAGGGGAGTTAACGGCTAGAACAAGAGCTGGTTTGACCCTAATAAAAACTCCAGAAAATTTCACAAAAATGGTATTTGGAATAACAGTCAGCTGAAGTTTGATAATCCAAGATTTCAAACTCTTAAGATCAAAGATGAGTTCACTAAAGATCCACAAAGTTCATGTAAAAACTAGTTTTGAAGATGTTTTGACGTTTGTATAAGAAACTGATTTTGACTTAAATGGATTTCTAAGCTTATGAAATGGTATGTAACTAATGTTTTAGGACAGGTTGATCCTAAATTAAGCTAGCTTAACTGTTTTCTATCCTTAATGCAGAATGGAGGTTACTGATAAGCATACAAGTAGCATTTGAAATCCGCAATCAAGCACCTAGTAAGCTGAGATAAGAAACCCACCTAACTAAAGGGATCCTAAGGAATGAGAATAAGCTCAAACTAAGCACTAGAACATGTGAGGAAAACTGCTATATGGGGCCTGCTGTACAACAGCTTCAAGGTACAAGGCGAAAACAAAAATAAGCCTAGGGGAGCTAACTATAATGTAATCTGAGCCAATCTAACTAATTAACACTAGGGCATACCAAATAAACAACAAGGATCCTAGATAAGCTATCCAATTCTACTTGATAAGCTAGAATAAAAAAAAACATGATGACCTGTTGCAACTGCAGGCTAGAAACAGCAGCTGAAATGCTTTTTGGAGCTTATTTAAAGCTGAAAGAAGAAGTCCATTGAAGCAAATAAAAGCTGTGTTGCTGAGTGTAGGTTGTAAAACAGCCTAGCAGTGGCCTGCTAGAGCTATTTTTGAGCTCCTGTGACTGTGACTGTGACTGCAGCTGCAGGCTGCAAAACCAGTTAAATGAGGCCTTTTGGAGCTTAATTAAAAGCTGGAAACTGAGCTTCCAAACCAAGAACAAGTTACAAAATCAGAATTAGCACAATTGGAAATTCCAAAAACAGCTTAAGTGTGGCAAATTGCTGTTGTTGTAGTTTCAGAAAACAGAAAACAAGATGTATTTTTATTTTTATTTTTATTTTTTTTACCAAACTTACCCAAAACTAATCTAACGGTTTTCCAACCCTTTCAAACTACTCTAATAACTTAAATCAATTCTGACTTTGAAAGTCAAACTGGATCAAACTTGATTTTTGACCCCTAAACAGCATAAGCCAAACAGTCCTTAAGACTAGGCATTGTGTCCTTATGAACTTGAGATTAACTTTAAACCTTGATACATTAAACAATTTAAGAGCACTCAACTGTAAGGAGCATAAATAAAAAGGATTTTCATTAACTAAGGAAAAACATATTACAGAGAAATAAGAAACTGATTTTAAAACTGAAAACTAGGGGTATTAAAATCTAAAAACTAAAAACTAGGTGCCTTCTAAATTGGCATACAAGCTTTTATACTACTACTAGATCTCTTCCTCTCTTTCTTCTTCTTTTCTCTTCTTGTTGTCTTGTGTCTGGAGGTGAAAGTGAGCTGGGGAGACAAGCCTGCTGCCCGACATAGATGGGGAGGGGACAAGGCGTGCCAGGGGATGGAGACAAGCTTGCAGGGATAGGGTTGTAGGGGTTTTTTTATTGTTTGTGTCTGGTTTGTGTTGGGTTTGTGTTGGGCGGGAAAAAATGAAGAAGAAAAGGGGTAGGGTTTGGCTAGGTTAATACTTTGACCGGGTATAAATGGGTATTGGGCTTGGATCGGGTACAAGATTGGGCGGGGTTGTTTGATTTGGGCTTGGGTAATAATACTAGGTCCGTTTGGTTTGTTTAGAAATAATAACATCAAGGACCCCTTTTGCAATTCTTCCAAACTAAGGGACCAATCATATAACTTATGAAGAGTAGTCAAAGGGCTGGTCTTGCCAAGTTTTAATAATCCAAGGGCTAATTTAAACATTTTTGAAACTTCAAGGATTGATTTTGACCAATTTAAAAACTCAGGGACCAAAACTGTAATTTTCTCAAAACTTTTAGATTTTCCACCAAAGGACTAAATATGACAATTTGTGATTTTAAAAGGACCTTTGGTGACTTTTCTTTTGAAATTTTGGCTCAGGGACTATTTTTGACAATTTTATAAACTTGGGGGACTAAAACTGCAATTTTTGCAAATTTGATATGTTTTTCATCTGATTTTGATATTTTTGCATTTAAAACACATAAAACACTGATTTGTGATATTTTGATCATTTTGATGTGTTTCTGAGTGTTTTCAGATGATTTTGCAGTTTATTTTGTACAAAAATGATGAGTATTTACACACTCACCAATCCCCCACACTAAACTATTGCTAGTCCCTAGCAATGATTTGAGAAAATATAATGGATTTTAATCTCTTTACCAAAAGCCATTACTTCTGGAGTAGCCAAATGTTTCAGTTCAAGTAAGAACCATGGTACACCGATAACCATGTGATTTTGAGCAAACCACCAGCTTTCAACGGATTTGATTTTGTCTTTACCAGAAGCCGTTTGCTTCTGGACTAGCCAACTCTTAGATAAATTATCAATATTATCTTTGGTGAGCTGATTACCAATTATGGTTTTTCCACTGCCTTTACCACAAGCCATAATCTTGCGGGCTAGCCAACTCTTCACTTTTAAGGATATGGTGAGTTGAATACCATACAATTTTGGGCAAATTGCAAGCCGTCAACGGATTTGAGATATCTTTACCAAGAGCGTTTGCTCTGGATTAGCCAATCCTTTTGTTTATTAGACAAGGCGGACTGATAACCAAATGAGAAAGTGTAGAACACTTACTCCAAAAAAAAATTTTGGCCAAAAACGCGGGAATTAGGCGGTATAATTACATGATAAAATTCGTGAGAATTCCCCCCACACTAGAAATGAATATTGCCCTCAATATTCAAAGTACCGGTTATGCGAAACAAAGAACGTACAAGGGAAATACTACGGCCATTATTTAGAAAGAAGATTTTTTTTTTTTTTTTTTTTTACATGTGGGAAAACTCCCCCACACTTAGGTGGTAGAAAATAGAAAGAAGTCAGAAATATGGGTGAAAACCCATATGGCATGCTACTGTTTTGATTACCGAGTCGCTAGCTTGACTCGACCCCGAATTAATTTGTTCATGGGAAGTAAGTGGAAGAGACAACCTCCATCGGACTTTCATTCAAGATGTTTGGACAAACATTTGAAGCACGTGAAAGTTCCACACCGATGAGATATACATAGACGGACAGGCTCACAGATGATAAATGAAAATGCCGGGGTCAAAGATAGTGTCCTCATTCTCGAAGGAGAAAAGGGAATGAGAAGTCACACCATATGTGAAGAAAAGAAAGAAAATCATGATGATGATCATGACTAACTCCTCATTATCGAAGGGAATTCATGATTTTTTGATCATGAATCTCATCAGTGAGGATAGAATTGTCATCACATGATGGAAGAGATAAGTTAGAATACAGAGGTGGGACAAGTGGTGTGCTCGGAGAGCTAGCAATTTCCACCACTTCCGTGATGGTCTCTGTATCGGCCTCGGACATTTCATCGAAAAGAGGATTTACTTTCCCAAAAGTGTAGTCATTATTAAATTCAAAAAGAGGATTTGAGAAAATCCCGGAAGTAACCTCGGAAATGTCGAGAGAATCACAAAAAGGCAAATCACAATCACTATCGGATATATCCTCAGACTCACTTGGGATTGGGACAAGATCCTCAACACTAGACGATTCCGTTTCCGAAATAGTCTTTGAGATGATCATCCTTCATTATGAGAGAGTCTTTGGAAGCAATAATAGGTAAGATAGGTGTGATAGCAATAGACTGAGGGAGTTGAGAAATAAGATCGTTCAATTGAATAACACTCTCCTCGTCGTTCTCATAATATTCCTTCATCTGAATACTATCCTCATCATCATCGTCATCATATCTGATTCTTATATTCATCTGCTGAAGCTTACACACCATTCTTTTCATTTGCAGTTTCTTTCGAATGCGTATTTCTTCAGAACTTTGAGGAAGATTACACTCCTCGTAATCATTGAAATGATGTGAAGGCTCGGAAGTCTGATGATGATTGAATCTGTGGGGTTGGAAATTGTCAAAACGGGAATTGGAATTTTGAAAATTTTGATTCACCGGCTGACATTCAAATGTCGCATGAGGACCCCCACAATTCTCACAACAGAGATAATTGGGAAAATAACTTTCACCAAAGTTCTGATTGTAACATGGTTCCGGCTCATAGACAAGCGGGACCTGTGGTGGACAATCAAAACCGTAACGAGAATCATTCTCACAAAACTCGTATGAATAGGATTCGTATTGGGGGTATGGGGTAGGTAGGAAAAATCGGGTGTTTCATTTGAAATGGGATCGAATTACAAATTTGTCCCGAAACTCACATTGGTACATCGCCGACAATTTCCACCGTTAAATGGACCTCCACACCGGGAACATGTCGAAAACCATGACATCAAGAATTAAGCGGTTAAGAGGATAAGAGATGAAGAATTAAGCAGTTGGAGGATAAAGGAATGGATAATTAAACAGATTAGAGGGTAAAGATGAATATTTTTGGATTTTTGAAAAATAGGCTATAGAAACAAAGAATGAAAATATTTTTGGGTTTTTGATTTTATAAGAAAATATAAATACATACAGATGGTATAAACAAGGAGTGAATATCCAAATCACTAATCTGCTAGACGGAAGATAATCAACAGCTCCGGCAGGCGCCAAAATTTGATGCGCTCCAGAACAGTCAAGCGAAATCACGCAAGCCCGCCACTTGTGAATGGCGGACCGTAACCAGCTTAAAACTGCTCAGGAACGAAATCAATGAAGATCTGAGGAGTATAGTGTTTCCCCGGGTCGTTATGTCCCAGCGAGCTATGCAATGGATTATCAAACGAATAGTGATCGGGAGATTTGAACGGAAAAGGAGATTTGAGATTATTATAACTACAGGAAAAGCCAACAAATAAAACGGCTTAAATGCAAATTAAAGGAAACTAAAAAGATAAAATCTCTTAAATAAACGCTATCACTATATTTAAAATGATGAACGTTTAAAACTTAAAACTAAAAACTTACGTTTAAAATAAAATTACGTAAACGTGCAAAAATAAAAAGTGAAATCTAAAAATAAAAGTCCTAAAAATATGAAAATTACATTTTTACAAACCTAATGATAAAAGAAAATTTAAAGAAAAAGAAAATTATTTTTATAACTACTTAATTAATTATTATTAATTAAAAACTATTTTTAACTAATTAATAATAACCTAAAATGAAAGAAAATGGGAAATAAAGCTAGAAAAATA
Organism: Chrysanthemum makinoi; assembly: GCA_910596185.1. Taxonomy (NCBI): domain Eukaryota; kingdom Viridiplantae; phylum Streptophyta; class Magnoliopsida; order Asterales; family Asteraceae; genus Chrysanthemum; species Chrysanthemum makinoi. The sequence goes on from OU343223.1 coordinate 43,713,138, forward strand.
AAATTATGAAATGGAAAAGTCTAAAATATCAAAATAGAATTTTCAAAACTATTTTTGTAATTTTCTGATTATTTTTCTATTTATTATGAATTTTAAACTATTAAAAACTAATTAAATTATTTAAAAATATAAATTTAACTAAGAAAAATCTAGAAAAATATTTTTTTTCTCTTTTTATATTTATCTAAACTTAAGAAAAATGAAAAATTATTTTTTTGAACCTTTTCTTAATTATTTGTAATAAAAGCTAATTAAAAGTGCTTAAAAACTAATTTAAATCAAGAAAAATAGCAACCAAACTAGGAAAAATCTGAAAATTTCAGGAAAACTCTAAAATAATATTTAGAATCTAGGAAAAATATAAAAAACAGGGGTTGTGTGGAGGAATTTGAAACTGATGTGCCAAGTGCTTATGAAATAAGCACTTGGATAAGCTAATGAGCACCAATACGCACCAACTGTACACAGAAGCTTTAATATGCTAAAAGTCTTTAGGATTGACCAATATCAACTACTTTAACCCTCTGAGATGCAAGCTGAAATGATTTGGTTTAATTACACTACTAAGCTAAAAACAATCCAACATTCCAACTTTAAGCTATAATGACTGCTTATTTAATGAAGCAAACTGAAAACCAGAAACTGAGAACTAAAGTTCACCAGTCAAAGAGTAATTGGACCAAATTTGAGAACCTGACAAGCTATATTGAAGCCTGTGCAAGCTCTGCAAGAAGCTAGATTCACTTGGAGGAATTGAAAACTATGCGCAGGGGAGTTAACGGCTAGAACAAGAGCTGGTTTGACCCTAATAAAAACTCCAGAAAATTTCACAAAAATGGTATTTGGAATAACAGTCAGCTGAAGTTTGATAATCCAAGATTTCAAACTCTTAAGATCAAAGATGAGTTCACTAAAGATCCACAAAGTTCATGCAAAAACTAGTTTTGAAGATATTTTGACTTTTGTATAAGAAACTGATTTTGACTTAAATGGATTTCTAAGCTTATGAAATGGTATGTAACTAATGTTTTAGGACAAGTTGATCCTAAATTAAGCTAGCTTAACTGTTTTCTATCCTTAATGCAGAATGGAGGTTACTGATAAGCATACAAGTAGCATTTGAAATCCGCAATCAAGCACCTAGTAAGCTGAGATAAGAAACCCACCTAACTAAAGGGATCCTAAGGAATGAGAATAAGCTCAAACTAAGCACTAGAACATGTGAGGAAAACTGCTATATGGGGCCTGCTGTACAACAGCTTCAAGGTACAAGGCGAAAACAAAAATAAGCCTAGGGGAGCTAACTATAATATAATCTGAGCCAATCTAACTAATTAACACTAGGGCATACCAAATAAACAACAAGGATCCTAGATAAGCTATCCAATTCTACTTGATAAGCTAGAATAAAAAAAAACATGATGACCAGTTTGCACTGCAGGCTAGAAACAGCAAATGAAATGCTTTTGGAGCTTATTTAAAGCTGAAAGAAGAAGTCCATTGAAGCAAATAAAAGCTGTGTTGCTGAGTGTAGGTTGTAAAAGCCCTAGCAGTGGCCTGCTAGAGCTATTTTTGAGCTCGGACTGTGCTGTATTGTGTGATTTGCAGCTGCAAAACCAGTTAAATGAGGCCTTTTGGAGCTTAATTATAAGCTGGAAACTGAGCTTCCAAACCAAGAACAAGTTACAAAATCAGAATTAGCACAATAGGAAATTCCAAAAACAGCTTAAGTGTGGCAAATTGCTGTTGTTGTGGTTTCAGAAAACAGAAAACAAGATGTATTTTTATTTTTATTTTTATTTTTCACCAAACTTATCCAAAACTAATCTAATGGCTTTCCAACCCTTTCAAACTACTCTAATAACTTAAATCAATTCTGACTTTGAAAGTCAAACTGGATCAAACTTGATTTTTGACCCCTTAACAGCATAAGCCAAACAGTCCTTAAGACTAGGCATTGTGTCCTTATGAACTTGAGATTAACTTTAAACCTTGATACATTAAACAATTTAAGAGCACTCAACTGTAAGGAGCATAAATAAAAAGGATTTTCATTAACTAAGGAAACATATTACAGAGAAATAAGAAACTGATTTTAAAACTGAAAACTAGGGGTATTAAAATCTAAAAACTAAAAACTAGGTGCCTTCTAAATTGGCATACAAGCTTTTATACTACTACTAGATCTCTTCCTCTCTTTCTTCTTCTTTTCTCTTCTTGTTGTCTTGTGTCTGTGAGGTGAAAGTGAGCTGGGGAGACAAGCCTGCTACCTGACATAGATGGGGAGGGGACAAGGCGTGCCAGGGGATGGAGACAAGCTTGCAGGGATAGGGTTGTAGGGGTTTTTTTATTGTTTGTGTCTGGTTTGTGTTGGGTTTGTGTTGGGCGGGAAAAAATGAAGAAGAAAAGGGGTAGGGTTTGGCTAGGTTAATACTTTGACCGGGTATAAATGGGTATTGGGCTTGGATCGGGTACAAGATTGGGCCAGGGTTGTTTGATTTGGGCTTGGGTAATAATACTAGGTCCGTTTGGTTTGTTTAGAAATAATAACATCAAGGACCCCTTTTGCAATTCTTCCAAACTAAGGGACCAATCATATAACTTATGAAGAGTAGTCAAAGGGCTGGTCTTGCCAAGTTTTAATAATCCAAGGGCTAATTTAAACATTTTTGAAACTTCAAGGATTGATTTTGACCAATTTAAAAACTCAGGGACCAAAACTGTAATTTTCTCAAAACTTTTAGATTTTCCACCAAAGGACTAAATATGACAATTTGTGATTTTAAAAGGACCTTTGGTGACTTTTCTTTTGAAATTTTGGCTCAGGGACTATTTTTGACAATTTTATAAACTTGGGGGACTAAAACTGCAATTTTTGCAAATTTGATATGTTTTTCATCTGATTTTGATATTTTTGCATTTAAAACACATAAAACACTGATTTGTGATATTTT
>OU343223.1:43716191-43790121 GCA_910596185.1 Chrysanthemum makinoi
TTTAGTCATTTGATCTAGGCCAGGGACGATTTATGCCCCAAAGTTTCCCCACAGGGACGATATTTGCACTTTCCAAAGTTTTGGGACGAAACGTGCAATTTGGCCAAAGTTTAGGGACGATTTTTGCAATTTACTCTATTTTAAAAGATCCTTCGTATATTGTAAGTGTGTGTATCGTGGCCTTGTGGGGCACGTGGAAATTTGCTCCAAAGCTTATAGCCTTAGAGCACAAGGTATCGCAATGAAGGATAACACGTTATTGGTATGCCACTTTAGTGCCACATCATTTACCTCTTAATAACACACCAATAACTAAAACACCATCCGTCATAACATACCACTAACATGTTACCGGGTCCTACAAAATACCCCACTATAAATACCCCTCACTCACAATACATTAAAAAAATAAAAATAAAAAAACACAACATTTAACCAATAACTTGAGCCACTGAAATAACTCAAACATAAATGGCTTGTGAATGGCATGTTCCTAGGTACCATCATTGGCATGTTATTGGTTTACAAATGAGTATTTGGCATGTTAAATTTAATGCATACCCTCTACTCTTAGGTAGCAATGGGAATTGAGAGAAAACCATGATCTTCCATTTTCCTTTCGAAAGAGTAAAATTTTTTTTTTTGGTTAAATTACAAAAAATATGCATGTGGTTTCTCATTTTTTAATTTTTTCATTTTTTGACACTCTCAATTTTTAATTACAAAAAATATTATTGTCGTTCACAATTTGTTACAAGAATGCCATTTTAACACCCGTTATAAAATCCCGTTAATTGCCCTCACATGCATTTTACGTGAGGGTATTTTAGTCACTTGACACTTCGTTTCTCAAAAAATCTATATTTTAGGAAAGAAATTTGCAATGAAAGTGTCTCTATTGCAAATTTCATCCTTGAGAATAAGGGTTTCTTGGAAAGCGAATTGTCAGGTGGGTGGGTGAGTAAAATAGGCGGGAAAAGTAAAGTAACTAAACTACCTTCACATGGAATGCACGTGAGGGTCACTAACGATATTTTCTAACGGGTGTTAGTGATAATGACATTCTTTGTAACAAAGTGTGAACTACAATGACATTTTTTATGATTAAAGTTTGGGAGAGGCGGTGAGTGAAGGAAAAAATATTGTAATTTACCCTTTTTTTTTTCTTCGGCAACATAAATATCTTTCAAGGATGTTAGAGGAGAAATAAATCACATTTGTGTTTTATTAAGTGTGTTATGAGTAATTAAGTAAGTGTGATGTGAGTATTTTAGTTAAACTAAGACGGAAATTAGTTTGAGATATGAGAAAGAAAGTGCAACGAAGGTTGAAATAAAAAAGTAAAATGATAGCGTAAAGTTGATGTGAGAAAAAACCCTTTACTACAACACTCACACTAATATTTCAATGATGACTTTCTTATTTAGATACGTTTGTCACATTCTAAAGATATTTACGACCATGTAACTTAAATCATAACATATTTTTCAAGTCTTTGTTCTTTGAGCTTGATTTTGCCGTCTATATAAGAAGTTAGATGCAAATTTGACCATATTAATATAACTGGTATTATAACTTTATAAATTCATAAAAAAAATATAGGGCAAATCACCTAAAAATATACGTAGTAGTTAACTTGCCACTTTTTCCAATTCTATATAACATTCTTTTTTTATTTACCATTCACGTAATAAACGCTCAATCGTTAGTCCTTTCTGTGTACCTGTTACCAAAAAAACCTGCATCGTTAGTCCTTTATGCTAACGACCGTTAATAAATAACTTAAAATTTGGTTATCTTACGCTAAACTTGCATCGTTGGTCCTTTATACTAACGATCGTTAAAAAATAACTTAAAATTTGGTTTTCTTACGTTGCCGTTTTCCGCGTTTTTCCCGTTTTACACGCTTTTGTTCGTTTTAACAAGTTGTTTGTCTGTTTTCACGTTTCATACGCTTTTTAAGCTTTCATCCGCTTTTTCCAAGTTTTCCCGTTTTCCGCGTTTTCATCGTTTTACGTTTTCATCTGTTTTTACACATTTTCGTCCGTTTTTGCACGTTTTCATCCGTTTTTACACGTTTTCGTCCGAAAATATTCGAAAACGTGTAAACATGTACGAAAACGTAAAACGGCCAAAAACATTCGAAAACGTATTAATATGCTGAAAAAAAAGACAAAATGTGCAAACACGAACGAAAACGTGAAACAACGGATGAAAACGTGTAAAAACGGATGAAAACCTGAAACAACGGACGAAAACGTGTAAAAACGGAAGAAAACGTGTAGAAACAGATGAAAACTTGAAAAAATGGATGGAAACGTGAATAACGGACGAAAACGTGTAAAAATGGACGAAAACGTGTTAAAACATACGAAAACGTGTAAAAACAGACGAAAACATGCAAAAACGGATGAAAACGTGTAAAAACAGATGAAAACGTGAAAAAACAGACGAAACAGTGTTAAAATGGATGAAATCGTGTTAAAACGGATGAAAACGTCTAAAAACGAATGAAAACGTGCAAAAATGGACGAAAATGTGTAAAATGGATGAAAACAGGTCGAAACGGATGAAAACGTGAAAAAACAGACGAAACGAGGAAAACATACTAAAACGTGAAAAAGCGGACCAAAACGTGTAAAACGAATGCAAAGCGTGTAAAACGGATTAAAACGCGTGAAAAAGGACAAAAGCGTGTTAAAGCGAGCAAAACGCGTGTAAAAACGCGTCAAAACGCGGAAAAAAACGGACGGATAAGTAAGAAAACCAAATTTTAAGTTATTTTTTAACGATCGTTAGTATAAAGGACCAACGACGCAAGTTTAGTGTAAGATAACCAAATTTTAAGTTATTTATTAACGGTCGTTAGTACAAAGGACTAACGATGTAGGTTTTTTTGGTAACGGGTAGACATAAAGGACTAACGATTGAGGTTTATTGACAGAATGAGAAAAAAAAATGCTACATATAATGAGAAAAAGTGCAAGTTAACTACATTTTTAGATGATTTGCCCAAAAATATATATGTAATGCCTTTCTTGTATTTTAGTATAGATATTCTATACTCTCAATATACAACCTTTTACTGTTTAAAAAAAAGGAAAAAACTTATATTATAATTAAGGTTATAAAGTCACTAAGCCTAGGTACACTTACCCTCGCCGACTCAGTCACCGAGATGTCACATCAGCTTTTCTCTCTCTACACGACCGAGAAAAGTTGCCACGATCGATGACCGATTTGTGTGTGTTTTTTTTTTTTTTTTTTCAAACATTTTAAACAACAAATTAAAATTCATTAAAATAAAAAACATTACAATACGAAATTCAAATAAACATTAAAAACATTAAAAAAAAATCTTCATCGTCTTCCTCATCGTCATCGTCACTATCGCCTTCATTCTCTTTATTGACTTGATTTCGACGATTTCTCCAAATGTGTTCGATCAAATCGGATTTTAAGTGTAGATGAGTTGATGCGTCCATTAGCTCATGAGTAACTACTAACGATTCTTCATGCGATCTTAAAGGATCATGATCTTGGTGGCCCTCATTTTCGAACCATGTAGGACATAACGCTCGCTGCTGTGTCGAATGATCATATTATGTAATATGATATATGTATACATAATATCTTGGATATCCTTTTTATACAACCCTCGAGCAGGAACTTTAAGCATTTTCCACTTCTTCTTCAACACACCAAAAGCCCGTTCCAAATCTTTCCTTGGTGCTTCGTGTTTCCTCTTGTACAATATTCTTTTTTCATCACCCGTGGGAGGATTTGAAATGGACTTAATAAGAACGGACCATTGTGGATATATCCCGTCAGTAAGATAATATCTCCTTTTATAAGCCACGTCGTTAACCTCGAATTCAAGTTCTGGTGCTCTTCCAGATTTGATATCATTGAAAACAGGGGAACGACGTAAAACGTTTACGTCATTATTCATTCCGGAGACACCAAAGTACGTATGCCAAATCCCTAAATCTTGGGAAGCAACCGCTTCCAATAAAATGAACGGATGTGGCCCGTGATCACCCTTAGCATATTGAGCTCTCGCACTATTTGGGCAATTTTCCCACTCCCAACTTGTACAATCAATGCTTCCCATCATCCCAGAAAAGTCATGCTTATGCTCGTGATGAGCATATAATCTTTCAAGGTCAGAATACGTGGGTTTTCGCAAAATACTGAAGACCATATAAGTCCATGATAACCTTGCAAAACTTACGGGACATTCACGGATGTTGTTGCGGCCATTGCCGTGATTCTCGTCAAGAGAATGTGAACGACTGCATCCCAATTGATGAATGACCGCAGTACACTTGACCAATGGGCTAATACCAGGTATGCCCCTAGCATCAAGAGTTTGTTGAAAATAAGGATAATGATCGGTTACCTCTCGAACAATTTATGTGAATAGTTCTCCTCCATTCGAAACTGCAGACGGAATGTTCTTAAGGCCGAATCGGGTTTCTAGGAGAAGTATGCCGCCACTAAACATTATGAGCACCCTTTACGATCCCTACGTGATGTACCTTCACGAACTTTTGCCCGTGATGCTTTGTAAGCCTTCCAAAGCAAAATCCGCAAACTCCCAAACTCACTAAAAACTTCTTCATCATCTCAAGACGAAGAAGAACAAGTAAAGCTCGAAACGACATGTTAAAGAATGTGTTTGAAGGTATTGAGATAGAAATGTTGATTGAAATTGTGTTGAAATTGTGTTTTTTAGAATATGTTTGAGTTAGTATTTATAGGAAAAGTTATAAAGTTGTTTTTTTATAAAGTTTTTTAAGTTTTTTAATGTTGCAACAGATACCTTCCTTTGGGAAATGTGGAAGAATGAATATCGGTTGAAAATACAACCTATACTCAAAATTTGTGGCCTCGACCATTTGATCGACCCTTGTTCCACACTGCGACTTTTGATCGATGTGAATATCGGTCGAAACAATTTTTTGATGCCCAACCGATTGAAAGAGTTGCGCCCAAAATTTCTAACTGTTAATATCATCAGAAAAGACACATATAAAGTATAGAAGTGAAGTGGAGAAATAATAGTCTCAGTCAAATTTTGTAAAAGAATTCTCACATGTACACTTGTCATTTAAATATAGAGAGTGAAAGTGATAAAAAGAAAATACAATAAAATTTGATTGGTGCACCTCAATTGACACATGTGCATGCGAGATTTTTTTTGTAAAACTTTGCGCGGATCTAGTATTTCTCAGTGAAGTGCGACTTCTATTAAGCACTAATCGTATATTCTAAACGAGCTTAACAGATTTACAAACATGACACAGAAGCTGCTAATTCATTCGGTGCATCATATCACATCATTATAGCTTCATATATAAAAGATCTTCAATCCTATATTAAAAGAGTGTTCCAAGAACATACGGCTTCCACTTTTAAAAACATAAACTCGGTTTATTAAAACATATCTAATATCTAATTCCAACGACTTTGTTGACTTGATTTAATATCTAGTTGTCCTCGTAACTACTGTAAAAGATTCCATTATATTTAAAGTTTAAACAAAGCCTTGGCGATGTTATAACTCTAAATGTATAATATTGCAACATGTCTTTGTTTATGCTAGCAAAATACGTGTTCCGCAAATTTGTGAATCTCTCATATCTAGATTTAACTGATATGAAATCATCTCCATAATAGTTAGGGCATTTGAATTATGGGCATGCGTTGATTGATATTAGAGTTGATGAGGAGCTTAAGGAAAACATGGTCATTACTATTCCGAATTTGGAAGATGAAGGTGATGTGCTTCATACGGTTAGGGTGGAATACAAATGGAACTACCTAGGTGTGGAGTGTGTATGGTCTTTGGTCATGATGACGGGACATGTCCGAAGCGTATTGTTGATGAATCAAAGAAGCAAACTAGCAAGAATAATGTTGGTTTTCAACATTTTTTTAAAAGAGTAGCGTGTGCCATTAATATGGGTCCTAAAGTTTAGTCTAGGTCAACTAAACAGGTGGTACTAAGAAGAATCGTGCTATTTCAAAAAAGAATTATGCTAGCACTAGTGGTACTAAGAAGAATCCTGAAACAACTAGTCAAGAGGCATGTACTTCGAACTCGTTTGATGCTCTTAGGTCGGTGGATAATGATGATGTTCTAGGTGCAAATGAGGGTAGTTCCATGGGGGCTGAAACTATGGTGGAAGAGGGGTTGAAACTATGGTGGAAGAGGGGCATAAGGCTAATGCGGAGCCTGTTCAGACTGTGATAAACACGCCTATTGATGATACACCTATGAATGAGGTTCAATTGACTAATGAGCAACCATCTCCTACCTTATCTAATGTGGTTGGTTCGAATACTGGAAAGAATAAGGTAAGTTTAACACCCTAGGCAAATCCTACATCGGCTGTGGCCTGGAGAGATGCTGGGCTCATAAGATAAGATTCGCCTTACAATGACACAACGCGTTTTGTGGTCTACTGCGGGTGGAGTTCTTAGGAACTGACAGTTAAGCGTGCTCATATGAGAGTAGTACTGGCTTGGGTGACCTGCCGGGAAGTCTTCAAATGAGGCCACAAAAACAAAGCCGTGAGCCTGCGGGCAAAGCGGACAATATTGTGGTCTGAGTAGGCGGTTACAGTAAGTGATGTGGGTAATGAGGATAGTGATAGTGAAGTAGAGGTGGAATTGGGAGGAAGAGCTTATACGAGCGTTGGAGAGAAGATTATGATGATAACCCATATGATGATGATGAGTGTGAAGATTTAACTGAAGAGCAATTAGCATTCTCGCTTGAGATATAAGGCTTGGTGGACATGCTAGACGTTAGTAGTTTTTATATAATAGTTTTTCATAAGTTTGGTTGTACTTCTTATGATAGGTTTTGGTTAGAAGCACAAATGGTGCGTTTATTTTTTGTCTATAATGGGATGAGATGTGAGATTAACTCACATCTTATGTACTGAAATATTTTTTGGAGTAATAATATTTACCAGGTATAAAAACCCTTTACCTAAAAGAAGTGGTGTTAAATAAATTTATGCAAATAAAGATGAATTGTAACATGTTTAATGCTCGTTTGGTTTGTAGAATCTTTAGGATTATGAAGGAATTGGAATTTGATTTTCGTTAATAACGTGTTTGGTTGGTAGAATGAAGGAATTGTGAATATCAATTTCATTCCTTCATGTGTTAATATGTTTTGTTAGAAAAGAAATAGAATGAAAATCCTGCAAATTACATTCCACAGCAAAATGAAAAAAATATTTCATTTCATGAAATTCATTGTTTTGTTCATCAAAAATCAATTATTATTATTATTATTTCTATTATAAAATATTTTTTATATAATTAAATTAAATATAAAAGAAACTTAAAATATGTTATCATATTATTTTTTTACTATATATTAATTATTTTACTAAATTAAATTGTATTTAATAAATATTTATTTATTGATTTTAAAAAATATAAATATAATTTTAAATTAATTTATTTGTTTTAAAACATATTATTATTATTATTATTATTATTATTATTATTATTATTATTATTATTATTATAGTTAATAATTTTATTAAAATATATTATACTTAAAAAATAATATACATTTTATAAAGAAAATACAAATAAAATTTTAAGTATTTTAATAAATCATTTATTTTTCAAAATTTTATTCCGTTGTCTTTCAACTAAACACGCGTTAGTGTTTCAAATTCTAATTCTTTTAGATTTCAAATCTTACAAATTCCAATTCCTTAACATCTCAATTCCTCCCTCTAATTTCCTTAGTCGATTCCCATTTAAAAAAAAGAAAATTGTTTATCCACATGAACTTTACAAATATTCAACCTAAAAAATTGTTTATACACATGAACGTATATTGCTCATCAGGCTAAACCACGCTAAATATTATGTTTTGTTTTGATTGATTAATTATTTGTTCTCATTTTTTTTACAACACACTGGCTGACAATAGTTAGGGGCCCGTTTAATTTATGAGAATAAGGTTAGGTTTAGGGAATGAAAATCATAAAAAATGTTTGGTTAGCATATTTGGGTTAGGATCAGTCATAATACACAAATTTTATGGGTTTTATAAATCCACCCAAGGCTAGGGTCTATGAATTTGCTTAGCCCACTAATTCTATGTGTGTGATATCTATTGTATACATATAAAATAATTATTTTCTCCGTTTTAGAATTATATTCTATATTTTTTTTTGATGTCTCAAAATAATTGTTCATTTTCATTTAAGTAAGAAAAATATAATTTAGATGGAGAATATTCTATTTGAGTGGTTGAAAATTATAGTTGCCGCACTTTTATTAAAGTGTGTGATGTTTGTCTTATGACAATAATTTTGAGACGAAAAAGAGTATTTATTTTTATCAAATTTCTTATCTAACAGCCATTTGTTCTTTGAATGTTCCTACTCTCAAGAAATTTGGAAAAGACTCAAAGATAAATTGGGCCATAATGATTTCAGTGATAGCTGGGGGAATGTGATTATGGAATTTGAGAATATACCAAACAATAATACCATTGATAGTGTCATGAGAAGAATTGTGCTAGCCAGCTTGTTTATCACATATGGAGAAAGAAACTCAAGGCTATTAGAGGTGATGAAATAGAATGGAAGATCATGTTGAATATAATCACTGAAAGTGTCACATTACAACTCCTTAGCCTAAAAGTGAAGAAGTCTAGGCAAGTTCAGAAAGTTGGAAAGGAATGGGGAGTGGATATGTGTGTATTCTAACAAATATAATTGACAATATCTATAACTAGGTGTTTGGGACAGGGTTGTATAGGTAGTTGGCTAATATCTTGGTGGCATGGATCAATCTTAGTAATTGATTCACTTGACACCATAAAGTAGTATCCTGCCTGCAGTTATGAATATGTTGTCAATAGCCAAATACAGTATGTATCTTAGTGACTGGATGTTGTTTGGAATTACAGTACTCTTGGTATTGTGGAGGTGATTTTCATGAGTCCTGCATCAAAATAAAATGGGTTGTATGACCAATTTCAGTTTTTCAACATCAAAAATGAGAATGCATCGACAATATAGATGGCCTTGTACCTTGAGTACATATTGTCCCAATCAGTGGTTGTTCATATGTAGCTTTAAGGGTCCGTGTAGAATTGAAGTGTGAAGTGAATACCATTTGCTTTTGGACAATTTTGCACTCATAAAGTAGGTTTCCTATATGAAGGGTAACTGATCTAGGAAGAAGGGGGTGTAAGAAGAATGAAATTGAGAGTTGTGAAAGATGAAACTTCATGGTCCATTCTTTACATCCCCACAGGAGGTATGGGTTGGTCCTCCCTTAAGGTGTCTGTTCCCATATGTGTGAAGCCATTCGTAGAGATGAAAATGTATCACATTTGGTAGAGCCCTTGACCAGGAGGGGATATGGGTACTAACGAAGCCATACTCTTTTCCCACCTTGAACATTGTGGATGCGGGTTGAATGTCTTGGTGGGAAGGTGATATGGAAATGTAGTTAGATGGTAGGTGCAAATAAAGGTGAATCAAGTTTCTTGAATGCTATGTCTGATTGTTGAAGAAAGTGAGGTGCAAAATGCGCTGTTTTGCCCTTTGGTCAAAGTTCATTGTTATCAAATATATAGGATAGCGGTAGCAGATATCGGATGAATAAATCTGTTCTTGTTTTTGCTTTCTGAATTTGGGGTTTGTCCAATTCAGTTTTATGTTATCATGTACAAAATTTTTGGAGTTAATATATGATACGACCCTGTTAGGGGATGTATCGAGATAAGGCACCACTTCAAGCGTGTGCGAGCTCCTTAAGAAATTGAAGAGAAGAACTATCGAATTTTTGATCTTAAACTTGATTGAATGATGAACTAAAATATTACAAAGAGTATTTATAAGACAAGATAAAACCCTAATAGCTAAATGAGCCTTGGGCTCGAGCCCAGCGTATCATTCCTCACTCCTTCAAAATCACCTTGCCCTCAAGGTGTTGTTTCAAAGTTTTCTTAATTCCGGGATTCCATGATCTTCTTTGAATTGCAGCCTCCATCGTTTTTTCTTACGCACATAACACAACACCCTTCTTCCATCTCTTGTTGCTCCTACAACTCTTCTCGCGATATACCCACTTCAAACAAACAGCCAAACTCTCGCTGGAAACATCCCTACCTTCCAACATTTTAATCATAAACTCCTTGATTAAACTCAAATTTATTTCATATATACTATCATCAGATACACCACCTCCATCCTTAAGTAGCGATATCACTATATTCGACTCATCTTCGACAACCCTACACGCTTCACCACCACCCACAACAACATCTTCCACACTTTCTTTATTTTCTGAAAATTCGCTAAACTCACTACGAACTTCCATGCTTTCCACATTACTCTCACCAATATCAAAAACATCGCTTATCGCGCTACTAACCTCAACAACACCAATATCTTCATTAGCATCTAAGGACTCTTTAATCACATATGGAACTTCTTCACTTGGTCATGATAGAACGATATCTATTTTCTCTTCATTGTTCGACTTTTTCCCTTCAATTATCTCAAACGCAGCCTCCATTATACGGGCAATGGAACATGCTTCTTCTAAAGTTGAAGGCTAACCCCAAGAGTGCACATTGTAGAAGTGGTTTAAGTCCAGAGATATAAAACGATTTAAGTAAGTTTTCAGAGATCCCCGTTATTCGATTTATAAGTATCTCAAACTCATTCTCGATATTCGACACCGCACCCATTTGCAAAAGCTTAGATAGTGCGTCTCGATCTGTTGTACCCGATGCCATGAATGGTAACTCGAAAAACAATAACTCGTGAAAAGTGAACAATATTGATGAATAGTACCTATGAACAAAGTGACCTGTGACGATGATGAATAGTCATGATGATGCACTGTGAATAAGTGATCGATGAACAATAACTTTTTTTTTTTTTTAAAATTGGAACCCTAATTTGGTAGCCCTCTCAATGGGACTCTCAATGAAAGATTAATTCACCAATTGATACGACCGTTGAGGGTTGTATCGACGATAAGACACCACTTCGCGTGTGCGTGCTCTTAAGAAATTGAAGATAAGAACTATAGAATTTTTGATCTTAAACTTGATTGAATGATGAACTAAAATATTACAAAGAGTATTTATAAGGCACAAAGATAAAAACCTAATAGTTAAATGAGCTTTGGTAACGAGCATATATCAATATAATTCACCTTTGACAAAAAAAAAAAATTTTATCTAACTAACAAAATACTACTGTATTGTTTTAATTTATAATATTATTTTCTCTTACGTAACTTTCTTTTTCTCTCTTTTACATGAAATTCAAATAAATTTTTTAATATAAATCATAAATCCATCCATAAAACCAAACGCCTCAATTGTGAAACTTACAAAGTAAATAAGTCAACTTTGTTTTTCTAGTTTGACTTTAGATAAGTAGATAACTTGATTATTAAAATATAAACTTGTAGGTACATAGTTTAACCATTTAATATAGAGTTTTGTGATGACTTGTTAATTAGATGAGTTTAGAACTGAATTCACAAGAAAACAAATTTTGGAACAAAATCATAAACCGAGAAAAAAGAAAAAAGACGACTAGAAATTAGAAAGAGTGCAATAAAAACGGTTAGAGTGATGTGATGAGCCACATGCGTGTCTGAAAACGATTCTGGTTTTATTTTTTTTTTAATTTTTTTTGGGTGTCAACAACTGATGCGTTGTTTACAGCTGTACCCGATTCAGGACTATGAATACTATGCTTCTTTCTTTCACTATCCAACCTTCATTTTTGTTTATGTTATCTTTTTACTCCATGAACTTTTTGTTCTTATCTTGGTTTCTTAACATTTTTCATCGACATTGCCTTTTTGCATGTGAGCTAATTAACGTGCACTTTTTGCTTACTTCCTATTTATCTTTCTATCACCATATTTTGGGTATATTTGACATCCAGATTTACGTTTTTAAGCAACTAGCGAATACAAACGACTCGCGATTAAATATAATGCTTGTTTTGCAACAAGCCAATTAGCTCTGTTGAATTGTACAGCTGTAATCGCTCTAATTCAAAACGCTTTATCAAAAAGTATTTAGATCTAGCAGCTAGCATTTTAGCTCTCAAATTACATATATTTACTTTATTTAAATAATTGTTATGTTAATGTGTATATATTTTTTATGACATTATACACTTTATAATTACAAATACAACTACGTTATCAAACACTTTTATTTAACAAACAAATATCGTTAATCGCTTGTGCTATCATTACGCTTTTAAGCAAACATAACCTTTAACGAATTCCCTTAACAACAACATTTGTTTCGGTTAAATACATTATGTTAACTAAATAAGAGATCATAACCAATCCCAAGATAAGCTTGCTTGAAGTTTGCATATCCATACATAAGAAAATTGATGTGTAGAAAAACTATAAAATTGAAAGGAAGTCTCAATTTTCGAAAGATAAAATGTTATATTGGTGTACACATAGGTTGTAAATAAAAAACTCCATCAACTTTGTTAATAAAATTTTACTCTTTCACCTAATGCAAATAGAATGATTAACCCCTCTGCACTTATTTGGTTATCATTAATATAAGTGCTTTAGAATTATCGCTTTTATATCATGAAGATGTTCACTAAAAGCATATGTAAAGCATATACGCTTAGAGAGTTGAAAGTTTTCGTTTATCCTTTATTCAAACATCACGATAAACATCATTATGCAAAATATTATGTATGTCAAACCGACACAATAAACAAGCATCACCATGCAAAATATTATTCGCTCTAAAGTCTAAAAAGATGAAGTTGTATATAGATGTACATCTTTAGAAGTCAAACAAAAACTACTACAGCATCAATGCAACATTTTTTCATATTATGTTCATCAACAACCAAGTCTTTGTATACATCAAACGAAGCTTAACCTATAAACTTAAGCCAAAACGTTATAAATTTTACACAACGGGTTCAAGTTTTGTTTAATAAACGTACATAACTTTTTGCAAAACAAGAATCTAACTAAATAGAAGAAAACCCTGAGTAAACACTTAAGCTCGTTGTTGTTATCTACGAATAACGCATAAAGTACGTAAATGTATTTCATCATCTTTATCGATGATAACCACTCAGGACAAGGTTTGTGGCTATCATCATTAAAATATGAGAGATTCTAAGTATAATTCATGCTAGCTGCAAACAACTTTAAAATGGTCATGCAAACCTCTTAAAAAGAAAGGGTTTCACCGGTTTGAATCTGTGTGGCAATGGATTTAAAACCCTTAAAATAGTCAACCAAAAAGAGATACCATAGCTATCCGAAAAACTTTTTCCCTATTACCTGCAAGACACATACCTAAAGGACCAAACTAGCAATATACCCAAAACTAAAACCTACATGATGTAACATACTCTATCTCCTCCATTTTCTCAAAAGAGTTTTGGTAAACACCAAATAAAAAAAAAAGTAGTAACTCGTTTATTTCCTCCCACCATTTTTCTCTCTCTCACTTTCACATGTTCATTCGGTGATTAATTCTTAATATTATTATTTTTCTTCTTCTATACAAAGTATATATACATTCATCCAGACATATATCCTTATATTATACATATCCAAATATAGTATAGTATAATAATATATATATGGGGTATATACTAGTAGTAGTACTCGTGATCTGTGCATAGTCTTCTACGTGACTTTCTTGGTGGGTTTGGTGTTTACTTCAATTATTGATCATACCCATTTTCCAATATCGATTTTTCCACATTATTTTACTTTGATATCTCAAGAGTGTGTTTCAAGAATATATATATATAAGTATACTTATTTAAGAAAGATATGTAACGAAGCTTTTTTAGAGTGTGTGAAATTTAAGTATTTGCAGGTCTAAAAGCTGTTGTTACTGCTGCTGCTTTTTGAAGATTTTAAGATAGTAAAGGTATATGTACTTTTTTGTAAGTATTTTTTACTTTAGTTATTTTTTTTACTTATTTGGTTGCTTAGTTTTGCTATAATAATCCATTCTATGTAAAAAGTCAAAGATGAAACTATGTTGGTCAAGAGTGTACTTTGGTTTTATAAGACAACTATGTTTGAAATGGTTTTAGGGTTTGCTTGTTTGTTATAGTTTGACCATTAAAAAAAAAAGGTTTAAGGTAGTTATTGTTATGGGTTTTATTTTTGTGTATTGGAATGCTATGCTATCATAACAAAAGAAAAATAAAAAATAAAAAATTGAGGGTTTTAGGTATATTAATTAGTCTTAATGAGGCTGCAATTTAAGGTAGAAACTTTATCAGGAGGAAGCTGACTTTAAGTCTTGTGAATGGCCAATAAAGGTTAGCTTAGCTATATTCAGTTCTTGTTTCACCTAACTAAATGTGGATAATAATACTGTTACTTGAACTTGAAGTGAGCCCTGATGGTTAGTTTTGGTGCTTGACTGCTTGGTTTTCTACCCTGTCATTAATTGTAAGTTTTTATTTTTGGGTCAAATATTAATATCTTGGAATAATATTTTGAGCTGGAATTTTACACTTTACCGAGACCTAAACACTTGCCATAGGCGCGGCAATGGTGAGATGGGAAAGTTTCGTTCCCATGTATGGCGGGTGCTAGATTTTTTTAATAAAGTATGCACTAGCATAACAAGTCATTTTAAGGATTTGAAAATCTAAGTTTTACTTCTTTTAATATTAAAAAACAGTAAAAAAGAAAAATTAGGGTATGCTGTATCCATGTTCATTGCCAAAGCGCTAGGTACGTCCGCTGCTGCCACCATATAGTTTTCAGGGTCGTTAGAGTAAGATTATGTCAAAGATTTGTGAGCTGATTTGTGTTACATTTGATCATGTTGTCGAATTAGATCGTCTTGGTGGATGTTCTGAAGTGCATTATGATATCGTTACTTGAATTATAATCAGTATCAAATGTTCTGAAGTGCATTATGATATGGTTACTTGAATTATAATCAGTATTAAATAATCTGTCACTTTACACATAGCTAGATAATTTTACATTTATTTTAGTTTAGTAAGATTTGCTATGGATACTTGTTGCCTAATTTGAAGATATGGTTATATTAGCCTTAAATAAACAGGATATCATATAAAACTTGCAAGAATCAATATTATATATCTTCAAGATTCTTAAAAATCTTAAACCTTTTTAACTTACAGGTTTTTACCTTATAAA
Organism: Chrysanthemum makinoi; assembly: GCA_910596185.1. NCBI lineage: Eukaryota > Viridiplantae > Streptophyta > Magnoliopsida > Asterales > Asteraceae > Chrysanthemum > Chrysanthemum makinoi. The sequence goes on from OU343223.1 coordinate 43,731,411, forward strand.
TTGTCAAACCAAACAATGGGAGGATACTTGTGACATCAATGGATCCCCAAGCTTTCATCAGGCTCTCAATAGGTTCACTTGGGTTAAGATACCCCGAAAAACCCGGAATCCATACTTTTACATCTCCGTGCACATGTGAGATTCGGCTTCGTGGTTTCCCAGCTCAGAACGCATCAATACCACTTTTATCATCACCCGAAGCCACACCAGATTTTCACAACATTGCCTCGAGTTTTTACCTCGAAAAATCTGATTTAAAAGCATTACTTACACCGGGATGTTTCTATACTCCCCAAGCATGTTTAGAAATCGCTGTGTTTACTGGTCGTAAGGGGTCTCACTGTGGTGTTGGGATTAAAAGGCAACAGGTTGGAACGTTTAAGTTGAATGTGGGTCCCGAATGGGGTGAAGGTAAACCGGTGATTCTTTTTAGTGGTTGGATTGGTATTGGGAAGATGAAACAAGAAACGAGGAATTTTATGGCGGAGCTTCATTTGAGAGTTAAGCTGGATCCTGACCCGCGATATGTTTTTCAGTTTGAAGACGAAACGAAGTTGAGTCCTCAGATTGTTCAGATTCAAGGGAATATTAAGCAGCCGATATTCAGTTGCAAGTTTAGTCAAGACAGGTAAATTACTTTCTCAAACACAATATTACAATGATAATGCAAAATGGGTAGATTTTTAGATCTAGTAACGGGTCGAATCTGGTTTGGGTCAAATGGGTCCTATTTAGTTTGGGTATTGGGTTGACCAAACTCACTACTTTTCCAGTAAAGAGTTTTTGTTTTTTTTTGTTTTTTTTTTTAATTATTTTTTTAATACTGTTATATCTAGTGTGTTAAATACTAGTATGCTTTACAAGATTTATTTTGTTTACAGAATTATCAAATAAAGAATTGCATTAGAAATTGGATTTTATGTTATTTTACAGTTTTTACTATCGTGTGTACATTTGAGTTATGAAAAGATGTTTTCTGTATCCTATATAGGTATTTTTTAGCCCAAAATCTTAGCTTTATCCCGTAAGTTTTCACACTGTACTTAGATAACTAAGTACAGTATAACATTTTTTACATGTAAAATAACAGTTTTATATGAAAGTTACCATTTAAAAAGTCGGATAAGGATTTTTGCTTAAAACTAAAAAATGACTAACACGGGAAAAATGAAAAAATACGTGGATATTGTCCAATAAAACCTTAAAAATACACCTTGAGGGACTTTAGTCCCTTTTGACTAGTTTGGCCCATTTGACCTATTAGTGATTGAACATAACCCATAATCGATCCCTCGTAAATAAACGGGTCAAAAATGCCACCTCCAATATAATTAATTTCTCGTTATCGACCAAGCTGTGAACTTTTGTTGTGATTATGCAGGGTGCAGCAGGTTGACCCGTTAAACAACTACTGGTCAACTGCAGGTGATGGTTCGGAACAAGAAACTGACCGAAGAGAAAGAAAGGGTTGGAAAGTAAAAATACATGACTTATCAGGATCAGCTGTAGCAGCAGCATTCATGACCACACCTTTTGTTCCATCATCCGGTTGTGATTGGGTAGCTCGGTCAAACCCAGGTTCATGGTTAATCGTCCGACCTGACGCCTTCCGGCCTGAAAGCTGGCTTCCTTGGGGTAAACTCGAGGCATGGCGTGAACGTGGTGGTACAAAAGATTCCATTTTTATCCGTTTCCATCTTTTATCTGACGGTCAAGATGGTGGAGAGCTGTTAATGTCAGAAATGCTCATAAATGCCGAAAGGGGCGGTGAGTTCTTTATAGATACAGATCGTCAAGCAAACTCTAACTCTAATATACCAAGCCCACAAAGTAGTGGTGACTTTGCTGGACTAAGCCCGTCTGCAAGCGGGTTTGTCATGAGCTGTAGGGTTCAAGGAGAAGGGAAGAGGGGGAAGCCCATGGTGCAGTTAGCAATGAGACACGTAACTTGTGTTGAAGATGCAGCGATCTTTATGGCATTAGCTGTGGCCGTTGATTTAAGTATCGAGGCTTGTAGGCCATTTAGAAGACGGATCAGGAGGGGAAACCGCCATTCTTGGTGACATAAAAATTGAAATTAATGTTTCAATGGAACTAGTTAATGAAGCTTACTGTTTGTTTTCTTGTGTTTTACCCTTCTGATTGTAATATCTGACCTTAATCTGTACAGGATTTACTTGTTTCGTCTTTTAAAAACGCCTAACTACTAATTTAGGTACGACTCGAGCTCGTTGGGTCAAACTTTATTGAGTTTTGAGGACAAAAACCTGTTGGAAAATGTATATATTTACAAGTACGTAAATGTCCGGATTCGAACTCGTGACCACGGGATTGCACACTTTACGTATGAGACTCGATGTTTAAATAATTAATATAAAATATTATGTTTAATTATTAAATTCACAATAAACGACTAAACAAGCGATAAGCACTTATCGAAAGTGACTATTGGTCGTTAAATGTCAACGGGATATGAAGAAAAGTAAACAAGCCAAGAGACGGTTTTAGGAACCTTCTTTTGGGCTTGTTTTTTGCCGAAACTATGGAATCCCACATCGGAAACCATAGTAAACATGACATCTACCATAAGGCTATAAATACATCCCCATGTATTCATCATTTGGTACACTTGATTTCATTAGAAGGCCAAACTTCTTCTTTTCTTCTCTCTTATTCTTGGTCGACGAGTGAATCCCCATTGTAAGGGATTTACGAGTGACCTTAACATATAACAAAGGTGTTTGGTTATTCTATTATGATCAAGAACTAGCATTCGCATCGAATCGCTAATAATGCGTGTACAAAACGTGGTTGTAAGACATTATTCTTACATCAATTAGTACTTCTTTGTTTTGCTTTGCTCGAGGGTTGTTTTGCTTTGCTCGAGGGATTTGACATTCAAGAGGTAATGCGCTACGCATACTTTCGTTAATTAATTTATTTGTTATGATCTTAAGTCTTCCCGTGTACTTTTGATGTCTTTATGTTTTATTGTATTTTATATATCATAAACTCAACAGTGGCATCACGAGCCTTGTATAACAAGTAATTAATTACTGAAACACATAATTAAAATAAACATGAATGTGTTATTATTTGTATGCTTAGATCTAGGGTTTGCAAAACCTAAACCCTAATTTTGAGGGGGGGCGTTTATTTTGGTGCCCTAATTAGGGTTTTGTAAACTATTGTTTTAATTGGATTAGAAACTCTAAGATGCATGCAACTTTATGTGTTTATGCGTAACTCTGTTTAATTGCATTAATTGTTAAGTGTAATTTATATCCATGATAATTATCTGCATGTTTTATCATTGATCTGTTTTTTATTGTATGTCTTTCATGTTTTAAGTGATATACATTAAATTATGATAGATCTTAAATTGGGGAAGACCTCAATAATTATTAATTTAATCAATTATGTGCTATGTGGTATATATTTAGTTTTGACTTACGCAATCGATGAATCGATGCATGTGGTTCACCTTGTACATAGATGAAAACGGGTGGAAGTCTTAATTAAATATATGCATATTGACAGATCTAGAATTGGTTATTAATAAGATTTATCAAAACCGTTTGCATGTGGCTATTTGATATGCATGACTTTTATTTGTTATGCATTCATTGTTTATTTGTTTATTTTTATAAATACTTGCTTGTTTGTGTTTTGTAACAAGGGTATTTTTACAAGAAAAATAAACTGACCTAAACAATGGTGAAACATGTATTTTAAGAATAGTAATCATAATCGTTTAATTGATTGATGACTTTGGTACAAATGGTGACGGCTCACCCATGAGAATGAACTAATAAAAGGGGTTTAAAGAAGTCATAGTCACACCGAATGGATGTCTAAGGTTGTGCTTTAGCGTGCACAGTCCCTCCCCTGTAAGTTCGAGTAGAGCTACTTAGTAAGCCATTAAATGTGCAAGCTCATCTTAAGGGCGAATTAGTTTTAATTCCATGCGCCACTTCGGTGGTAATTATCCGAAACACTAAGTGTTTACACTTATGCAAAGTACGCGGTATAATGGATGATAATTAACACTAAATTCCTTGATTGGTGAAACCAATACCTCAATTAAAGTTTGATGATGAAAAACTTAAACATTAAAACAAGATATAAATGTTTTAATAAAAACTATGCTACAAAGATGAATGCATGACATTTTTGTATATATTTGATTTTACATCAAAATTATTACCCTTTAATTTAAGTTATATGCCATCCAACGAAACAGAAACACCTAAGATTACCTTTTATTTGCGTGAGATCGTGATTTAGATCGTAATCAAAGGGTAAAATGTCCACGTGTCGTGAGAACGGACATGGACGATTTTGCAGTTTCTTAAGTTGGACAACTTAATTGAGTTTTGTAGTGAGAACTGGCAACTCAAGGCATAAGATGGGATAAAACATGTTTACATGGCAATTGAAATTGGCTATATGTAAATCCCATAAATCTAGGAATTGCAATTGAAATTGGCAATTGAGCAAAAGCTCTACCATTTTGTATAAGGTTCATTACTAGCGAGATCAAGCTGATGTGATGAGATTATGACAATTTGGATCCTAGTTTTTCAGTGGAAATTAAATGGTTATATGCTTATGAACCATGGGTAATTAATTTTCTTGAAAAGGTTAATTATCGAAAATACTAAAATTGAATTTTGTAATTCTTTTGAATGTATAATTGCAACATTTAACCGTAAACAAAGTTTAGTCTTTGATCATAAATTGCTCCATTCAGCTTTCAAACAAATGTTTGATCGAGAATAATTTACTGAAAAGACAAACGAAGTCTCTTTTCCATGGGAGAAGCATTAGACTCAATCCTATTCCTTTTCATGAATGAGAAAGGTATAATAGGAACGTTTTGAATTGTCTAAATTCTAATGTAACTCATAGCAATGAATTGCACGTCATATTTTCCATAAAGATTTCATTACCTTCATTAGGTGAATGAATCCTTTTGTAACAAACATGAATGTTGGTTAACCGGAAAACATGTATATGAGTTACTAAATTAGAAGCTAGACTAATTACATGAAAATTGGTAAAAGGAAAACTAACTTAATTTATCTAGTTGGTTTACTTTAACCTTTAAAGGTGCTACATACCAGTATGGGATGGTAGACCTGTTAAGGAAGAAATTGCATACCCAATTTTTCAAGTTAATAACATTGATGGATAACCCATCATTCAAAGAGTAGAATACACTTTTTAGTACCTTAGTAATGATTACGTATGGTTCTTTAAAGGTGTAAGAAAGTAAAAAGCAAGCAAGTTGTTTTCACTGGTTATGCAACACTTACAATGTTGTCAGATTCGGTGGGAGCATTTGTGTTGCATTACTGAATAAGAAGTTGTTTTAATAATTTCTAATTCAGTGGGAGCTACAAGCCTTATTTCCTGTGTAGTAACCCAGATTATCTTCAAAAGATAATTACTTTCCAATTGTAGGCACTTATGTTTTTTTAAGGATTGTCATGTGCGTTTCCTTACAAATCAATATAGTCCTAAATCTACTAGTTATATCTATGACACAAATCATATTAATCAAATAAACGAACATGTATCGTGTTGTTTATATGTTACATGATGTTGTTCCATGCACAAGTGGGAGAAATCTTTATTGTGTGCAAGGTACAACACATATTAATATGATTTAAGTGAATTATCTTGACTGAAAAGTAAGAGAATAACGTTCTAATAGGAAGTATACATTTAAATATGTATGATTGCCCTATTAAGAACATGTGTCAAGATGATAACAAAGACTACTTTATTTTAAATATTTATGTCATTCAATATTTAAGAAACACTTGTAGTTACAATTTATGTTACGTGAGAACGTGAACTAGATTGTAGCCCAAGGTAAAATATCCACGTGTCGTGAGAACGAGCATGGATGATTCTGCAGTTTCTTACATGGAAAATTTCATGGAATGACATAATTAAATGAAGTAATCTAATACTACTTTGAATTTAAGTATTCGTTGAATGACTTAAATATATGTAGTAATTATTAACTTGAAATATTAATTGAAACCTGAGGGGGTGTTCATAATTACTTTAATTATAAATGTTTATGATTTTGTAAAGTCACAAACATAAAGTCTTTTAAAGACTTACAATATAAAGTAAGACGTTAACTTGCTATGTTTTAAGACATTTGCATGAAGTCAATGAGTTGATCAATGACTTATAACGTATAGTGGGATTATAACTGATATGTCTTTTGACTTGGTCAAAATACTTGTGTTATAATGCATGCAATTGATTTGGTAATTCTATTGTACCATTAAGTTTTACTTTGTTGGTAAATAGGTAAGCCATAGAGTAGATGGTTATCTAAAATATTGTTAGATTTTCTTACAATATTAATTCTAATGAAATACCATAGTTTTATGGTATGTTCGGTTAGAAGAATCAAAATCTATTGGCATGTTTGATTCAAGATAACTATAGTTTCTTCCACATGTTATCAAGGTTAGAAGATTGAGTATAGATTGAATATACTCAATAAGACTCCAACCTAGAAGATTGATAAGACACCATTTGTTTATGGAATGTGATGAATCACATTAAGTCTTATAAATGAAGTTCTGAATTTGTTAAACTACTTATAGAGTGAGTTGTAACAAACTAATGTTAGGAACTGTCAATGTTTTTTGTAGTATCCCAAAAGAGAACAATGTATTGTTGCTCTACTTGATAAACTATTTAAAGGTAATCTTTAAATTTTTAAAAGGCAAGTGGGAGTTTTGTTTAGATCTTGAAAGATTGAATTACAAAAATACACAATCTTCTAAAATGCACTAGCAAATATCATAATGAGGCTAAACATGAAAATGATAGACCTTAATATGATGGAATTGTCATTCATAGATTCGTAAGGATATCTCAGATATTTAATATGCTGAGGAATATGAGTTACAGGATCATGGTAAGCCTGTTAATCATAATGATGAATTTATCAAATGTTAAATTGTGGTAAATCAATCATACTATGAATGTTGAGATGCTGTCCATAAAGATAATCAACTTTAGATACTTGGTTTATCTTAATAATGAATATGAGTTTCTTCAAAGGATGGAAACCCTAGTGGTTTAAATCTTTATGTAGAAATCATATGGACAATATTGTACACATATTTAATGCATGTCTAGTGATAATAATATTAATCATATTTAAGCAATTAACTATGATTGAATATTCTTTACTAGATACATTAAATAGAAGTATAAAGATTATAATTGTCATACTTAGTTTCATTGATATGAAATTTTGACAATGAATGTCATAACTCTTTGTTGTGGAATTACTTTTGCGAGGACGATGAGTAATACAAAGAAGTTTTATGAATTCAAATAATCCTTGGATATGTACAAACGGCAAGAATCCATGAATGGATATATGCAAGCATCTAAGAGATGTTTCTTATGTTTAATATTAAATCCATGTTTGATTTAATAATTAAAATAAGATAGCTCATAAGTATTCCTAAAAGCTAGTGGGAGTATTATTTTAAATCTTATACGTTGTATGGGCAACTACATTCTACCTAAATTAAGTTTTAGCTGGGAATGAACTTCATTTGTAAGATTTGGAAATAAGATATATAACCTTGAAAAATATGTTTATTATTATAAACATATGCGGTAAAATAAATGAGTCTAATAAAACATGATAAATACATATCTTTGAAAAGATATAATATGAATGAGATCTTAAAGTTTAACTTGAAGATTCATCATGTACATCATGTTGTGTATAAGATTGTTGTGTCATGCTTGGTTACAAGATGATTTGACAACATTGAAAGTTGTTAGTGTAATAAATATTTTAAAAGGAATATGTTTGGATTTAGAATCACATTCCACATTCTGGAGATGCTCCTAGATTCTATGGATGAAAATATGGCAATTATTTCATAATTGTCATTGCCAACAAACTTGAGTTTGGTAGGCACCAACATTACACTATAACTGCTCGAAGTTTACGGATGTTTAAAGAGCATATTGTTATACACAATGATGCTGGTATAATTGAGATGACACTCAATTCTAGTCATGGTATCCTTGATGATGACCATGTTGACTAGTTATGCTCAACTAGGAGCATAGTTGCATTATACATTAAAGAAAAAGAATACTTTAAAACTTTAAAGTTTTGAAAGATGATTGTCATAAAAGGGTGGTTCAGGTTATCACGCACCTTATGGAATGATATGACAATATCAAGATATGTGTAAACATATACAAGAAATTCACTTATTGAATTTTTGAAATAAGTATTCTCAAAATTCCTATAGATCAAAGTTAATTGAAATTATGCCTTGTCAACAAGTATGATTCTCATGACTTGTGGCAAAATTCATTAACTAGTATTATCATGCATTGATCTATTTAGTATTTGGATAAAGGATGTTAAACAATTATTATTTATAATGAATTAAAGTACGGTATACGTTTAATTTCATTTATAATATTGTGTCCTATGTTTGCATGTTTAAATCCATGAATAACTTAAGTTATTCTAAATAGTCCGTTGTCAATCAATAACATGGGAATGATATTGAATTAAGACAAATCTGAGTATTAGTTATAATATACTTGAAAGTATATTGATGCGTAGCATGACTAATTTCAGATGATATTCAATGAATTGAGTATAGGACTTATCCCACTCACATGATGATACTTTATGGATCTTTGTCATTAAGTATATCATGGATATTTATCCTCTGACTTGAGATACAAGAGATATGTCATGGATGTAGTGCATTTTTGTGAAGCAATCTAACGCTATAATGAATGGCGGTAGTTATAAGGGTTGTTTTAGAAGTGTTGCGAAATTTATGAATCCTGCTTGTAGTCAAAATGGGATTTGTTTCCTTCAAATTTATTTTGAAGTATAATACTATTGGGCCCCTCGTAGGGTTGTTAAGATGTTTGCATGGCCATGCCCAAGGTCTTCTGGAATATGTTCAGAAGAATTGGTAATCTTAATCAATCACATAAAGCGAGAAACAGAATAGTTAATTAAGAAATGAGTGAGATCCATATTCTTATTAACATGGTATTAGAAACAAAAGGATGAATATGATGATGAATCATCAAACTTGGTTTTTCTCCATGTCACACCCCCAAATTACCTGTTTTGCAGCGGAAAGGAATTCCTGGGGATTGACTGTCATAGCATCACAATCACAGTTATATTGAACGACCTAAAGTGTCGTTTGAAAAGAACATCGTTTGATTTAATAAAACAATCAGAGTTTACAAAGTAGGTCCCAAATGAAAATCAACTTGTGCGGAAAAATAAGTTTGTTACAATTCAAACGATGTTTTAAAGTACGTAAAACCCAAGTGAGACGCGTCGTCACCACGACTCCATGATGTGTCCAAATGCATGCCATGAAGTGAATGCCTTAGATACCTGAGATAAAACATGCTAAAAGTGTCAACACAAAGGTTGAGTGAGTTCATAGAGTTTGAGTTGAAATGTAAAGCCTTTAAAAATCGTTTATGCAGCAAAGGCATTGTAAATCGTTGAAATGTAAAGACTTTCAAAATCGTTTATGTAGCAAAGGCATTGTAAATCCACTCAGTTCCAAGTCCCGCCCATACAAAACTTGCAACCTGTGTGTTCACAACCCACTGCCAGAATACGTAGAGTTAATGTTCAAGTGCATGATGTCAAATGAATTCACATAATAGTGCATGGCTCAATGTATCGAAATCGTTTATGCAGCAAAGGCATTGTGAATCCACTCAGTTCCAAGTCCCGCCCATACAAAACTTGCAACCTGTGTGTTCACAACCCATTGCCAGAATGTATATAGTGTATGTTCAAATCGTTCCAAGACCGTTAGTCCATAATCGTATACCAAGTCCGTTAGATCAATATTATACCAAGTCCGTTAGACCAATGAATATACCAAGACCGTTAGACCAATGAATATACCAAGTCCGTTAGCTCAATGAATATACCAAGACCGTTAGACCAATGAATATGAAATAGAAATTCTAAGTATGGCAATACTTGTTCGCATGACTAAACAATCAGTTCGGATAAACATATAATTTGCAAATAGTCATGAATGTAATGAAAATAATTGAGCATGTATCTCCCCAAAACAGCTTATGAAAACAAGTAAAAGTAGGGGCTACGAACTCACAATAGTATGTAAAAGTTTAGAGTACTTGTGAAAGTAAATGAAAATAGTTTGAGCATGTATCTCCCCCAAAACAGTTATGAAAACAAGTAAAAGCAGGGGCTATGAAAACTCACTTGGTGGAATGATGCGAAGACAAAAGTGAGTACACCGAGATGTAATGTGATACGTAAATCTTGACCTATGATGAATGATATGACATGTAATGAGTTGCAATGTAATATTATGCATGCATTTCGTATGTTATTTATACCATTTGCGAGTTTTGAAAATATTACTTATCGTCGAAAAATACTCGTTTGACGTCTTGACCAATCCAAAATCACTTTTCAAGTTTTTACGTCAAAATGTCATCCTACAATGGTTTTATAATGATTTATGGTGAAATTTTCACTTTTCGTCGCAAAACAATGTCGTCGGAATTATCATGAAATTAACAAAAATGGCTTCGGAAAACTAATCGTAAAACGGTGTACGTCGATCGTTAGAGAACGAACTCGACGGTTTTGGAAAGTTTGTATCGAAATCTAGAAGTTTCAGTTCAGGAGTTTTCGTCCAAAAGGTCTCGAACATAAAGATAATAAAGGTTAAAGATAGTGATTTTGGCTGATTGTTGTGAAAAAAATGAGTTTTGGCCAAGTTTAAACATCCATAAATAATTTATTATAACTCCGCTTTACAAACAGTTTGTCGTTTTAGAAAATATGCTCGGTGAACTTGATTTTATCAAAAGACATCTCGTTCCAAAAAGTTCCACATCATGGTTAAAAACAGCCTCAAACATGATCGTTACAGCTACTGTAACACTTGTATCGTAGAAATAATATAATTTTTCAGAAAATAATAGTTACGGCAAGTTTATGAAAACGTGCATATCTTTGTCGTTTCAAATCCGTTTTCTACGTATAATATGTCCTTAGCTTCGTATCGAAGTAAACTAATATATTTTTGATAAGTCAAAATAATTTGTGAAGCTTAAGGCTCGTTTTTGACTCGGACAAAATAAAAACAGCATGCTGAAATTTCAGAAAACTATATTTTTCGTCGTCAAACTTGTAAAATCCATAACTTCTTCGTTATAACTCCGTTTTTATCCGTTCAAGCGGCCACGGATTCGTTTTAAAGTATATTTTCTAAATATCAAGGCCAAAATGTCGTGCTTACTGTCGGTTTTTCCAGAAAATTAAAACAAGGACAGAACATAATTTATACGTATCGAAAATAGTTTTTCTTGGACAAAACCTATTCTAATCCCTTCAAATCAACTCCAAAGCTAATCTAATCCTACCATACACCTTCTTAGGGTGTCATGGGTTCCTAGACATCATCAAGACCAATGAATACCAAGGGGATAATTATAGGATGACCTTATATATAATAAACTCTAAAAATCATGTAAAAATGGTATAAATCACATATGTCTTGCATGTTTGTACCAAAATGAAAAGATACATATGAAATGAAAAGGAAACATGAAAAATGAAAGAAACATGCTTACAAGTGAATATGATGAGGTGCAAGTAACAAGGTTAAATCTAAACACTCTTGGTTTTTATTTCAAAACCTTATAAAGAATGTTAACTAGATTGTTATACTTGAACTTGAAAAAAAAAGATGATGATCCCTTTTGAGCTTGATGTATAACCGGTTATGGAGGAAACAAAGAGAAAAGAAAAAGTTTCTAACACTTGGTAAATGATTGAAGTGAAATGAGAAAAATGAAGTAAGTGAAGACTTTATGTAATGTATGAATTTATTATCAATCAAGGACCTCACCCAAATTAATGACACCCTCCCCTTGGTGGCCAAGGGGAGGTATTAGATATTTTATATTTTTTTTTTCTCAAATATAATGTATATTGTGTAAATTTTGTGTAAATTGGTAAGAAAATGTAAGTAATGTGTAGGAAATGTATAAGAAAAAGGCAAATGGTAGATTTTTGGTACAAGTAGTTTTTAATAGGTCAAAATAGAATGTAATGAAATAGTAAAAATTGTAAAAATACATTCCTTGTGAAATTTGGGTGATAAAATAATTATCGTATAGTTTTTAAGAAAAATGTCGTAATAATTTAACTTTAACGATTTATGTACCAAATAAATTTAAAACACTACAAAAACTCAAAATATAGTTTATATAACTAAATGTAAGTATAAAAAAATATGTCGGGATCATTTTTGAAAGTAACGGATTAAATATTCAAAATAATAACTCACGCGATAACGATTATTAAATATAAAAATTACGCGTTGAATGTGAAATGAAATGTCATGAATGAACTAATGTGATGCAAATGATGTCCATGAAATGTAGACTAATCATAGTCCATATGAAATGTACGTGATGTTATGATCATGAATTCGCCGCTAAACCATAAAGGTTACGCGAATTTGGAACAAGTAAACCAAGTTTACGGTAAATGTTGAAATAGTGAAGCATAAATCGTTTCGAGAAATGACCTGAAAGTACGGGTTGTCACATTCGCCCATCCAAAAAGGAATTCAGTCCCTGAATTCAATCGTTGTTAGGTCTAACGGGTTTAGGGTTTGATGAGGCAAGCCTTCCCATTCTCGAGCAAAACCCTCAAAAGACTTTTTGGTAACCGATTTTTACTTAATCTCACAACTCATCAAACAAGAACTGTCATGAGATTAGGCTAAATCGGTTTAGGTAACAACTTGTTTCTAGCTCGATCTTTGCAACTCATCAAACAAGAACTGTCACGCGGATCAAACTGGAAACAAGTGGTTTGAAGAAAATCTTTTGAAAATTTGGCTCGATTACGGAATTGCTTACACATATAAGCCTACTACTCCCTTCATTGCATGATTCTTCCTGAATTAGACATAGGTGATCAGGCTATGTATAATTTAGGAGTAACTATGCAATGCTTGGACTAATCGACTCATATGTTGTTTGGTGTTGAGTCAACTGATGTTAAAATTGTGATGAACATCGAGGAGAGAAGACATGGAGAAGTGTCATTAAAATGATAGTTAAAGTAAAAGAATTAAAATCCTCGTAAATGATAACAAATCGGAAAGAAAATAAAGTACGATAGATGAGAATATGTTACAACGAGTGGTTTAGCAAAAGTAGTACATCTTTAAGTTATAAAGTTTCGGATACGATGATTAGACATAAACTTGGTACGACATAGTACATAAGGAGAAATAAGACTGTTAGTTTCCGAACTTCTTCAGTCTTCCGCGTCGTTGATACCTTGACGAGCTCCTCCTCCTCCTTCTAACATATATACATTCCCATGAGCACCTTCGACTTGTTGACCTTGGTTTTGAGGACATTGACTTCGATAGTGTCCTTGCTCCCCACATCCGAAGCACGTAACTATGGTCTTGCCTCTACAATTCCTGGCATTGTGTCCTAGTTTTTGACACTTGTAGCACTTAACAGGGCAAAGACCCGTGTGATGATACTTACATCGATTACATAGTGGGTAGGTTCCAGCATAACCTCTGCCTTCTATTGGTGCAGCAACATAAACCATTGCAGTCTCTTGCCCTCTATTCTGTTGTTGATGATGGTTAGTGTTACGGTTTTGGTTGTTGTTATTGTAACCTCCTTTGTCATTTTCCCATTTTCTTTTGTTGTTGTTGATTTGGTTATCGTTGTTGTTGTCGTTTTGGTTATTGTTGTAGTTGGTGCGGTTGTTGGTATTGTTGTTACGGTTGATGTGGGTGGTGTTGCCCCTTTTTACTACTTGTGCCATGAGCTTTTGAGACAATCGAATAGCTTCCTCAATCGTTTATGGGGTCGAAGAAGTCACATCGCCTTGAATAATCTCAGGAAGTCCTTCAATGAAAGCCTCCAGTAGCTTCTCATTATCCGAAACCATAGATAGACATAACACGGCCAATTCTTGAAACCTTCGAATGTAAGTATCAATGTCATACCCCATAGTTTCCAATTCATAGAATTCGGTCTCCAATTTCTTCATCTCCGTACGCGGACAAAACTTCTTTGTTACCAAACCTTTGAATTGCTCCCAAGTGAGCTTGAAAGCATTCTCCATTCCCATTGGTTGGGCATATGAGTTCCACCATGACAGTGCTCCATCGAGTAGTGTACTTGTAGCAAATTTGACCTTACTATCATCCGGGCAATTACACAGCAAAAACACGGACTCCAATTTCTCGAACCATCGCACCATGGCAGTGGCTCCTTCAGTCCCTTTAAACTTGGTGGGATCTCCACTTTTGAAATCCTTGTACGAACAGCTTTTAACTCCGGACCCTCCTACATTACCAGCAGTAGCAGCAAGCCTAGCGGCTTCAGCAGCAGCCGCGGCCTCAGCAGCAGCAGCAGCCACTGTTTCCCGTTCAACTCTTAAAGCATCAGCAATGCTATCATTCACCAACTTTTGAATTGCTGCTTGGGTCATTTCCGGTGTGGCTTTCTTCGGCGCCATATCTTCTTCAAAATAAGAGGAAAGGGTGAGACGTATCAAAGTCCTATGTTAATAATAAGCGCTCTAAAGAGATGATAAGAATGATAAGTTTGAGGTTATCTTTCAAAATGATCGACGGGTTCCGAAAAGATGGGTTATGAGGTGTTGTAAGTGCTTCAATGTATGATGGTTTAGAGACTAATGTGTGAATAAAGTGTAACTCGACATGTTAGTGGTGAAACAAAGGAGTGAGAGTGACTTCGCCCTATTTAAAAGTTTATCTCGGCATTCGTCGTTATCGATGATGAATCAGCTGATATAAAAATTGTGATAGGGAATGACAAGGAATTCTCCACGTTAGAGTATGGGGAAAAGATAATGGGATGGGCATTTAAGGGCATCCATGTGACAATCGTTTTGAAATGAAAGTAAATAACTCGAAAAATGTACGTATAAATCGCATGCAAAGTGAACATGCACTTGTGATGAAATGATGAGATGCTATGATAATGTAGTTATAGTCTAGGGTCAATGATGCAACCTAGTTCTCTATAACTGAAGCTCTGATGCCAATCTGTCACACCCCCAAATTACCTGTTTTGCAGCGGAATGGAATTCCTGGGGATTGACTGTCATAGCATCACAATCACAGTTATATTGAACGACCTAAAGTGTCGTTTGAAAAGAACATCGTTTGATTTAATAAAACAATCAGAGTTTACAAAGTAGGTCCCAAATGAAAATCAACTTGTGCGGAAAAATAAGTTTGTTACAATTCAAACGATGTTTTAAAGTACGTAAAACCCAAGTGAGACGCGTCGTCACCACGACTCCATGATGTGTCCAAATGCATGCCATGAAGTGAATGCCTTAGATACCTGAGATAAAACATGCTAAAAGTGTCAACACAAAGGTTGAGTGAGTTCATAGAGTTTGAGTTGAAATGTAAAGCCTTTAAAAATCGTTTATGCAGCAAAGGCATTGTAAATCGTTGAAATGTAAAGACTTTCAAAATCGTTTATGTAGCAAAGGCATTGTAAATCCACTCAGTTCCAAGTCCCGCCCATACAAAACTTGCAACCTGTGTGTTCACAACCCACTTTGCCGAATCACGTAGAGTTAATGTTCATGTGCATGATGTCAAATGAATTCACATAATAGTGCATGGCTCAATGTATCGAAATCGTTTATGCAGCAAAGGCATTGTGAATCCACTCAGTTCCAAGTCCCGCCCATACAAAACTTGCAACCTGTGTGTTCACAACCCATTGCCAGAATGTATATAGTGTATGTTCAAATCGTTCCAAGACCGTTAGTCCATAATCGTATACCAAGTCCGTTAGATCAATATTATACCAAGTCCGTTAGACCAATGAATATACCAAGACCGTTAGACCAATGAATATACCAAGTCCGTTAGCTCAATGAATATACCAAGACCGTTAGACCAATGAATATGATATGGAAATTCTAAGTATGGCAATACTGTTACTTCGCATGACTAAACATTCAGTTCGGATAAACATATAATTTGCAAATAGTCATGAATGTAATGAAAATAATTGAGCATGTATCTCCCCCAAAACAGTTATGAAAACAAGTAAAAGTAGGGGCTACGAACTCACAATAGTATGTAAAAGTTTAGAGTACTTGTGAAAGTAAATGAAAATAGTTTGAGCATGTATCTCCCCCAAAACAGTTATGAAAACAAGTAAAAGCAGGGGCTATGAAAACTCACTTGGTGGAATGATGCGAAGACAAAAGTGAGTACACCGAGATGTAATGTGATACGTAAATCTTGACCTATGATGAATGATATGACATGTAATGAGTTGCAATGTAATGTTATGCATGCATTTCGTATGTTATTTATACCATTTGCGAGTTTTGAAAATATTACTTATCGTCGAAAAATACTCGTTTGACGTCTTGACCAATCCAAAATCACTTTTCAAGTTTTTACGTCAAAATGTCATCCTACAATGGTTTTATAATGATTTATGGTGAAATTTTCACTTTTCGTCGCAAAACAATGTCGTCGGAATTATCATGAAATTAACAAAAATGGCTCCGGAAAACTAGTCGTAAAACGGTGTACGTCGATCGTTAGAGAACGAACTTGACGGTTTTGGAAAGTTTGTATCGAAATCTAGAAGTTTCAGTTCAGGAGTTTTCGTCCAAAAGGTCTCGAACATAAAGATAATAAAGGTTAAAGATAGTGATTTTGGCTGATTGTTGTGAAAAAAATGAGTTTTGGCCAAGTTTAAACATCCATAAATAATTTATTATAACTCCGCTTTACAAACAGTTTGTCGTTTTAGAAAATATGCTCGGTGAACTTGATTTTATCAAAAGACATCTCGTTCCAAAAAGTTCCACATCATGGTTAAAAACAGCCTCAAACATGATCGTTACAGCTACCGTAACACTTGTATCGTAGAAATAATATAATTTTTCAGAAAATAATAGTTACGGCAAGTTTATGAAAACGTGCATATCTTTGTCGTTTCAAATCCGTTTTCTACGTATAATATGTCCTTAGCTTCGTATCGAAGTAAACTAATATATTTTTGATAAGTCAAAATAATTTGTGAAGCTTAAGGCTCGTTTTTGACTCGGACAAAATAAAAACAGCATGCTGAAATTTCAGAAAACTATATTTTTCGTCGTCAAACTTGTAAAATCCATAACTTCTTCGTTATAACTCCGTTTTTATCCGTTCAAGCGGCCACGGATTCGTTTTAAAGTATATTTTCTAAATATCAAGGCCAAAATGTCGTGCTTACTGTCGGTTTTTCCAGAAAATTAAAACAAGGACAGAACATAATTTATACGTATCGAAAATAGTTTTTCTTGGACAAAACCTATTCTAATCCCTTCAAATCAACTCCAAAGCTAATCTAATCCTACCATACACCTTCTTAGGGTGTCATGGGTTCCTAGACATCATCAAGACCAATGAATACCAAGGGGATAATTATAGGATGACCTTATATATAATAAACTCTAAAAATCATGTAAAAATGGTATAAATCACATATGTCTTGCATGTTTGTACCAAAATGAAAAGATACATATGAAATGAAAAGGAAACATGAAAAATGAAAGAAACATGCTTACAAGTGAATATGATGAGGTGCAAGTAACAAGGTTAAACCTAAACACTCTTGGTTTTTATTTCAAAACCTTATAAAGAGTATTAACTAGATTGTATTGCTTGAACTTGAAAGAAAAGATGATGATCCCATTTGAGCTTGATGTATAACCGGTTATGGAGGAAACAAAAGAGAGAAAGAAAAAGTTTCTAACACTTGGTAAATGATTGAAGTGAAATGAGAAAAATGAAGTAAGTGAAGACTTTATGTAATGTATGAATTTATTATCAATCAAGGACCTCACCCAAATTAATGACACCCCTCCCCCTTGGTCGGCCAAGGGGGGAGGTATTAGATATTTTATATTTTTTTTTTTCAAATATAATGTATATTGTGTAAATTTTGTGTAAATTGGTAAGAAAATGTAAGTAATGTGTAGGAAATGTATAAGAAAAAGGCAAATGGTAGATTTTTGGTACAAGTAGGTTTTTAATAAATCAAAATAGAATGTAATGAAATAGTAAAAATTGTAAAAATACATTCCTTGTGAAATTTGGGTGATAAAATAATTATCGTATAGTTTTTAAGAAAAATGTCGTAATAATTTAACTTTAACGATTTATGTACCAAATAAATTTAAAACACTACAAAAACTCAAAATATAGTTTATATAACTAAATGTAAGTATAAAAAAATATGTCGGGATCATTTTTGAAAGTAACGGATTAAATATTCAAAATAATAACTCACGCGATAACGATTATTAAATATAAAAATTACGCGTTGAATGTGAAATGAAATGTCATGAATGAACTAATGTGATGCAAATGATGTCCATGAAATGTAGACTAATCATAGTCCATATGAAATGTACGTGATGTTATGATCATGAATTCGCCGCTAAACCATAAAGGTTACGCGAATTTGGAACAAGTAAACCAAGTTTACGGTAAATGTTGAAATAGTGAAGCATAAATCGTTTCGAGAAATGACCTGAAAGTACGGGTTGTCACACTCCAGAAAACCATACACGAGTTGTACCGGGGGCATTGGCGTGTTGCTAGACGCTAACCAATGTCATTTCACGTTTTGTAAACATATCCAAGTGGGAGCTGTTGGAAAATGTATATATTTACAAGTACGTAAATGTCCGGATTCGAACTCGTGACCACGGGATTGCACACTTTACGTATGAGACTCGATGTTTAAATAATTAATATAAAATATTATGTTTAATTATTAAATTCACAATAAACGACTAAACGGGCGATAAGCACTTATCGAAAGTGACTATTGGTCGTTAAATGTCAACGGGATATGAAGAAAAGTAAACAAGCCAAGAGACGGTTTTAGGAACCTTCTTTTGGGCTTGTTTTTGGCCGAAACTATGGAATCCCACATCGGAAACCATAGTAAACATGACATCTACCATAAGGCTATAAATACATCCCCATGTATTCATCATTTGGTACACTTGATTTCATTAGAAGGCCAAACTTCTTCTTTTCTTTCCTCTTATTCTTGGTCGACGAGTGAATCCCCATTGTAAGGGATTTACGAGTGACCTTGAACATAACAAAGGTGTTTGGTTATTCTATTGTGATCAAGAACTAGCATTCGCATCGAATCGCTAATAGTACGTGTGTACAAGAACGTGGTTGTAAGACATTATTCTTACACCAATTAGTACTTCTTTGTTTTGCTTTGCTCGAGGGTTGTTTTGCTTTGCTCGAGGGATTTGACATTCGCAAGAGGTACGTTACGCATACTTTCAGTTAATTAATTTATTTGTTATGATCTTAAGTCTTCCGCTGTGTACTTTTGATGTCTTTATGTTTTATTGTATTTTATATATCATAAACTCAACAAAACCAACTGCTAGCTGTAATACGGGGTCACCACAACCAATTTTTCCATCGTTATTTAGCGTCATGTCACTTTCTTTTTACACAACCAACATCACCATTCAAATATACTTCACTTAAACACAAATACACCCACTAACTTTTAAGATAGAAATTGATACATACACATAGCAATTTGATTTATACACATAAAATTATGAGAAAATTCAAAAAAGGACCTGGTCGCCTCACGTGATTACCTTTTCGAGATCGGATTTTTTCCCTCAAATAGATCGTGGCTAATTTGGAATTAGGCTACCTAGTTAATATCATGACACGTGTCTATTTTTAAAAGCACATTAAGTACAGTTGTGTAAACTATATGTAAGACTTGTCCCCTAGGTGTTCCATCGGGGCAACTTGTACCTTGGGCGACCAAAATTTTGTCGTTTAGTGAAAAATGACAAATTTTTTTTTTCACTAAACGAAATTTTTTCAGAACACCTAAGGGACAAGTCTTACACATAGCTTACACACTTGTACTTTTTGTACTTATAAAAGTGAACACGTGTCATGATATTAATTTGGTAGCCCAATTCCAAAGTAGTCACAGTCTATTTGGGGATTTTTTTTTTTTATTTTATTTTTTTTATTTTATTTATTTTATTTTTTTGTCTATAGAAGGTTAAACCGGGGGCTACCGGTCTACTCCCAAAATTTTCTCTAAAATTATTATGTATGGACTATTATACACATGCATTTTTAACGCCACTTTTTTTACCCTTATACGAGTTATTATTTCTGCCGTCTTTATGTCGACGCCGATCACTTTCACTTTTATTTGTAAGAATCAAATTGCTTTGTGTACATATCAATTCCCTTTTAAGATCGATGTAAGTAGGGGTGAAAATGAGCCGAGTCGCTCGTGAAAAGCTCAGAATCGGATTGGTAAAAAGCTCGAATGACCCAAGCTGAAACGAGCTCGAGCCTAAGTTGCAGCTCATTTATTAATCGATCTCGAGCCCGAGCTTTACCTACAAAGCTCGATTGAGCTCGCGATCCTAAACAACACTATAATATTTGAAGTATTAAACATATATAAAATGTTAGTGCCATAATTTAACTATATTGAATACGACACCGGAAAATAATAGTTTTGTCTCATCTAATGTAGCTTTCCGTCCTTAAGAAAAGTTGAATTTTTGACATATTTTTCCTCTTGCGCATGCAGCATGTTACCTAATTACAAAAGGTATATAGATCCCATTTTCAGCCACCCTTCAGCTAACACTTTGAATTCGCTCAGCTTATTTGACCTAGTAACAGAAGCACGAGTTAGATTTTGGTCTTGGTCTTGTATGGGACCAATATATCAGAATTG
The DNA here is from genome assembly GCA_910596185.1 of Chrysanthemum makinoi. NCBI lineage: Eukaryota > Viridiplantae > Streptophyta > Magnoliopsida > Asterales > Asteraceae > Chrysanthemum > Chrysanthemum makinoi. The sequence goes on from OU343223.1 coordinate 43,752,327, forward strand.
TCTGTTTATACATTTATGGGCGGCACACATGTATTCAGTCCAACAAAAAACTTCTTATGTAATTATGTAAGTGAAACTTATGAAGATATAAATATAGCCCAGCTTACATTAGCCCATAGCTAAACCAATTTAGCCCAAAAGATTATGCACCAAACCCAACAATTAAATATCAAATAAGTTATTCTAATAGATTGATTGGGTTGCCGTAACTAGTGCATGAGAAAACAAAATTAAAGTGAAATCGTATAGGGGGGTTGTTAGCAAATTTCTTTTATGTTTTAGGTGGTGCAATTGCCACGTCGGAACTGGCGCCGGTGTGCGCTGCTATACCCGATGCTCTAATGTGTATATAGGAGATACGCATGTTACAAATCACAATAATACGAGATGTAGTTTTTGAGTTTTAGTCCTCAAATGCTTTGATACGCCAACTCCTTTTTCTTGTTTCGATATCTTTTTCATAGTGTTACACATGTAGTGTTGTGATTAAAGGTCCGCGCGGTTTGAGTCCATGGGTCTTGAATCTTTGGCCCGAGTTGTATCTCATGTACAACTAATATCTCTCGGCTACGGGTCAAATACAGATTCATCAAATAAGGACGGGCGAAGCTTTGTGGTGCCAAAAAGAGGGTTGTGGCACCCTCAAGATTTTAATACTTGCTTACAAAAATATCATTTTTGCTTAGTATATGTACCATGGTAATTTAATTTATGAATTTGGCTCTTCTAAAACATGTATGTACCATGGTAATGTATCCATAGATTGGATTCATGTTAGGACAAATCAATTTATAGATAGATTATCATTTTAGATTCTTTTTTTTTGTGCAAAGGTGAAAGATATATTATTAACATAAAGACTATACATCACTGATCATCAAGAGTAGACATGCCTACTCTTAACCAGAAACTTCAGACAACAATTCCAAACACACTAAATGACTACCAAGGTACACCAGAATATCCAAAGAGCTGCATGCTAGTTAACTCCACAAAGCATTCATTCAACAGCTTCACATTTCACCTTTATAAAGCACCTTAACCATCTAGCTACATTTCCATATCATTCCCCCACCAAGACCATTCATCCAGCATCCACAACAGTCAAGGTAGGGTGAAATGTATGGCTTCACTAGGCACCAAACCATTCCAATCAAGGGCTCTTCTAGGACCTCTACATTTCCCTCTTTACAAAAGGCTTCAAGGTCCTAGAAACACTCACCTTGAGGGAGAATCTACATGCCCCTTGGTGGTACACTGAATAGACCAAGTAGGGTCATCTTGCATCCCTCACTATTCCATTCATCCCATGTACCACCCTCCAAGATCATATAACCCTTCATACAACATTTTCCATGAATTCACCTGTTGTGCCAAACACCCCTATATGTAGGCTTGCACCATTACCACTCATGGAAACATAATAGAATGGTATACACCTTCTTAGAATACAGCCTTAAGATGACACCACTATTGGTTTTGAATTTTCATTTTAATTTCCCATTCCTCTGCTACAGCTCTCACCTGGACTGAATTTTTGACTTGAATGCTAAGTAACTGCAACTTAACACTGTCTTCAATTTCTTTAATGATCACTTCAGTACACTTCCTTTCAGTGGTGAATAATCTCGCATTTCTTTCTCTCCATATATAGTAGACACATGTAGAGAGTACCATCTTTCTAATCACACTTCTGATGTTATTATTACAAGGTAACTCAGAGAGCTTATCTACTATATTTCTCCAATCATCATCTATGTTTTGCACTCTCATTCTTCTTTTCATCACCTTCCATACAGTATTTGTATACTCACATCCAAAGAATAAGTGGCTGTGAGAGTCTTTGCTTATGGAGCATAATGGACATAGCATATTGGCATTAGAGTTCCACTCCATCATTCTATCTTGAGTTTGTAATCTTTCCCTTATAGCCAACCATAGTATAAAAGCATGTCTTGGCATACCTTGTGAGTACCACACCAATTTATCCCATTTTACTCTTTGGCCTTGAATTCTCATATCCTCCCAAGCAATCTTAACACTGAAATTGGACAAATCACCATTGCTTCTTTTCCATAACACCTTATCTGGAATATCTTCATTTAAATCTGGAGTGATGACTGATGCTAGAGCAGGAAAAGACTGAACCCACCCATTTGGCCATTGCCATATGCCATTATCTATCATATCAGCAACATTCAAATTATCATTCAGTCTTGCAGCATATCTTGAAGCTTTAGGAATAATGTTACATAGTCTTTCACAATTACCCCAATTATCATACCACAGAGATGTATTCTTCCCATTTCCAATCTTACTCACCCCATGTGGTCTAATTTTCTCTCTTAATCCCATTAGCACCATCCAAATCCAGCTATCATTCTTCTCAATTTCAATATCCCATATGCTATTACCTCTCAACTTAACAACATGAACCCATTTTACCCATAAGGACTCTTTTTTAGCAGCTATGTTCCACACTTGCTTAATCAAAAGAACTTCATTCCACCAACTTAAAGGTTTTAGACCAAGAACACCTTCATTTTTTGGGGTACAAACATTCTTCCAAGCAACTTTAGCTTTACCTTGCACAGAATCTCCTTGACACCATAGGAAAGCTTTAAGAACCTTATCCATTTTTTTAACAGTAGCCTTAGGAATGAGAAAGACAGAAGCCCAGTATACTTGCATTGAGGATAACACTGATGCTATTAATTGCAACCTGCCAGCAAAAGACAGAAATTTGTTCTTCCAATCCTTAACCTTAGTTCTCACCTTCTCCACTAATTCTTTACACTCATTAATACCTAGTCTTTTACTAATGAGAGGAACACCTAGGTATTTCATAGGCAAAGTACCTACTCTGAATGGGATAATATCAAGGATTCTCTGTTTCTCTTGGCTATTAAGATTGCCAAAGAAAATTGTGCTCTTACCCATATTAGGAATCAACCCTGAACATTTACAAAACTCAGTTAAAGTATCTTTAATGACCTTAACTGAATTAGTACTTCCATGGCTTAGCACAAGTAAATCATCTGCAAAGCATAAGTGAGTAAGCATGAGCTCTTTACATCCCACGTGAAACTTGAATCGTGAATTGCTCTGCACATTCCTTGCCATCATAAGTGTTAAAATTTCCATTACCAAAGTAAAGAGGTATGGTGAAATAGGATCTCCTTGCCTCAGCCCTCTACCACCTTTAAAGTACCCACATCTTTCACCATTGATACATATAGAATACTTAGGAGTAGTCACACATTCCATAATCCAAGCCACCATTGTCTCATGAAAACCAAAGCACACCAAACAATTCTTTAAGAATCCCCAATTCACTGTGTCATAGGCTTTAGCAATGTCAATCTTCAAACAACATCTTTTAACCCCACCTTTTCTGTTATACCTTTTCAGTAACTCCTGAGTAAGCATAATATTGTCTTGAATTACTCTTCCTTCAATAAAGGCACTCTGGTTCAGGTTAACAAGCTTCTTCAAGGCAGGCTTTAATCTATTAGATAAAATCTTGCTTATGCATTGGTATGTGCTAAAACACATACCTTTTCATCATCAAAATAGACCCAAAACAACCAAGAAAGAGCCGTTTATTGCTAATATGTGTGGTTTTCTTGAGTTTGTGCTTGTGCAGGTACGGATATGCAAAAACACGCAAAAAGGAGCCAAATCAGACGTAAATCCGAGCACGAGAGATTAAGAGAGCTTTAGCCGAGCCGGAAGAGCAAAATTGTGCATTTATGATGATTTTATTCTCCGAGGATGATTTTTGGAAGAAATAACCAAGTTTGAAGAAATGTCAAAAATGGCCCCTCAACTTTGAGTTTTTGGCAGAATTGACCCTTGAAGTTTCAAAAGTTGCAAATTGGCCCTTGGTCTATTTGAAGATTGGCAAGAATGGTCCTTGAAGATATTTTCAGAAATTACAACCTTGGTCCCTTGAAAATCAGAAGTTACATAATTGGCCCTTATGTTTACTCTTGGATCCACTCTTAGTCCAAAATCCATGTACACTAAACCTTGGTCCAATATACTTACATTAGGCCCAATCATAAACAAACCGGTCCAAGCTATATCCAATACCCGGTTTATACCATTTACCCACCAAACCCGGTCAACCCAACATTAATAACCATTCAAATTTTACCCATCCCCTTTACCCATCGCGCCCAAATTCGCCCGTTTCACCATTTACCTCCAAATCAAAGTTACCCACCCATTCCCAACCTCGTACTAGCATCTTTGATGCTCTTCTAGAAGCTGACACAGCAAGATAAGATTTCCCAGCTGGCAATTTGGAGCTCTGCCATTGGTCTACACACGTCATTGAGGAAATTGAGTCCTATGATTGGTGGTGATGACTCAGGATTGATTTGTGGCTGTGGATAGCCTTCTAGGCTCTTCTGAAAAGGATCCCAAGCTCTCCTTAGCTCAGCTATATATACCCCTCTTGGCTCACAGTGCAAATCGTCCAATTCCTCAAGCTTTAGAGGAATTTTGGCCATTTCATTTCCTTTCAATTTAAATGTTTTTAGAAGTTAAGTAATTTGTAATTCCGGATTTTCATTGTAATTTCAGTTTCTTTAATACAAATCTCACTTTTATTTGTCAAATTATTGTTATCAGTTTTAATAGTTGCAATCTGTTTTAAGCTCTTGCTTTCTGTCCCTACAAGCTTAAATAAGCTTGTTTAAGCTTATGAGAGCTTCTTTGCTACTTTGATTTGCTTAATTTCAAGTTTTTGACAATAGTCAACAAAGGTCAAACTGTTTCAAAGATTGAAAAGTCAAACTGATGTTGGATGCAATTCTGTTTTGAAATAGCTTTTAGGATGAGTTGAGTTGATATGTGATTCACATTTGAAGTTTAAATCAGTTTTCCCTTAAAATCTAGTTTTTAAGAGTAGTTTAGAAGCTAAAAGTAGTGTTTGGATTGAAGTTGGTTCTGAAATTTTAAAGGTTTTAGTCACTTAGATCTTAAGTTTAGTAAGTTCTAAATCTGATTTTATAGTGTTTCTAATCAAAACATTTAGTGTGTCAAGTCTGTTTTCACCTTTAGTTTGTAAATATGTCATAATCACTTCTGTCCAAACAGTGGTTTAGAGCAGTTTTGATTGAGTTTTTTAGTGCTATTTAGTTGTCACAAAAATTATTAAAAATAAAAAAATGCAATTTCAATAGATGTTTTCACTTTTCCCAAAAGGAAAAAAATCAGTAAAATCATCTTCATAGGCTGCAAAGGCTTCAAAGTGGATGGTCTTGTCATTATCTGTCCTATACCTCAGTCCAGATAAGCTTTTCTTTAAGCTGTTCTTCTGTTTATCTGTTTGATGTTTCTATGTGATTTGTGCTTATTTAGATACTTAGTAGAAGGTTTACATGTTTACCCTCTAGATTCCTTTAGAAGCTTATTCTAGTGCTTATTTCAAGCTTGCAACTAGCTGTTTCTGCACATCTATCTGCTGTTACATCAGATCCCACATAGTGCTTATATTCATTTTGATGTTGCTTATTTGCTCAGTCTAGTTGCTTATCTAGGACCACTGTTAGTTGCTCATTAATGTCATTAGCTGATTTTAGGTGTCATGTAGCTTAATTTAGGAGCTTATCCCATAACAGTTCGCTGTTTTAGAACTGCACATCAGTACACACTGCCCCATTTAGCCAGTTAATGTTTGATCTCCAACTTCTTCATATTGAGTCCTATTTAGCTGTAACTTTAGATATAGTATCTCTGCTAGGTGGGCTTGAGTCCCACACTTTTAGTTTTCACTTTGGCTTATTGAATAAGCAGTTGCAGTGGCTTAAAGTAGGGGCCAGAAAGCTATTTTGCTTAAGTGGTCAATTAGCTTAAAACTTAGTAGATCACTGATTAGAGGTTAGGAGTAGTTGCAATAAGTTGCTTTAGAGTAGTTTTAATATTATTTAGCTTATGTAATCAGTTGGTGCTGTTTAGAGCTTATTTGCTTATTCTTAAGTGCTTATTTTCATATCAGTTTACACTGCAGCTCTTATTTCTTCCACATAAGCCCATGTTTTTATATTTTTCATAGATTTAGAATAATATTTTAGAATTTCCCTGAATTTTTCATAATTTTTAGTTACTGTTTACTATTTTTCTTAATTAAAAATAGTTTTTAATCCTTTTTAAATAGCTTTAATTGCAAATAATTAAGAAAAAGTTCAAAAAAATAATTTTTCAATTTTCTCAGTTTAAGAAAAATATAAAAAGCATAAAAAATATTTTTCCTTATTTTTCCCCTTTTATTTGGTATTTTTCACTATTTAAATTAGATTAAAATAGTTTTAAATTTGTAGAAAATAGGAAAATAATCAGAAAAATACAAAAATAGTTTTGAAAATTCTCTTATGGTATTTTAGATTTTATAAATTTAGTTTCATAATTCTCCCCTTTGTTTTTATAATTTTTAGTTAATTAGTCTTATTTTTAAAGTTAATAATTAGTTTTTAATTCTAAATAAATCCAGAAAAATCCTAAAAATTAGTTTTAATTCATAAATAGTTTTCAAATATCATTTTTAGCATAAAAGTAATTTTAGGTTATTTTTAGGAGTTAGATTAGACGTAATTGCATTTTATTCGCGTTTCGTTTTAATCGCGTATTTAGGATTTCCCGTAGTGTAATTTCCCTTTTATGCTTCCCTTGCCCCGTAGTTTAGATAACTTCATATTTTCCCCTTTTCCCATTCAAATCCCGATATTCGTGACGTGAGTTGAAAATTCCATTCAACCCTCGTTCGGAACGATCTCGGTGCTCAAACCTAACACGTTTGAGTTACCCGTATACTACACTTCTCATCTATTATTGGTTTTTAAATCAGTGTCCGAACTGTTTTAAGTTTCTTACGGTTAGTCATTCACAAGTGGCTAGCTTGTGTGAGATAGCTTGGCGGTTTGGTATCTGTGTGAATCATGCATTTGTAAACTACATTACAACATGCAATAGGCCGAAACTCAGTAACCTTATTTGGATTGGAGACTTTAGGCACAAGTGTAATCAAGGTAGCATTTAACTCTTCTAATAATTTCTTCTTCTGAAAAAACTCCTTAATAGCCAAACACACCTCTTCCCCCACAATATCCCAAGCACTTTTGAAGAAAACAGATGTATAACCATCAGGCCCCGGAGCTTTATTCTCCCCAATTTCAAAACTAGCATCTTTAATTTCTTTATCACTAACATCAACAATCATCTTACTAGCTTCTATCTCGTCCAATTTCTTAGTAAATAGGCTTCCAATATCTTTTATAGGTTCCACATCCACAGCTTTACCCAAAAAATTCTCAAAATGCTTTACAAACTGCTCTGATATTCCATCTCCCTCATAACAGTTACCATCATCATCTTGAATGCTAACAATCCTGTTATAATGTTTCCTGCTTTTAATCACTTGATGGAAGTATCTACTATTCTTATCACCCTTGCTAATCCAGTTGATCTTAGCCTGTTGATATAGAAGTTTCTCTTCATCACTTATAGCTTCATTGTACATCTCCAGGACTTCAGCTTCTTTCATTTTGATCATATTGTCATGAGGATTAGCATTAACCAATTTCTGACATTCACCAAGCTCCAACTTCAGTTTCTCAACCCTATCAAATACATTCCCTTCCTTCCAATTTAAATTGTTAAGAGGCTTTTTCAACATCTTCAACTTCTTTACAAGCCTATACATGTAATGCCCCTTTATACCATTTCCCCATATATCTTTCACAGTATCTTTATATGATGATTTATCCACAATGAAATTAGAAAATCTAAAGGATCTAGTCATATTGGGCAGCCCATTTGGGATACTTATAACAACAGGACTGTGATCAGATATCAAGTATGACTTATATTTCACACTAGCATGGCAATATTCTCCAATAAATTCAGCATTCCCCATAGCTCTATCAAGATTTTTAAGAATGCTAGTGGTTGGTTTAGTTGGTGACTTAATCCAAGTAAAAAACAAGCCATTACTACAGACATCTTCAACTTCAATGGCATTTACACATTCTTGAAAATCTACCATTTCAGCACTAATTTTAGATGTACCAGTTGAGTGTTCATCAGCCTTGAGAGTAACATTAAAATCCCCCATTAAGATCCATGGAGTCTGCTGTACAATCAATTTGCTCAACTCCATCTGATTCCACAACTTCTTCCTTTCCTTACCATGATTTGCAGCATAAACAAAACTGCAAAAAAATCTTTTTTTCTCCTTAATTGCCTCAATTCCACATAGCATTTGTTGTCCTGACATATGCACTACAACCAAGTTCACTTTATTTTGATCCCAGCCCACCAAAATTATGCATCCTCTAGGACTATCAGCCATATTAGATACCCAATTCCACTTACCAAACACATTTTGCACCACCTTATTTAGCTTATCAGATTTTACATGTGTTTCTAGAACATCACACACTTGTAATTTTTCTTCTCTAATTAGATTCTCCACTTCTTTTTGTTTTTTCTTAGGATTCAAACTCCTAATGTTCCATGAGGCTATTTTCAACTCCATAGACAATATTTTGTACAAAGTGAAAACTGTCAATGTAGAACAGTTTTATCCTTCCCGTGTATCTCATCAACAACTAACAACTTGCCAGCCTTTGAATTATTCTCCAATACTTCTTCAATTTCTATCAATGAATCTTCGTTTTCTTTAATTCTGTCAATCTCCCATTGTGTATGAAAGTACTTAGCCATATCCTTGGACCAATTACTCAACACCTCTTTAGTTGGTTTCTCTTTCTTGTTTAAGTACGTATCCACTATCATTCTATCTTTCATCAAATTTAGCTCTTGTCTTTCCTCTTCTTCATGACTCTCCAACACCGCATACTTATTAGCAGACCTTTTCAAAGCTTCAACATCTTCTTCTCTCACCTTCCATTTGTTCTTAGCATTATTACCCCTACTATTACCATTCTGACCATCTTGAACCTGTTGCTTTTCAGTTCTCCCATTCCTTTCTTCATTTTTATCATTCATTTTCCTGAATTCCTTCTTTTGTCCCATAAACTTTCCTCTATCAAAATTACCAAAATTACCACCATACTTCTGTCCCATGATTCTCACTTTTGGAGCACCATCAACAACATTTTGCTTGTTCCCTTCCTTCTCTTTATTCTCTTTAGCTTTAGCCTCTGCTTCTTTCTTCATCTCTTCTATTTCCTCAACTGTTCTAACTCTCACAGTACACTCTTGATAGTCATGACCAAACACCTTACATTCTTTACAACATGTAGGTTTCCAGTCATACTCCACTTTTATTTCTTTAGTGCCCTTTCTTTTATTCTCACTATCCTTATATTGAACAACAATCTTATCCTTGAAACCTTTCACAGCTTCAATTTCAACTAGAACTCTGGCAAAATCAAGCCTTCCCTCCCCAAATTGACACATATTGGCGATCCATGATTAACGGTTTACCAAGACTACTTGCAAGAGCACTTATTCCCTCTAAACTCCATGCTTCAAGAGGAACATTAATCAACTTGGCCCAAATAGGAATCCTATCAGGCTCATTTTTTATCATACCAATTCCAGGGTTCCATCTTTGTACAAAAAGTGGCTTGTTGTTTACCATCCATGGACCCTGTTCCAGTACTTTGTTCATACCCTCAATATTCCTAAACTTGAAAATACATGTTCCATCAGCATTTGTCCTAATATCCCCTATCCCATACTTGCCCCACATTCTCCTTATGTGATACCTTAATTCATTAACATTCATATTGTATCCCACAAAGAAACCACAGATAGTTAAATTCCATTGCACACTACCTTTTTTGATTAATTCCTCATCAAATATCACTACCTCACAACCGTCCTCATTCACAACCGTCCTAGATTCTTAATTAAATTTAGAACGACAATTTGTAATCTTGTCATTATATATTCTATTCGGTATTTTGTGTATTAGTACAATGATCCTTGTAAGTTTGTTTTTGCATTTCAACTAGAGGTTTTTTTACTACAAATCAAACGTCACGTTTGGAAAGACCTGTACCATCATCATATGTTTTTTTTTAATCAGTTGTCTCATATGTCTATTAAGTCTTGCAAAAATGATATTTAAACAAAAGAGAATCATTTAGGAAGACCAAAAGAAAAAGACAATTTAATTTGAGAAATGATTTGCACATTTATATTTTTTATTGAAACATTTTAATGTAAGTATTATATATTTGTACAGTGCTTATAGTCTACTTTAATTGCTTGTAAAGCTGAGTGTGTCAATAAATAATATGACTGTCCCAATCACGTCTCATTCCATTTATATTCGAGAGAGTTATTTTACATATTAAAATTTTCTCACATACTAAGGGACTCATTTCAACCCTTCATCTAAAAAGAAATCAATGACTTATATTAAAAGTATTTTAATATTTCTCATATTTTAATAATTTAAATATCTCTTAAACCGTTAATCGTTAAGCGAAAATAATTGCACAATCGCGACGAGCATTTAATTATCTTTCTAGACGGGCACTTTGATATACTTTCACAAAAAAAAAATCATTTTTTTTCATGTTTTTTCGTCTTTTACACTAATTTGAATATTCTAAAATATTACATGTGATATTAGTGTTAAATCACATGTGATATTTAATATCACATTTAAATATTAGTGTTAAATCACATATGATATTACATATCATATGTGATTTTAACACTAATATCACATGTGATATTATCAGAATATTCAAATTAGTGTTTAATCACATGTGATTTTTTCTTTCAAATTTTAGTAACGAAAAAAACGTAAAAAAATAAAACGTGAAAAACACGCATTTTTTTTTGTCGAAAATATATATCAAAGTGCCTATCTATAGAAAGATAATTAAATGTTCGTCATAATGGTATATTGTTTTTCCGCTTAACGATTAACGGTTTGAAAGATATTAATATTTGAAAATAAAAAAATAATGAAAGTGAGTTTTTTAAATGTTGGGACTAATCTCACCAATTAGATTAAATAAAAATGAAAGGTGAAAGTTGATCCCTTGATGTATAAAAAAAAATTTGGTATGTAAATGATCTTTAATCTTTATATTATCACACTCTAAAATCCCACCCCCTTTAAGGCTATGCACAGTGGTGACCTGGGTCACCTGTGCCCATCAACTTTCTCTATCCGACGACCTAGTTGCCACAGTAATGACCTAGTTATTTTTTTATTTTATTTTTAAATTCAAATTTTTTTAACAACAAAATTAAACTTCATTAATAATAAAAATATTACATAAATCATACAATACGATATGGTTAAAAAAACATACGAACTAAAATATACTACGATACGAAATACATAAACATATCCTAATCTGAATGCTCCCCGCATACAGAATCATACGAAGGAGACCGATAACCAGCAAATTCCTCGATGTAAGCCAAACGTTCATCTTCCGCCTTCCTGGCTTTCTCATCATCCTCATCTGCATAACCTAGCCCAATTTGAGTCATCCTCGTCTGCATAACCTACCAACGGTTGTGTTCTCCCTATAGCTCCAAGTGATTTTGGTTCTGATGTTGTTCTGTATCTGTTGAACACACCCCCACAACGTGTCAGCAATGTCTTCGTCTTTGCGGGCTTCATCCATAAAAAAATTATCAATCACAGCTTTTCTTTCAGGTGAAATGTCGTTGCAAATCGCTTATTGTTCTCTCAAATATTGCTTCTATGCCTTTGCGAGATCAAACTGCTTGATAATGCCGATAGTAGCGTTTTGTCGAGCTGCATCGTCTTCTTCGCATTGTTTTTTAACATACGTTTGCATTTGTTCGATGGAATGGGGGAGGCGACAAGCCATAATAATTTTGTGTTGAGAGAATTGTGTTTGAAAATGTGTGTTTAAAAATGTGTTTGGTGTTGACATTTATAATGTTGTAAAGATGGTAAAGTTTTTTTTTCAACAGTCCAAATTTGTGAGTGATAAACTCGGTTGATATGCCGAACTAGGTTGCCATTTCTTCATCCCCCAACCGAACCCAACCTTCCTCCCACAATGGTCACGACCGACCATTTCCTCAGTCAACCGACCCTCCCGAACTGACCAATGCTCGTAGCCTAAAATAGGGGTGAGCATACGACCCGAACGGACCGGACCCACCGAGACCGGACTGGACCGGACCGGACCGGACCGACCACATTCGGTCCGGTCCGCGGTCTCGGCTTTTGGGCTAATTCGGTCCTTGGTTCGGACCAAAATCGACGAATTTGGGCTAATTTGGCCTTGTTGGACTGGACCGACCGGACCGACCCGGACCCGGTCTAAGATTTTTGCCGAAATCGAGTCTCGGTCCGGTCCGGTTTTTGGACCGTGCACACCCCTAGCCTAAAAGATCCCAAAAACAAAGTAATTTCTTATTTAATTAATTGTTACTATATTCATTTCATTACTTCATTCATTTTATTTCTTCGTTATTCCTTAGGCCTAACAAAAAACTGTTAATGTAGTAGATTGATTTAGGGTGAGTCAACATTCACTAATCACAATTTTAGCATCTTCTTTTTGTTTGTTTACCTATCTCTTATTTTAGTGACACTTCTTTTCAAGGTTATTTTGAATGAAAGGGGTAGATTTTTCATTTGCCAACGAATTTGCATTACGGGAAATACTAGATCTAGGCAAGTCACTACATAAACGGGAAATACTAGATCTAGGCAAGTCACTACATAATCTGCCCCATAAGACTAGTTTTTATGGTTATTATTATCGTCATCTTCACGTCAGCGTCGCATCATCATTCAACAAATCATTTGCCAACGCATGTTAGATTTTAGTATTCTAACGTTATAATGATAATAAACTATAGATATAATTTAGATAAATAAATATAGTCTCTAATCATAAGTTATCAAAGCGCTATATACAGTTGGTGTCGTGGGTGGTGCTGTGAAAAAAGTGGTGCCACCTCAACACTTTTTTTTATGACACCAGAACCCTCCTCCTTAGCAAAAAATTGGTGCCGTAGAGTAAAGTGGTACCTTAGTAAAAAAAAAATATAAATAAATAAATAAATAATTGTCAACCGCGCGGGCTGGCGGCCACATCGCCAGCCACCGGTGTGGTCACACCGTCGGGCTCATGCTATCGGTGAATGGTGATGGCTTGAGCCAACGGCCATTGTACCGCATGCTCTAATAGAAAATTTCGTGTTCACACTGTAAAATACATAATAAGGCCAACTGCCATGCAAGCATACTTGTCACTTGTGCTGTCCTTCCTCGTCCACTTGAAATACTTTTCATACCAATTAGAACATAATAGTGAAAAACGTATAACTATATCCTGTTAACAATTATCTGAAACTTTTAGTTATGTACATTATCACTGCAAATTTTAAAATATAATATTATATATTGAGTTTCTTTCTAACGAAGGGTTAAGACTTAAGAGAATATGAGTAGCAAATAGTCGTTTTTTATTCTCAATGGAAAACTTTGTTTTTATTTCTATTATTACTTGTAATAACGGATTACAATAAGATGACAGGCAAACGGGCAACAAGCTGTGCCGCAACCCCCTTTTGAATAGCAAAACCAATTCTACTAAAAATAAAATTTTGTGACTTAGGGGTCGCAAAATTACTTTGCACAACCCGTTGAACCCTAGTCAAAAACTCCACAACTGCCGAAGCTAGGAACCCAAATGTATCAAAAGCAAAAGGGGTAAATAGGTGTTGATTCTCTAAACAAGCTTTCTCGTGTTTAGCAACTTTGCTCGATTCCGCTTTCAACGCCGCTTGTCCCGCAACAAACCCATTGTCCCTTAGCCCAACAAGAGGGAACACTCCGGTAAGATCCACACAAGCATGTTTCCCCCCGGCCCATCCAAACACAAGTATATCAGCTGGCCGTAAAGTAGACCTCCCTTCAAGCGGATCTGTCAGAAAGTTCACGGGGCCCTCTTTTTTAGAAGAAATTCCCGCCGTTTAAGAACATCATACAGAACATCCCTAACCAAATCATGCCTATATTTGAAACCCGGTAACTCCTTGCAATGGACCGCATGCTCGCCAAAGGAATCTAAACAAACCTTGCAGCAGACTGGGCAAGGCTCATCAGCCGGAAACAGAGGGATCATTAGCCGGTACTTAAGGATAGTCCGGTACTCCAGGGCCGACATAAAACCAAAACTTTTTTTGACCACTATTTTTGACTTTCTAGTCTATTAATTCATGAAGTTTGAATCCACCTTTACAAAGACTCAAACCAAAACTTTTACTTTTCAAAAGGCTGGCATGACCATATCAAGGATTATTTGCACCAACTACTCGACTAGGATTTGAACTTAAAAGTTCTCATATCGTAGCATAGGCGGAGATACCATAGCAGTGTGGGCAACTGCCGGATGAATACTTGGTGTGTAGCATAATTATTTTGTAAAATCTGTGAATTCATTTTATTTTTACCCTGCGAAAATAACTTGATACGGATAACTAGTTAAGCCGGCCTACATGGTGTATATGGTACCTGATCCAGCGGTAAGATGGGAAATTAAAGGGTTCGATTCTAATTTCTCAGTTTATGGATCTTTTGACATACGTAGTATCAATTTTTCTTTTTTTCATATACTGTTTAATGTTTATAATAATGATCTGTCACTCTTACTTATCGGCAAGGCCAGATCGATATGGCGTTTTAACTCAAATGGGATGCTTCAAGTTCCTGCATCACTTGCAGAAGTTGTTTTTCTTGTCTCTCCTTTCTCTGAAATTTGTAAAAAGGGCCATAAGAAAGTCCACTAACTGTTAAATTTATTCGAATTAGAAATAAAGACACACTTGAGGCCTCGCTTCTCGTATTTTTGTTCTATTTCCGGTCCCGCATAATTTTTTTTTGCCCCCTCTAATATTTTTTTTAGCCATTTGGCCACCCTAAGTCGCTTTCCCAATAGGAAATTCATATACTCATATACCTATGATTTTATTCACGCAACGCTATTTTCAAACACATTAAGGCAAAGAAAATATTTAATATAACGCATCGAATGGTAATTCCATCTTTCCTGCTAAAAGAAACATGTTATGGAGTATAATTTTATTTGCCACTTGTGCTATATATATCTAATGAAATGATATATAGGTGCAATAATCTAGTTTAAGGCCTCTGGAAGTGACATCACACGTTCACTTTGCCTATAAATAGGCAACAACCACACATAACCTTGTATATAGCACTTGACAGTCATTAGACTATCTCTTAGATATCAATGGCAATGAAATCTATGCTCCTAATCACCCTCTTAGTTGTTGTTTTCGCGGCACCACAAGCCACTCAAGGAGTTAAGATGGTGATCCGTGGAACTGTATATTGTTCTGCGGATGGTAATGTGGTTGCCAGTGCCCCTGACCGCAACCCCTCCTTACGCAAGTAAGTTCAATTCTTGTTGTTTTTCAAAAGGTCTGAAAAGTTTTATCCTTCCGAAACTACATTATCATAAGAAAACTGTGATTCACTGTACATGTCATGTCAAGCTTGGTGATTTTGTTTACGAATCAAGTACTTCATACTTTTTAAGAGTGTGCATAAAACCTTTTTAGTTTTTTCACTTAAATATTAAACATTTATTGTTGGCCTGATTAAATATTTTCTTGTTGGGTCGTTCACAGATGCTTTAGTTCAAGTAGCTTGTCTCGGAAATGTGGTGTCCTTAGCCACAACAAATAGCAATGGAGGTTTTCAAGCTGATGTAGACCTTCCATTAAATATCACTAGGGTGTTGTCACAATGCGGCATGGCTGTTGTTACACCAGTCATGATCGGTGACCCAAGCCAACCAACACTCGGTTATTTACAGTCCAGACTGCAATGGCACAAGACCACCACCCGTGAGAACCAAGACGTTGCAGAATTTAGTCCGTTGGGATTCAAATTGATCAAAATGTGATGATTCAACTCCAGCATACACTAAAGTCAGGGACAAAGTAGCCTCTTTGTAATGTATGAATAAGCTACGGATTGATTGCCCTCATATCTCTTCCGTTTCTAGTGTTTGTAGCAATAATTGTTCCTCACGAGTGTAACTAGATTTAATCATTAATCAATTTGAAATATTTTGAGATTGCATAAACAAAATTTGATTATTTGCGAGCGAGATAAGTTGTTTTGAACAGCGAGGCTTAATCATATGATTGATCCAAAAGAAAGAAGAAAAAAAAAGAAGTTCTAACAAGCAAACACCCTTAATAGAAAATATAATAGCTATTAATCTATTATCGCTAGAATAATATAGGAGATGGTGCTGAACTATAAGCCAATAATTTTTTCTCTTTCACTTAACATCTAATAGTAAATAACTTCCGCGCATATGGTTACGCCAAACACTCCATCTCAGGTACACTTTGGTTTCCTGCATCTAACGGAGTGCTAAAAACTAATACAGATGCTGGGATATCAAGTAGAAATGGTGTTGCAGGACTCTGTTTTGTCATGAGATGCCACAAATTAACGGGTCAGTTTTGGTGGCGGGACTCAGTTTTGATCCTATATTATTATTTCAAGACAGGCTTTCTAAAATCCATTATTATAATTATAATAGCAGGGTACCGCGAGTTGCAGCAGGGGGTACATGTGTGATTATATTTTTCGGCGATAGCAAAATCTTTTCGATGGATTGTTTTTATAGAAGGAAAAAAAAAAATGTTAGGTTATTAATTGGAAATTAGCTTATTTTCTTGCTTATGCATTTAGTAACATTATAAGAAGCTTTTATAGTAGGGTATCTGCGCGTTGCGGCGGCGCGCACCGTGTAATCAAAATTTTTTGTGAGCGATATTTTTGATTATATGTTTTTCATGATGCTAACTTTACGCATGGCGATAACTTTAGGGAACAACTTTATTGTACACTATTTCATAAAGAAAAGGCAGAGAACCCATGAATCACGATACAACGATGATACAAAAACAGTGGTCACCTCTATTGCTAGTTGTTTTGGACGTTCAATATTAATAACGTTTAAACATATACTATATTTTAAAGTCGCGGTTTTAGCGCCATCTGGTAGTGTCTATATTGCTAAGTTGTGGTCGTAAATGATGGTCCGTTGCGTGGTCGAAAAGATGTGGTATTAGAAAGTCTGATTGCATAAAAGATTGGTTTGTACAATCCGCTTAATGATTTGTATATTTCATTTAGTGGGTGTTTTAAAGAAGAAAAAAAAAAAGATAAGATGATTTATGTATTATTGTTTTGTACCATGTGATATATATTAATTGTTCTTTTGAGTTAGGTTGTATTTTAATAATCTTAACTACATACTAGCTGGGTACCCCGCTCGTTGCGGCGGCGGGTACCCGTGTAACCAAATTTTATGGCGAGAGTATGTTTTCCGATTATACTTTTTTCATGATGATAACCTTATCGATAGTGTTGAGTGTTTGTAAGTGCCCTCGTGTACCGACAGCGGTGTATAGTATTCAAAAAATTATTGTAGTGTAGGTATTTCTGTATGTGTTTTGTTTCTCCGTGTATATAGTTTAAGCTACATTGTTTAACGATAAGTATGATACGATTAAAAATCGATTAGTGTTGTATATGTGTCGTATAATATGCTGAAAAGTTGATTAATATGCGTATATGAACTTCTACTATAGAAATGAAAATTTTAGTTCTATACGGTAATAATGTTATCAAGTAAAGATGTGATTCTTTTATACTTAAATAAATTATAACCTTTTTCATTTTCATTCAGCTAAATCAAATAAACATTACAAAAGTTATGTTAAAAATAGAATTATGATTTTGGTCAAAATGTAACTGACTGTATTTAAACTTAAACCATTTTTTAAATGATTGAGACATTCAAATTTTAAGTTTTTGGACAATTATACCTTTATAGGATAAACATAACTAAAAGCTATTTGAGGGTATAAATATCCAAACACTCAAAATTTGAGTGTCCAAATCATTTATGAGAGTTTTCAAATCACTTCCCTTAGCAAATTAGACATAATCATTTTCTAAAATGAATCTATCATTTCTTCATATAATTTTTTATACTAAAACAAATAACCTATAATTTAATGTAAATTTAAATTTGTGTAACCGAAAGTTAATAATGGTTATTTACTCAATTGTATTGTAAATGCTTTGGTTACAATCATTTGTATCAACAAAGTTTATAGGCTTTTTATATTAGGACCGAAGCTCAATAATGGTTATTTACTTGTACTTTAAATGTTTTTTTGGTTACAATCAGTCGTTTATTTATTACATAAGTTAATTTCATTTTCAATACCACATCTTTTACTAATATTAGTATTTGTCCATCTTAAAAAGTTATGTTGCTAAATTAGCAAGATTAGTTGCACTTCTTAAAAAATTAGTTGCACCTCTTACAAAATCAACCTCAAAAAGAACATGGGAGACAAAAAAATCAATAAATCTTGATTTTTCTTTCTTAAAGAACATAATATCTTAAACTTTGATGGCCTCAAAAATATAACTGATCTCGAACAAATGTGTTAACATTTATCGCCATTAATCCTAAGTCTCTATTTAAACTCAAACAAAGTCTACTTTTAAATAGCTTAACATTCATACCACATGGCTTTAAAACTATTGGATGCCGCTTAGAAAACCCAAACTATGGAATTAAAAACAATAATAATAATAAAAAAAAAAATTACACCATAAACTTTAGAGTAAATTACATGGATGGTCCCTGTGGTTTGTCCAAAGTAACAACTTTCGTCCCTGAAAGTTTAAAGTTGCACTGGTAGTCCCTAAGTTGGTAAACAAATAACACCACTGATCCTTTAGTTTAACGGGCGTTAAGTAAGTTAGTTATAATTTACACGTTAGCCCCTTTGGTTAAAGATCGTTGCATCGTATATCCTTAAATTTATTTACATAATTCGTCCTTGTGGTTAGGCCGGTCAACGCCACGTGTCACCACCTGAGTGGTGCCACGTGTCATCGGGGTCGGGTCGGATAAGTGAACGGGTCGGGTTGCCACGTGGACCAATGAGGTGGTGCCACGTGGCATTTGTAAAATATACCACAATTTTGCCACCCCGGATTGAACACTGGATGTTTGTGTTGGAAGCAAGGCTTTGCCCAACTGGGCTAAGCATAGCTTCATGAATATTTCTCAAAATCTAATACATAACCCTTACTAGTTATTTAGCCCAATTCAATAATAAGAAAAGGTTCAATTTAGTTTTTGGTCTATCAATTTAAGGGGTTATATGGACTGTAAAAAATAAATAAATATACCGTCGGACTCGTTTTTTCGTGCTCTTTCCAATGGTATGCTCGGGGAATTTTTTCGACTTCGTTAAAACCTCAAAAAATGCGAAAACGTCGTCGAAAAATGCGAAAACATCCTTTTCCGAGGTTCAAAGGAAGTCGAAAAAATTCCCCGAGCATACCATTGGAAAGAGCACGAAAAAACGAGTCCGACGGTATGCTCGGGAATTTTTCGACTTCGTTAGAACCTCAAAAATAAGCGTCCTTTTGAGAGGTTCAAAGGAAGTCGAAAAAATTCCCCGAGCATACGATGGTATGCTCGGGGAATTTTTTCGACTTCCTTTGAACCTCGGAAAAGGATGTTTTCGCATTTTTCGACGACGTTTTCGCATTTTTTGAGGTTTTAACGAAGTCGAAAAAATTCCCCGAGCATACCATTGGAAAGAGCACGAAAAAACGAGTCCGACGGTATATATTTTTTTTTTTTTACAATCCATATAACCCCTTAAATTGATAGGCCAAAACCTAAATTGAACTTTTTCTTATTATTGAATTGGGCTAAATAACTAGTAAGGGTTATGTATTAGATTTTGAGAAATATTGATGAAGCTATGCTTAGCCCAGTTGGGCAAAGCCTTGCTTCCAACACAAACATCCCAGGTTCGAATCCTGGGGTGGCAAAATTTGTGGTATATTTTACAAATGCCACGTGGCGACCACCTCATCGGTCCACGTGGCAACCCGACCCGACCCGTTCACTTATCCGACCCGACCCGATGACACGTGGCACCACTCATGTGGTGATACGTGGTGTTGACTTCCGTTGACCGGCCTAACCACAAGGACGAATTATGTAAATAAATTTAAGGATATACGATGCAACGATCTTTAACCAAAGGGGCTAACGTGTAAATTATAACTAACTTACTTAACGCCCGTTAAACTAAAGGATCAGTGGTGTTATTTGTTTACCAACTTAGGGACTACCAGTGCAACTTTAAACTTTCAGGGACGAAAGTTGTTACTTTAGACAAACCACAGGGACCATCCATGTAATTTACTCTAAACTTTATATCAAAATTTACATCATATACTTTATAACAAATCTACACAATAAACTTTATAACAAAATTTACAAAATAAACTTTACAACATCAATTACACAATAAACTTTATATCAAAATATACATAATACACTTTACATAATAAAGCGTACATATTCCCGCGACACCAACAGTGGCTACATCACCTTTTTCCGGCGAGAGCGGCGACAATACCTTTTTCCAACGAGCCAATGGTAACATCACTTTTTCCGATGAAAGAGTTGCGGCAATACGTTTTTCCGGCGAGACAACGACATTGATGGTGGCGGCAAACGGCGGCTGTAACAAAAAAAATACCAAAAATGTTATAAAACTCAAATCTACATATAAAACCTACATATTTGTAGAAAAAAAATAATAAAAAAAAAAAAAAAAAAAAAATCAAAACTTGATTAACATAATTAGATCTAAAAAAAACCCTTTTTGGTGATCGTTGGTCTTGTAGGTTCGTCGTACGTGGAACGAGTCACACCCCAACGGGGAACCACACCTTCATAACCCTTACCCTTGGTAACACCAATGATGTCAATCATCTCATCCTTCTCGAAAACAACATCAATTGGGATCTGCTTCTCAAAAAACCCGTAAGCAAAATCAACGTTTTGGGCAATTGTTCCACCATTAACTTGGATCTCCATAAGGTGGGCCTTCTTTTGTTTCAATCCCTTCATTTTCCTTATATGTGCATAAAAAAAAAGCGTCAAAACTTGCATAAACATAACTTTTTCATCTTGGATAGTATGTGCAATAATTTAAGAACAATTCTTTTACCTGAGTGTGAGCCAAAACCTTGATGGCTTCATCTTCTCCAACTGGGATTGGATATCTTTCTTTCCTTCATCAGACTCGAACTTCTTGGAGTATCTGGCAAAGGCTTGGATATAAATGAGTTGGGTTTGCTGTTACTATGTGATGGGTGATATAAATGAGCTGTTACAAGTGGGCTTTAAATATTAAAAAACTGTTACAACTTAAATATTAAAAGGCTTTAATATTCAAATGTAATATAAATCTTTTCATAAGAAGAAATGTTTTTTGGTCTTAATTTTTTAAGACTTTTTTTAATAAGAAAGTCCCAAATGTTTTAATAAGTAGTATAGATAAAACAAAAACCCACAACCTTGAAAAGTAAAAAACGGAATTTTACTTGAGGAAATTCATTGAAAGGCT
The DNA here is from genome assembly GCA_910596185.1 of Chrysanthemum makinoi. Classification (NCBI taxonomy): domain Eukaryota; kingdom Viridiplantae; phylum Streptophyta; class Magnoliopsida; order Asterales; family Asteraceae; genus Chrysanthemum; species Chrysanthemum makinoi. The sequence goes on from OU343223.1 coordinate 43,773,828, forward strand.
AGCGTTGAAAAACATAATTTTACTTAAGGAAACTTCATTGAAAGGATGGCATTTGAACTGCATTATGGAAACTTCATTGATAGGCTGTCGTTTGAACTACATTAAGGCACGTATTGATTATGTGGAAACTAAAGCAGGAAACTATGGCGGGATATACAAATGTTTTTGCTGGACACGAAAACACATTAGAGCACTCCCATCCTTAACCTGCATAACGCCCGTTAAGGGTGGCGTTAACGCCGTTGTAGGCGTTACCCGCTGGAAGCCTTGCTCAGTAACGGCGTTAGAGGGGAGGCGTTGCCTCTTTAACGCCCGTTAAGGGCTAGAAAAAAAAATTGAAAATGTTACAAAAGTAGTCCCTGTAACGTTAAGTTTTTAAAAAAATTTACATAAAACCCCATAACGGCTAGTTTTTTTTTTTAAAAAAAATTCAAAAACATTATTTTACCACTATAAATACCCAACTAAAACTCTATTTTTTTCACACTTCCTCTCACACTTTATATACTTCCTCTCACATTTTCATAATTCAAAAAATCAAATTCGTTCACAATGGATCCAAATCAAGCTGGTGATATTCCTCTGTCTTGGTCAGACACAGAAGACCTAGCAGACTTCCAATTTATGCGCGTCACGAGTATCACCTTCAGTTGGAACAAGAAGAAGGTATTGAATCTCAACATCCTACTCGTCCTCGTACCCATATATATCGTGAACGTGAGCTTGCATAGGAACGTCTGCTCAACGATTATTTCGTACAAGGTTGTAAGTATTTAAACCGGAATTTTCGTAGAAGATTTCGTATGAGCCGGAAACTATTCCTGCAAATAGTTGAAGGTATTGAATCTTATACTTCCGATAATATTCCAGATCATTTTAATTACTTTAAGCAAACACCCGATGCTTGTGGTCGAATGAGTATAAGTGCTCTAATGAAGTGTACGTCTGCCATACGCCAATTGGCGTACGGCACCTCACCCGATGCATTTGATGAATACTTGCAAATGGGTGTGAGTACTTCACAATTATGTCTTGATAATTTTAACAAATGTATTATTAATTTGTTTATGCCGGAGTATTTAAGAAAACCAACATGGGCCGACATTCAAAAATTTATCAACAACATGAAGAAAAAACATGGTTTTCGGGAATGCTTGGTAGCGTTGATTTGCATGCACTGGGAATGGAAAAATTGTCCAGTGGCTTGGCAAGGGCATTTTGCTAGGGTGATAAAAAAATACCCAACAATTATGCTTGAAGCTGTTGCTTCTCAAGATTTATGGATCTGGCATGCATTTTTTGGGATGGCGGAGGCAAATAACGATATTAATGTTTTAGATAACTCTCCGTTATTCGACGGCCTTCTTGCTGATAATGCCCCAAGAGCACCTTATATGGTCAACGGAACTAGGTATGAACAGGGGTATTACTTGGCTGATGGAATTTATCCACAGTGGGCAACTTTCGTCAAATCCTTCACGACAACAACTGATGAAAAACATACGTACTTTAAAAGGAGACAAGAAAGTGCCCGAAAGGATATTGAACGTGCTTTTGGTGTTCTTCAAGGTCGTTGGGGGTATACTACAACAACCGACACGTCAATATGAAATTGCCACGATACGTAGAATCATGTATTGTTGCATTATTATGCATAACATGATTGTAAAAGATCAAAAATTTGAATTACGTGACTATAACGAACTGTGGGTGGATCCGTCAAGAAATTTGAGGCAACGAAGATGGGTCGAAAGATGTGATAGTCACAGTCGTAAGGCAAAAGAAATACACGACCGACAAACGCATACCCAACTCCAACAGGACCTTATGGAGCATGTTTGGCAGAAGAATCTTGAACGACATGGACAACAACAAGAGAGCGGCGACGATGAATAAGTATTTGCTATGTTTTTTTTAATTGCAGTGTGTGTTTTTTTTTTTTTTTTTTTTTTTTTTTTTTTTTTTTCGTTGTAATTTTTTTTAATCTCGTATTGTAATATGTTTTTAGTTTTAATGAAATGTTTGTTTTAGTTTAATAAATGAAGTGTTTGTTTTAGTTTAGGGGTTGAAATTGAAAATATGAAATATTATTGGTGTTATTGGGATGTTATGGTTGTGAGTGTTTTTTGAGGATGTTAATGTTAAATGTTAAAGCTGATGTGGCGCTGACGTGGACGGTTTTATTGGTGTTATGGTGTTATGGATGGGAGTGCTCTTATACTTCAAGGCGAGACATTAAAACATAACCAAAAAAAACACACACACACACATAAATACTCTCACCATCGTCGGACGTCACCACCGTCGGACATCACGCCTCCATTGAAACCTAACCACCATAGAACCACGACCACCGAGAGGAACCACCTAGACGAACCACCAAGTTTTGAGGTATTTTTATAGCTTTTTTTCATAGATTTAATTAATCAAGTTTTGAAGTTTTTTTAATAGATCTGTAGATTTTATTTGTAAATCTAAGTTTTAATATCATTATTGGTATTTTTTTTACAGCCGCTGCCGTCGCCGAAAACTGCTGCTGGAGCCCCTAACCGAATATTTCTCACCATTAACGTATAACTTAAGATGGATTGTTTGAAAGTATAACATTCATCACCACTTATTTATTGGCCTATCATCGACTTCCCTTATTGAATATGTGATCATTACATTCTTGCAATATAAAATTTGTCATAGCTCCCACTACCAATTGAAGTTCAAAAGTTTACACCCAATCCCCCGGCCTATAGGTATAAAATGTGCTGTCAATTTGTCCACCGAGGAAGTACACTAGCCATGCTCGCTAGCTACTTCACATATCAAACCATATTCAATTTGTGTTGAAAAATGTCCACTCATGTTAAGGGTATCTTCTGATCTTTTTGGTGTTGCATCTGTTTGGGGACAACACATTTCTCTTGTATGTAGTATCACATCCATTTAGGGACGATGCATCTAATTTTATTTGTATATAAAAAATAAGTACGTGGGGAGGTTGGCTAAGTACAAATCGTGTGTTGTGATATTGATTTGATAGTTTTTACATGGTATTAGAGCTAGCAACCGTCTTGATTGTTGTTTCTTGATTTCCTAGTGAAATTAGGGTTTCGATTTTTTGTTCTGGTGGTTGATTAGTGGTTCTTGTTATTGGATCTGGTTTATTGGTGGTTGAATCGTGTTCTTGGGGTGTTAATTGCTCAGATCTATAAAATTAGGGTTTTATCTTGGAACCCTAATTTTTCCGATTGGGGTTTTTTGGTTTGGTGATTATTGGTTTCTTTGGGTTCATTCCTGGGCTCTTACTTCTCTTCTTGACTAAGTGAATCAAGAAGAGATATGGAATAAGTCTTCCGCTGGTTTCTGGTTGCGTGCTCTGTAACACCTCTCAGGCTTTCTTTATTTTTTTTTCTTTATTTTTTCTGCATTAGGCTGCTGGAGGATAAGTTGAGGTATTTGTGGAAGTTGTTGTGGTTTGGTTATTGGTGGTTAACTGTGATTCAAGGTGTTTGGGCCTTGACCCTGCTTTACAAATTGTTTAGTTTTCTCGTTTTATACCCTCATAAATTTTATCATCTATGAGAAGCAAGGAAGGAATCATGTCCTGATCATCAATTAGGTATAAGATTAGTACCACTTTATGACAGGGTTTATTTTTTGGGCGAGACAAAAAAAAGAAAAAAAAGGACATATATACTAGATGAAGAGATAAAAATTCTTTCACACACTTGAATTCTTTATAGGAATAGAAAATTCAATTCCAATTCGATTGAATGGATCTTTTATTCTAAACTTGCTAATTTAAACCATGCATAATACATTATAGATTTGAAAATAACTTTAGTGTTTTTTAACTAAAAACTAGACATTCATATATTTCCAACCATAACACATTATATTTTGACTTATAGATCAAGACAATTAATTAGTCAAAGGATAAAAGACATAAAACCACATGTGATCTCTGTAACATTTGATTTTTACCACATGCGATTTTTATCACATGTGATTATATAAGTTTCAAGATAAACTGCTTTAGTTTGAATGTTCAAATACAATGTGTGATACAGTGATAGAAATCCATGAGCGTGTATATTTTCATTGCTAAGCGAAAGAAACTTTCGATTTATACAAAAATAGTCATGCCATTTTTATGACAATTGTTTAGTGTTCGAACTTTTATATTAGTGTATGCGATTTTCAATCTGAAAAAAGCGTGAAAAAGGGGAAAGAAAGGGAAAAAACGTTAAAAGAGTATATGAAAGTATCCGTCTGAAAGATAATAATAAAATGCTCGTCGCGACGGTATAATTTGTTTTGCTTAACAATTAACGCTTCATGAGATAATTAAATTTTAAAAAAAGTGTGTAATTGTGTTTTTAATTAAAAATATTAATTAATCTTCCTTGTTTTTTCTCTATAAAAAATGAGTGCTGAGATTTGTGACTTGGTATGCATGATCTTTTTGATATGTAAATGATCTATGCTATTTATGTATTTTAGACTTTAATTTGATGATTTTAACCACAAAATGTTATTTGGGTTTCATACTTTAGTATTTTACATATTTGTTAAAAATACTAAGTTTTAATTTCTTTATAGAATGGTGTCGTTAGCATTTAAATAGATGACATGCATACCACATAAGATAAAATGATGATGTGGACACTAAGTAGGTAACAAACAGAAATTGTATATGGTAAAAAAAAGGTTAAGGTGAGCATATTTGTACATAATTTGAAAGTTTGTAACAAAAATTAAATCACTTTTTACCCTTTTAGCTCATCTATCTTACTTATAATGCACGAAGTCACCCCACTCTTAATTTTAAGACGTACAAGAAATTAAACATAATTTACAACACTTTAATGCACAATTTTTAGAATACAACAAAGTAAGCATATTATACAACAAAATAAAGCATGGTGTCATTTTAAGACCAAAATTCTATCAAACAACATTAATGCTATTAAAAACACCCCTTCACCAAAAATTACAACCATTTAAGCACAATGTACAATAGTAGCAACAAATTTTCAGATTTACAACAAAATAAGCATAGTGTACAACAAAATAAGCATGATGTAATTTTCAGACTTACAAAATTAATGCTATTAAAGTGGTCAATGTTATTAATAACTATAATGACTACTACTTACAAAAAAAGAAACATGGTGTACAACACTTTAATGCACATAATTTTCAGACATACAAGACAAGAAACATAGTGTACAACAAAACACCGCATTAATGCTATCTATACTATATAATAAACACCCACATGTTACAACCTCATGAAGCACATTTTGCAATCAATCTTGATGTGTCTAGATTCTGATTGGTCGAAGATTTAATGCATACAACACACCATTCCACACCCTTTTAAGCTATCTATATTTACAAGTTCATGAAGCAACAAATAAAATTAATGTGGCGATGTGTCTCTTCTCTTATTGGTCATGATTTATTACTGTACAATACATCTATCCCATTCTTCTTCAACACGGTTCTTAAAACATTGTCCATGACATTAATCTTTGTTATTTTTGTTAATTCATTCTTCATTCTTCAATAGCTTTTTTTGTACGCTCCAACAATCTCTACTTTTGTTAAGAATTAAATATTTTTAATATCAGTTTCAATTCTCTAATGCATTCAAAATATGATCACCTTTTCATTTGCTATTCAGTTTCAACATTAAGCCTTTTGAATTAACCATTCACAACACCAACCATTATTTCATAACAAAGCACAACGTCGTTAAAAAAATATGCCATAATTTGTTGACATCACTCTACCATTGTTTGTTATCGAACTCTAGAAAAATATAGGAAAATGTCGATGAATTAATTGTATGAATTAGTTCTTATAATTGTGTGTTCAGTAATTACTTTTTATAAATTGGGCTTAAATGATTGTTTGAAATCATTTTAGAATTAAGAATTTGTCTTTATAATTGTGTGTTCTGGGAATTTGTAAGTTGATTTGCAATGAGGTCTAAGCAGTACATTGAGGAGTATCAAGCCCGGTCTCATTGTTTTAGCATCGGGTGTAGGTTATGAGTTTGGACTAATGTGGGTTGATTTTGTTATGCAGCAAAAGGAATTGATTCAGTTGGAATGTGAGGCGAGGTTAAAAGGTGGATTTTCTGTGTACCCTGAAGCTAAGATGTTCTTCGTCATTAGGATATGTGTACCCATTTTACAAAAAATATATTATGTGAAGAATGATTTTGATAGCAAGCATATAGGAACTTCTCATATTGTGCAGACACAAAGTAAGTCCTATTTTACAAAAAAGATATTATATGAAGAATGATTTGGTGTTGAATTTTTCCATGAAATTGATAGATAAATTTTAACTTTTAAGAGTTAAGACAAACTGCGATCATTTAAGTTTCTATGTAATCAAAAGAACACAAGCACATTTAAGTTTATATGTAATAAATAGGATAAGTAATGTAACAACCGAAAAAACCGTCTTACCTGTATTGATATTGAGTACATGCTTTAATGCAGTAAAATACCTTTCAAGTATCATCATAATACAATAGATACTATTGGCACTAATTCTTTTCTTTTCTTTAGAGCATTTGAAGTGTTCTTCAACAAGTTTATATGTGGAAGTTAAAGTGGAGATTTACTTGCCACATATTCCCAAATCTTCTTAATAAAGGTGGAAGTGAGAAATTGAGCATTGAAGCCATTGATATCACACTTTCGAGATATGCTATTAACTAGAGGTGACAAGATGGGTGGAATGGGTCTAAACGGGTAGTTTGTGTGACTTTTGACCAATTAGAATGGTGGTTTTTGAAGTTTTACATTTACATTTGCATTTCCATATAAGGTTCAAAAAACATGTCATTACTTATTGAAACAATATGCAAATTTTTGCATGTGAACAGCTCATGATTCTTTATAAAGGTGAAAGTGAGAAATTGATCGATGAAGACATTGAGGACACACTTTCGAGAGGTATGCTATTAACTAGATGTGACAAGATGGGTTAGTTACGGAAACAAACTACGATGATTTACGATATACATTTTTGAACAAGTTAGAACATATCTAAAGTTGTGTTGACCTTATCTAAAAAAGAATAAAGATCCAAAACAAACTAATCATACTTTATTGCTAAAATAAAAGCTTCAAATGACATATTGCAGCGAATTACATAGGAAGGAAAACCAATACCTTTTTCTTCTTGTATGAAGGGGTGTTTAGGAAAGCTACTAAACTTAACTTATGGTATGCATATTCCTAAAAAGCAATTTGTGGTATGAAGTGGTCTTTGTGATTGTTTAGTTAAGTGCTTATCTACTTATTTTCTAAGCCAATAAGCACTTATGAGTGTTTGGATGAAACGATATGTGCTTACACAAAGTAAATAAGTAGCGAGAGATAAAAGGTTCTTACACGCTATTTATATTCAAACCAAAGCGGTTTCACAAAAGCAAACACCTAAACACCCCACTAAACTTATTGACGTTTTCCTCATAATAAGCTATAATAAGTCTTACATCATACAGCAACATTGTCGACCTCTTTGGATGTGGGGCATTATTTTTAACATGACCTATCACTACGGCATATCTTTTAATGTACTACATAAATGTTCAACCATAAGTTACCTTAACATGAATTTGTAAACTTATTTATGTAAGGTGTGCATTCGATAATTGTTGGAACCATATGTGCTGTAGTGGCATAAGGTTATCTTGGGGCATGAGGTTATCATACTAAGATTGAGAATTACTACGTTTTCACACATAGACAATTATCGTGGTTTCACGCGTCAAAGAAAAAAGAGTTTAAAGGTTATGTCTTGTGATTCCGATGGTAATCTATCAACAACAACTACAAATGTAGTAAATATATAAGGTCTTCACGGCCTATGATCAATGTTCGCGAGGTATTTTTTTAAAACATTGCTATTTAATATATAGTTTACTACCACGTATCAATATAATTTGTCTCATGTGGTTGTTATGTATTTATGTAGGCACTTGCAGGTGCTTCAACAAATATTGCTTCAAACGATTATGGCCAAGTAAATGTTTTTGTAAGTAACAATATTATTTATTTAAACGTTAATACGATGCACTACTAATAATCTTTAGTAATTGCATGTGATGTGTAGGTTCATATTCATCTTTGGATTGCTTCGTAGTTTCAAGTCACACCTATTGAGATATATAATTCACACTATGGACATTCATTACATAGATATTAACAACCATTGTTGAGAGATATAATTCACACTATGGACATTCATTACATAGATATTAACAACCATTGTAGTTTTACGATTGTTTTGTTACAAGTTATGGTTGTATTCACAAAACGTTTCAAAGTTTTTTCATTCGTTGTTATTTCTTACTTCATTCTAATACTTAATTTATTGATTAAAAAATTCTTTAAAAACCCCGTGATTCTACGGGTCAATAAGCTAGTTTAATATAGTCAATTATTTAACTGGTCAATAAATACAATTAATACAGTTATTAAAACTCCCATTACATAAGAAATACAAATTATCAAGCATATTGTACAACCAAATTAAACACAATTCCTGCATTAAAGTTCACTACTACAAATAATAAAGCACATTATACAAATATTCAAGCCCGAACGGGTAACGGGCCAAAGCTTGAGCCCGAGCGTGGACCAAATGGGCTCGAGCACGGCGGAACGTGCCAGCGGGTTAAAGCCAAAACGGACGCGGTATCTGAAATTCTTGATATTCGTAAATTTATTGTTAAAAAGAACATAATAAACTAAAATACATTATTCATAGAAAATTTTTATTTCGAGTACCGCTGCAATGCTTGTAGTACAATGCTAGTTATTAAGAAACATGAATATAAGTAAATGACTACTAGTATTTTATAACTCAAATGGGCTTGTTTTGATAAAGGAACGCAGCCCGCTATGTCTTTTGGAGGACTAAAAGTGTACAAATGCTTTTACATTATGCCCCTCATTTAAACCATGCATGATTATTACATCATTCGTAAAAGCTGTTGAAGACATTAAATTTCACAACCTTTTTTTTTGTCTCCGGTGTAATTGTTGGCCGGAAAATGAAGATATCTGTAAAATGCAGGAAATGGATAGTACTAATAGCGGCGATATGGATACAAGCGTTTACGGGTACAAATTTCGACTTCCCGTCATATTCAACACAAATGAAATCTAAACTAAAAATCAATCAGGTGCAGCTGAATTATATGGCAATGGGTTCGGATATTGGGAAGATGTTTGGATGGTGTTCGGGTGTCGTTTTGTTGTATTTTCCGACGTGGGTTGTGCTTTTTATGGCTGCTTTTCTTGGCTTGTTTGGTTATGGTCTTCAATGGTTGATTATTCAGGGACATTTTTCTTTGCCTTATTTCATGGTTGGTAATTTTGTTTTAATTTTTTTGTTGGTTTTTTGTTGTTTTAGGGTTTTCTTTATTGTTGATATATGAAAATGTGTTTCTAGATGTGAAATTAAATATATGTTTGTTTGAAATCCTCTTTAATTAACACTGTCTTTATTTTCTTTTCTTTTTTTTAATCTAATTTTCTCCCAAAATTCTTTTTTTTTTGTAACATATTCTTGGCGTTGAAACTAGAAAACAAGAAAAGCTTTCTAGTTCCATAGTTTGGTACAAATGTAATCGTACTTTCAGTTGTCTAATTAACTTTGACCGCTGATAAAGCAAATCAGAACACATCTTAATTTGCCGTTGTGATGAACTGATGCACATTACTACGTATTTAGTTGTTAGTTGCACATTAAAGGTAGCTCGATCTGATATTAGTTAATGCTGCATAGCATGAAAACCTGTTTGAAGGTTTGGTGAAAGGTTGATCGTTAGGTGAATAAATATATGATGCAATTCTGTAAACCTGTGTTTCAAGAGACTCACCTAACTGTATCATTGTTAATTTTGGCAAATGATATGTAAAATTACCTATAAGTTGCAGTTTTTTTTTTCATGCTGTTTATCTTGATGTGTTTTAAACTATGTATCCACATCGTTATTACTTTGCTAAGCTATGGCACGTTGTTAATACTTTATAGGTGTTCCTTTTGTCTTTATCCGCGGGTGGAAGCATCCCATGGTTCAACACGGTCTGTTTCGTTTTAAACATTAATAATTTTCCAGAAAACTGGCCATTAGCCGTATCTCTAAGTGTTAGCTTCAATGGAGTAACAGCAGCCTTATACAACATCATTGCCACTAAGTTAACCCCAGACAAAAACACTTCTTACCTTCTTCTTAACGCGCTTATCCCCTTCATTGTAGCTATAGCAGCACTAGGCCCGATCCTCCAACAACCAGGCTCAGATATAGACCATCAAATAGATGAAACTGTCGTCAAAGATGATGCATATGTTTTTGTCTGTATGTATATGTTAGCAGCTGTTACAGGCCTCTATCTTTTATTTACAGAATCAAAATCACAAAATATATACATTGTGGGAATCCTTTTAATAGTCCTTCCATTCGTTTTCCCAAAAATTGTTTATCTTGTTAAGAAACTGTATCGGGCTTATTATTCTGACGGGAAACCTGTTGAAGGACCAAAATACAATTTGGTTGAAATTAAACATCATGAAGAATATACAGAGGAATCTTTTGCTCCTATGGAGAAAAAGAATTTTCTGGGTTGGATTTCTGATATGACAATTGAGAAAGGCCGATTAAAGGTTCTCGGTGAAGAACATAGTGTTGCGTTACTTGTGACTCGATGTGATTTTTGGCTTTATTATATTGCGTACTTTTGTGGGGGTGCTATTGGACTTGTTTATAGTAATAACTTGGGACAAATAGCTCAATCACTTGGGTATATTTCTGAGACGAAAGCACTTGTCACTATGTATTCTACATGCTCGTTTTTTGGGCGTCTGCTATCAGCTGTTTCAGACTTGGTTGCATGCTTTCACCGCCAGAATAGCACAAGTAAGTACAGGCTTAGACACACTAAATTAAATATTGGGTCGCATTATTATTTCTACTCAGGAGAACAAAATTGGTTGGTAATGGGTTCAAGCAAATTTCTTTTTTTGATTGAATGATTTACACTTTGGTTTACTTTTGACCCGTTTTGACCAGTCATAACTAAACGGTTCGAAATCTCAACCTTCAAGCATTAAACATTTACTTTTGCTGTACTTGCTGATGTAAATAATCAGGGCTAATTATTTATGCATTAAAAACGAATGCAGGAATGTATACTACTAGGACTGGGATGCTAATGCTTTCACTCGTGCCACTTCCTATTGCTTTCCTTCTGCTAGTTTTATCTGATCACAAGACTGATATATGTGTGGCCACAGGGTTGATAGGAATCTGCTCCGGGTTCTTAATTTCAACAGCCGTATCATTAACTTCCGAGCTTTTTGGTTCAAAAAGTTCAGGGATCAATCATAACATCCTTATAACCAACATCCCGTTAGGATCATTACTATATGGTGTTATTGCAGCTGTAATCTATGATGACCATATTGGAATCTCACAAAAGGTGGATCTTGATGACAAGACAGTATGTATTGGTCGAAAATGCTATCACAAGACATTTATCGTATGGGGATGCATTTGTTTAGTAGGTTTGGCTTCCAGTTGTCTGCTTTTTCTAAGAACGAAACCTGCTTATGAATTATACTACAAGAAGAGAAAAGATAAACAGAGTCCAACCTGTGCTGATAACTAGAGTTACCAGTGGAGGTTGTTGCTAACTTTCGTGCGTTGAGCATGGAAATGAAAAGAACGATCTATATGTGTAGAATTTAGTGATCCTCGAACCACAAATGAAGATGCAGATCAGGAGAGCAGGTCTAGGTATGAGTTTATCATCATTAGTATAGTTGCAGTGTTAGTGAATGTATGTACCCCTTTGTCAAATAGCAGCTTAACTATTTAAATGATATCGTCAGTTTATTAGACAAAGTCTTTAAGAAGACACATATTCAAAGTTCTCAACCAAGTAGTCTATCACTATCATTTGCGAGTAAACGAATTATAGACTATATAAACCTTACTACTTTTACCTAATATTGATAATTAGTTGTTACTGTATAATTTTTGGCCAAGAATACCCGCAAAACTAGGTAAACGTAAAAGCAGGCACAAAATCACGCCTCATGACAGGTCATATTGACCAACTTAAACTGATGTCAATCATAATGTTGCATCTCAATGCAAAAAATGTTACAAATATTTGTAGACTAATGTCTTTTTGTACATATTTAGTCATTAAAGTTGAAATAAAGCCTCGATGTTGTGACTTATTAATGTAAATGACCTTACAAAAGGGGTATTATGACCATTAGAGAAAAATTATATGAGCTGGTTATTGATTAACCGTACTTTAAGATTCAAGGGAGTTGTGACAAAATGTAGCAGGGGAGTTAAAGGAGTGTTTGGATTACCTTGGCAGCAGAAAACTTTTGCTACTTTGAATACCTAGAATGTGGCTTGCTTTGAAGATGAAGGGGAGCAAGTTACTGTCCTTAGGTTGTTGATTTTAGTTGAAGTTAGTAAGTACCATAATGATAGTTTCCTCTTTGGTTGAGTTGGTTTGTAGGCAAAATCAGTATTGAGTCATTCCAAATGGTTTGGTGAGTCGTGTAAGATGAGACTACCTCTTTTGGATATGCCATGGTTGTTGTTTCAACTCTTTGTGATCCTAAGTTTGTGATGATGCCTGTTTGGTCATAGGTTTTATATTGCTTCTGTGTGAGGATGATAGACTACACAGTGGTTAATATAGAATCTTATGACAATTTGGGATATCACTAGAGTTGATATGGTCTTTTGGTGAGAACTCAAGGCTGGGTGATGCCAGTGTTTGCAGTGAGTGATCTTTAGCTTATGATGATGCTTGGTACTGACTGCTTCTTTGATTTCTAAATGTGAGGGGGTCTGCTGCATTTAAGAGATTAAGGTTTGTCTGTCATCTATTGGGAAATGTAGTCAGAGGCTAAGGATATCCTCTCTTGCATTTGGATTTTAAGGTGTGTTTTGGGGATTGTCCAAACACTCTATTACTGTTTTTGTATGTGCTTGTATATATTGGTTTTGGAGTAATATATGTATTCACCTTTTCACCAAAAAGATATATTAACATAGTTTCTCATCGTGTCTACAATATGTCATTACTGAAAAGTAAAAGCACAAGTGGCGATATCCCTTTATGTCCCAATATGTAACCTTCATTGTTTAGACTTGCTTGCTGATTTTTGTAAGTGTAGACAAAACTTCATTCATGTCTGGCCGTTCATCTGGATCCATTCTGGTGCAAGATAACGCCAACTTAAGAAGCTGTTCTATTAGGCCTTGCTTCGTTGAGAAATTGGAAGCCAGATCAGGATCCACAATATCAATCAGCTCGTTCATTCCATTTGTAAGTGCGTGATCTACTAGTTGTGGCAAAGTGCTCTGGACCCCTTCAACTTCGGTGAGTCCTGTTGGCCTTTTTGTAGTGAGTAGTTCCATCACTATTATTCGAAGCTAAACCGTCTATCTTCGTTGTCTTTTTTCTCATATATGCAAACTCTGGTGTAAAACAGAAAATGCATTAGTTTGACATACTGGGTACATCAAATGTGATACAACTCAAAATAATTGATATACATCTAGTAAAAATGAAACCCAAACATTTAGTATGATTTTGCATATTTTGAAAGTTTAGTCTGGTTAAAAATATTCTCAATAAGATAAAATACAATGCATCAGCTAATGAAGTTCAAATTTTGTCAGGTTGACCTAAAAGTCAAACACCAAAAAAAAAGTATTTTTTTTGGTCTAATTGCATAAAAAAAGGTTCAATTTCTGTAATAGTGACTAGTTTTTTTAGGGCAGAAGATATTAAACCACAGTTTCAACATTATCAAAGTAAGTTATTGATTACCTGGTGCCAAATAGCCAATGGTGCCTTCAAATGTCGATGCAGTAGAGACGCTGCTTCCATCCTGCTCGTGAACTCCAAGAAGCCTGCCGCTCCCAAAATCACTAACATGAGCATCCCACTTTCCATCCAAAAGTATATTAGAAGGCTTTAGATCACAGTGAACAATTGGGAAATAATATCCTGAATGCAAGTAAACCAATCCTCGTGAAACTGAAACCAAAACCTCAACTCTCTCAGCCATATCCCATCTCGACCTATCAACCCCAGAATCATGTATAACTCTATCCAAATTATCATTTTCCATATATTTAACTTAGACCTAGTTTGTGGGTGGGATGTTGTGATGTTAGGTCTGATTTTGGACCCAATTGTCTCTGACAAGTATTTAAACATAAAATAGTCTACTTTATTAAGTCTCTTATAAAGATCCCTTTGACACTGAGATCTGAAAAATATATCTTTGACACTAAATGATATCCCTTTGTCATTATATTCACCAGGTATAGTTGCAGTGTTAGTGAATGTATGTACCCCTTTCTCAAATAGCAGCTTAACTATTTAAATGATATCGTCAGTTTATTAGACAAAGTCTTTAAGAAGGCATATATAATTCAAAGTTCTCAACCAAGTAGTCTATCACTATCATTTGCGAGTAAACGAAATATAATGGCTATATAAACCTACTATTGTTAGTTAATATTGATAATTAGTTGTTACTGTATAATTTTTGGCCAAGAATACCCGCAAAACTATATCGTTATATAGTTGTTCTTGAGCATAAAATGGTACACGTAAAATCAGGCACAATATCAAGCCTCGAGACAGGTCATATTGACCAACTTAAACTGATGTCAATCATAATGTTGCATCTCAATGCAAAAAATGTTACAAATATTTGTAGACTAATGTTTTTGTACATATTTAGTCATTAAAGTTGAAATAAAGCCTCGATGTTGTGACTTATTAATGTAAATGACCTTACAAAAGGGGTATTATGACCATTAGAGAAAAATTATATGAGCTGGTTATTGATTAACCGTACTTTAAGATTCAAGGGAGTTGTGACAAAATGTAGCAGGGGAGTTAAAGGAGTGTTTGGATTACCTTGGCAGCAAAAAGCTTTTGCTACTTTGAATACCTAGAATGTGGCTTGCTTTGAAGATGAAGGGGAGCAAGTTACTGTCCTTAGGTTGTTGATTTTAGTAAATGCCATAATGATAGTTTCCTGTTTGGTTGAGTTGGTTTGTAGGCAAAATCAGTATTGAGTCATTCCAAATGGTTTGGTGAGTCGTGTAAGATGAGACTACCTCTTTTGGATATGACATGGTTGTTGTTTCAACTCTTTGTGATCCTAAGTTTGTGATGATGCCTGTTTGGTCATAGGTCTTATATTGATTCTGTGTGAGGATGATAGAATACACAGTGGTTAATATAGAATCTTATGTCTATTACAGGAAATGTAGATCACAATTTGGGTATCCCTAGAGTTGATATGGTCTTTTGGTGAGAACTCAAGGCTGGGTGATGCCAGTGTTTGCAGTGAGTGATCTTTAGAGCATTAGGTGTGGTCTCGTTATGCCTCTTCGCCGTCCGACGTGGAGCTTTGCCGGGGCTCGCCGCCACACTGGCTGACCTCGCCGAGCTTCGCCATTCCTTCCCTCTTCGTGGCGACAACGAGCTGAAATTCTGACAAAAGGAAACGGATATATTTTACTTTCGAAAAAATATATCTGTTGCAAATCAAACGGATAGTTTCTTTTTTTTTTCTTTAAAAAAAAAAAAAAAACTTATCGCCCCTATAAATAACATATCATAACCACAATTTTTATCATCTTCATCTCCTCCATCTTCATCAACTTTCTACATCTTTAGTTCAAAAAAAAAATCCCACAATGTCTCAAAACCCAAATGACGGAGGGTATTTCACAAACCTACTAAATTCAAACCCACCACAATACGGGGGTTCTTCAAACCCGTCTACCCCCTCCTCGCAAAATTCCAACCCGTCTCACAAAATTTTTTCTTAACCAACAATATGCGTTTCAACAAGGATTCGCAAGTTACCCGCCGATTTCCATCACCACAGTTTTAACCCGTCACAACCTCCACAGTTTTTAACGTCACAACCTCAAACGTTTCCCCAAATGGAATCACAACCGTCCGGTTCACAATTCAAAGTACAAAATCCGTGAACGGCCAAAGGTACCAGGAAAAAGAGGAAGGCAAATAAATCAAAACAAAATGTGGATTTAGGCAGCGATGTGAGATAATGTTGGAGCAAAGGCGAGAAGAAAGGTTGCTTGCGCAATGTTGGATAAATTTCGCAAGGTCGAGATATAAGGAAATGGCCGTTCGAAGATTTCTTTTGGAGCGACATTATGAAC
This sequence comes from Chrysanthemum makinoi, assembly GCA_910596185.1. Lineage (NCBI taxonomy): Eukaryota > Viridiplantae > Streptophyta > Magnoliopsida > Asterales > Asteraceae > Chrysanthemum > Chrysanthemum makinoi. The sequence continues at coordinate 43,790,110 of OU343223.1, forward strand.
ATGTTCAATAAA
>OU343223.1:43794528-43877028 GCA_910596185.1 Chrysanthemum makinoi
TGGGTGGACCCCAACACTGCCAAGATCTTGGTTTAGGTCCCAAAATCCAGCATCCTACCCTTCTTACCCTAATTGTTAAAATGACCAATTCAACCCTAATGGTTTAAAGGGTCTTTTTGATACCCGATGCTTGGATAGTTCTCATTACCTAAAACCCTAAACTATTTAAAATACGCAGCGACATATCTTACCTTTTGGTCTCGGCTGTGGTCTCGGATGTGGTCACGGCTTGGCGTCGGCTGTTTCCGACCAGAAGAAGGAAGCTGATGTCTATGCTTGTTATAACTCCATTGCTATTATCAACAAAATACTCATATGTAAGCCCGATTTATTCAAATAGTTCTATTATCGCCAAAAGTTTCAGGTAGTACCAATATTTGTGAGAAACTGGAAACATAATGGATGCAAAACTGTTTCAATACCTTGGAATAAAAGTGATGATCGTCTTCTACACATGCTTCAATAACGTCACTGAGATTGCTTGGCTCCTATTATTATCAAAATAATCATATATGGACGTAAATCACTAAAGGAGTACAGAGTACTAATTTTCGCCAAAAGTTTCCATCAATATTGAAAAGAGAACTGATGCATTAACAAAATTGGAACAAAAAGAAAAATTCTGAGTATTGCTATTAAAAAAAAAAAAAAAAAAAAAAAAACATGAGTGTGAATCATTCAAAAAATACTAATGTTCACTAAATTTAAACCTACACAACACGAATAGAAATCTTATAAACGGTTCTAATTTCAAATCAAAACGGAAGCACTGAATACATTTAAGCCTGAAACATATCAAAACCATGTATATAATTCATACCTTATAATCATAACCATAATCAAACAAGAATAATTTTCACCCTACTTATATTTCAATTCGATCGTGATACACTCAAATAAGAAAGAACTATATGCTCACCTGCGAGTGTGGTGGAGGTGGTGCGGTGATGGAGGTGGTGTTGTGGTGAGCTGAGGTGGTGCGGTGATGGAGGTGGTGATGTGCTATGAAGATGAAGATGAAGGAACACGCAGCTGTGGGTTTTTTTTTTTCTTTTTTTTTTATCTCATTGTGAAAGCATATCTGGGTTAATAATTGAGATGGTTTTTACGATTCACTTTCGGCGGAGACATGTCCCCAGCGAAAAGGTTGTTTGTCTTTTAGCAAGACTTTTTCCGGGGACATGTCCCCGAGGAAAGTAATGGCGGGATAAAGTAAAAGAGGGGAGGGAAAAATAAAAAATTCGTGAAACTTTTCCCCGGGGACATGTCCCCGGCAAAAGTTGTTTTTAATCTATTTTCATATTAAAAAGAATCTTTATTATCATTTTCAATAACTAAAATTAATAACAAATCAATTTAAATTTAACCTAAAAATTTTCTGAATCATATTTGAATAATTTAAGAAATTATACGTATCATGTTAAAAGACCAAGTATAGGTGTTATGGTATACGTATCATGTTAAACGACCGATTATAGGTGCTATGGTATACGTATCATATTAAACGACCAAGTATAGGTGCTATGGTATACGTATCATGTTAAACGACCAAGTATAGGTGATATGGTATATGTATCATGTTAAACGACCAAGTATAGGTGTTATGGTATACGTATCATGTTAAACGACCAAGTATAGGTGCTATATTATTATTATTATTATTACATAGGTCCAAATTCTTGCAGTTGTCTACTGGTCTCAACTTCTTGCAGTGACCCACAAGTAAAGTCCAAATTCTTGCAGTTGTCTACTGGTCTCAACTTCCCTCCAAAAATACTGGCGCCAAAACTTCCCACAAAAAAAAATGAGCCAAAAATTCCCACAAAAAAAAATGGCGCTAAAACTTCCCACCAACATGACAAACACATTATAGAGTCCTTTTATCTTCACACGAATTTCACAACCTCTTATCCTCAAAACCACTCAACCTCACAACCTCTTATCTTCACACAAATTTCAAAACCTGAGATGGAGCCATTTAATCCTTTTATGTGTTCTTGTGAAGCAGGAAATATAAGATTAAGAACATCACATAGAGAATATTCATCTGGACGACAATATTATGCATGTCCTCTGTCGAAGGTGAACAATCATACATTTCTTATTTATGTAAATATACAAATAATTGGGTTGTAATCTCTTATAATTTTCTTATTATGTAACAGCCCAGAAAAGAAGATAATGGGTGCGGATATTTTATGTGGAAGAGTGAATTTGACGAGTACTTAAGAACAATCTCTTTTGGTTCAACATCTCAAGGTTCTGGATCTGCACCAACAGAGTGCTCGAGCTGCAATGCCAAAGATCTTAGGATAAACTTGCTGGAATCACAAAAACAGGTTCTAGAGACAAGAGTAAGGTTGCTGGAGGCAAGACTTGAAATGGCAAGGATTCCTGACAACCACGCATGTCAGTCGGATGCATTACTTCGTGAGCTGTTAGGTGACATGGAAAATCTTCGTATGTAGTAGTAGTAGTAGTTGTTGTTCTTGTAGTTGTTGTTGTTGTTCTTGTAGTTGTTGTAGTTGTTGTTAATGTTGTCGTTGGAATAATACCTATGTTTAACTAGCAGGTCATTTTAACATCTGAATGAACCACAATATAATTAAGTTCATATTTTTAACATTTAATCGGGGTTTTAGTTGTGTATTTAAAGTTGTGTATTTTTAACATATAATTAAGCGTATTTTTGTAAATACCATTTTTACCGGGGACATGTCCCCGGGGAAAGTTTTGGCGGGAATAAAGGATGGAACAATTAACATGCTATTGGCTCTGGTCAAATTTTCGTCAAAGTGAAAGCCACTTTTGCCGGGGACATGTCCCCGGTAAAAGGTACCGTTGAATTTTGACTGGGCGGTCAAAGAATACTAAATAGTCAACAGACTTTCCCCGGGGACATGTCCCCGGCGAAAGGGTTGGTTGAATTTTCTTCAACAGGTCAGCGTATTCATGTGCCACGTCAGCTTTGATTTTGTCGTTTAGCGACTTTCGTCGGGGACATTTCGTCCCTGGCGAAAGTCTCCTCGCCCGTCCACACGATTGTTGTAGTGTGCAGACTCGGCTAAGTGTTTGATATCAAAAAATTATGTATCGGTTTTTCTATGTGATAATCTAATATTCTGGAAAGGTAAAAAACAATGTACTATTTCAAGGTCCTCAGCTGACGCTGGCTGACGCTGGGTACATATGTATAGTTTCCACTACTTGTGAGGTAGTTAGGCTTGAAAATCTGTTAAAAGACTTGAAAGTGGATGGCTTGTTACTAGTTTCTTTATTGTGATAGTACATTAGCAATTCAAATTGATGCAGATCTAGTTTTCTATGAAAAAACTAAGCACTTTGAGATTGATTCATTTGATCAAGGAAAAAATTGCTTCTGGAGCTATTAAAATGTTAATGTGAATTGTGCTAATAAAATAGCAAATATATTTACTAAAGGGTTGAGTATAACTCAACGTAAACAGTTTTATTCAAAGTTTATATGTTTGCAATATGAGTTTGAGCAGGGGTGTTGGAAATATGTGTTATTTGGCAAACTCATACTTATTTTAAACTAACAAGGACTAATATTGTAAATTTTTATATTTTACAAAGTTTTTGTCATATATTTGTTATAGATACCCTCTCTATGTTGTCACATCATAGTGTTTTGGTCAAATCGTATAAATCGCGATGCACACCGTATAAGTCAGCGATGCACCCAATCATTGGATACCCTCTCTATGGGAGGGTGTGGATAACTTGTCCCAATCCAAAAATATGAACGCTCACATTCTAACATAAATACTCCGTACTTGAAATATAGTAGAAAATAACTATATAACCACATAATCCAAACCCATAATTTTTCCAAATGATTTTTTCTACTATATATTCGATGGACATTGAAAACCTTAAGAAACACAAACTAATTTATCAAAATTATTTTTGACATTTTAGCTTTTTTTTTCTTCGTTGTTTTTTTTTCATTTTTTATTTAATACCTCTCTAGCTCATGTTTCCTAAAGAAAATTTTGTGTTTCGCTAATTTGATACTCAAAGTAATATTTAGATGTTTTATATTTTATAAACACAATCTTATTTAGTGGTTGTATATCTTAGATAATTTTGTTAAGATAGTTACAATAAACAAAAACACAAACATATTATAGTTACTATTATGGCTTTATTTAACTTGTGTCTTTGAGGCATGGCTTAAAAAGTATAAATTAATCATAATTATTTTTTAAATTAAATTTATTTTCATGTAAAATGATGCTAAAATTGGCAAACAAACGAAATTTTTGAAAGTAATAATATTAACTTACGTTTAAAAAAGGTAATCTTACTTCATTTAATCTTTAAAACACGTGCCACCATGACACATCCTAGAAAATCCCATTTATGTAGATGTAATTGGGTCTAGATTTTAAGATATAAAAATATATTATTTAATTTTCTTTGTAAAATGGATACATTCCTTACATACTTTTTGAAATTTCTAATAACCAAAGTTAAAGAATTATATAAGAAAAGGCATTCTTGGATGAAAGTATATATTATAAAACTATTTGATCATTATTTACTTTCTACGTTAAAAAGATAAAGAATTTCAAAAAAAAATGATATCTAAGCTATTTCATATTTGAAAATAAAGAAATTTAAAATTAACAAAACCAAACATAACCCACAGTAAATAGGTCTAAAAATCTTACCAACATCACTATTTAAATTTAAATACCAAATCAAAAAAGTGGCATATTGCAAAATTAAAACTTACCATCACATGGATGGTAGGAAAGTATTTAACCAACTTAGCAACAACACATTTATCTTAAAATAAATCACTCTTTTTTTTTTACCGTAAATTTCCACCTTGCTATAAAACAACGTAGTCCACTACGGTAATAAGTTTTATATAATAAATAGTAAATTGAAAAAATCATCCTTATGATTTAGCCAATTGCATATTTCGTTCTTATGATTTGGAAATTGCAGGCGGTCTTTCGGTGGAGAAACCTTGGGTTCGTTTTAATCCCTGACCAAAGTGAAATAACAATACTCTCATCTTCATCCAGCTTTGCATTCCCACTTTGATTTTTTTTAATTGATATTCATAATCATCATCACTTTTTTCAGATGTATAAAACCAGCAATATACACAAACTTTCTTTTACCCAAATCAAGAACAGCATAACCCAAACCCATAATTCAACAAAATCAAAAACAACGAGAATAAAAAACATTAAACACTTGGAACAAATTTTAACAATTTCTAAATTAAAAACACAATGAAATACTGAAATATTCAATAAACTTAAACAAATCCATAATTAAATATCAAGAACACACTACCGCAATCGATCGCCACGAGTAAGGAAGCTAACACGTCGGATTTTATAGGTCCGAAAATTGGATACTCAAATTTATGTTTTGTTTGTATTTGGTTCGATCTAGTTTTACTATGGGTTGTAAATGCCTCTACCTAGGTTTAATTTTGCCCAAAGACTAAAACGAACTTAAGGTTTTCTCATAGGGAGGCCGCCTGCAATTTTCATACCATAAAGACGAAATATGCAATTTGACCAAACCATAAGGGCAATTCTTGCAATTTACTCTCTAATAAAAGAAAACCTTTTTGACATAGAGATTTTATAATTTTCCTTATTAGGTAATAGTTGTATTATTTAATAAAAAATAATTAAAAACCTGTAATTTTATCTAATTTGGCCATAAATAATTTAAAATTCCTTTTTGTTTATTTATGGATAAAAAATATAATATACATATGTTCATAAATTGTATTAGTTGATACTTTTAGACCAAATTATAAAATCCAACACAACAACTCTTCTCTTCCTAACCCGTCATTTGTTTCATTATCCTACAATTTTTTTTATCAAGATCTTTATCTCAATTCTTTTTATCCTCTAATCACGAAACAAACAAGTTTATGCTACCAATTTGAAGCAAATTCCATCTAAAACAAATTTGACTTTTGTTGCGGATGGATTTCTAATTTGAATCAAGTCCAAAGTGACAACATAATAACAAGTTTATGCTACAATGAACAAGATAACATTCTTGTTCATGCACGTATCATATGCAAATGGGTTTAATCCATATGTTGTTACTTTTTATAAAAGATTATGCTATTCAGGTACTCTTTTATATAGCAGTTCATTTTTGTTGATTTTATGATGTACGTGTTGGAACTTGATTGAGAATGTGTGTTATTATAAGTTTATTAAAGGTTAATTGTTTGAAATCTGAATGTAGTTTTATTTTCTTGAATCTTTGTTTTTGTTTTAACTGGTTTAGTCTAACTTTTCCATCATGTTTTCTATAATTTAATTTAGTAAATTAAATATTGGGATTAATATATGTGATTTTTGTATTACTGCGTTTTTTTCTAATTTTTTTTGTGTGATTCTTGATTTCATTGTTCATATTTTTGAAACTTTTTTTTTACATTATGCTGAATTTTAGTTCAATTGTTCATACTTTTGGGCCATAATGTAATTTTTTTTTAAATCCAGAGTTCCTAAATGAATTCGAATCATTCCATATTATCGTATCCCATCACAATTCAAATAATCTGGATAAACAACCGGCTTAAACCTTGTATGTAGTTATAGTCCAACAATCTGATAGTTTGTTCCATAAAATTCATCTATAGTTTTTTTTATATATATACAGGTTAACAGTGGCAATCACTCCTCTTCAAGAAATCAGCCCCGAGAAAAGTAAATTGAGTATAAAAGTTAAGATAGTATCTCTTTGGAATCAATTTATTCCAACAACAATCCGTCAAAGTTAGCTGAAATTGATATGGTCCTGATGAATGAACATGTATCATTAAATTTACAAAGCATTTTTAGCATGTTACAAGTTTTTATATTTTAAGATTTTATTTGTAATACTTTTTTTTTTAATATTAGGGCAACAATAATCAGTTGCGTAGTTTGTGATTTTGATAATCTTTTAAAATATGACGAGTATCAAATAATAACAAATTTTAATGTTAAAAGGAATGTAGATTCAACCAAATTTACAAAGCATGAGTTCAAAATTCACTTCTAGAAAAAGCCAAAGCTCATAAGTGCCCTGAATTCGTCTGTAATGACGATGGATTGAAATTTATCTCCTTCCAAGACTTCTTGGACTCAAGGATCAATCAAAGTTATTTGTTTGGTAAGTATTTTTTTAAACCAACCTATATGATGTAGAAATTATTTACACATTACATGTTGATACTCACTTTTCTATTCTAATTTAGATGTTGTTGGTCAATTGATTCAAAATAGAGACATCATTGTTTTGAACCCAAAGAATGCACTTAAAAGAATGCACCTAAGATATACTTGAATTCCAACTACAAGATGTAAAGTAAGTATTTATAAATATATACGAATTAAGCTTTGGATTTTCTTTTATTTTTTTTTTCATTTGACCATATGAGTATTAATTCCATGTATCTTTTTATTTCTTAACATTATGTATTATTTCTTTACTCGATGGTGTCACAATTTCGAGTATTTTATGGAATGACCTTGCCAAAAAAACTTCATATATTTATCAAGGATAATGAGAGCTCTACGAAACCAATAATTGCTCTTATCATGGTGGCAAGACAAAGTACATGGAATCGTAAGTTTTTCCAAATTTTTATTTCTATAATATTTGTTATAATGGAGCATTACAAAATTGAATAAGCTATTTATTTACAGGCATGACATAAGTTTCTAATTGTTTTATTGGATCAAAAGTGGTTATCTATGAAGATAATCCACATATAAAAGCATTCAGAGAGGTTAACATAAATATTACAAAGTAAAAGTTTTGAGATATTTTATATGTAAATTACGAATTATACTAAAATTATTATATTTAATCTTATAGATTGGAATCTACAACATCATCAACTGAAACACCAAAATTGAATTATATCATCAAACAGTCATTAGAAATTCATAAGACTTTTACTAACAATCTCTCTTAACATTGATGAACTCTGTGGTATATCTGAAGTAAATCAATTGATATAAACCTTATAAAACATAGAATTATAAGAAGTTATTAATGTCAAAACCAACAAAGAAACCACAAAGAGCAACGTATATCTCATCGAGGATGATTATCATTAAAATAAATGTTACAAACATCACAATAATAATATAATTTAGTAGATTATGTGCAATCAAGAACGAGCTTTCAACATAACTAAAGACCATAATTACTACATATAAAAAAAATTAATAAGAACAAATTTAGAAAAAAATATCGTGCTAATAACTAGTTGTATATATTTATATATACAATGAGTGGAAAATCATGTTTAAGCGAGTATTTTAAGAGAACTGATAACATCAGGATAAAACGATAACCCTTTAGTGTTAAACTAAATACAATTATTATGTGCTAACTTTCTTTTAGTATTTTTTTAAAGGGCAAATCGTATAAAAAGGTACTCATTTTAGATCAAATTTTAATTAAAGATATCAGTCTTTATTTTTCTCAATTTAAGTTATTTAACTTATGATACCGTGCAATTTAAGGATATTTTTACATGCTAGTTAGGTAACAGGTCATCTCTTTATTTTTTTTATAAACGTTTTGTGTTTTATTTAGTCTAAATATATCAAAAGCCTTCATAAAAATGCGTCCTTTTTATATAAGATTCTAAAAAGTAATTTCTTTTTGTCATAATTATTTCAAGATTTTTAGTCCCTTTATACGATTTTATAAACATCAGTTTTGCGTTTCTATTTAGTCTAAATATATCAAAAACCTTCATAAAAATTAGTCGCTTTTATATAAAATTCTAAAAACTATTTTGTATTTGTCATAAATTTTTCAAGAATTTTAGTAACATTTTTATTAGAGGAATAGGCCCAAGCCTGGTATGTGGGTTTATGGTATCTAGAGTTTTACCATTATAACTAATGGTTAATAATAAAGTAGTACCTACAGGACTATTTTTTTTTTAAATAAAAACCAATTCTGTCATCTTCTTTTCATAAAACTGTTTTATTATAATTTTATAAAAAATAGTAAAAAATGTCAAAAACATATTTTTTTTATTTTCTGGTAGATCTTCAATAGCATTTCTAGTTGGGTTAAAATTTCTAGAAATTTTGAAATTCGTTTGGTAATTTATTTTAATTTAAAGGTTGTTTTAGTCATTAAATCAGTTAAAATATTTTCATTTGTTTAAAAATTTTGTTATTATTTTATAAGATTAGTTCATGTTAAGATTAAGTTTCTGTGTGAATTTCATATTTTAATTCGTACGGAATGATACATTGTAACAAGAAATTTGGTGTAATAAAAGATAAGGGAGTGTTTGGTATTTTAACCTGCTTTGTAACCTGCAAACCTACTAATTGTCTAACATTGAAACAAGAAATAAAATTTATACCTTAAATTAGAAAAAAATAAATAATGGCTGGTACCTTATATTGAAATACAACCTAAGATGAGTACTTTTTTGTGCGATTTGCCCTTCTTTAAAAACTGGCCCTCAAGCCTTTGGCCTTAAAGATAATTCGCCGAACACGATGTTCCATGCATACTGCCTCAAGTTCCCGTTAAACTTTGTGTTCGCTTAATATTGTACTAACTTAATACAGTAATGAATTCTTAATTATATAATCACCTTAAGACAAATTCATAAACGACTTTTTAAAAAAATGTTTGTTTGCCTCATATTTTAGTTGACATTGTAGTGTTATTTATAGATATCTTGTGATTAGAACATATCAAAAACCAATACTCTATGAGTTATTTTGAGCATTTTAGCCACCCACACACAAGCTTTCTTTTTACAAAAGCTTGGAAGATGCAGCACTAATTTGTACAGGCTGCAAATTTCCTTGCACCAGGACCCCGGTCTACTCGTGTCACCCTTGCAAATTCTTCCTTCACGATCAATGCTTTGGTGCAACACGAGCTTTGATCCATCTGTCACACCCTGAACACCCTCTAACCTTATCCGCGTCCCCGACATACACATATGGTTCTTTCCTTTGCAACTCGTGTAGAAAAACAGGTTCGGGCTTTAGTTTTTGTTGTTCTTTATGCGAGTTTGATCTCCACATCCATTGTGCTTATATAATGACCTTAAGCCTAAACCCGATGTGGGCCCCACACCAAAGAAAATCCAACTTAGATCACACCCGAACCATAAGTTAGATTATCTTACAAAGGTACCTAACGAAAGTCGTGTTGGTTTTATGGATATAAATTAGTAGATGTGAGTTAGGATCGAACTCGAGACCACGGGATTGCACACTTTACATATGAGAATTAAAGTTAATAATTAAATATAAATATTGTATTTATTTATTAATTAAACGAAATAACTAACGGACGTTAAGTAATTAGTTGTAATGGACTAACGGTCGTTAAAGGTATTTGGAAAAGGACTAAGTTGTAAATATTGGGAAGGTTCCGGAATTCCCTTGGGGAATACCAAACCGATCGGCCACAAGGACCCAACCCAATCCATCTACAACTCAAACTTGTTCACCAAGTTAGTTTGGGTATAAATACAAAACCAAGGGTGTTTGTAATTTATCTCTTGTACTCATTAAGCTAAACCTAAAATTGTTTTGTGTGTGTTTTGCTAAAACCGGTCCACATACTCCCACATCTTTTTCCAACTCAAGTTATTTGGTTTGATTAAAACTAGCATTGCTTTAATTCGGTATAGTACGTGTGTACAAGAAAGTGGTACTAACACATTATTGTTAGTATTCTTGGATTGAATTACAAAACGGTAAGGGGTAATTCATATAATCCTATAAACCCTAATTAGGGTTCATCCAAATTGCTAGTTTGTGGATTTGATTCTTGTTAGGCTAGAATCAAGTAAGGTACGCATATTCTTATTTATGTTAATTAATTATTCGTTAATAAATCTTATTCGCTTCGGCATGTATACTTTGATGTTTTGTGATTATTTATTTATTGTCATGTTATATAATTCCAATAGTGGCATCACGAGTCATTAGTTTTAATGAGTAATTAATTACTAAACGCATAAAAAACGAATAATTGTATGTTGTTTGATATTGTTAATCTAGGGTTTTGGTTTAATTTTTTGCATGGGTCGATTTATTTAGTTTTTATGGGGCGCACCCCTTTTATTTTTTTGAGTCGACACATTAAAATTTTTTAGGGTTTGAAAATTGTTTGCTAACCTTATCGAAACCTAGAATTAATATATATGTTATGTGATTAATTCATGAATAATATGTTATGTGACATTGAATTTTGATATGCGATCTAGTGACTATTTGTATAATTGTTATGATATATCCATGATGATACATGCATGTTTGTCATGGATAGTTGCTTGAATAATGTTTAATTGTTAAGATATATTTATCATATGTTTATTTACGATAAATCTTGAATTTGGAAAGACTCCAATTATATACATTAATGAATCAATTATGTGCAATTTGGTATATTATTAATTATGGGTTTACGCAATCGATTTATCGACGTATGTGGCTCACTTTCAATTGAGAGAGCGAAAGCCCTAATTAATATATACATTAATTTAACGTAGACATTGATTATTAATAGGGTTTTATCGAATAAGTTGCATGTGGCAACTTGTTTACACGTATTAAATTGTTTATTATGTGCGCATTGTTTTTAGTTGTTTATTTTTTATTTGTTTACTTGTTTGTTTATTATGTTAGACAGTTTTAAGCAAAGGGGTAATTTTGAATAAAAAAATAATACGGACTAAACAATGGTGAAATTTGATTTGTTTTTTGAAGAGTTAAGTTTTCAATAGTTTAATTGATTGATAATTTTGGTACAAATGGTCTGAACGGCTCACCCAATTTGACGGACTTTGTGGGAAGTACTAGGAGGGGAGCGCATTAATATTGTGACCCTAAAGAGGGAGGTTATTGCTTCAGCTTTGACCAAACTCTCGCTGCTTGCGAGTCAAATTGGAGCTACTAAGTAAGCCATAAATGTACAAACTCATCTTAAGGGCGAATTAGTTTTAATTCAATGCGCCACTTCGGTGGTAATTACCCGAAACACTAAGTGTTTACACTTATGCAAAAGTATGGTATAATGGACGATAATTAATGCTAAATTCCTTGATTGGTGAACCCAATACCTCAATCAAAACTTTGATAATTTGATCTTTCTGAATTGGTAATAAAAAGTTTTTTATTAAAATTATGCTACAAGATGAATGCATGACATCTTTGTACATATTTGATTTGACCACATAAAATCAAAAAGAGTACCCTTATAAATTAAGTTATGTGCCATCTAATTAAAAGGAACACTTGAAGTTGCAATTTACGTCATGACATTACTTGGCGAGATTGTGATGAACAGGTAAATCTCTATGTAAAGTCAGACCTTACATGGACATATTTACAGTTCTTTAAGTTAGACACTTAAGTTGAGTAGGAAGTGAGAACTGGACTCATGGCATAAGATGAGATGAAACATGTTTATATTTGCAATAGCGTTGGAAAATATAAATCCCATAATGATCTAGGAATTGGAAATTTTTTGCCGATTATTGTTCGACATATTACCTTATTATATGCTTTCGTTACTAGCAGATCAACTGATGCAATGAAACTATGATAATTTGGATCCTAGTTTTCGAGAAAATTATATGGTGTTTATATTACCGTTGGGTATATTTTATTTTCTTGAAAAGTTGTATTATCGAAAATACTAATACTTGAACTTTTTTCTGTAGAAATGGCTCAAAACAACGATAACACTAATACTGCACTAAGTTTTGCGTTCAAAAGTTTTTTTGATCCAGAAAAGTTGACTGGCTCTAAGAATTTCAATGATTGGCACCGCTCTTTGAGAATTGTCTGTAGAGTTGCTGACCGGTTGAATTATCTGTATGAACCTTGCCCTGCTGAACCAATAGCACCTGAAGCTACTCAAGCTGAAAAGGATGCTTGGAAAATTGAGTATAAGCGTCATAACGATGTGGCTTGTCTTATGTTGGGAACGATGGAACCTGCTCTCCAAAAGCATTTCAAAAACTACTTCCCATTTAACATGCTCAATGAACTTAGAACTATGTTCTAGAAACCAGCTGCTGTCGAGATTTATGACTTGATCGATGCATTACACAGCTGCAAGCAGGGAGAGGGTAAACCCGTAAATGCTCATGTACTGGAAATGAAAAGTTACATTGACCAATTAAGGGCACTTGGCAAAACTTATGAAGATGACATGGCCGTGAACTTGATCAACAGATCCCTTAACAAGGATTTCAATGGTTTTGTTCGGAACTTCAATATGCACTGCGTGGGGAAGACAGTTACTGACCTACACGCATTGCTAATTGACTATGAGAAAGGGTTGCCTCAGAAGGCTCCTACTCCCCAGGTACTTACTATTCAGGGTGGAAGGATAAATGTTGGATCGATATACTTTAATCAAACTAACTTAACTAGCTTGTTAAGGTTTAATAACCTCAGATAAATCCTAAGTTATTAACAAAGAAACACTGAGCAATCTTTATCAAGTACGCGGAATTTACTTAACAAAGCTAAGAAGAATAACTTTTATTATAAACTCTAAATCTGCTTATTATGCAGATACTCTAATACAACTCTAAGATAATCGAACTTTTCTCTAAAACTCTAAAAAACTTGTGAATTCGTAAACTCTAAAACTCATAGACTCATATACTCATATACTCATACACTCATATACTCATATACTCATGTACTCATATACTCATGTACTCATATACTCATATACTCATATTTCTAATGCCAATCTAGGAGTCCTTTTATAGGCTCAAGGATATCCTAGTTAGGGGTGAGCAAAAATACCGAGAACCGAACCGGAACCGAGAACCGAACCGGAACCGACCCAACCCGAACCGAATTTTAGAACCGCGGTCCGGTTCTCGGTTCTTCATTATTGGAAATTTCGGTTCTCGGTTCGGTTCGGTCCGGAACCGCGGGTATCGGTTCCGGAACCGAAGAACCGTCCGACTTTCATATATATGTTTGAACTTTGAAGATCTAGAAGCATATGAACACTAGTAGTAGTTGCAACAAAATTTTTGGTTTAAACATAACATTAGAAAGAAACAATAACAGGCGTGTGTTTGTGTAATTGCCTTTATGTTTTGAGCGACTATAAGTAAAAAAAAGCTACTCCGTATTAGGCAGACAAGGACACGTCAAAGTGTGTTCATCATTTATGTTCATGGACATTAGGTGATATATTTAACCATGTTCATTTTGCTTATATATTTGTTTTAAATTGTTGGCATTCTAAACCAAGAAACATAATTCTCTTAACGGCTAAATAAGAACATGAAGTATGGTTTTTACGTCTTCGCGTTCATATGATTGGTAATATATATATATATGTATAAGCATATCTATTGGCATGATAACTTGTTTGCTTATAGAAAAAATCATTTTTCTTTTGCTTTTTCTTAATGATCTTAAAGACAACATTGTTCAAGCTATAGTGATTGAACATGCTTTCAAAGGAACCTTAAACATTCTTAAAACTTGCATGAAGTCGAAAACTGTAAAACGGGTTTTTTCACATTGATATCCATTGATACTCTTGGGAACACGAAGTCAAGTGGTTGGGTAAATTTGATCATCTTTGAATACCCATTGTAGTTTAAATAATGTCTTTTTTTTTAAAAAAATCGGTTCCCATCGGTTAGACCCGCATGGAACCGAACCGGAATCGGAACCGAGACATGCTACTCGGTCCGGTTCTCGGTTCTTCATTATTGGAAATTTCGGTTCTCGGTTCTCTCGGTTCCGGTTCGGTTCCGTGCGGTTCCGGAACAGAGCTCACCCCTAATCCTAGTCGGTTTACAATTGATAACCTTGTACGACAAGTAATCAAACATAGAATACAATACTTTCCATAAACGAATAACAGTTCTTTTGTTCTTGCAGTACTTTGACTTCGTTGTGCAGTACTTTGACTTTATATTTAGCAGTACTTTGACTCTTTATCAGTTTCCAATACTTTGCAGCTTACGATTTTCATATCTTCAGTACTTTCATGTCTTCAGCACTTTCATATCCCAACAATCCTCCCCTAACTTGAATTCTACTTGCTTGACTTTAAGTTCCTTTATGAATGTATCTTTAACAGCTTAATCTTTAAGGACAGATTGTTTCTTAATCTTTGGATTGTATCTCTGTAGTGTCTGTGCTTGTCAAAGTATCTCTTAGAATTGTTCTTTCTCAGCAGCATCCAGCAAGCTCCATCTTTTCAACAACACAGCAACATATGACAATTTGTACATTAATTCAATTTAAGTTGCATACTATTCTCATCACTTCCAGGTGTGTTAACTCCTGTGAGAGGTGAATCATTGAAAATTTAATGGATTTAGATCTCTTTACCAAAGCCATTAATCTCTGGAGTAGCCAGATGTTTTGGTGTGTAAGACCATGGTACATTGATAACCATATGATTTTTAGCAAATCATCAGCTATCAACAGATTTGATTTGTCTTTACCAAAAGTTGTACCCTTTTGGACTAGTTAGTTCTTCTATCTAATGGTGAACTAATTACCAATAATGGATTTTCCACTGCCTTTACCACAAGCCATTTTCTTGTGGGCTAGTCAACTCTTCACATTAACTGATATGGTGAGTTGATTACCATACAACTTATTAGCAAGTTGTCAACTAAAAACGGATTTGAAATATCTTTACCAGAGCTGTTTGCTCATGGATTAGCCAATCCTTTTGTAGCCATGGTGGATTGATGACCTATTAATATTGCCATCTCAAAAACCATTTATTTCACTTAACCTTTGTTTTCAAAATATTTGATATTTTAACAAAAAGATTTCTTTCAAAAATCACTTAACTGGTTTTAAAAGCTGCAAGCAGTACTTTGATGAAAGTACTGTTTGATCAGCAGTACTTTGAATAAAGTACTGATTTATCAAAAATAAGTTATTCAATAAAACTTATACCAGTTTACTCATCTTCTTCAGCAATAGTAGTCCAGTTGATAAATAGATTGATAACCATGCAAGCAGTTTCATTATCCTCTTCTACTTCCAATCCATGCTCTAGAATTCTTCTCATGAGCTCAACTGTGAGAGGATATCTTCTATTTACAAACATGTGTATCATTGTACCATTCTCCTGCTCTAAAACATGAACTCCAGACTCTTCAAAGAATCTTCAGCAAACAATTTCCCAGTTTTCTTGATTCTTCCATATATCATCATCGGCTTACCTCTTCTGTTTCCCACATGGTTATGAGATCTCCAAGCAAAACTAGACCAATTCCTTCTGATGGATTATCTCCAAAATAAGCTTTCACCACATGATATAGATAGAATAGATCCACTCTATCTATAATGTGTAATAAATCCCATAGCCTATTGAAAACTTTGAAGCTTTCATCTTCTTTATGAAAAATTATATAATCTCCTTCTTTGGATTTCACAACTTCAAAAGCACTAATCTGAGATCTGTTCATCTTCATGTCAGCATCTTCTTTTGAATAATCAAAATCTACCACTCTGAGATAATCTCTTAATGCATCTTTAGTCTCAGATCTTAATTCAACTCTTTCTTTCTTTGAGAACTGTCTATCTATAACTTCAGTTTTCCTTTTTCTTTTTTAAGCTCTTCTTCCTTTCAGCTTCAGTCCAATTAACTTCTTCTCTAAAATCTTTGATATCTGCAACACTCTTCTTATAAGCCTCTGTTTCAGCATCATAGAGTCTTTTCATGTCAACATAGTTCAGCTTCTGCAATCCTTTATATCCTCGACCTTTCAAATAAGCCATCATAGCATTCATGTCCTTAGCTAAATTAGGTCTTCTTGGCATATATCTAATAGGGGTAGGTGAGTGTAACGATTCATCAGCTTCAGCATTTAATTGCTCTTGCAACTTTTTAGCCGCTTCTCTACTTTGAGCTTCTTCAGCTTCTTGAGATGCTCTATCTTTAGCATTTAATTTTTCTTGAAGCTTTCTAGCAGCAGCTTCATTCCTAGCAACTTCAATTTCTCTAATTTCTGCTAAAGTAAGTTTCTTCTTCTTTACTTCTACTAGAACACCTTTCCCTTTATCCTTAGGATCGATTGCAGGTTGAGAAGTTCTTTGTTGTTCATCTTCTTGTACTTCTCGAATAGTAACACCACCTCTAGGTTGTGATAAATCTTCTAAAATTGTAGCAATGAACTCATCATCACTTGCAGAATGAATAGGTTTGAGTGTAGCTTCCTCCTCTTCTTGTATAACAGTTGTAGAAGGACCAGCTTCCTCTTCAAAATTCAATACTCTTGGAGTTATCACCTCTTGTCTGAAAGTACCTTGCAAACCAGTACTTTGTTGTTCAGTACCTTGATCATCAGTACCTTGAACTTGAACTTGTTCCTCTTGTTCCTTAGTATCTTGAATGATCTTTTCATGTTCATCAGTACCTTGATCATCAGTACCTTCAGATTCTTTTTCCTTCTCAACATCTTCTTTCAAATTTTCTTCTTCTAAATTCCTCCCTAAATTGACAGAAGATTGTTGATGAACCTTTGCGTTTTCTAGACTGCCTTTGCGCCTTTTTCTTTGATTTAACCCAGATACGAAATTCTTGAACTAATGGCCACACAAAAGTCTTTAGCCTTCTAAACTTCAGTTTTAATTTCTTTATCTGTTTGGCTTGAGCCTCAGTAGTCTTTTTCAACTTAACCAACTCCCTTATCAAAACATAATTATCCAATGTGATTTCGTCAGGCGGTATGATATGTGAATCTTCTCCTTGAATAGGTGAATGTTCCTCGATTGAGAAGCGAGCAGACCCTTGTGGAGATGGAGAAGGTGAAACTGCAACATCTTCTTGAAGTTCAGTACTTGGAGAAGCAGTACCTTGTGGAGATGCAGTACCTTCTTGTGATGCAGCTTGTGGAAAGCGTACTTGCAACGGTACTGCAGATGCAGTACTGCAGATCAGTACCTTCAAGTAGCTTCATCAGCTTCAGATCAGCTCTAACAGCTGAACAACTTCCATCATGGAAGTAGTTAGAGGAGTATCTGAACCCCTGAATAAAGCACTCCTTTTTGCCATAAAGGTAAAAATCTTCGATTGTTGAACAATCACAGGCAATAAATCTGTAGGTTTTGGCACATCAGAAAGTTGCTTGTTTAAGAAAACCTGTATAAACCTTGGGTACATTAGCCAAGTAGATCCATGTGAGATATGTGAGAGCATTCCATCTAGTATTAGCCTTGAGAAGTTAAAAACTCGATCTGTAGCTAACCCAACCATAGCAGATGCTATATTGGACCCGAACT
Source organism: Chrysanthemum makinoi (assembly GCA_910596185.1). Taxonomy (NCBI): domain Eukaryota; kingdom Viridiplantae; phylum Streptophyta; class Magnoliopsida; order Asterales; family Asteraceae; genus Chrysanthemum; species Chrysanthemum makinoi. The sequence goes on from OU343223.1 coordinate 43,812,834, forward strand.
GCTCCCAAGAGGTACTCTTAGCACTTATGCAATGGAGCAACACATGAACCAAAAATTTCCAATGAGGACAAAATAGTTGTTTTCTAAACGTTTGTTCATTCAAAGATCCTTCATAACCAATATGTCGAAAAGTATCCCAGATTAACTGCTTATCAAATCATACAGCCCCATCTGCATCATTAAACAATAAATCTTCTCTGATGGAGGCTTCAGTAATCTTAACAGTTCTTCCAGCAACTGTTGATCGAATATAATATTCATCATTCTCTATGTTATCCCTAGCATTAGCCCAAAATTCTTGAATCCAGGGCTCAATTATATCCGGCTCCACTAAAAGAGCATAACTGATAGGCGAACCAGTAAGATAATCAATTATATCATGAAAGAGTATATTTGCTTCAGTCTTATCCAAATTAGCGACCATATTATGCTTTGAAACAGTAGGACAATTTGCCATTTTTGATTATGTAAGCACAAAAGAGTTGTAATTGAATAATATGGATATGATGAGAGAAAGTTGGAAAAGATTCTAATGTATCAATATGAGAGGGAAAATCGGAAAGTAGGTATTTATAGGTGAGATTTGAAAAATCACAGCCCAAAATAACATTGTTACCGTTAGCATTAATTACCCCTCAATATAACCGTTGGAACAGTACTTTAATAAGACAAACAGTACTTCCACGTAAGCAGTACTTTCCCAAACAGTACTTTCCAAGCAGTACTTTCACGAAAAACAGTACTTTTCCAATTTCTTCAGTATCAACTAAGTATACATAACTATCCTCCCCTCAAGCAATACACAGGACTATACTAAGACTAAATAGTCCTCCCCTTAAATGTAGCTTACTAACTAATATACTCCAAAACATCTGACAGAAACTCCTTGTCTCCTGTCATGCTAACAGAACAACCACCATCCTCAATCAAATGACCTTTAAGTTCCTCTGCCGGGTTGCCCTGTCTAATAAGATGAAAAAGTTAGTTGCTTTGAGGAACCCAAGCCATTACTGATTTGTGTTCCCCTTGTGGAGTGACATACTCACATTCTTTGAGTATATAATCTCCACTGTTTTCTAAAGCTTGATCCAGTATTATCTTGTTATTCAAAACATGTGGATTTTCAACAAAGCTTTCTGGTTTTTCAACACAACTCTCTTTTACAAGTTCATTCTCTTTTTCTTGTATCACAAAAACATCTGATTCACTTTTTGTTGAAAGTATTGTGTGTCCCTCAGCAGTACTTTCCCTCTTAACCCATTCTATTTTAACACTTGGTTCTTGTGATCTAGATCCCCTATGTGAATTGTAATACCTTCTAGGTTGATAGTAATGAGATCTCCTAGGGGTCCTATTCCAAAGAGTGTGATCAGTACCTTGTTTTGGCTGAGCAGTACTTTGAGAAAGTACTGGTCCAGAATTGACAGTACTTTGGAAAGTACTGTGAGATACTAAAGGTTTTGAAAAAGGTCTTCTCTGGTGTGGGTATCTATGATCTGGTGAGAAATTTCTGTGATTGACCCTATTTGAATTATTCCAGACTTGTTTGTGCTCTCTAGGTTTCTGATTGGCAGACCTGTTCTTTGAAAATTTTCTAAGATATTCTGAGTGATGTTCACAATCCTTAATTAGATGAGTAGGACTAAAACACACAAAACACATTTTTTGACCCATATTTCCAAAGTGACTTCTTCTATGTCTATGCCCAAAATTATTTTGCCTCCTTGGTGAATGATTAAACCTGTTTTGACCAAAGTTATCCCAAAAAGGTTTAGCAGTACTGTTTTGAAAAGGTTTTGAAGAAGGTACTGCTTGTGGAGCAGTACTTTGATTTGAAGGTACTGCTGGATTTTGAACATTGTGTTCAATAGGTTCTTTGGGTTTTTCAGACCTAGATTGAGCAACTAGCTTCTTCCTAAACTCTAGACTGTCTATTCCAAAACGAGAAACATCGGCCTAGGGGTTGATGAATGCCTGTGGGATGAGGAACAACATGATAATCATTAGCTTTCTTATATTCAGGAGGTGAATCACTTATTGAACCCTCATTACTAGATGTATCTACATAATTAATGAGTTCTTCATCACTAGTAATTATATCCTCAAAATCACCTTCATCCTGATCACTAGATTGGTTTTCTTCTAGTTTACTAAAATCCATTCCAAAACCTAATCCAGATTTAAGGTAGGCTCTTTCTGTTGTTTTTAACATAAGAAACATGTGAGAGACCGGACTCTCCCCATGCAGCAAACTTAGCTAACAAATCATCTCTCTCCTTAGTTAATTTCTCAATTTCAGCAATTTTACAGTTTAATTTCCATTCACTAAGTTTTAATTGGTAATCCTGTTGTTCATATTTTTCAGCCCAAGCTACTTCATTAGTTTCATGTGCTAAGATTTTGGCTTCCATAGATTCTAAGGTTATTTGATAACCAGCTACCTCAGATCTAGCCTTAACACAATTATCTCTTTCGTAAACATAAGCATTAAGTACTTTTTGATAAAAATCATGACACTTAGAACATACCTCTGTGATAGGTGTTGATGCAGCTTCAGTCGACATCTTCAGGGTTTGTTGAAATCGGTTTTCTTCTTAGTCAGAGTTTCCACACAAGCTCTGATACCACTTGTTGGATATCGTTGTAAGCTCTTAGACGAGGTCTAATATTATATCTAGGAACACATAATAATAAAGGCGGAATATTCAAACATAGAATCAATATTATTATGAACAAGGTTTTCCATTCACCATCTCTAACTAAACAATAATAAAGATCAAAAACTTGATCTAACACTAACTAACTAAACCCTAGGCGTTTTCCCTACGCCTAGGTTCCCACACACACACACCTTTAGATGTCTACATCTTGTACGTACAATAAAACTAATGACCTTATGTCTCTTTATATACTAAAGACATCTAGGGTTTACAAGAGGAATCATAATACAATTAGGAAACTAAATATTCTTTTAAACATATCTTCTAGAATCTTCTAAATCCTCCATCTTTTTGTAGTTTCCCTTCTTATCACTTTTAGTCCTTCATGTTTCATTCTTCTTGTTTTGTATCATCAAATCTATAATAGACCCAACAATCTTCCCCTATTTGATGGTGACAAAACAAACACAATTCTTGTACGAACTTCCCTAGACGAAGTAGCAGAAGTTGAGATAATTAAATCTCACCATGAATGAAACAATCTTATCTTCCATGCTTCCCCTTGACTTGAACATGTTACTCAAACATCTCTTCCCCTTTTTGTTATTATCTAAATAGGGATCGTATGCAAATAATGATCTTGACCACCACGAACCAATATCATACTTCCAATCTAAGACTTCCAATGCTTCAAATCGCCCACCATTACGCACCATAGGAAAAATGGATCCAAAACAGTAGAAAACTTCAACTAGCAGTAGTAATAATGATCAACAATAGTAAAAATCAAACACTTCCCTTTGAGTGATGCATGTAGATGGTTTAACATTTAACAATAAGCTTCCCCTAAAAACCATATGTTAACCATCTTCATGATTCTTCAAATCGGTAAGCTCGTTGTAATGATCGCTTGTGAAGAAAACCAAATATAACAAACTTGATGAAGAAGTAAAATTTCCCAAACTTGTGTCTTAAATCTTTTACAATCCACGGAACTCCATACTTATACAAATCAACAAATATAAGTAGACCGCAATCCCTTGACAAAAATCCTCAACTAGTATGAGACACTGAGCACTACAATGTAACTCCTTTAAGTGATAGCCAATGTGTGCATAGAGCATCATAAGAAAAATCACACATTGCTAGATTCATCAAGCTATATGATAAGAACACAAACCAAGTAATTCCACTTCACCTTCAAATAAGTGATAAATAATCCTCTTCGTAATCAATTCTTCAATAAATCTCCAAAACGAGCTTTTAAATCCTTTTAAGAACACTTAACCAAACTTCGTGTGTGTGTGAACAATAACCTCTGTGTGTGTCGTCTAAAAATCAATCAAATATACCGCTTGACTTCCCCTTAATTCGAAAACCAAAAAATCTTGTATTATCCAAAACAAGCCTATTAGCAACACTTTTTTTGTCACTGAACTGTTGCTAAACTGTCTTAAATCAAAGAGCAGTACTTTGTGTCCAAGCAGTACTTTCGTCTTAACCATATCAGACTTAATCTTGAAACCAAACAGTATTAACTTCTTATCAAACGTACAAGTATTAACATTATTCGAACAATACTAATAAAAAATAAATAACTACCAGTACTTAACCGTCCCAAGCAGTACCCATTAGCTTGAACCCCTCGTTGCAACATAAAATAATCAACCAATAATGAGTGTTGTAGCAGCCGAAACGAGACATAAGAACAGTACCGTGCACTTTTTCACACAACCGTTCCATATGACCTTTTATCAATCCAACCCATGTGATCACTTAGTAAACAATGGACCAAATAATATAAAGAGTAAATTACACCGTTCGTCCTTGTGGTTTGCGTTGACCGCAGGGTTTCGTCCTTTGATCAAAAAAGTTGCACCGTCCGTCCTTAAGTGTGAAACGTTATGCACCGTTCGTCCCTCCCTCTAACGGAGCCCACTAACGGTCGTTAAGTCTTGTTAAGCTGAGGGTATAATCGTCATTTCATAACCATAAGGACGAATGGTGCAAGGACGAACGGTGTAATTTACACTTTTTGTCAATTTTCTTACGATTTACTCTGTTTTTTTACGTTTTCGTCAGTTTTTTTTACATTTTCGTTCATTTTCCTACGTTTTCGTCTATTTTTTTACGTTTCCTTAATTTGCAGCTTTGCAGTTTTTCCTTAATTTGCAGTTTTTCAGTTAATGTTGTAAATGCAAAACATTTAGCTTCACTGGTCTTGCAACTCTTGCAAACAAATTCATCGCAAAGAACCATGATAAATGGGTCTGCGCAAGTTTATTAATAAACATATTTGATATAATCATATGCAGCATTATCATATCACTTTTATTTCTTCATGAATTTAAATAAGCCTTTCAATGTGTACGAATTTAAACTTGTATTTCTACACAACAAACTTCATAACAATGTTAACAATATAAACTTATTACAAAATTTACAAAATATAAACTTTGAAACAAAATTTAACGGCGGCAGCGTTTTCGGTTACCACATATTTTCGGCGACAACTAATTTTTCCGGCAACTTTTCTTTCGAGAATAGCGGCAAGTGGGAGAACTAACAAAAAAAATACCAAAAATGTTAGATCTACGAAAAGAACATATAAATCTACTATTAAAATCATTAGATCTACAAAAAAATATCATTAGATCTTAAAAAAAAACGGTTCTATAAAAAAAATAAAAAGTATTCGGATCTATTAAAAAAAATCAAAAATATATTACGGATCTTTAAAAAATTAAAAAAATACGGATCTTTAAAAAAAATTAAAAAAAAATATGGATTTTTAAAAAAATTAAAAAAAAATACGAATGATTTAGAAAAAATATAAATTTATAGAAAAAATACGGATCTTTAAAAAATAATTAGATCCAAAAAAAATTAATAGATCTACAAATAAAATCATTATATCTACAAAAAAATTCGGATCTTCAAAAAAAATTTTAAAATAATTAGATCTACAAAAAAAACGGATCTATAGGAAAAAATTTTAAAAAATTACGGATCTTTATAAAAATTAAAAAAACTACGAATCTTTGAAAAAAAATTAAAAACATGATAGATCTTTAAATGAAATAGATCTACAAAAAAAATTAAGGATCTTTGAAAAAAATAATAGATCTAAACAATATGAATCTACAAACAAAAAAAAATACGGGTGTATAGAAAAATACCAAAAACGTCGAGTGGTTGGGTGGTGGCGCGTCTGGTGGTTGCTGCTGTGTGGTGGCGGCGGTTGGGTGGTGTCGGCGGTTGGTGGCCGGAAATTATAGAGAGAGAGAGGAGAGGGTGAGGTGTATGTTTTTATAGAGAGAGAAGGTATGTGGCAAAAATGAAGAGGTGTGTGTGTGTTGTGGTATATATACACCGTTCGTCCTTATGGTGTGGAAATGACGATTATACCCTCAGGTTAACAAGACTTAACGATCGTTAGTGGGCCCAGATGGATGGAGGGACGAATGGTGCATAACGTTTCACACTTAAGGACAAACGGTGCAACTTTTTTGATCAAAGGACGAAACCCTGCGGTCAACGCAAACCACAAGGACGAACGGTGTAATTTACTCTAATATAAATACTTCTCGTGACCTCTTCTAATTAGTTGGCCAATCAAAAGTTGAGAACACCATAACCCAATACGCTGTATCACAACTAATTCCATCCCATATCAATGTCACTTTCACCCACTTGATATCTTAATTAAACTAATCGTAGCAGTAGCAGATACACACAAAAAAAATCCCATGTGATAACCAAATATGAAGTCGCACCATAAGAATGTGTTGTACCAGATCATAACCCAACAGCTATCAACTTGTACCTCAGTTTGCATGTTACCAACCATATTACTTACGTGAAGAATAGCAGTGATAATGAAAACCGCAACAGTACTTTAAAGGTCGAACAGTACTTTGAGAACCTCGAGCAGTACTTTGATAATAAGCGGGCAGTACTTTGAGAAATCACGTAGCTTAAACGTGCAGCAGTACTTTACAAGGAGTAGAGTTTCTTTATATCCATTACCTCAGTTTGAACCATGCATGAGTCGTTTTCCCATTAAGAAAAACAAAACAAGTAAATCCACTTGGTCTCAGTAACATCACCAGTAACACCATTCAACAAAAACTGCTTCGTATAGAATAATAACTAGTATGATCGATAATCGATAAAGCTAATTCAGTAGCCCTTGCTAAATAACACCCAAAGCTAAATTTAATGTCAGCGACCCTTTAATAATTACTAACGCTATACCAAGCTTCAAAAACCAATCACCAATCACCAATCACCACGATCCAATGGTCTCAACTAAAGCATAAATATTATGCACCAATAATTTAATGTAGCAATGTTGAGCAAATAAAATAATGAGGATGAATTGTTGTCAATTTTATTAATCCAAACCGACCTAAATATTCCTTAATCAATAAATAATCACGTGCCCAATTAATGCATTCACAACTAGCCAATTGATAGAATAATTATCACATGGTGTTAGGGTTTCAAAAGTGAGCAATGTTTAAGACCAAAATCCTAAAATTCGACTTTCAAAAGCTCTTTCAGCAGCCATATTCGACAGCCTATAACTTTTGCATATAAGCTCAGATCGACGATCCCTCCGGTGAAAAGTTATATTGTCATATAGAGAACGTCCACCTAAAATTTCATCCCGATCCAACGGTTAACGAAAAAGTTATCGCCGTTTCAAAATAGTGCTGTATAAAAATACGAAAATTTTGAGATCCGAATTTTTCGCCTTTTTCATCATTCTTCGACACATAAAACCTTTTAATCCTAGATATCACGAGCCCCAGGCTCTGATACCACATGTGAAGATCGTTGTAGCTCTAAGACGAGGTCTAATATTATATCTAGGAACACATAATAATAAAAGCGGAATATTCAAACATAGAATCAACATCATTATGAACAAGGTTTCTTTATTATCATAAACTAACTAACTAACTATAATAAAGATCAAAGACTTGATCTAACACTAACTAACTAAACCCTAGGCGTTTTCCCAAATCCCTACGCCTAGGTTCCCACACACACACCTTTAGACGTCTACATCTTGTACGTACAATAAAACTAATGACCCTATGTCTCTTTATATACTAAAGACATCTAGGGTTTACAAGAGGAATCATAATACAATTAGGAAACTAAATATTCTTTTAAGCATATCTTCTAGAATCTTCTAAATCCTCCATCTTTTTGTAGTTTCCCTTCTTATCACTTTTAGTCCTTCATGTTTCATTCTTCTTGTTTTGTATCATCAAATCTATAATAGACCCAACAATAAATAAGCCAAAACAGTAGCGTGCGAACAACAAGAAGGTGAAGGGCAAAGGGAAAGTTGATAAAGGTAAAAAGGTTATGGCCTATCAACCAGAACCCAAGAAGTACCCTACTCCTAGGAATGAAATTCCTAAAAAGGATCAAGCATGCCACCACTGCAAGGTCGTTGGGCATTGGAAGAGAAATTGTGCTCTCTATCTTGATGAATTGCGGGCAAATAAGATAAAGTACGACGGGTCCTCGGGCGCCGGTCCTTCAGGTAATTTATTTGTCATTGAATTATTTACTCTAAATAATAAAAATTCCTGTGTATATGATACTGGATGTGGTATTCACATTTGTAATACACTGCAGGGCTTTAGAGTGGAGAGGAAGCTAGCCTATGGGGAGCAATATCTGCACATGGGAAATGGCGCACATGCAGCTATTGAAGCCATGGGAACGTTTAGTTTAGTATTGCCTCGGGCTTAGTCTGTTATTGAACAATTGTCATTACGCACCTTCTATAATTAGAGGTGTTGTTTCCTTTTCAGTTTTGTTGGATGATGGTTTTACTCATACTATTTCACGTAATGGAATTTGTTTCTTTAAATGGTGTATTTTATTTTAATGCGATTAATGTGAATGGTGTGTTTGAAATTGATGTGATTGGAAATGAATCTAACAAATATAATAATTCGATGTTTAGCATCAATAAGAAAATAAAGTTGGACTTGAATTCTTCTTATCTTTCGCATTGTAGACTTGCTCATATAGGCAAGGCTCGCATGCAAAAGCTGCAACAAGAAAGGCTTTTGCAAAATATCAATGATGAATCATTTGATAAATGTGAGTCATGCATATCTGGAAAGATGACAAAGAAACCTTTTCATAGCAATATGGAGAGGGCGTCTGATCTACTTGGTCTTATTCATATTGATGTGTGTGGACCACTTAGACATGTGTCAAAGAGAGGTGCTAGCTACTTCTTAACCTTTACTGATGATTTCAGCCGTTATGGTTATGTTTTTTTACTTAAGCATAAACATGAGGTGTTTGAAACATTTAAGGTTTTCAAAGCGGAAGTAGAACTGCAATTGGGAAAGAAGATTAAAGCTCTTCGATCCGATAGAGGAGGTAAGTATCTAAGCCAAGAGTTTAAAGATTACTTAGCTGAGAATGGAATTGTCCAGAATCTCACTTCTCCATATACTCCATAACAAAATGGTGTATCGAGAGAAGAAATGCATACATGTTAGACATGATACGATCTATGTTTAATCTTACTACTCTACCTTTATCCTTTTGGGATTATGCTTTAGAATCAGCTGTTCGCATATGGTTCCCACAAAGAAGGTTGATAAGACACCATATGAAATATGGCATGGTAAAGCTCCTAACCTGTCTTATTTAAAGGTCTGGGGTTGCGAGGCGTATGTTAGACGTGACTCAGCAGATAAACTCCAACAAAGATCTGTAAAGTGTATCTTCGTAGGATACCCTAAGGAAACTATGGGTTACTATTTTTACTATCCAACTGAAAATAAAGTAATTGTTGCTAGGTATGCAGATTTTCTTGAAAATGATCTCATATCTCAAGAATTCAGTGGGAAAGTTTATGATCTGGAAGATGATCATGAAGATGCATTACCTTCTGAAAACACTAACGTACTTCCGGTAGAACCTAATAGTTTGGGTCCTCCACCAGAAGTTGAAGTGATTCCCGTTCGTAGATCCGTAAGGTCTACGCGTGCACCTGAATGTCTATGTCTTAACGTAGAGGTTGAGGAAACTAAGTTAAGAGATCTTGGAGAGTCTACTAGTTATAAAGCTGCCATGGCAAGTCCTGAAAAGGACAAATGGCAAGTTGCAATGAATGGGAAAATGCAATCCATGAGAAAAAATGAAGTCTGGGAAGAGGTTGACTTACCTCCAAACGCCACGGTGGTTGGAAGTAAGTGGCTCTATAAAATTAAGACTGACATGGATGGCAATATACACGTCTACAAAGCTCGTCTAGTTGCGCAATGTTTTACTCAAACTTATGGCATAGATTACGAGGAGACCTTTTCTCCTGTAGCGGACATTAGAGCTATCAGAATTCTAATAGCTATAGCAGCGTACTATGACTATGAGATATGGCAAATGGATGTCAAAACTTCCTTCTTGAATAGTCGCTTAGATGAAGACATCTATATGAAGCAACTTAAGGGGTTCGTGAATCCACAATTTCCAAACCGTGTATGCAAACTTCAAAGGTCCATTTATGGATTGAAGCAAGCATCAAGGCAATGGAATAAAAGATTTGATGAAGAAATCAAAAGGTATGGATTTATTCAAAATCTTGATGAGCCATGTGTATATCACAAAGTTAGTGGGAGTGATGTAATTTTCCTTATCCTGTATGTCGATGACATATTAATTATGGGAAAAGACATTCCAAGTTTGCAAAATGTTAAGGCATATCTTGGGAAGTGTTTTTCCATGAAGGATTTAGGAGAAGCTGCATACATTTTGGGAATCAAGATCTACCGAGATAGGTCAAAGCGGTTAATTGGTTTAAGTCAAAGAGCTTACATTGATAAAATATTGAAGAGATTCAATATGCAAAATTCCAAGAAAGGATATTTGCCGATGGAAGTAAAGCATGGCTTATGTAGCGATATTTATGCTTCAACACCTGAGGTGGAGCATGCGAAAGTTCCTTATGCTTGAAAGTAGGATCTATTATGTATGTTGTGAGATGCACAAGGCGGATGTGGCGTTCGCCAGAACATGACCGGTCGATATCAACAAAATTCGGGTGAACTTCACTAGACTGCTATTAAACATATTCTAAAGTATCTTAGGAATACGAAAGATATGTTTTTAGTGTATGGTGGAAATCCATACACAGAGCTTGGTGTTACAGGTTCTGTGATGCGTCTGGCAAGTGTGATAAAGATGATACGAAGTTTCAGACGGGTTATGTCTTTGTCATCAATGGAGGAGCAGTTGACTGGAAGAGCAAGAAGCAAAGTACGATTGCGATGTCTGCGACAGAAACCGAATACATAGCTGCTTCTGAAGCTGCAATGGAGGCTGTTTTGGATTGCCTTCAATTGAATCGCCGATTGATATGTATTGTGACAATTCTGCTGCAATCATATTTTCCAATGAACCTGGAGTCATGAAGGGCACCAGAAATTTTCTACGGAAGTATCACTATGTTCGGGAACAAGTCCGTGAAGGTGAAATTAATCTATTCAAAGTTCACACAGATGATAACTTAGCTGATCCTTTCACTAAGGTTTTGGCTAAAGACAAGCTTATTGGACTTGCCAATGGAATTGGACTTCGTTTAGCTAATAGTTTCATGCATAACTGTGATTAGTATTTGGATAAAGGATATTGTAAAACATTTATTATTTTGATGAAATAAAGTTTGGATTATGTTTATTTTCATTTATAATATTGTTGTCCTATATTTGCATGTTTAATCCGTGAGTAACTAAGTTATTCTAAATGTCCATTGTCGATTAATGATATGGGAGTATCATTAAACTAAGACAAATCTGAGAGATGTGGTAGAATATACTTGAAAGTATATTGATGAGAATGTCTACCAATTTCAGATGATATTCAATGAATTGAATATAGGACTTATCCCAACTACATAATTTACTTTGTGGATATTGTTATAAGTAAATTATGAATAGTTATCCTCAGACTTGAGATACCAGATAAGTGTTATGAATGTAGTGCATTTCTGTGGAGCAACTTAACGCTATAAATGCGGTAGTCATAAGGGTTGTTTTCAGAAATATTACAAAGTTTGTGGGTTAGTCTCGTAGTCAAGATAGAATTTGTTCCTTCAAAATTATTTGGAGTTTAATCTGCTAGGCCTCGTAGGGTTGACAAGATGTTTGTGCGGCGCCTCCAAAATCTCCCTAAATATGTTTAGAAGATTTGGTAATCTTGGTCAATCACTTACAACGAGAAACATAATGGTTTAATAAAGAATGACTTAATTCCATATCTGTATTTAACGTGGTATTAGAAACAAAGGGATAATAATAATGAGAAATCATTAAAAGGTTTTCCAGGAGCCTTACTCGAGTCGTACTAGAGGCATCGAAGTGTTGCTAGACGCTAACTGATGTGATCACTCTATTAAGATATATCCAAGTGGGAGTTGTTGGTTTTATGGATATAAATTAGTAGATGTGAGTTAGGATCGAACTCGAGACCACAGGATTGCACACTTTACGTATGAGAATTAAAGTTAATAATTAAATATAAATGTTGTATTTATTTATTAATTAAACGAAATAACTAACGGACGTTAAGTAATTAGTTGTAATGGACTAACGGTCGTTAAAGGTATTTGGAAAAGGACTAAGTTGTAAATATCGGGAAGGTTCCGGAATTCCCTTGGGGAATACCAAACCGATCGGCCACAAGGACCCAACCCAATCCATCTACCACTCAAACTTGTTCACCAAGTTAGTTTGGGTATAAATATAAAACCAAGGGTGTTTGTAATTTATCTCTTATACTCATTAAGCTAAACCTAAAATTGTTTTGTGTGTGTTTTGCTAAAACCGGTCGACATACTCCCAAGGGTGTCGAACCACATCTTTTTCCAACTCAAGTTATTTGGTTTGATTAAAACTAGCATTGCTTTAATTCGGTATAGTACGTGTGTACAAGAAAGTGGTACTAACACATTATTGTTAGTATTCTTGGATTGAATTACAAAACGGTAAGGGGTAATTCATATAATCCTATAAACCCTAATTAGGGTTCATCCAAATTGCTAGTTTGTGGATTTGATTCTTGTTCGGCTAGAATCAAGTAAGGTACGCATATTCTTGTTTATGTTAATTAATTATTCGTTAATAAATCTTATTCGCTTCCGCATGTATACTTTGATGTTTTGTTATTATTTATTGATTGTCATGTTATATAATTCCATCAAGTCGTTCATGCTCATGTAATTTGTGTGGCATTGGCTGTGATGCGGACAGTCCATTGTACCATTGTGATGTGTGCAACTACGATGCACACGTAGATTGCATCAATTTGCTAGAAACAGTCCAAAGGGAAGATCATGAACACACACTTACATTACTTCATGTGAATCCATATTGGTCGTTTATATGTGATATTTGTAAAGGGGGGATATCGAAGACAAATTGTATGTATATTTGTACGTCGGGTTGTGATTATGGCATGCACGTTAAGTGTGTTGATGATGAGGTATCAGAGGAATCCCCTATAAACGAACAGATGAGAAACCTAAATGATCAGATGCTCGTGAACCAAATGACGATGTTAGCCTTGCGCGGGATATATCCTGCTAACTGATTGACTGATTGTCTTGATCATTTTCTTTCCATGTCTATATACTTCTGGGTGTAACAAGTCTTGTAACATTGTTATAAAATTTCAACTGATTGCATCTTCTACAGTAACATATTAAAATTAATGCAACATTTTAAAAGGTATAATGTATGTGTTCATTTGGGCTTTTGTCAAGTTGTTAATATTTTCATGCTAAAACTCTTCTTTAATTCTATTTGACTTTGGACTTAAAAAAAGACAATTAGGTCGAACTGAGGTGGGTTACATCACACATGCAAAGTCTTCGACGACCTGATCAAAGAATCTTATTGTTGATTGTGTTACGAGTCATTTAGTATCCACGCTGCCTTGCACGAGTGGTCGATCATTAACGGGAAAATCAGTAGTTTAGTCTATAAGAGAACCTGTTGATCTGTTAGTTAGTGCTAGGCTTAAAAATTGTAAAATGCCTATAACAAGTCTCAATAATCATTCGTCCAATTAATTCGAAATTCCTTCTTTCACTTAATTTCTGTTAATAGGATAGATCATTCTCCAATTCATTCGCTGAATCCTGAAAAAATCATCTCAGACTGTTTAGAAAGTCTTATAGTACTTGTGAAATGTGATAGTAACATGTCAAATTAACTAAAATGGAAGGTCACAAGCATTTTAGCCACCAACACAAATTTCTTTCCGAAAAAACTCGGGAGAAGGTGCACAACTCCCTCATACACGCTGCAGCTAATACCAACACCCCGGTCTACTCGTGTCACCCTTTTAATTCTTTCTTCACGGTCAGTGCTTCAGTGCAACCTGATGAGTACTCCACCGGTCACATCCTGATCACCCACTCTCTAAATACCCATCTCCAACTTACCCATCAGGTTCCTTTACTTGCAACTCGTGTAACAAAACTGGATCCGGTTTTTGTTTTTGTTTTTGTTGTTCTACGTGCAACTTTGATTTACGCGTTCACTATGCTTATAATGACATTAAACGTGAACCATACACGACCACACCACCAAATGAGATCAAACTCAAACAACACCCGGAACACATGTCGCATTGTCGCCCTAAGTCACCTTATGGTGGTCCATGCGACGTGCGTGTGTCGTACTGGATGTGACGTGAACAATGAATTATACCATTGGGAAATTTGCGGGTAACGATGCACATGTTGAGTGTGTTACATTGGTTCAAACAGAAATGGTCCAAAGGGAAGTTCACGGACATACACTTTCATTACTACTTATGGATTATCCCGCCTTTAATTGTGATGCTTGTAAAGGCGGTATCACACAGAACAACTTTTTGTACTATAGTGATTCCGGTTGTGATTGTGGTACGCACGTTAAGTGTGTTACCCAGAAGGTGAAAGAATCACCAAAGGATCCACTGAAATTTCAGCTTGAAATGACGCAGATACAATTTAGCCACCAAAATGGCCCAGAATAATCTTTGTTACATGCAACTGAATTTAAATTTGTGCATTATGTGTTTCTAATAATAAGATACGATTGTCTCATGCATTTTGTAAAGCAAACAAAAGACTGTCTTTATTTAAAAAACAACGTACACACACAAACTAAAAAAAGTTCAATGCTCATGAACTTGGCTGGGTCACAGATTAAGTGTCTAGTTCTACCGTAAGCAACCTACTATCCACATTAAAGCTGCACTAACCATTTAAAACCGTTATTGTTACTTTGCTGCTTCCTCTGACCCACCGGCTGCACTACCATGACCATCCTTACCAGCACCACCGGCATCAGTGGCACCGCCTCCTCTCCAGGCTTCACTAGGGGCTGAGCTTGGCGGGACCCCACTTGGCCCACTAGACCTAACGCCACCCATCTGAGGTTGGATCATTTGTGGGCTACTAAATTGCATTGCTGGCATCTGTTGTGGAAAACCAGATGGTTGTTGAGCCATTACACCTGCCTGAGGATGCTGCTGCATAAAAAATCCTCCTTGCTGCGGAATACCCTGGTGTGGAAGTGAACCCATCTGCGCATTGTGAGAAAATACACGTGAACGCGAAATCATAATCAAATGAAATTTGATTCTTCGAAAATTTCTGTTTCTCAATAATTTAAATATCATTTGCCAGCCGAATATTGCAATTTTAGGTAGTATTAATTAAATAATTAGTTCAAATAACACATTCAAACATCTCATTAAATTACATTACGGATTATATAAAGACCTGAGATGAGATTATTGGTCCCGGTGCTGGCGTTGGTGTTGGTGGTTGAGCATCAGCAATGGCTGCTAGATACATCAAATTCTTTTGGAGTAGAGCCTGGTACCTATAACAAACAACCACTTTCATTTATTGACAAGTATACAGATTGGTATCAAAAAATAATAATTAGTGTAATTGTAGGAATGGTACTCACTGGGCACATTCAGCAAGCTTTCCAAGGTTTTGGTTGTTCATTATTGCTAATATCAATTGCTTGTTCTCATCAAGGAACTGCAAATAACAATTTTTAACGACATTCAATTATCATTATATAACATGTTAACATATATACCAGAACAATCAGTATGAATCACTAGAGATGATATTTTGGTATTTATTTAAGGTTTCTTTGACAATGGTTGGCGTTCGCCGACTGTTGAATATAATGGGATGTTTGGTGAAAGTAATTGTTGCAGGAACTGGAGATTTAGTTGTAGATAGAGATGGAGCGGGAGCTAAAAAATAGAAATAAGCTGCATGAAGTAGTATTTGTTTTATGAAAGACTATTTTCTATAAAATCTCTGATAAGTTCTGCATGCCAAACAAAGCTTATATTTTAAGTAGCTTGTTTTCTCAAAAAATAAGCATAATCTTCTCATATGCCAAACATGCTCCAAGTATATAACATATACCTAATCTCCAGGCCAATGGACGACGGAGATTGGTGATTCAACACATGCAAATTAGTCAGCTTTAAATGCTTGATATGATCTTACTGATGTCATCAACCCACATTAGTATGCTGTATACCTCAGATGGTAGTCATGTCTCACGCGAAACATTTCCAATTTTGGTTTTAACTCGGGAGGACCTTTACATTGACCTAATGTCACAGCATTCTAGATTTACTTTTACCACTTCCATGATTCTAAATGGCATGCATTCTCAACATTTCCAGATTATTAACTTTCCAAAGTGTAAAATTAATTCTATTCACCAACTTTGAAATGTTGTGAAAACAAACATGATGTACAACAACAACAAACCCAATCCCGCCGAGGCAGTGTATGGGGGAGGTAGAATGTAGACAGATCCTACCCCTACCCCAAGGATAAACCCGGGAGTAAGGAGACTGCTTCCAATGAGACCTCCGGCTTGTGCACGTGTGCGGGTGAGAAAGAAGAGAAGAGAGAGCAAAAGGGAGCAAAAGGGCGGCAAAAAGCAGCGAAAAGGGAGGACCAAAAACAAGCGCCGCCAACAAAAGCACAAAACATACCAGAAAACAAAACCAAGTGAAAAGGCAGGCAAACCTAAGGGAGCAAAACAAAGGAAGGCAGAACAACCCACGAGACCTACAGCTAGGGCAAAAAAGGCAACCTAAGGGGCAACAGAGCAAGGCAAAACCAGAGGGGCCTAAGCTAAGGCAAAGGCAAAACAAGGCAGCAAGTCAAGGCAACGGAGAAGCCTAAAAAGCCTAACACTAGCTGAACTACCCGAATCTAATTCTATCTCTCCACGCATTCCTATCTAGGTCATGTCCTCGGACAAGAGCAGCTCCTTCATGTCGAGCTTAAGTCTATCCTCCCACCTGAGATTGGGTCTACCCCTCCTTCTCACACCATCAACTACTAGCGCTTCGACTCTTCTTACAGGCACCATTGACATTTGATTTTTTTTTCCTTTATATTCGACATTTGATACTCTATTACCTAAGCACCATCGAATAATCTTCACATCAACCAACCATCATGTCAACAATTCCCCTAAGGCCCTAATCGCGACACCGACATCAAGTCAAAGATTCAGTAGGTATTCGAGATTGCTTATTTTTTTCTTCTTATCTGTATTTTTAAGCAGATAAGCAGCTTCGAGTGCTTAAAAGAACAAACTGCCTCGCATTATCAGCTTATTTTGGGTAAAATAACTAGTTCTCAATAACAAAGCAGGGACCAACTTATTTCAATGCCAACAGTTCCCCTAAGGTCCTAATCGCTACACAACATATATAGTCGCAACTTTATATATACTCATCCTAACAATTCCATAAAACATCCATAATTTATATAAATTTCATCTTTTTTATACAAAACTAATCTAATTAACCACTCTTATCATTCCAAAACACAAATTAATCACATATCTAACACCTTTATACATAAATTTCACATTTTTATCATTGTTATGTAACAAGTTACAAACTTTATCTTATAACAACATACTATAAAATGGGTCAGCTTCAAAATCAAATTTAAACACAAAAAAAAAAAAAAAAAAAAATGAACCTTTTGGATCTGGTCAGTGGTGATATTTGTTGGAGGAAAAGATTGAGGCATCATGGGATTATTGTTGTTGTTGTTGGGCATCATCGTCTGCTTCATTTCTTGGTTTTTTTGTTTTATAAAGATTGAAAGTTTGTTTTATTTAGGGAATGTTTTAATTTTCTTGAATGAATGAATGATAAACCTTAGGAGTTGTGCAAGTGTGTGTGTGAAGTGTTTTTGACGGTAACGGTGACGGGGTTTGGTGAACTTCTCGAAGTTTAGTTTTGGTGTTTGTTACACAAAAAAAAACCAACCCCACACCTATGTATCGATTCCTTGTCTAACTTTACCTCTAACTTCGCAAACCACTCATAATATGGAAACCGCACATCTAACTAAAAACATACCCCACAAAATTTAAATTAACAAAAGACTACACATACAAACCAAACATTTCGTTTGGTCTAGTGATGGACCGAATGAATTTGGTGTCTGGGGTATGGACTCGTCTGCCGAGATATAAAGTAACAAGGGAGATGCGTTTGGTTGGGGTGGACAATAAAGTTGTCTGATGGAAGTGGACTCTTATTACTATCAGCCTTAGGGCACCACTTTTTTAAAAAACTTTGAAAAATTAAGCTTTTTTATAAATTAGTCAAAACTCACCGTTTTTTTTTTGTCAAACGACTACTAAATTTTAAAATGTTCATTGCTCACCATTCCCGCCCCAAAAAGCTCCTCCGCGCAAGATAATGTCATATCACCTTTTCACTTAATTAGCAATGTCACCCTACGAACAGATCACCAAAACATACCCCAGTTATAAATAAATTTACCCACAAAGATCAATTAAACCACTCACACACCCAACCGACTTCACAAATCGATCATTCACATGACCATATTCTCTTCTTTTTTTTCCTTTAAAGGCGTCTGAGTGGGGTCACGTTATAACGATGATGGGTCGTTGGTGGCTACAAACGCGTCCTTGGGACACTTTTTAAACCCGGCCTTAGTACCCACTTTAACCCTTATAGGTAAGCGTGGTGCATTGAGATATTTCAATCATCGTTTTCTTCTCGAGTCATTTTTGTGAATGTTGAAATTTTGCGCACTAAAAACACATGTGATTTGTGATTTAACGTTTTAAGTTCACATATAGTGGAGGTGTAGGTTTTTTTTTAAGGTTTCAAGGTTAGGGTCTAAGGTTTTTAAGGTTTATGGTTATGGTTTTTTACGGTTTAGGGGTTAGGGTTGTTAGAGTTTAGGAGTTTATGGTTTATGTTTTTAGGGTTAAGGTTTACAGTTAGGGTTTAGGCAAGCGTTTTTTAAAGAGGATAGAGTTTATGGTTAGCAACTTAGCATTAATGTAATCACGATATTTGAATTTGAAAAGCTACATTACAAATCACATATGATTTTGTATTGTGTAAATTTTGATACCCATAAAATAACTGGAAAAAAATCCGTCGAATAAATATCAATGAGCCCGCCTATTAGAAGATTAAAAAAAATCTCGCTGCGATAGTTGAATTTCTGTCGCTTAACAATTAATAGTTTACAAAATATTATGATAAGTGGACTTTTTTTTTGGAAAAAAAATAATAAAAAATAAATAAATAAATAATGGACTGTTAAGTTGGTAAAATGTTTCTTTAAAAAATAAAATATTTCTTATCAACTAAACACATCCTAAATTTTTTTTAACATTTTTTGACTTTTTTAAATTCTCTTATTATACAAGAGATTTTAGTGTCACGTGTGATAAATTTATAATTGCGTTCACTTTTCCACGTACTCGTGGAATGATACCATGTGAAATAAAGTAATGTGAATGCAGATATATAAAGAATAAACTCTCAACTCAATAAGGGATGATTTGCAACTCTATTTTGATTAATGGAAAGAATGCCCAATCAAGCAAAGTTATACAAATTTACTTCAAGCATACTTATTAATTTCGTTTAAAAAAAAAAGTTGACCTAAAGTAATATAAACCAGGTCAAACTCAAAATTTATAAACCAGAAACATGTACCACTTTAAATCACAAAGCAAATTTCTCTAGTTCGTTTATATGGATGATTTGACAAAACTCGAAACAAAAGCGTAAAAGTAACTAAGACCCAATGAACAAAATAGTGCTCTTAGCTCATACCTTGGCAAAGGCATCTGCGAACCCCCACAAGATATGTAGAAAACATTCACACTATCTGACGTTATTGATATATAATTTATAGAGTATCAATTGGGACGAGGAAATGCCACAAGATACCGTAAGTTTACAAAAATGGATGCTTTGCCGGTTATTTCAATAATATCTATTAATAATGGTTTCAAAACCAGGATAGCAGGGCACCTAGTCTTGACCATGATAATTAGTCAACTAAACCTCTTTTAGTAATATACTCAAAAAATGCAAAAGGCTAATTAAGAACATCCCATCAAAACTCCCGAGCTTCCAGGAAGAGGTTGTCACCTTTCTATGCAAGAGGGGAACAGTATAATTTCCCAATATCTTCTACAGCCCATCACACAAGGCTAACAAGACCCTCCAGCAGCAGCAGCCGCCGCCACAGGCTTCTCCTCCTCTTCGCTTTTATCTGATTTGGCAAACTCTTCCATCAACTCACGCTGTTTCGGTGTTAAGCTCCTGAATATCATACATAATAAAGGTTAACCAACCTTGATCAATCTGCTATATAAATCATGTACACACATACAGAACATATACTTGCTACACATGCTTCTCACACTTTCAAAAGAAATAAAATAATAAAGCAGTAGAAGGCTAGAAGCTCTATAATACATGTAGCTAATTCTGACCATATACATGAGTTTGCTTGGGTTACTTTTTACAAAAAGAGGTAACCTTCTGCCCATTTTTCCACTCACAGATTACCACATGGTTACGTTTTATCAGTGGTATTATAACGTCTTAGCCATGATAAATACCCAATCCGACCATTTTTCCACTCCCAATTTACCACATTGTTAGAACTTTGACGAGTACTAGACCATTGAAAAGGGTTGCATTAGAAAACGGACAAGCTCCAAAGAAGTGTGCTCACAGACTTGTTTTTCTCTTCCGGTCATTTTGTAAAGCTATTTAGTTCAACTTATATTATTTTTTCTGTAAATTTGTTATCGAGTTGGGTATGTGTACTTTCTAAGTATAGCAATAAAACCAATGTATTTCCATATAATGATTTCTCTAGAGATATACTGTACTAATTCTCATTCTAAGCTTCCATAGCATAGAATATTAGCTGGTGCAAAGACAAAACTCAATCAAACACAAAGGGTTGAGCTTAAGATCAAGTTGCTTGAGAAGCTAGAGTGACTTAAATCCTATATCATGAAACCTAAATCATGAAGGCTCATCCAGCTATTGACCTCACATAAGGCGTGTTCACCAAGAATCTAAATATGTGCTTCAAAGCAATCAGTTATTAAAACAACTTCTTCAAAATCGTTTACAAAGGTATATTGGGATTCGATAAATTAGTTCAAGCATATTATTTTTCTCCAATAAAACGATGAAAATCCCTTCTAAACAACACATTAACCTCAAGATCTATGTCAGTAAGAGGTATCTTGCGCATATAAAATTTCATTCTAGTAAACTGTCTCTGGTCTTACAATGTGCAAACATAAGCATGCATGGCCAAATTCATGGTCAGATTACTTAAAACATTGCAAACTAAAACATAATGCAATAAAACTCAACCGAATACATAGTGGAAGCAAGAAAACTTACATTGGGATGCTGACATTGAAGTGTACATATTGATCTCCATACGAATAAGAGGTTCTAGTTTTAATTCCTGGAATAAAAACAGTAGAAATTTGTTTGAGCACACTGACCATTACGGCATTACAAAACTAGTTCTAGAGCAGTGAACAGGTATACTACTCATCATGTACACTCACCTTTTCCCTTTAGGGATACTTTTTGACCAGGTTGGGTTCCTGGTTTAACCTGCATATCAGAAACAAATAATGATAAGAAAACCAAAATAAGAATATGTCAATAACCTGTGGTGTCCAATTTTGCGAACAAAACATATAATACAGGGTTGTGAAGATAAACCTTAACAACAACATCGCCTGTTAATGTTGGGACCCGGACAGTTCCTCCCAAAATTGCCTGCAGGAGTAACTCACATAAACATCACATAAATGAAGATGTGCATCTCTTCATCACATACAAGTAATTACCTGAGTGAAATTCACGTTGGCATTAACATGAATGTTGGGACCTTCTCGTCGAAAAATAGGGTCTTCTCGCACCTTGAAAGAGATCATGGCAAAGATGATTACTAGATGAATTCACATAACCACTTGACCTAATATACGCACTTAAGCACACATAGATTAACTATGCTATTTGAGAGCTGTACCTTAAAAACAACATAAAGATCACCAGGCTGGTGGCCATCAGGGTCTGTCCCGCCACATCTTGACATCTTTATTTCTTCATTTGTATCCACTCCTGCACATTCCAGAGTCTATGCATCAAGAAGCCATATAATGACACATTGGTGATCAACTGATCATCAAGGTTTCAAGCCAAATTACTCAATGTGCAATGTGACAAAAGTTTAGAAGATCGGTATGAAATACCTGGCTTGATGTTGACTTTAACAGATTTTGGTCCTCTCACCACTCTCTGGCCACTGCACGACTTGCATACGTTCTGTAAACAACCATCCTCATAAGTCAAATTTCGTTATAAACATAGAAGACGAAACTTACTAATTTAGATTACAACTAGACGAAAATCAGTACACAGGCCCAAAAACAATATTTTGATTTTCTAGTATAGAATGACCACATACCTTAACAAATTTTCCACTTCCACCACACTGCGGGCAAGTGATATGCATTCTCATATTGCCACTTTGAGCGACTGTCTGTGGATTGTGCAGAACCACACATTAGCCATAAAAAAATGTTTCCAGATCACAATAATTAGATATTTAATGTGTGCAAATACGAACCATGCCTGCTCCTTTACAACGCTTGCAGGTTTCGGGCCTTGTTCCAGGAGGAACACCAGATCCACCTGCAATAAAACAAAACACATGAAACGGAAACACAAACAGAAGCAGAGAACAAATGTGACATATATATAGATTTTTTCATACCACAACTATCACAAGCTAACTCGGTAACGAAAACAACGTTTTTGGTGCATCCTTGCACAGCTTCCATAAAAGAAAGCTCAACAGCAACCTGTGCAAAGTTTAAAAACAAGGTTTCATATGACAAGTAAAATGCATACAGAGAAGCAACAAAAGATGAAATAGATCAAAACCTTAACATCCTCGCCAGTGAAGTTCCGAGCAAATGGGTTGAAACCAAATATCTGATCCACCAAAACAAGTATAAATGTTGAAAAATCAAAACATCAAATAGCAAGAATCATACAATTAACAAGAAACAATCAATTAGTTTAAGATGGTTTACATACTCAAAACTCAAAAGTTATCATGCGGTACATAAGGGAGTTTGATTCAGGCATATAAACAAATAATGTAGTGAATAGATGAAGTTCGATTGCTTGTTAGCATGAAAAACTTACGTCGTCGCCAAAAGGACTATTACCCCACGGACCAGCATCTGGACCACCTCCACCACCCCCTACACTTGCTTCATAATTTTCATGGCCAAGCTATACAACCATATAACCACCATAAGAAAAAGTAAAGCATAATATAGCAGGTATCTTATATGAGAAGGTGCAGATGTGAACCTGATCATAATTTGCTCGATTGTTTTCGTCTTTTAGAACCTGCAAAGTAACACATGGGAGTACTTATTTAATCTGTTAAAAAAATGGATAGTTTAAAATTATCATAAAGAACATTATTACAGTTGTCGTAAATAGCAACTTTTTAAACTTCTGACGGGCATTTATAGATCTAGCAGATTACAAAATAAAAAATAGAGACAAATGCTTGCAGACTACATAAACAAAACCAACAACACTTTATATATAGAGCGACACTAAAAGTTTGTAATGAAGAAAAAGTTAATACCTCGTATGCCTTTGAAACTTCTTGAAATCTTTTTTCTGCGTCTGGGTCATCTTTGTTTGCATCCGGATGACACTTCTTTGCTAACTAGAAATGCCAATATCAAAGAGCAATCAGTCTGTGATGATATCACATTAGCAGAAAAGACTATGCACATTAATAGTTACATTCCATCCATGTAAAACAGATAAAGAAAAAAATAAATATACAAGTCTAGAAAAAGATACAAACCGCATAATACGCTTTCTTAATTTCTGAAGAAGATGCACTCCTACTCACTCCAAGAGTATCATAATAATCTTTTGAAGCCTTAAATGCTGGTGAAAATACAAATAAAGTGTCCATGTTAAATAAACCGAATCTTTGATTTCGAAAATACATTGAAAAAAGAATTAACTTTATAACTGGACGATTCCTCGCTGCTGATTACAATCTTAACATTTCATGTATAATATTCAACTCGTAGAAAATGATTTATTTTAATCTTTAAGAAGGTGTTTTGGGAATGGTTATCTGCTTTTTTAATTTTTACATTGGCAAATCGCAAGCAATCAGAATATAATGTTTAGGTAACTATCAGCATTCAGCAAAGTGATTATCTGTGTTTACCTAGAAACAGAACGCACTTACGAAAAAAAAAACATGTTTTAACCTGTTTATAGAAAACGCGTAATCTGTTTGCAAATGCAACCCCAAACACCCTCTAAGCCTACCAATAACCCTTTTTTCACCTTTACGCAGTGTTGTAAAAATCGGCCATGGCGGATATTGGCGGTCCACCGCCACGATATTTCCCAAATCGGTCTAACATGGCGTTTTGGTCAAAATCGGTCAGAAATCGGTCAAAATCGGAGCTTGGCGGTCTAAATCGGCCTTGGCGGCGGTTTGGTCAACGGCGGTCAACGGCGGTCAACTTCAGATCTAGGGTTTTTTTTTTCAAATTCACAGCAATTAACTTCGATTTTATTGATTTTGTTCTAATTTAAGCTAGTTTTTATAATTAATCTTGCTAATATTCATTTCTTTAATAAATTCCTTTATAATTTAGGGTCACCGCTATGGCGCCTATGGCGCTTGGCGGGGGTCAACCGCCACGGTACCGCCGAGCGATTTTTACAACCTTGCCTTTACGCATATAAACCCCAACACGATTCCATAGCAAACTAAAGCATTAAAAATTACCTGAGCCATGAATAGACCTCGCCGACCCACAATTCACATTAACCGATCCAAGAATCGACCAATTCCTCAACCCAACACCTACTTCACATCAAAACAACAATCAAGATCCAAACTTTATCAAATACCAACATCAAAACACACAAAAAAAAATAACATATTTCAAGAAATTACCATTAGTCCTAAAACTTGCACCATTCAAGATCCTACTTTGACTTAAAGATCCAAACTTTCTACACCCAACTTTAATCACTGAACTATACAGCTGTAAATAAACAAATTACAACAGTAAACAACAGTAATTTTCACCACATAGATGGATTTAAAGAGGGTAAAAAAATAGTTACTGGGTTGTGAGAGATGGAGTGACGAGCAAGTAGTGACATGAGTTTAACTGCTCTTGAACTAGTACCCATTTCTTGATTAGTGTGTGTGAATTGTTAAACCCTAGAGAAACCCTCTTCCCTGCTGCATAATCAAATGAGGTTGTTTGAGATTTTAGCAAGTACTGTACTTATTATGGAAAGGGTTGTTTGTGTGATTTGTTGGTTTTGTAAGGGTGAATGGGGTTTTTTAAATTTCATTTCTTGCGTAAGGGTGCGTTTATTTAATGTTTTAAAATCTTTTTCTTTTTTATTTATATTTTGAACTCGTGAGTTTATATAAGTCAACTGAAGCTAGCTAATCAATAGCTGCGATAGTGTATAAGAGTAGAAGGTATCATAGCATGTACTTGGGTATGCCGCATTGTTGAGGTAAAAATATGTATTCACCCAAACAAGCTAATATCCTTCGGACAATCTTTCGGCTACACTTTCCGGATTAGGGTCCTTCGGATCTGTAAACACAAAGAAAGCACGCGTTAGCCTCGCCTAGGGTTTTATCCCTAGACCAAGCTCCAGCGTGAGAATGAGTATGGTGAAAATGTCAGAGTAATGAGTAAAATGAGATAGGAATTAGTTAACCTTTAAATATTTAATGCAGTCACTTTGCTCCTTTTATAGGTGAGGAGTTTTGTCTCACCCGAGAAGTCCGCGTGGGGTGATAGTGACTCTTTCGGTGGAGTTGACTTGCTCTTTCGCTTAGGTCAGGCGGGAGCTTGGCTTACTCTGTTTGGACCACAATGCGAATAAGGTCGGTGTTACGAAAGATTCTTTTCCCTTTATGCACGGTGATGTCATGTATCCGTTGTGCCGGGGGGTTGTGTCTAACCCTTCGGCATGTGTTGACTTGGCTCCGCTTGGTCTAAATTGGTTTGTATGTTTATCCGAGCGGTTGCGCCTTTGTGCCGGAGGGTTACGCCGCCGACTACACTCGCCGGATACATACGCCAACATGTCCCCCCCCCCAGTATCATGTTAATGGATGTATTCATTGCATGATATTGGGAGTATATGGTGATTTTTTGTGAGTATTGCTCCGTCCTTTCTTCTTCTTCTATCATTTTTTTTTTTTTTTTTTTTTTACTGTTCTGAAGGATTTCGGAAGCGTGGCGGTTGATGTGCGATGTGTGGTGATCATGGTGACACGTCACCGTCTGACACGACGGGACGTTTCATCTACCCCTTCCTTTGCCTATAAATAGCGCTGTCATTTTCATTTTTACCACCGTAAAATTTCCACACACACTTTTTCTGCGTTTTTCAGCCGAACAGTTTCTGTGCTCTTCTTCTACTGTCCAGGTACTCTCTAGTTTTCCTTCTTCTTTAAACATAGGGTATATTCATTCCCTTCTGGTAATAATGTCATAACAGTCCGGCTCCTCATCCGGTCACGACTCCGGCCCTGCTTCTGAGGGTCCGTCGCGACCGAAACCTAAGTTTGACCTTGATAAATATACTTCGAATATGACCGATAAGGGTTTAAAGTGGGCCGTAGACGAATTTGGGATTCCCTCTGATCTCCACCCGAGGCTTCCACCGGCCGATTTTACGATGGGGCAATTAAGAGATGATGCCATAGGTTTGTACTTAGAATATTTCATGGAAGGGGGATTAGCGTCCCGTTTTCCAGTTTTCTTTTAGATGTTCTTCACTATTATAAAGTCCATATTTCCCAGTTAGTGCCGATAGGTTTACATAGGGTTACACTTTTTGAAGTATATAGCCGTAGCCTTCATATCATTCCCACAACCTCCCTTTTCCGTGCCTTTTATAAATTACACAAACAAGGGCATTGGTTCACTTTTGCCAAGCGAGACGGCAAGAACCGCTGGGTTTGCTTTCAGGAAATTTTGTCTTCGTTGAAGGGTTGGAAGCGACAGTTCTTTTTAACGGCCGAGTGGTACCTGCTGCAATCTGTGGAGGCATCGGATTCAGATTTCTCCGACCCTTTTCCTACCGGGGAGTTTTCCGTGCGGGATGCGGATTCGTTGTCTGCTAATATCATTGATTTAATAAAGATTCCGCCGGGTTTCTTGTATGCCATCGGGTTATCAGCCAACTGGAAATATCCAGGTTACCGGGCGTCTCTGAAGGATGCCGAGAGGAATGGTACTTAGCCTGCGTTCTATCTATTTAGTTAGGGTTTTGTGTTTCTTACGTTCTTACATTTTCTTGTTTGTTTTGCAGCTTTGACCATGTCGGACTATTTGATTAAACCAAGGTACCGGAAGGGGGCTGTCATGACCCAGGGGGATAAGTATCAGGATGGGCAGGCTCATCTCGTGCATGTCACCCTCCCCAGCGTAGCTGGTACTCAGGTTCCACCCAAAATGGATGCTATGAGGAGGGTTGAGGTGGTCGACCTGAAGGTCTTAGAGGCGCAGGAAAGGAAGAAGAGGGTTGCTGAAGCTAAGGCCGGAGGTTTGAAGTCGCGAAAGCGTCCGGCTGGAGAGGGTGGTTCTGGCACGAAGAAGGAGAAAAAGTCCACCGCCAGTCGTCAATGTGGATTTAACTACCAACCCTACACCGCTGAATGTTATACCTCCTGAAGGTCTTCAGCCGAATGACCCTCCTACCGTAGACAAGGAAAATCTGGATGGTCATTCTAGCGACAAACTGGATAATGTTGATGCTGCTGGGAACGTCGGGGAGGACCCTAAGGATCATGATGAGGATCATGAGGCCTCTCGTATTGTTGAGCAACTTGCTCCCCAAGAGAATAGTAAGTTATCTTTATTTTCCTCTCCTTTTTTACATGTATTTTTTATTGTGTGTTTACCGTTCGTCTTGTATCTTTGTAGGGGTTTCTTCTCCTCCCCATCGTGAGGGTAAGGGTGTCGACGAGGGAGAGGGGGCTTCGTCAAGTGCCACTTACGTACCGAGGTGGTCAATCAAAAAAGATGAGAGGGTCAAAGGCTATGAAGAGTATAGGGACCTGATGGTTCACTTGCCTCCCCCAGCCGAAGAGGCGTATTTGCAAAGCCTAACGGATACCGAGGCGGCTCAGAGGTCATGGGCTATTCTGGCTAGGGGTTCTCTTGCCTTTACTAACATGCTCGTCCGCTTTGAAAATCTTGATCTTGCGCATAGAGAATTGGCTGAGGAACATAAGGGATGCGAGGCTGCTGCCAAAGATAATTTTGATTTTTTGAGTAAGACACTGGGGGAGCTGAAAGTTGTGAGGGATGAGTTGGGTGAGTGTTCTGCCCGGGAGGAAGGTTTGAAAAGACAAGTACGTACTTTGGAGAAAACCAAGTGGTTAAAGTTGTCCCTAGCTCAGGGTGAGAGGATATCTGGTTTGGAGAAAGATCTGTTGGAGACAAAGGGAGCTTTGAAAAACGAGGAAGAGGAGAATGTTGTTCTCCTTAAGTAGCGTACTGAGATTGCCGTAGCAGCTGGGAATTTGGAGATTGCACGGTCTAACCTTGTTAGGGACTTCCTTCCTACCTTTGTGGCTCGCCTTCTTGGTAGTCATGAGTACAAAACTTCCTTGGCCACTCCTTTTAGCCTGAGCGGTATGGCTGGATGGTTGGATGGTGTGTCTGTTGAGCGTTCGGAGGCGGATGTGAAGAAGATTTTGGATAGCACTGAGGATTTGGATCTGGAAGCTCCCGTTAAGTACTTGGCTGCATATGATGAACTTTTTGTGAAGAAATATCCTTATGTTGATAAAGTTTGAAATGCTTGTCATCGCCCGGTTGCAGATATAATGGCTCTGATGCCGGATCCCGCTCCGGAGCGTCCTGGTGGATTCTGGGGAGAGATGATGGGGGGGAAGCTGGGGAGAAAAGGAAAGACGGGGAGAATAACGTTCCTCCCAACTGAAGCGTTGTCTCTTTTTTATTTAGTTAAGTTAATTTGTTAATCATGAATATGTTGGAAGATTTGTATTGCTGAAATACTTGTAGTGTTGACAAACAAGGCCATTTTTGTGCTTGTGACTTACCTTGATGGTTAATGAAATTCTCTTTGGCATATTCGGATGTGAACTTTATATATATATTTTTTTTACTTTCTGAATGTATGCAGCAATGATTTGTCGTTGTCTTCGTGTAGAGTGTGAACCGTTCGGTTTTGCACCTCGGCAACCCTTTTGGGTATGAACCGTTAGGTTTTGTATCTTGGCAATCCTTTTCAGATATGAACCATTTAGTTTATTACCTCGACAACCTTTTTGTGTATGAACCGTTCGGTTTTGCACCTCGGCAACCCTTTTGGGTATGAACCGTTAGGTTTTGTATCTTGGCAATCCTTTTCGGATATGAACCATTTAGTTTACTACCTCGGCAACCCTTTTTGGGTATGAACCGTTCGGTTTTTCTCATGGCAACCCTTTTTGGTTATGAACCATCTTTGAATATTGACCATCTTTCCCCTGAGGTCGCGAGCCTATCGGGGGGATCACTTAATAATTATGTTCAGTACAGTTAAAATATGGAAAATTGCTCCTCCGTCATCCGGGGAGCTATACTTTTCATTAATAAGCATAGTTGTAATTGGTTGCCTCATGGGCTTAAGGGTTACAAAGTTTTCCCTATCTTACAAGAAGCATTTTCTCAAATTCACCGCGTTCCAAGTGCGGGGTACTTCCTTTTCTTCGGTTGTTTGCAATTTGTATGAACCGTTATCATATGCCTCCATGATCCGATAGGGGCCTTCCCAGTTTGGTCCTAATTTCCCTTGGCTTTCTTGTCTGCTAGCTTCATTCTTTCGGTAAACGAAATCTCCCACTATGAATTTTCCCCCTCTTACCCTTCGGTTGTAATACTGCTCCACCTTCTTCTTGTATCTCGCTTCTTCGACTGCAGCTGAGTCTCTCCTTTCTTCCAGTAAGTCCAGATTTAAACGGATCTCCTCTTCGCTCCCCTTTTCTGTCACCGTCATCGTCCGGAAGGTAGGCATTCCAATTTTCGCGGGAATCACTGCTTCGCTTCCGTATGTTAAGCTGAACGGCGTTTCGCCATTGCTCGTCTTGAGGGACATTCGGTGAGCCCACAGCACGTTCGGTAGCTCATCAACCCATCTAGACCTGCTCCTTCCCAATCTTGTTTTGAAGCCATGCATTAGGCTTTTGTTTGCTCTTTCCACTAGACCATTGGCTTGGGGATGTGCCAGGGCGGTGTTTATCTGTTTGACGTTAAGTTTTTCACACCAACTCTTGAAGGGGTCATGGATGAAGTTACTGCCGTTGTCTGTTACGATTATGTGAGGTAGGCCAAAGCGACACACAATATTTTCCCATACAAATTTTATGACCTCCTTTCCTGTAGTTTTTTCCAGTGGCTTGGCCTCCATCCATTTTGTAAAGTAGTCAATAGCTACGATGACATACTTTACTTTCCCGGGTACTTCAGGGAGAGGTCCCAATACGTCCATTCCCCATTGGAAGAAAGGCCAAGGTGACATGATAGAAGTCATGAGAGTCTTAGGTAACTTAGGTACAAGAGCGTGTATTTGGCAGGACTCACATTTTTGAATGACCTCTCTGGTGTCCATATGCATTGTCGGCCAATAATAACCTTGCCTGATTAACTTTGCCACCACGGACCTTGGACCTGAGTGCATCCCACATGCTCCTTCTTGTACCTCTCTTACTACGTAATTGGCCTGCAGTGGGCCCACATATCTTAACATTGGGCCCAAATATGATTTTTTGAACAGTACCCCATCTTCCATTGTATAGTGGTTGATCTTCATCCGGAGGGTTCTTGCCTCGTTTTCGTCATTTGGCCACCTCCCTTCGGTGATGCACCGGATGATCGGAGACATCCAGTTTTCCTCTTCTTCCTCCATTATTGCCCCGACGACCTTTTCCTCTGTTGAAGGTGTTTCCAATACCTCTACGAGTATTTCTTTAGTCCAATGGTCAAATGCAACTGATGCTAGTTTGCTTAACACATCGGCCTTCTGGTTCTGTACCCTGGGGATATTTTGTATTCTGAACCGCTTAAAACATCCAATGTACTCTTTTGCCTTAGCCAAGTATTTTGCCATGCTTTCCTTGTAAGTGGTGAACTCTCCATTGATTTGGCTTGACACTAGGTTGGAGTCTACCTTTGTAACCACCGGTAAACTTCATCTCGTATTAAATTAATAAAATATTCTAATGAAATAATGCTATTCCATTTTCTACGTCTAATTTTTTTTAGATTAAACGTTACCAGTTTACCTAATCACAACAACTGACTAATGTGACGTGACTCACGTTGCCAATAAACGTGCTCACCGACACCAACATGCCTTATGCTTATTTCAAACAAACATTCTTATATGTCAAGTATAATAGACTCCAACTTTTAATTACCACATTACATTATTTTGTTAACATACGATTAATAAACGTTTGAACTAAACATTAACCAATTACTTGAATTTTCATAAAACTTTTCAGGTTATTAAATTAACTATTAACTTCTATTTATTAACACTATAAATTTTATTTAGTTTAAATAACGTTAAAACACTCCCATAACCCACGACTCGGTTTTTATAATTGAGTACATTAATAATTTTTAACATTTTTACCTTACTCGATATTTAGTTTCGCAACTTAAGGACCTAGCATTTAAAATTTACCGGGACCAAGCTATAACCAAATAACCTCTATATCTCAAAACTTAATCGTTAAGATAAACCAATATTTTTATATACACGAACCACCCTATATCTTTTTCCTTCTTATCCCTTTGTTGTTTCCAAAGTCAAAAAAGAAAAGAAAAATATATATATACGTTTTTCCTCTCCCGCATCAAACACAAGAAAAATATCCATCTTATCTTCTTCTCTCTCTCACTACACGCCTCCCACCTCCTTCCATCCCTCTTCTTCCCACCGCCTCTCCACAGCACCACCATAGACGCACCACTACTGCCATCATCACAAAAGAGAAGGACCAAGGGTCGTTTGGGATGGATTAAAGCAAGGGTTAAATCTCGGGTTTTAGAGTCTCGTTTGGTTTGAGTTAACCGCAACCGTACCTCCCTCACCATCGATTCTCTCCTCTTCTTGTGGGTATGTTCATCACTATCGAACAACCTCTTTGTTTGATACTTGTATTTTTATCGAATACAAATCAATTTACAAAAGTTTTCGTGGAAAATAACCGGATTTAAACTAGATTTATAACCTTTTAATTACAAGAATCGTGTGGTAAAGATAAACAAAAGGTGTTTGTTTGTTATTGATTCGGGTCAGGTCAAGAACCGTTTGGGTTCAGTCGACCCATTAGAATCGCGGGCTGAAAACCACTCAAAGTGGTGTTTGGCGTCTCGGATTCAAGAGAGACACAAAGGGGTACTTGCTTTCTTTTGTTCGAACCAGGGAAAAACCCTCAAAGGTTGTTTGCTTTAGTCCTAGGGTCACGACAGCAACACCCAAGAGGGTGGTTTGCTTGACTTGGTTGTGATTGTATTATTTGGGTGTGTCCGGATTCACGACAAGAACACCACATGAGTGATGTTACGTTTTGATTAACAACAACAAAAACAAAAAATTAATTGAGTAATTGTCTTTGTATCTGTTTTGTTGCATTTTCAGCCAACTAGAGTGCTTTTGGTTTGTTTATTCTGACCCACACGACAGCCCCGTTAGGGTGCGTTTGGGTTTAGTTTGGTTATCTCGTCCAGCTAAAGAACCCCGACAGGGTGTGGGTTAGGGATGCTTATCTCGTCCAGCTAAAGAACCCAAAGGGGCGATTGTTTGTTGTCAATCTAATAGGGAAAAACCCACGATGGGTACTTGTTTTGTTGGTCTCGGACCACCACAGCCTGCCAAGGGTGCTCTTGATTTGGCTTGTTCGACCCACCATCGAGAGCCACACAAGGGTGTGCTAGTTCTGACTTGGTTCACACACCCGAAGGTGTGTTAGTTGTTGTCGATGTTTCACTTCAGGTTAGCTACAAGACCCCAAACGGGTGCATGAACATTAGTCTTGGCTCACAAGAGACGACACCTTAAAGGTGTGTGTTAGGTCTGGTTTTGATACTTTGCCTATTATTAAATCCTATATGGTTTGGTAGTTATATTTATAGTTTATATTTATATTTTTTTGTTTTGTTGGTAACCTAAAGGGGTGTACGGACGATGTCAAATTATGTTTGTTTGTTTTGGTCTCGGGTCAATAAGAAACCGAATGGGTTGTCGTCTCGAGCTTATGCTCAGTTTATTTATTTGTTTCGAGCTTATGTTTTAGCTTATGCGGGACTTGTTTGGAATTGCTTAATTGAAATTACTTATTTTGAACCGCTTACTAAACTACTTATTTAGCATCTCCTTATTTTATACTTAAATCATTTTAGTTAGTTTTAAAGTTGGCAGAATGTATAATATAAATTGGGCCGAACTTAAATTATTAATGGACTAATCATATGTATCATAGCGGACTATGTATATTTACATATTGGATATTGGACGAAAACTATATATATTAGACTAGTGGTTGATTTACATTTGGACTTATATCGGACATAACGGATTTCATACTTGGACTATAACTTGATACACTTGGACATATACCGAATGACTTGAACTATACCAATATTTATAGGACTTGTATTAGATATAAAATTAAATGTTGGACTCACTTTGAACTAAATAATGGATTATATATATATTGAACAATACATATTTGATGTTAGACGTTGGACTTATATTGAACAAGCTCATTAGACTAATATTGAATTAATATTAATTGGACTAGTAGACTAGGATTAAAGTTAGACTATCGAACTATGCATATAATTGGTTGGGATATTTAACCGAATAATAAGAATTGATAAATGGGCTATGTATATACTACTTGACGGACTAAATTAAATTTATTATTAGACTAAACTTATTGGACAATAATTAGACTTGTGATGGACTTAAGATATCGTATTAAGAACATTGGACTTCAATTAGATTTAAGTCGGACTATTAACTGGCTAAAGCCCAATTGACTTACTTTTTGACATATTTTCTTGTCGTTATCTTCTCGCTTAGGATTCACCCGTATATGTGACTCGTTTTCTTGAGACATCTTGTCTACTCTTTTACTTTATAATATACATATATATAAGATATATATATTATACTTTGGCGTGTGTTTATTTTGAGTCTAAATCTTTATACCACCACACGAACTATCATACTAAACTTTTTACAAATATTTATACGAAACTTCCACAAAAACTAAAACGTATTATCTTTTAAAACTCATACGCATCGATTACTATTCACGTGTCATATTTTGAGATAAAACATATACTATCAGGTTGTGCCAATAACGTATCGTTGTGTCGGTATTCTTGTATCATTGTGCGTTACTACCTTGTGATACTACTGTGTTACATTTCTCGATGCCAGTCGTGTTAGTTGTGATTCTTGTATTTCTTCAGGCTAAGGTGAGTTTCACAGCCCCATTTCTTGTTTTACTCTTTTGGGGTGAAAAGCATGCTATGATTACTTAAAACTAAATTGGTTGTGTATTCATGAAATTATGGATTTGATTCAATCTCTTGAGCTATGCTGCTATATCTTGTGCAAACGGTATGTATGCTTATGTTTGGCTATATACATTGTAAAATTCCCTTACCACTACTTATTAACTCCCTCCCACTATGCGGGATGAGCCGTTGATATCTATGGATAGCGCTATTTAGAGCGAGCCAACCTCTCACTCTTAACAGTGCATAGAATCACCTTCTCATGCTAGGTTAGAGCATGTTGCACGTAGGGGCAATGTATTCGGCTGAATCGGCTTAAGTAGTGGAACCATTATGCCATGAACGCGCTGCATACAGAATGGACCCTTTGAAACTTTGACAACCAATTGATTTTTCCTGTTTTGGAAACTACTTGTGTATTAAAACACGTGAACTCACCAACCTGCGTTGACACTTTTAGCATGTATTTTCGGATGGCGTTAGCTAAACTGGAAGCGCTTGGGCATTGGCATGGCATGATCATAGAAGACTATGATGTAAATTTGGGGACCATTTTAATTCTTTTATGGGCCTACATTCTATAATATATATTTTGAAAGATGTAAGCATAAATCTTTACGAAATACGATTTCTCAAGTTAAACTGTTGTTCTATACATTGTGTTATGGTACCAATCGAGTAGCACCCCATTAACACTTACTTCCGCTGTAAACCATTTTTGGGGGTGTTACAGATTGGTATCAGAGTCTCGGTTATAGAGAACTAGGTATTTTTGAAACCTAGACTATAACTACTTTTACGAAAACTTAACCCTATGACCGATACATGCCTGCCTGCCAAGCTGATGCCTCGATTTTGACTTATTGAAGTCATACTTGATGAGATATGTATTATATTACTATCCACTTAATCTCACTATGAACTATGATTGCTTTCATATACGTATGTTTACGTACCACAGCGCTACGCCTTATCCCCCACATAAATGAAATGCTCGTTTTACTCTTTCGTAACAACTTCTAAAAGTAAAGGACTTATTGCTACTGTAATTGGGCCGAGTATTCCAAAGTTCATGTGAATATAGATTGATCACCTATATTCATCAGGGAGAAGGGAATAGACTGATCACCTATGTCCAACCCTGAGGCGAACTTTGCAATGCTGGGGATGGTTGTTTTGGTTTTGGGGAAAACGAAATGATTTTGTATGTGTAAACGAGCATGGACATGATAAAGTTTTAACCCTACACACAACACACTGGCATCACAATACTTATTCATAGTGATATTTTTCCACTTTTACGGAACGTCTTTCATCGCCGCTTGGTTATGTTACGACTATGAATTACTTTCGGAATTAATGAAAAAGTTTAATCGTGCTTTACATTGGGTCGAGTTAAACCCGATTGGTCACCATTTGAATTCGAGTTGCGTATCTCAACACATTTGATATCGTAATAAGTTCATTGAACTTATTGATGGAGTGTTTTGGAATTAATCTTGACCATGTTTGATTTTAAACTATTTGGTATTGAGATTTTAAGTCTCGTCACGGATTTGGAATTGCTACTTTATTTTAGCCTTGCCTTGATTATGGTTTTGTTACGGACCCCAAGCCTTATCTTGGAACGATTGTTGTTTATTTTTCCGAATCGATGCCATTCACTCGATATTGTTCAATCGACGTTATCCAGTCGATGTTGTTAATTTTTTTGAATCGATAATGTTCTACTGATGGTGCTTCATCAACAATACTCGATTAAGGTTATACCTTATGCTTTATTGATGTAATACCTCACGCACTATTGGTGTTGTACCTTATGCTCCATTGATGTATTCCTATCGATGTCATTTTATCGATGCCGTTTTATTGATGCCGTTTTATCCATATCATCCTACTATGTTGTTTTATCAATAAAATCCTGCTGATGTTGTCCTATCGATGCTATCTTATCGATAAGTACTTTACACTCAATCGATGTGTAATCCTCTATCATACCCATTGGGAACTATTGACATTTACTCGTATTTGGAACTTGACTTGATCTTGACTTGTAGTCAGATTTCTTTTAACACTATGATTTTGAACACGAACGTTGTACCCTTCTGT
Source organism: Chrysanthemum makinoi (assembly GCA_910596185.1). Classification (NCBI taxonomy): domain Eukaryota; kingdom Viridiplantae; phylum Streptophyta; class Magnoliopsida; order Asterales; family Asteraceae; genus Chrysanthemum; species Chrysanthemum makinoi. Next base: position 43,849,687 of record OU343223.1, read on the forward strand.
ATTAAGTACTGAGCCGATCGACTGATTGCTAGTAGTAATTAAATCTCTTATCCGGAGTTGTACCCTGAACTTGCTAACCTCTCCTTTTAACATAGATTTTACACCCAACAGAAATGATGCATAACTATTTTAACATTTCCTATCAGCAACTTGTATAGAGATTTTCTTGGCAGATGATGCAGACTATTTAAACATTACTTGTGATATATTAAATCACTATTTCTGGGTCGTTGCAACACCATGTCATCTCCATCCTGTCCCATTATCATTTTCTCAGACGTTGAGATCAAGGTTGCCTCGTTGCTCACTGCTGTAATAGTGTCTCCTCTATCCCAGAACTCCTACTCAATTGATGAGTCGGAATACATTCCTTGCCGTTCTAGTAACGACACATCACGACACCTACGAAAGGAAACCCTCATTTAACCTAAATAACGAGCGAACTACCAAACTTCTAACAATATAGAAACATACCATAAGTTAACCTGTAACTCGAGCTACTATTTGTGGGACCAGGTACATAATCCTCTAATTATCCCTAAAGAATACCAACAGTTTGCTCAAATACTGCCCCTTATAAAATAGTAAACTGTGTCGTTTCCTAACGCACAAACTATAATCAAGCGTCTTGTCAACCATTTCGTGGTCAATCTACCAAGTGTTATACTACTTCATCACTGAATCAAACTTTTCGACCTTACTGGTATTTTATGAACAACGAGTCTTTCTCAGATTGTCCCACAAACTTTTGTACAAGCCACTTCACGGACTACTATATTGTAATAAATCGATTCACTACCATGCTTAAATACTTTTTCTAACATTTTGTAAACTAAGTTACAATTATCCTACAAGTATACCACAACCTTATGAACAAGCTTTGACACTGAATCACAAAATGAACTACAAATATTCTACTATTGGACAATTAATTGTTTTCTTATCTACTATATGAATTATTTACGAATCATTTCACGAGTTATGTTATAACATGAATTGTTGTCTTATCAAAACATTACAAAATTTAATTACAATTTCACTACTATCCTATAAATAATAAATCGTTTTCTATTATCCTATAAGCTAAAAAAAAAAAAAAAAACGGATTACCTTACCAAGTTGTTGCTTCGATACTAAATTACCAACTAAGATTTACCACTAATTTGCAAATAATAAAATATCTTCCTCACTTCTCTACAAATGGTTTTCCAGTCTGTTTTATAAGTTATACTGCAGTTACGTTATAAACTATTTACTCTCTTGAAAAGCTTTAAAGGATAACCGATATCTTCTTTTATATCTGAACCAAATTTTCAGAATAGATCAAACTCTTTGTTATGAAATAATAAACAATAAACATAATGGGCAATTGTTAAGGAACAAACTGATTCATTATTTACAAAAACTGAGGTATTAAAATTATTTGAATTTAAGAAGTAACATTTGTGCTCATATAATGGACGTGTAAACCTTTAACTTGGAACCGAGTCCATGTGATCATTTAAGAACTTTATTTAACAAGTTTTCATCACAAAAGCTGAAGTTCAACAACTTTTTCTACATTCATTTAAGTTCTCTCCCTAAATTTTAACAAGTCGAGACTCTTTGTTTTTATACCGATCAAATCCGAGAGGACGGTGACACCATGTTAGTCCTTATAGGATAAACTACCAACGAGCTTAACATTAAAAAAAACTTTACTCTAACCTTAGGCGTCTAAAACTTATGGATTCATACATACTTAACTACATTTTCTTCTATGACGCTTCGTCTTCAAGGACCTTGCTTTAAGAGTTTCATTTGCCTCAACGATAAAACATGTGATGACATTTTCTGAAGATACTTGTTCTTACGAATTAGAAATCTCTGGTCAAACCTTATCAGACTTTCTTATGCTAAGAAACATCAAAATGTCGACTTCTGCGAAAATATCTTATTACGGCACGTCTAAAAACCTATCTTACTAGACAATAATTCCTTCGAGGTCATGAGCATCTTACCCAACTATCCATCTCAAACAGAGATACTTGTATAACTTACAATTCACAATACTGCCAACTCTTAAAAACAACGGATATAAGTCGTGATATTAACATATCGACAACAAGGTTCCAAAATCGCCTTCATTTCTTTCACCTCATTCTGAGGGCAATACTTCTTAATCAATATCTTCTTCAACTTAGTCCAAGCAATTTTGTAAACATTCTCAATATTAATACATTGAGCAACAACATTCTACCATGACAAAGCATCATTCAGAAGTATGCTTGCAGCATGTTTGAATTTGCGTTCTTCATCATAGTTGATTATTAGAAATATTGGCTCTGTCCACTCAAACCAACGAGCCAAACCAACCGTTCTTTCCGTAACTTTGAAATTGTTGAGCTTGTTACTCTGGAACTCCTTGTAAGAACAACCTCTGGCCATTGATATAACATTTATGCCTGTGGTTCCTCCAACTGGCCCCACAATATTTGGTCCTCCAGCGTTTTCAGCCCTCCAACTGGCACTGCCACATTAGACTTTCCGGTTGCGAAGATCATAATTTACAAAAAACACTCACACCTTTTTCTCAGACTTTTCAAAATTATTGCTAGAATTAAATTGATAGTTTACAGACTCGAGCTACCACCCGAACTTAGCAGTGTACGCGCCGCCGCCGTGTGTGCATTCTGAAGAATCGTCATACTGATGAGACACTCACTATTTCTCTGGAACAAATCCAGATTGCTTAACATTTGAACTTTAACGAAGAACCTATCGAGATCACGGACCGTGAGGTCAAACGACTCAAGTAAAGTCGCATTTTTATTCTCAAAGTTCGATGAAACCTTAGAAGACGGTCCTGAATTCACATGGGAACGTAAAGATGAACTCAAACACATCGTCAGCAGATACCACCCACTGAACTTCGGGACGAAGTTCCCTTAAGGGGGTGAGACTGTAACCACCGGTAAACTTAATCTCGTATTAAATTAATAAAATATTCTAATAAATAATGCTATCCCATTTTCTACGTCTAATTTTTTTAGATTAAACGTTACCAGTTTACCTAATCACAACAACTGACTAATGTGACGTGACTCACGTTGCCAATAAATGTGCTCACCGACACCAACATGCCTTATGCTTATTTCAAACAAACATTATTATATGTCAAGTATAATAGACTCCAACTTTTAATTACGACATTACGTTATTTTGTTAACATACGATTAATAAACGTTTGAACTAAACATTAACCAATCACTTGAATTTTCATAAAACTTTTCAGGTTATTAAATTAACTATTAAGTTCTATTTATTAACACTATAAATTTTCTTTAGTTTAAATAACGTTAAAACACTCCGATAACCCACGACTCGGTTTTTATAATTGAGTACATTAATAATTTTTAACATTTTTACCTTACTCGATATTTAGTTTCGCAACTTAAGGACCTAGCATTTAAAATTTACCGGGACCAAGCTATAACCAAATAACCTCTATATCTCAAAACTTAATCGTTAAGATAAACCAATATTTTTATATACACGAACCACCCTATATCTTTTTCCTTCTTATCCCTTTGTTGTTTCCAAAGTCAAAAAAGAAAAGAAAAGAGAATGATATATATATCTGTTTTCCTCTCCTTCGCATCAAACACAAGAAAAATATCCATCTTATCTTCTTCTCTCTCTCACTACACGCCTCCCACCTCCTTCCATCCCTCTTCTTCCCACTGCCTCTCCACAGCACCACCATAGACGCACCACTACTGCCATCATCACAAAAGAGAAGGACCAAGGGTCGTTTGGGATGGATTAAAGCAAGGGTTAAATCTCGGGTTTTAGAGTCTCGTTTGGTTTGAGTTAACCGCAACCGTACCTCCCTCACCATCGATTCTCTCCTCTTCTTGTGGGTATGTTCATCACTATCGAACAACCTCTTTGTTTGATACTTGTATTTTTTTCTAATACAAATCAATTTACAAAAGTTTTCGTGGAAAATAACCGGATTTAAACTAGATTTATAACCTTTTAATTACAAGAATCGTGTGGTAAAGATAAACAAAAGGTGTTTGTTTGTTATTGATTCGGGTCAGGTCAAGAACCGTTTGGGTTCAGTCGACCCATTAGAATCGCGGGCTGAAAACCACTCAAAGTAGTGTTTGGCGTCTCGGATTCAAGAGAGACACAAAGGGGTACTTGCTTTCTTTTGTTCGAACCAGGGAAAAACCCTCAAAGGTTGTTTGCTTTAGTCCTAGGGTCACGACAGCAACACCCAAGAGGGTGGTTTGCTTGACTTGGTTGTGATTGTATTATTTGGGTGTGTCCGGATTCACGACAAGAACACCACATGAGTGATGTTACGTTTTGATTAACAACAACAAAAACAAAAAATTAATTGAGTAATTGTCTTTGTATCTGTTTTGTTGCATTTTCAGCCAACTAGAGTGCGTTTGGTTTGTTTATTCTGACCCACACGACAGCCCCGTTAGGGTGCGTTTGGGTTTAGTTTGGTTATCTCGTCCAGCTAAAGAACCCCGACAGGGTGTGGGTTAGGGATGCTTATCTCGTCCAGCTAAAGAACCCAAAGGGGCGATTGTTTGTTGTCAATCTAATAGGGAAAAACCCACGATGGGTACTTGTTTTGTTGGTCTCGGATCACCACAGCCTGCCAAGGGTGCTCTTGATTTGGCTTGTTCGACCCACCATTGAGAGCCACACAAACGTGTGCTAGTTATGACTTGGTTCACACACCCGAAGGTGTGTTAGTTGTTGTCGATGTTTCACTTCAGGTTAGCTACAAGACCCCAAACGGGTGCATGAACATTAGTCTTGGCTCACAAGAGAGGACACCTTAAAGGTGTGTGTTAGGTCCTGGTTTCAGTCATACTTTGCCTATTATTAAATCCTATATGGTTTAGTGATACATGTTATAGTTATAACTTTATATTGTTGTTGTTTTTGTCTTCGGTAACCAAGGAAACCTACATAGGGTCGTTTGGTTCTACTTGTATTTCAGTAGACGATAGTCCACTGGAGTGTTTGTTTGTTTTCGGTCTCAGGTCAATAAGAAACCCGAATGGGTTGTCGTCTCGAGCTTATGCTCAGTTTATTTATTTGTTTCGAGCTTATGTTTTAGCTTATGCGGGACTTGTTTGGAATTGCTTAATTGAAATTACTTATTTTGAACCGCTTACTAAACTACTTATTTAGCATCTCCTTATTTTATACTTAAATCATTTTAGTTAGTTTTAAAGTTGGCAGAATGTATAATATAAATTGGGCCGAACTTAAATTATTAATGGACTAATCATATGTATCATAGCGGACTATGTATATTTACATATTGGATATTGGACGAAAACTATATATATTAGACTAGCGGTTGATTTACATTTGGACTTATATCGGACATAACGGATTTCATACTTGGACTATAACTTGATACACTTGGACATATACCGAATGACTTGAACTATACCAATATTTATAGGACTTGTATTAGATATAAAATTAAATGTTGGACTCACTTTGAACTAAATAATGGATTATATATATATTGAACAATACATATTTGATGTTAGACGTTGGACTTATACTGAACAAGTGTTGAGTTTATAATATATATAACATACAATAAACATGTAAACATCAAGAGTACTCAGCGGAAGACTAAAGATCATAACAAATAAATAATTAACTGAAAGTATGCGTAACGTACCTCTTGCGAATGTCAGATCCCTTGAGCGAAACAAAGAAGTGGTTTGAAGAGTTGTCCCTTACCGTTCTACAACTCAAACCAATATGGTGTAAGAATAGTGTCTTACTGCCACGTTCTTGTACACACCAATTAACCAACGAATCAAGCGATTGCTAGATCTAACACAAGTCCTCGTTTAAGAAAAATGAAACCAAACTCCCTTACAAGGGGTGTTCGGCCGAATAGTGACTAGAGAGAGGAGAGGAGAGGAGGGTTAATTCAATGCACAAAGTGTGAGAAACCCTAGAACCTAACCTTGTTTATATAGTAGATGGGAAACTTTGGGAACAAGTTATGGATTAGGGCTTGGGAAAGCCCCCTTGGCCGGCCATGAGCAAAGCCCAAGGGAAAACCCATAACTTTTCAAGTCTTTCCATTTCTAGTCCTTTCTCTTTTCATTTAACGGTCGTTAGTCATTTTTCCGTTAAATACTTAACGATCGTTAACCGGACTTAATGTGCTATAATTAATAAACATAAACATTAATTATTAACTTTAATTCTCATTCGCTAATGTGTGCAATCCGGTGGTCACGAGTTCGAATCCGGACATTCACATGTTTGTAAATATATACATTTCCAACAGCTCCCACTTGGATATGTTTACAAAGCGTGAAATGACATTGGTTAGCGTCTAGCAACACGCCAATGCCCCCGGTACAACCCGTGTATGGATTTCTGGAGAAAAACCAAGTTTGATGATTCATCATCATATTCATCCTTTTGTTTCTAATACCATGTTAATAAGAATATGGATCTCACTTATATCTTAATTAACTATTCGTTTCGCTTTATATGATTGATCAAGATTACCAATTTTTAGAACATATTCTAGAAGACCTTGGGCATGGCCATGCAAACATCTTAACAACCCTACGAGGGGCCCCGTAGTATTATACTTCAAAATAAATTTGAAGGAAACAAATCCCATTTTGACTACAAGCAAGATTTATAAATTTCGCAACATTTCGAAAAAATCCTTATAACTACCAGTTATGTATAGCGTTAGATTGCTTCACAGAAATGCACTACATCCATGACATATCTCCGGTATCTCAAGTCAGAGGATAAATATTCATGATGTACTTAATGACTAAGATCCATAAAGTACCATCATGTGGGTGGGATAAGTCCTATACTCAATCCATTGAATATCATTTGAAATTAGTCATGCTACGCATCAATATACTTTCAAATATATTCTAACTAATACTCAGATTTGTCTTAATTCAATATCATTCCCATGTTATTGATCGACACCGGACTATTTAGAATAACTTAAGTTATTCAAGGATTTAAACATGCAAATACAGGACACAATATTATAAATGAAATTAAATGTATACCGTACTTTAATTCATTATAAATAATAATTGTTTAACATCCTTTATCCAAATACTAAATAGATCAATGCATGATAATACTAGTTAATGAATTTTGCCACAAGTCATGAAAATCATACTTGTTGACAAGGCATAATTTCAACTAACTTTGATCTATAGGAATTTTGAGAATACTTATTTCAAAAATTCAACAAGTGAATTTCTTGTATATGTTTACACATATCTTGATATTGTCATATCATTCCATAAGGTGCGTGATAACCTGAACCACCCTTTTATGACAATCATCTTTCAAAACTTTAAAGTTTTTAAAGTATTCTTTATTCCTTAATGTATAATGCAACTATGCTCTTAGTTGAGCATAACTAGTCAACATGCTCATCATCATGGATACCGTGACTAGAATTGAGTGTCATCTCAATTACACTAGCATCATTGTGTACAACAATATGCTCTTTAAACATTCGTAAACTTTGAATAGTTATAGTGTAATGTTGGTGCCTACCAAAACTCAAGTTTGTTGGCAATAACAATTATAAAACAATTGTCATATAATCATCCATAGAATCTAGGAGCATCTCCAGACTGTGGAATGTGATTCTAAATCCAAACATATTCCTTTTAAAATATTTATTACACTAACAACTTTCAATGTTGTCAAATCATCTTGTAATCAAGCATGACACAACAATTTTATACACAACATGATGTTCATGATGAATCTTCAAGTTAAACTTTAAGATCTCATCTATCTTGTCAAAGATATGTATTCACCATGTTCTATTTGACTTATTTATTTATCGCATATGTTTATAATAATAAACATATATTCCAAGGTTGTATATATTATTTCCAAATCTTACATACGAAGTTTCATTCCCAACTAAAACTTAATTTAAGTGGAATGTAGTTGCCCATACAACATATAAGATTTAATAAATAATACTCCCACTAGCTTTCAGGAATACTTATGAGCAATCTTATTTTAATTATTAAATCAAACATGGATTTAATATTAAACATAAGAATCATCTCCTAGATGCATGCATATATCCATTCATGGATTCTTGCAATCTGTACATATTTAAAGATTATTTGAATTCATAAAACTACTTTGTATTACTTATCGTCCTCGCAAAAGTAATTCCACAACAAAGAGTTTTGATATTCATTGTCAAAATTTCATATCAATGAAACTAAGTATGACAATTATAATCTTTATACTTCTATTTAATGTATCTAGAAAAGAATATTCAATCATAGTTAATTGATTAAGTATGATTAATATTATTGTCACTAGACATGCATTAAATATGTGTACAATATTGTCCATATGATTCCTACACAAAGATTTAAACCACTAGGGTTTCCATTCTTTGAAGAAACTCATTAAGATAAACCAAATATCTAAAGTTGATTATCTCTATAGACAACATCTCTACATTCATAGTATAATTGATTTACCACAATTCAACATTTGGTAAATTCATCATTATGATTAACAAGCTTACCATGATCCTGTAACTTATATTCCTCAACATATTAAATATCTGAGATATCCTTGCGAATCTATGAATGACAATTCCATCATATTGAGGTCTATCATATACATGTTTAGCATCATCATGATGTTTGCTAGTGCATTTTAGAAGATTATGTATTTTGTAATTCAATCTTTCAAGATCTAAACAAAACTCCCACTTGCCTTTAACAATTTAAAGATTACCTTTAAATAGTTTAGTAAGTAGAGCAACAATACATTGTTCTTTTTTGGGATATTACAAAAATATTATTGAGTTTGACATTAGTTTGTTACAACCCACTTTACAAGTAGTTTAACAAATTCAGAACTTCATTATAAGGCTTAATGTGATTCATCACATTCCATAAAAATGGTGTCTTATTAATCTTCTAGGTTGGAGTCTTATTGAGTATATTCAGTCTATACTCAATCTACTAACCTGGATAACATGTGGAAGAAACTATAGTTATCTTGAATCAAACATGCCAACAGATTTTGATTCTTCTAACTGAACATACCATAAAACTATGGTATTTGCTTAGAATTAATATTGTAAGATTAATCTAACAATATTTAAGATAACCATCTACTCTTTGGCTTACCTATTTACCAACAAAGTAAAACTTAATGGTACAATAGAATTACCAAATCAATTGCATGTATTATAACACAAATATTTTTGACCAAGTCAAAAGACATATTAGTTATAATCCCACTATACGTTATAAGTCATTGATCAATTCATTGACTTCATGCATATGTCTTAAAACATAGCAAGTTAACATCTTACTTTATATTGTAAGTCTTGTATTAAAATACTTCATGTTTGTGACTTTACAAAATCATAAACATTTATAATTAAAGTAATTATGAACACCACCTCAGGTTTCAATTTATATTTCAAGTTAATATTTACTACATATATTTAAGTCAATTCAACGAATACTTAAATTCAATGTAGTATTAGATTACTTCATTAACTTTATGTCATTCCATGTATAATTCAACGTAAGAAACTGCAAAATCATCCATGCTCGTTCTCACGACACGTGGATATTTTACCTTGGTCTATAATCTAGTTCACGTTCTCACGTAACATAAATTGCAACAACAAGTGTTTCTTAAATATTGAATGACATAAATATTTAAAATAAAGTAGTCTTTGTTATCATCTTGACAGATGTACTTAATAGGGCAATCATACACATTAAATGTATAATTCCTATTAGAACATTACTCTCTTACCTTGCGGTCAAGAGAATCCATTTAAATCATATTTATATGTGTTGTACCTTGTACACAATAAAGATTTCTCCCACTTGTGCATGGAAAAACATCATGTAGCAGATAAACAACACATTCGTTTATTTGATTAATATGATTTGTGTCATAGATATAACAAGTAGATGTAGAACTATATTGTTTAGTAAGGAAACGTACACGACTATCCTTAAAAACATAAGTGTCTACAATTGGAAAGTAATTATCTTTGAAGATAATCTGGGTTACTACACAGGAAATAAGGCTTGTAGCTCCCACTGAATTAGAAATCATTAAAACAACTTCTTATTAAGTAATGCAACACAAATGCTCCCTGAATCGATAACATTGTAAGTGTTGCATAACCGGTGAAAACAACTTGCTTGCTTTTTACTTTCCTACACCTTTGAAGAACCATACGTAATCATTACTAAGGTACTAAAAGGTGTATTCTACTATATGAATGATAGGTTATCCATCAATGTTATTAACTCGAAAAATTGGGTATGCAATTTCTTCCTCAACAGGCCTACCATCCCTATATTGGTATGTAGCACCTTTAAAGGTTAAAGCAAAACAACTAGATAAAATATGCTAGTTTGCCTTTTACCAATTTTCGCGGTAATTAGTCTAACTTCTAATTTAGTAACTCATATACATGTTTTCCAGTTAACCAAACGTCATGTTTGTTACAAAAGGATTTATTCACAAATAAATGTAATGAAATCTTTATGGAAAATATGATAGTGCAATTCATTGCTATGAGTTACATTAGAATTTAGACAATTCAAATGTTCCTATTATACCTTTCTCATTCATGAAAAGGAATAGGATTGAGTCTCATGCTTCTCCCATGGAAAAGAGACTTCGTTTGTCTTTTCGGTAAATTATTCTCGATCAAACATTTGTTTGAAAGCAGAATGGATCAATTTACTAATCAAATACTAAACCACGTTTACGGTTAAATGTTGCATTTATACATTTAAAAGAATTACAAAATTCAATATTAGTATTTTCGATAATTAACCTTTTCAAGAAAATTAAATACCCATGGTTCATAAATATATAACCATTTAATTTTCATTGAAAACTAGGATCCAAATTGACATAGTTTCATCACATGGTTGATGCTAGTAATGAAATTATTCAAGATGGTAAGAGTCGAACCTCAATTGCCAATTTTCAAATTGCAATTCCTAGATTTATGGGATTTACATCTAGCCAATTTAAATTGCCATGTAAACATGTTTTATCCCCATCTTATGCCTTGAGTTGCCAGTTCTCACTACAAAACTCAATTAAGTTGTCCAACTTAAGAAATTGCAAAATCATCCATGCGTTCTCTCGTCCACGTGGATATTTTACCCTTTGATTACGATCTAAATCACGTTCTCACGCAAATAAAAGGTAATCTCAGGTGTTTCCGTTTCATTGGATGGCATATAACTTAAATTAAGGGTAATAATTTTGATGTCAAATCAAATATGTACAAAGATGTCATGCATTCATCTTCGTAGCATAGTTTTTATTAAAACATTTATATCTTGTTTTAATGTATAAGCTTTTCATCATCAAACTTTAATTGAGGTATTGGGTTCACCAATCAAGGAATTTAGTGTTAATTATCATCCATTATACCGTACTTTTGCATAAGTGTAAACACTTAGTGTTTTGGGTAATTACCACCAAAGTGGCGCATGGAATTAAAACTAATTGCCGCTTAAGGCGAGCTTGCACATTTAATGGCTTACTAAGTAGCTCCATTCGAACTTACAGGGCGGAGGACCGTGTAAGCGCAAAAACATAACCTTAGACATCCTTTCGATTGATGCGTACTTCTTTATTAACCCCTTTATAGTTCATTCTCATGGGTGAGCCGTTCAAGACCATTTGTACCAAAGTCACCAATCAATTAAACGATTATGATTACTATGCTTAAAAATACATGTTTCACAATTGTTTAGGTCAGTTTATTTTTCTTGTAAAAATACCCTTGTTACACATAACAAACAAGCAAGTATTTAAAAAATAAACATATAAACAATGAATGCATAACAAATAAAAGTTATGCATATCAAATAGCCACATGCAAACCTTTTGATAAATCATATTAATAATCAATTCTAGATCTGTCAATATGCATATATTTAATTAAGACTTTCACCCGTTTTCATCTATGTACAAGGTGAGCCACATGCATCGATTCATCGATTGCGTAAGTCAAAATTAAATACATACCACATAGCACATAATTGATTAAATTAATAATGATTGAGGTCTTCCCCAATTTTAGATCTATCATAATTTAGTGTATATTACTAAACAAGTAGAACATACAATAAAAGCAGATCCATGATAAAACATGCAGATAATTATCATGGACATAAAATTACACTTAACAATTAATGCAATTAAAACAGAGTTACGCAATACACATAAAGTTGTATGCATCATAGGGTTTCTAATCCAATTAAAACTTTAGTTTACAAAACCCTAATTAGGGCACCAATATAAAGCCCCCCCCCCCAAAAAAAAATTAGGGTTTAGGTTTTGCAAACCCTAGATCTATGCATACAAATAATAACACAACATGTTTATTTTAATTATGTGTTTCAGTAATTAATTACTTGTTATACAAGGCTCGTGATGCCACTGTTGAGTTTATAATATATATAACATACAATAAACATGTAAACATCAAGAGTACACAGTGGAAGACTAAAGATCATAAATAATTAACGAAAGTATAGTAGCGTTACCTCTTGCGAATGTCAGATCCCTTGAGCAAAACAAAGAAGTGGTTTGAAGAGTTGTCCCTTACCGTTCTACAACTCAAACCAATATGGTGTAAGCATAGTGTCTTACTACCCGCGTTCTTGTACACACAATTAACCAACGAATCAAGCGATTGCTAGATCTAACACAAGTCCTCGTTTAAGAAAAACGAAACCAAACTCCCTTACAAGGGGTGTTCGGCCGAATAGTGACTAGAGAGAGGAGAGGAGAGATCTAGGGTTAATTCAATGCACAAAGTGTGAGAAACCCTATAACCTAACCTTGTTTATATAGTAGATGGGAAACTTTGGGAACAAGTTATGGATTAGGGCTTGGGAAAGCCCCTTGGCGGCCATTAGCAAAGCCCAAGGAAAACCCATAACTTTTTCAAGTCTTTCCATTTCTAGTCCTTTCTCTTTTCATTTAACGGTCGTTGGTCATTTTTTCGTTAAATACTTAACGATCGTTAACCGGACTTAATGTGCAATAATTAATCGTAAACATAAACATTAATTATTAACTTTAATTCTCATTCGCTAATGTGTGCAATCCCGTGGTCACGAGTTCGAATCCGGACATTCACATGTTTGTAAATATATACATTTCCAACAACAAGCTCATTAGACTAATATTGAATTAATATTAATTGGACTAGTAGACTAGGATTAAAGTTAGACTATCGAAATATGCATATAATTAACGGGACTTAAAACATTGGACTATATAATCGGAATCGAACTATATTAGACATAAAGGACATGGACTTATTATATTTGACCAAATAATAAGAATTGATAAATGGGCTATGTATATACTACTTGACGGACTAAATTAAATTTATTATTAGACTAAACTTATTGGACAATAATTAGACTTGTGATGGACTTAAGATATCGTATTAAGAACATTGGACTTCAATTAGATTTAAGTCGGACTATTAACTGGCTAAAGCCCAATTGACTTACTTTTTGACATATTTTCATGTCGTTATCTTCTCGCTTAGGATTAACCCGTATATGTGACTCGTTTTCTTGAGACATCTTGTCTATTCTTTTACTTTATAATATACATATATATAAGATATATATATTATACTTTGGCTTGTGTTTATTTTGAGTCTAAATCTTTATACCACCACACGAACTATCATACTAAACTTTTTACAAACATTTATACGAAACTTCCACGAAAACTAAAACGTATTATCTTTTAAAACTCGTACGCATCGATTACTATTCACGTGTCATATTTTGAGATAAAACATATACTATCAGGTTGTGCCAATAACGCATAGTTGTGTCGGTATTCTTGTATCATTGTTAATACTTACTAATGATACTGTGTGTTACATTTCGTGCCAATCGTGTTAGTTGTGTTCTTGCATTTCTTCGGCTAAGGTGAGTTTCACGGCCCCATTTCTTGTTTACTCTTTTGGAGTGAAAAGCATGCTATGATTACTTAAAACTAAATTGGTTGTGCATTTATTAAATTATGGATTTCTTGAACTAATTCAATCTCTGAGCTATGCTCTGCTATCTGTTTCAAAATGGTATGTATGCTTATGTTTGGCCTATATATATCTGACGTAAAGTCCCTGTTACCACACTACTTATTAACTCCCTCCCATGCAGGGACGAGCCGTTGATATCTATGGATAACGCTATTTAGGGGCCGAGCCAACCTCTCACTCTACTAACAAGTGCATAGAATCACCTTCTCATGCTAGGTTAGAGCATGTTACTGCAGTAGGGGCAATGTATTCAATTGAATCGGCAAGTAGTGGAACCCTTATGCCATGAACGCGATGCATACAGAATGGACCCTTTGAAACTTTGACAACCAATTGATTTTCCTGTTTTGGAAACTACTTGTGTATTAAAAACCTGTGAACTCACCAACCTTTGCGTTGACACTTTTAGCATGTATTTTCAGGATGGCGTTAGCTCAACCTTGGAGGCGCTTGGGCATTGGCATGGCATGATCATAGAAGACTCTGATGTAAATTTGGGGACCATTTTAATTCTTTTATGGGCCTACATTCTATAATATATATTTTGAAAGATGTAAGCATAAATATTTACGAAATACGATTTCTCAAGTTAAACTGTTGTTCTATACATTATGTTATGGTACCAATCGAGTGGCACCCCATTAACACTTACTTCCGCTGCAAACCATTTTTGGGGGTGTTACAGATTTGTATCAGAGTCTCGGTTATAGAGAACTAGGTATTTTTGAAACCTAGACTATAACTACTTTTACGAAAACTTAACCCTATGACCGATACATGCCTGCCTGCCAAGCTGATGCCTCAATTTTGACTTGTTGAAGTCATACTTGATGAGATATGTATTATATTACTATCCACTTAATCTCACAATGAACTATGCTTGCTTTCATATCGTATGTTTACGTTACCACAGCCTTTCCTTTATCCCCAACATAAATGAAATGCTCGTTTTACTCTTTCGTAACAACTTCTAAAAGTAAAGGACTTATTGCTACTCAGTAAGCTGGGCGAGTATTCCAAAGTTCATGTGAATATAGATTGATCACCTATATTCATCGAGGAAGTGGCGGCTTTTGCAATGCTGGGATGGTTGTTTTGGTTTTGGGGAAAACGAAATGATTTTGTATGTGTAAACGAGCATGGACATGATAAAGTTTTAACCACACACAACACCCGGCATCACAATACTTATTCATAGTGATATTTTTCCACTTTTGGAACGTCTTTCATCGCGGCTTTATGTTACGACTATGAATTACTTTCGGAATTAATGAAAAAGTTTAATCGTGCTTTACGTTGGGTCGAGTTAAACCCGATTGGTCACCATTTGAATTCGAGTTGCGTATCTCGACACATTTGATATCGTAATAAGTTCATTGAACTTATTGATGGAGTGTTTTGGAATTAATCTTGACTATGTTTGATTTTAAACTATTTGGTATTGAGATTTTGAGTCTCGTTACGGATTTGGAATTGCTACTTTATTTTAGCCTTGCCTTGATTATGGTTTTGTTACGGAACCCAAGCCTTATCTTGGAACAATTGTTGTTTATTTTTCCGAATCGATGCCATTCACTCGATATTGTTCAATCGACGTTATCCGTCGATGTTGTTAATTTTAATCGATAATGTTCTCCGATGGTGCTTCATCAACAATACTCGATTAAGGTTATACCTTATGCTTTATTGATGTAATACCTCACGCACTATTGGTGTTGTACCTTATGCTCCATTGATGTATTCCTATCGATGTCATTTTATCGATGCCGTTTTATTGATGCCGTTTTATCCATATCATCCTACTATGTTGTTTTATCAATAAAATCCTGCTGATGTTGTCCTATCGATGCTATCTTATCGATAAGTACTTAAAATCAATCGATGTGTAATCCTCTATCATACCCATTGGGAACTATTGACATTTACTCGTATTTGGAACTTGACTTGATCTTGACTTGTAGTCGGATTTCTTTTAACACTATGATTTTGAACACGAACGTTGTACCCTTCTGCATTAAGTACTGAGCCGATCGACTGATTGCTAGTAGTAATTAAATCTCTTATCCGGAGTTGTACCCTGAACTTGCTAACCTCTCCTTTTAACATAGATTTTACACCCGGAAATGATGCATAACTATTTTAACATTTCCTATCGAACTTGTATAGAGATTTTCTTGGCAGATGATGCACACTATTTAAACATTACTTGTGATATATTAAATCACTATTTCTGGGTCGTTGCAACACCATGTCATCTCCATCCTGTCCCATTATCATTTTCTCAGACGTTGAGATCAAGGTTGCCTCGTTGCTCACTGCTGTAATAGTGTCTCCTCTATCCCAGAACTCCTACTCAATTGATGAGTCGGAATACATTCCTTGCCGTTCTAGTAACGACACATCACGACACCTACGAAAGGAAACCCTCATTTAACCTAAATAACGAGCGAACTACCAAACTTCTAACAATATAGAAACATACCATAAGTTAACCTGTAACTCGAGCTACTATTTGTGGGAACAGGTACATAATCTTCTAATTATCCCTAGAGAATACCAACAGTTTGCTCAAATACTGCCCCTCATAAAATAGTAAACTGTGTCGTTTCCTAACGCACAAACTATAATCAAGCGTCTTGTCAACCATTTCGTGGTCAATCTACCAAGTGTTATACTACTTCATCACTGAATCAAACTTTTCGACCTTACTGGTATTTTATGAACAACGAGTCTTTCTCAGATTATCCCACAAACTTTTGTACAAGCCACTTCACGGACTACTATATTGTAATAAATCGATTCACTACCATGCTTAAATACTTTTTCTAACATTTTGTAAACTAAGTTACAATTATCCTACAAGTATACCACAACCTTATGAACAAGCTTTGACACTGAATCACAAAATGAACTACAAATATTCTACTATTGGACAATTAATTGTTTTCTTATCTACTATATGAATTATTTACGAATCATTTCACGAGTTATGTTATAACCTGAATTGTTGTCTTATCAAAACATTAAAAAATTTAATTACAATTTCACTACTATCCTATAAATAATAAATCGTTTTCTATTATCCTATAAGCTAAAAAGAAAAAACGGATTACCTTACCAAGTTGTTGCTTCGATACTAAATTACCAACTAAGATTTACCACTAATTTGCAAATAATAAAATATCTTCCTCACTGCTCTACAAATGGTTTTCCAGTTTGTTTTATAAGTTATACTGCAGTTACGTTATAAACTATTTACTCTCTTGAAAAGCTTTAAAGGATAACCGATATCTTCTTTTATATCTGAACCAAATTTTCAGAATAGATCAAACTCTTTGTTATGAAATAATAAACAATAAACATAATGGGCAATTGCTAAGGAACAAACTGATTCATTATTTACAAAAACTGTGGTATTAAAATTATTTGAATTTAAGAAGTAACATTTGTGCTCATATAATGGACATGTAAACCTTCAACATGGAACCGAGTCCATGTGATCATTTAAGAACTTTATTTAACAAGTTTTCATCACAAAAGCTGAAGTTCAGCAACTTTTTCTACATTCATTTAAGTTCTCTCCCTAAATTTTAACAAGTCGAGACTCTTTGTTTTTATACCGATCAAATCCGAGAGGACGGTGACACCATGTTAGTCCTTATAGGATAAACTACCAACGAGATTAACATTAAAAAAACTATACTCTAACCTTAGGCGTCTAAAACTTATGGATTCATACATACTTAACTACATTTTCTTCTATGACGCTTCGTCTTCAAGGACCTTGCTTTAAGAGTTTCATTTGCCTCAACGATAAAACTTGTGATGACATTTTCTGAAGATACTTGTTCTTACGAATTAGAAATCTCTGGTCAAACCTTATCAGACTTTCTTATGCTAAGAAACATCAAAATGTCGACTTCTGCGAAAATATCTTATTACGGCACGTCTAAAAACCTATCTTACTAGACAATAATTCCTTCGAGGTCATGAGCATCTTACCCAACTATCCATCTCAAACAGAGATACTTGTATAACTTACAATTCACAATACTGCCAACTCTTAAAAACAACGGATATAAGTCGTGATATTAACATATCTGACAACAAGGTTTCAAAATCACCTTCATTTCTTGCACCTCATTCTGAGGGCAATACTTCTTAATCAATATCTTCTTCAACTTAGTCTAAGCAATTTTGTAAACATTCTCAATATTAATACATTGAGCAACAACATTCTACCATGACAAAGCATCATTCAGAAGTATGCTTGCAGCATGTTTGAATTTACATTCTTCATCATAGTTGATTATTAGAAATATTGGCTCTGTCCACTCAAACCAACGAGCCAAACCAACCGTTCTTTCTGTAACTTTGAAATTGTTGAGCTTGTTGCTCCGGAACTCCTTGTAAGAACAACCTTTGGCCATTGATATAACTTTTATGCCTGTGGTGCCTCCAACTGGCCCCACAATATTTGGTCCTCCAGCGTTTTCAGCCCTCCAACTGGCACTGCCACATTAGACTTTTCGGTTGCGAAGATCATAATTTACAACAAACACTCACACCTTTTTCTCAGACTTTTCAAAATTATTGCTAGAATTAAATTGATAGTTTACAGACTCGAGCTACCACCGAACTTATTATGCAGCGGCGCCTTCGTGTGTGTGCATTCGAAGAATCGTCATACGATGAGACACTTCACTATTCTGGAACAAATCCGGATTGCTTAACATTTGAACTTTAACGAAGAACCTATCGAGATCACGGACCGTGAGGTCAAACGACTCAAGTAAAGTCGCATTTCTATTGTCAAAGTTCGATGGAACCTTAGAAGACGGTCCTGAATTCACATGGGAACGTAAAGATGAACTCAAACACATCGTCAGTAGATACTGAACTTCGGGACGAAGTTCCCTTAAGGGGGTGAGACTGTAACCACCGGTAAACTTAATCTCGTATTAAATTAATAAAATATTCTAATGAAATAATGCTATTCCATTTTCTACGTCTAATTTTTTTTAGATTAAACGTTACGGTTTACCTAATCACAACAATCGACTAATGGCGTGACTCACGTTGCCAATAAACGTGCTCACCGACACCAACATGCCTTATGCTTATTTCAAACAAACATTCTTATATGTCAAGTATAATAGACTCCAACTTTTAATTACCACATTACATTATTTTGTTAACATACGATTAATAAACGTTTGAACTAAACATTAACCAATTACTTGAATTTTCATAAAACTTTTCAGGTTATTAAATTAACTATTAACTTCTATTTATTAACACTATAAATTTTATTTAGTTTAAATAACGTTAAAACACTCCGATAACCCACGACCGGTTTTATAATTGAGTACATTAATAATTTTAACATTTTACCTTACTCGATATTTAGTTTGCAACTTAAGGACCTAGCATTTAAAATTTTAGGGACCAAGCTATAACCAAATAACCGCTATATCTCAAAACTTAATCGTTAAGATAAACCAATATTTTTATATACGAACCACCTATATCTTTTCCTTATCCCTTTGTTGTTTCCAAAGTCAAAAAAAGAAAGAAAAGAATGATATATATATCTGTTTTCCTCTCCTTCGCATCAAACACAAGACAAATATCCATCTTATCTTCTTCTCTCTCTCACTACACGCCTCCCACCTCCTTCCATCCCTCTTCTTCCCACCGCCTCTCCACAGCACCACCATAGACGCACCACTACTGCCATCATCAAAAAAGGACCAAGGGTCGTTTGGGATGGCTTAAAGCAAGGGTTACATCTCAGGTTTTAGAGTCTCGTTTGGTTTGAGTTAACCGCAACCGTACCTCCCTCACCATCGCTTCTCTCCTCTTCTTGTGGGTATGTTCATCACTATACCTCTTTGTTTGATACTTGTATTTTTATCGAATACAAATCAATTTACAAAAGTTTTCGTGGAAAATAACCGGATTTAAACTAAATTAATAACCTTTTAATTACAAGAATCGTGTGGTAAAGATAAACAAAAGGTGTTTGTTTGTTATTGATTCGGGTTAGGTCAAGAACCGTTTGGGTTCAGTCGACCCATTAGAGTCGCGGGCTGAAAA
This sequence comes from Chrysanthemum makinoi, assembly GCA_910596185.1. NCBI lineage: Eukaryota > Viridiplantae > Streptophyta > Magnoliopsida > Asterales > Asteraceae > Chrysanthemum > Chrysanthemum makinoi. The sequence continues at coordinate 43,869,944 of OU343223.1, forward strand.
CCACTCAAAGTGGTGTTTGGCGTCTCGGGTTCAAGAGAGACACAAAGGGGTACTTGCTTTCTTTTGTTCAAACCAGGGAAAAACCCTCAAGGGTTGTTTGCTTTAGTCCTTGGGTCACGACAGCAACACCCAAGAGGGTGGTTTGCTTGTCTTGGTTGTGATTGTATTATTTGGGTGTGTCCGGATTCACGACAAGAACCCCATATGAGTGATGTTACGTTTTGATTAACAACAACAAAAACAAAAAATTAATTGAGTAATTGTCTTTGTATCTGTTTTGTTGCATTTTCAGCCAACTAAAGTGCGTTTGGTTTGTTTATTCTGACCCATACGACAGCCCCGTTAGGGTGCGTTTGGGTTTAGTTTGGTTATCTCGTCCAGCTAAAGAACCCCGACAGGGTGTGGGTTAGGGATGCTTATCTCGTCCAGCTAAAGAACCCAAAGGGGCGATTGTTTGTTGTTAATATAATAGGGAAAAACCCACGATGGGTACATGTTTTGTTGGTCTCGGACCACCACAACCGTCCAAGGGTGCTCTTGATTTGGCTTGTTCGACCCACCATCGAGAGCCACACAAGGGTGTGCTAGTTCTGACTTGGTTCACACACCCGAAGGTGTGTTAGTTGTTGTCGATGTTTCACTTCAGGTTAGCTACAAGACCCCAAACGGGTGCATGAACATTAGTCTTGGCTCACAAGAGAGGACACCTTAAAGGTGTGTGTTAGGTCCTGGTTTCAGTCATATTTTGCCTATTATTAAATCCTATATGGTTTAGTGATACATGTTATAGTTATAACTTTATATTGTTGTTGTTTTTGTCTTCGGTAACCAAGGAAACCTACATAGGTTCGTTTGGTTCTACTTGTATTTCAGTGGATGATAGTCCACTGGAGTGTTTGTTTGTTTTCGGTCTCAGGTCAATAAGAAACCCGAATGGGTTGTCGTCTCGAGCTTATGCTCAGTTTATTTATTTGTTTCGAGCTTATGTTTTAGCTTATGCGGGACTTGTTTGGAATTGCTTAATTGAAATTACTTATTTTGAACCGCTTACTAAACTACTTTTTTAGCATCTCCTTATTTTATACTTAAATCATTTTTGTTAGTTTTAAAGTTGGCCGAATGTATAATATAAATTGGGCCGAACTTAAATTATTAATGGACTAATCATATGTATCATAGCGGACTATGTATATTTACATATTGGATATTGGACGAAAACTATATATATTAGACTAGCGGTTGATTTACATTTGGACTTATATCGGACATAACGGATTTCATACTTGGACTATAACTTGATACACTTGGACATATACCGAATGACTTGAACTATACCAATATTTATAGGACTTGTATTAGATATAAAATTAAATGTTGGACTCACTTTGAACTAAATAATGGATTATATATATATTGAACAATACATATTTGATGTTAGACGTTGGACTTATACTGAACAAGCTCATTAGACTAATATTGAATTAATATTAATTGGACTAGTAGACTAGGATTAAAGTTAGACTATCGAACTATGCATATAATTAACGGGACTTAAAACATTGGACTATATAATCGGAATCGAACTATATTAGACATAAAGGACATGGACTTATTATATTTAACCGAATAATAAGAATTGATAAATGGGCTATGTATATACTACTTGACGGACTAAATTAAATTTATTATTAGACTAAACTTATTGGACAATAATTAGACTTGTGATGGACTTAAGATATCGTATTAAGAACATTGGACTTCAATTAGATTTAAGTGTCGGACTATTAACTGGCTAAAGCCCAATTGACTTACTTTTTGACATATTTTCTTGTCGTTATCTTCTCGCTTAGGATTCACCTGTATATGTGACTCGTTTTCTTGAGACATCTTGTCTATTCTTTTACTTTATAATATACATATATATAAGATATATATATTATACTTTGGCGTGTGTTTATTTTGAGTCTAAATCTTTATACCACCACACGAACTATCATACTAAACTTTTTACAAACATTTATACGAAACTTCCACGAAAACTAAAACGTATTATCTTTTAAAACTCATACGCATCGATTACTATTCACGTGTCATATTTTGAGATAAAACATATACTATCAGGTTGTGCCAATAACGTACCGTTGTGTCGGTATTCTTGTATCATTGTGCGTTACTACCTTGTGATACTGCTGTGTTACATTTCTCGATGCCAGTCGTGTTAGTTGTGATTCTTGCATTTCTTCAGGCTAAGGTGAGTTTCACAGCCCCATTTTACTATTTTACTCTTTTGAGGTGAAAAGCATGCTATGATTACTTAAAACTAAATTGGTTGTGCATTTATGAAATTATGGATTTACTGAACTGATTCAATCTACTAAGCTATGCTCTGCTATACTGTGCAAACTGGTATGTATGCTTATGTTTGGCGCCTATGTTTACAACTGTAAAAGTCCCCTGTTACCACACTACTTATTAACTCCCTCCCACTGTACGGGACGAGCCGTTGATATCTATGGATAGCGCTATTTAGGGGCAGAGCCAACCTCTCACTCTACTAACCGGAGTGCATAGAATCACCTTCTCATGCTAGGTTAGAGCATGTTGCACGTAGGGGCAATGTATTCGGCTGAATCGGCTTAAGTAGTGGAACCCTTATAACGCGCTGCATACAGAATGGACCCTTTGAAACTTTGACAACCAATTGATTTTCCTGTTTTGGAAACTACTTGTGTATTAAAAACCTGTTAACTCACCAACCTTTGCGTTGACACTTTTAGCATGTATTTTCAGGATGGCGTTAGCTAAACTTTGGAGGCGCTTGGGCATTGGCATGGCATGATCATAGAAGACTATGATGTAAATTTGGGGACCATTTTAATTCTTTTATGGGCCTACATTCTATAATATATATTTTGAAAGATGTAAGCATAAATCTTTACGAAATATGATTTCTCAAGTTAAATTGTTGTTCTATACATTGTGTTATGGTACCAATCGAGTAGCACCCCATTAACACTTACTTCCGCTGCAAACCATTTTTGGGGGTGTTACAGATTGGTATCAGAGTCTCGGTTATAGAGAACTAGGTATTTTTGAAACCTAGACTATAACTACTTTTACGAAAACTTAACCCTATGACCGATACACCCCATTAACACTTACTTCCGCTGCAAACCATTTTTGGGGGTGTTACAACCTTAGCGTTCAATACTTGGATTTTTATGTCCTTGGTTATTCTTAGGCCGGCCAGCAACGCCTCATACTCTGCCTCGTTGTTGGTACTGGGGAAATTTAGCCGAAGGGCATAAGTGTACTCCATTTGATCCGGGCTGATCCGCACCAAACCTGCTCCGGCGCCCTTTTTGTTGGACGCCCCGTCAGTGAACAATGTCCACTCCTCTTCGGCCATGGAGATGTTACATATTTCCTTGTTTCTTCCTTGCTGCCCACCTGCTTTGCCGACTAGTATTTCGTTTATGAAATCTGCTAAGACTTGGCCCTTGACGGCGTGCCTTGGAATGTAGGTAATTTTGTACGCTCCTAAGTCTATTGCATACTTCATCAGTTTTCCTTAGGATTCGGTTTTGTTCAACACGTCCCGAATGGGCTGGTCTGTGATCACTTTGATGGGGTGGGCTTCGAAGTATCTTCTGAGTCTCCTGGAACAGTGTAATAGAGCCAGAGCCAACTTTTCTAGGGGAGCGTAATTTCGTTCGGCCTCATGCAGTGTTCTACTGACATAGTGTACCGGTATTTGTTTACATTTCCTCTCCACCATTAACACAACGCTTATGGCTTCCTCGGCTGCTGCCAAATATATGAAAAGGTCTTCTTCTGCTACCGGGGCGGTTAAGTTAGGCAGCTCTAAAATTATACCCTTCATTTTTTGAAATGCCTCTTCGGCATGTTCGCTCCATCGGTACTCATTTTGGTTTTCTTTTGTTATGTTCTTTAAAGTGTTGAAGAATGGCAAGGCTTTTTCTGTGGATCGTGAGAGGAATCTATTCATGGCTACCAACTTCCCACTAAGGCTCTGCATTTCTTTGAGTGTTTTGGGTGACTGCATGTCAGCTATCGCCTTTGGTTTCTTAGGATTTGCTCTTATCCCTTCGGACGTCACCGCGTACCCGAGGAACTTCCCTTCTTCCACTCCGAATGAACACTTTTTTGGGTTAAGTTTCATGTTGATTCTCTGAAGATTATCAAACGTTTCCGCCATGTCTGCTAACAACTCTACTTCACTTCTGCTCTTGATTACCATATCGTCACCATATACCTCCAAATTCCTGCCAATCTGCCCCTTGAAAGTAGACTCCACTAACCTTTGATATGTTGCCCCAGCATTTCTCAAACCGAAGGGCATTTTGGTATAACAAAAGGTTCCATGTTCCGTGTAAAAGGTCGTTTTCTCTTCGTCTTCTTTGGCCATCTGAACTTGGTGATAACCCTTATATGCATCAAGAAAACACTTGTATTTGTATCCCATTACAAACTTTATTTTCCAGTCGATCTCTGGAAGGGGTAGTAGTCTTTTGGACACGAAGCGTTGATGCTTTTGAAGTCCATGCACATTCTCCATGTTCCGTCCGGCTTCTTTGTTAATACAAATAAGCCGTAAAAACGTTTATTTATATTTTTCGATCTTCTAATGTTTTGTCGATAACAAACGTAAAATCATTTTAACGAAACAAATAAAATACGTAAATAGTTTGAGCCAATAGTTTCTAACATACTTACGTTTTCACATAAAACACTAAAACAAGTATAAGTTATTTTATGATTTAGTAATACATATGTACAACAACTAGTGTTTACATATTGGGCAAATATATACATAATTAGTATGTATTATAAATGGGTAAAAACTACAACCCATGGTATTGACCCATACCCATTTGACTAGGTGCATTGCACTCATTAGATACATTGTATCTAAAGAAATATCCATGGATCAACCCATAACCCATGACCCATGACCCACAACCAAAATACCCATGGGCAAAGAGGAGCGTCCCACGGATCCCTAGTTTTACACTAGACGGATCCCTTGAGGGAGGGATCCATGGGATCCGGGGAACAGTAAGCATTTCTCCTCTATAAATAGTGAGCCATTTCTTCCTTTTAGCTTGCCACTTTCACACATACTTTCCTCAAGTATTGTAACTCTCTAACCACTGATCCTAAGGGATCTTTCTATGTAGTTTGTCTTTTGTTTTTGTGTGATTCTATAGGTTCCTCTTAAAGGCGAGATAACCACCTTTGAAGTCAAGCAAGCTCAAGTCCAAGAGTTGCCATGCTTCCTCATCATCAAGACTACTGAAGTTATCTTGTTGATGGTTCTTTCTCTAAGAAGTGTAGTGTTGAAGACATTAGTGAAAGATGTCTCAAGTGTCAAGACGAAGACATTAGTGAAGGGTGTCGATCGTCCTTGTTTTAGGCATTAGTGAAGGGTGCCTAGAAGTCAAGTCACAAGACATTAGTGAAGGGTGTCTTGAAGATCTAGTCAAAGGCATTAGTGAAAGGTTCCTAAGATGTACATTCGATATGGTGTGTTTCGATGTACAAGATAGATTAGTATTCGATCCAAGGATATTGATATCCTTGATGATGTTGTAATAAGGAGTTGGTCTCCTTTAGGATTAGGTGTTGTGTAGTGTTGGGTAGTAGTTCCTCCATTGTAATGGAACTCGGTACTTAGCCTAGTACCGGATAAAGGGTAGGCGACGTTGTGGTAGGTGTGGTTCACCTTGGTAAAAAGAACCCGGTGGTTAGCCTAGTACCGGAAAACGAGTAGGCAACGTTATGAAGGTTTCTCCACCATAAGGAGTCGGTGTTGTGTAGTGTTTACGAACTCTCGAGTTGGTGACTCGGGGAGTGGAGTAGGGCAAGGAAGGTGTCCTTGTAGCCGAACCACTATAAATACTCGCGTTGTGGTCTTGTGCCTCTTACTCTTTATCTTTTCATTACATACTTATATTTCTATATGTTTGTTTATCAACATCCAACACACATCCAAGTAGATTGACATAAGTAATTCTAAATAGTTTAAAACAAAGTTTTAATTGGTAAAACTATTCAACCCCCCCTTCTAGTTTTCGACATTGTTTACCAGAACCGGGTTGGAAATCCATGTGGGGTATTTTACTGCCCGGACTATCCCCGCTTTCAACCATTCTTCTACTTCGGTATTGATTGCCTGGTTTTTCTCAGCTGAAAAGGTTCTCTTCTTATGGGCGATTGGCCTGTCGTGCACATTGACATTTAATTTGTGTTCTATAACTCGCCGGGGAACTCCTGTCATGTCGGCCGGTTGCCACGCGAACACGTCTTTGTTGTTTTTCAGTAGTTCAACTAGTTGTCTTCTGCACTCCTTCGAAAAGTTGCCCCCGATGGTGACCGGTTGCTGAGGGAATTCAGGGTTTATCATTACTTCCTCTGTTTTTCTGCAGGGCTCTTCTTCTTCAACGGGGTGTTCCTTACTCCTGCTCTTTGACCCTTCTTCCAGGAATTGCTTTTCTAGCCTTCTACATTCAGAGATGATAACTGATCTGGTGACAAGGGTTGCAATTCCCCTTGGTGTTGGGAATTTTATCATGGAGTGGATGGTTGAGGGGATTTCCCGTAATTTTCTGATGCCTGATCGTCCTAGAATGATGTTGTAAGGAGAGGGGGATCTTATTACCGCGAATGTCATTACCGTTCGGCGATATAGACCATCATTTCCGAAACAAACGTTTAGGTCTATCTTTCCGAGGGGTTTAATTGCTTCACCCGAGAACCCCACTAGTGATGTGTTTGTTTCCCTCAGCTTCGCTTTGATCGATGGGCATAAGTTCTGGAAATAGTGTTCGTACATTACCTCCACTGCTGCTCCTTGATTGACGTAAATCCTCCTAACAATATACCCTTCGACGTCTGCTTTTATTATCAGTGGCTCCTCGGATACATCTCTAGGTAGAATAAGAGGGAAAGCCATGGGGACATTCATCCAATCTTCCTCCTGATTACCGACCTTCCTTTTTTCTGTCTTTTCCTCCGTTGTATACCATATTTATGACCCTTCCTCTGCCATGCTGATTATCTCT
>OU343223.1:43882028-43944839 GCA_910596185.1 Chrysanthemum makinoi
TTAACAATTACAAAATATCCTTAAACCATCTTTTAAGAAAAGAAATAGCAACCATGTTCGGCGACTCAACCGTGTTTGTTATTGACGAATCTTGAATAAGAATATCAACTGCACGATCCATCGTTCCATCTAAACGTAAACTCCTATATATATAGATCAAATAACATAATAAATTTCAAAGAATTAAAAAGATATTTTGTAATTGTAAAAAAAAAAAAAAAAAAAAAAAATTATAATCGTCATTTTATATATCAATTATAATTATTAGATATTTTTTTTCTATTAAAAAAATCATTTGGATATATATGATAATTTTAAGGCTTTGGAAGGACATATATGAAATTATGAGTTTTTGTTGGATATATGACAATTTTAAAGCTTTGGAGTATATATATGCAATTATGAGTTTTGGTTGGATATATATGCAATTTTGAGGATTTGGAGGGATATATATATGCAATTCACCCTTTATTTTTTTTATATTTTTCGTTTGGCGCATAAACAAGCACCCTCACCGTGTGTTCTAAGCATAGGGTGCCATGGCTTAACCTGTTTTGATATCTCAGCGTCACCTGAGTATTTCATTTTCACATTCACACACTAAAATACCCTCTTACACTCATCACTCAAGCCATCTACCCTTGACTTATCATTTTATTTTCTTTTTCACTTTTTTAAACCAACTAAATGTTCATTCAATCAAATAAAAATAGAAATTACAATACGAAAAAAAAAATACATAAACAGTACCGGAAAGAAGAAAAAAAACAATACGATAATTAATTGTCACGTCTATATTTTCAATGGACTTATACCTTTTGTATGTTGATAGTGTAGGCATCATCATCATCCGACATATCTTTGGTGCTAGTGGCGAGAAACTTCATTACTTTCAACCGCATTATTAACCGGTCTTTGTCCTTCGCCACCTCCTACGCCGATTGAGCGGCTTCCCGTTTGAGTCTAAACTCATTTTGCAAAGTATTCCCAAAATCCGGCGGGTTACTTCCCGCGATGCTCGACGTGGTTTCCGATATAGTTTTTTCGCAGTACGTGATTTGTCAGTCTCGCATCATCTATGAATAGTTCAATATGTCCTGTGAGATCAACCAGATCAACATGGTCGAATGCATTCCACTAGGGGTATTTTCTCAAGATTTGCCACGTGTCGTCTTGAACAAACGCTTTTGACCTTTTTGACTCATCACGATATGCTTGCCTGACATGGGCCAAAAGATCAACCTTGTTTTCCCTAATTATATCCAAACGTTGTAAACGTTTGTAGATAGCATTAAACTTTTGGCAATTAGCACTCAACTTTGACCACTTTCCCATCAACATATCATTAGTACGTTTGTGTAGATAACTTTTGTTGAACTCGTAAAGAACCTTGTACCAAAATGATTCGGCCTTTTGGTCATTTTCGAGTTTGTTATCCTTTGAAACGCCAACATAACACTCTGTTAATAATGTTTCCTCCTTCGGCGTCCAACGAGCATGAGGACGTGTCGGTTATGGTACGTTTTGCGAGTCTTTTTCCTTTTCTTCTTGTCGTTTCTTCATGGGTTCTTTGTGGTGGTTGTGTTTGTTATGATGGATACAATGGTGGTGGATTTTGTTGAAAATGTTGAAATTGTTGGTTAAGTAGTTGTTGTTATTGAAATAGTTGTTGTTGATGGAATAGTTGTTCGGGTATATGTTGGCATATTTTATTGGCTATCAAACGTAAGAAATTTGGGATGTTGTGATGAAGATATTGAGTGTCCAGTTAACTCATATGAGAAATGGCGTCGGGGGTAGAGCTGGAATGGCGACGTCTAATGACCTTGAATGTTAAGAAACACAAATGATGAACATCTGTGTGTACTACTTTTCGTTGCACCAACAAATGATGTAACAGTTAATGTAAAATTTTTTGTGGTGGTTGATAAAACCTTGGATGTTAAACTTTGTGTGGTAGTTCACCAAACCTTGAATGGTCGTATTTGGATGAAGTTGATCAAACCTTGATGTAATATAACAGTTTATCATTTGTACCCTTTTAATTATGCAACTTGCTTTAGTTAGATATGTTATTTTCCTTATTCATTACATATTAGATTATCTGCATACTTGTTGGTTCTATAAGAATGACTGTAGACAACTGTTATTTTGGTATGAAATTGTCTGACATGTATACCATTGCAGAATGTCTGCAAAACAAACCATTTCATTTCAGAAGGTTGCATACATTTTTCATTTGTACCCTTTTAATAATGCAACTTGCTTTAGTTAAATCTGTTATTTTCCTTATTCATTACATATTAGATTATCTGCATACTTGTTGGTTCAATAAGAATGACTGTAGACAACTGTTATTTTGGTATGAAATTGTCTGACATGTATACCATTGCAGAATGTCTGCAAAACAAACCATTTCATTTCAGAAGGTTGCATACATTTTTCATAGTGGATTGCATAGTGGTCAAATGGTAGTTAAACCATTTCATTTGCATTGGAAATTGTAGTGTCATTTATGTTGTCATTTAAGTTTCTAAACCAGGTCGGAGATTATTAAGTTCTCACACTTACATACAAACCTACCCATTCACTAGTCAAAGGTTTCTCCCTTTTAATATTTTATATTCACCATACCACACTTATATTCTTACCTCTTCTCATCTCATAAACCTTATTCATCAAATTGAGTCACCATGAATGCACAATACATAAACTCAAAATAATCCACCAACTCAAAAATACACCTTTATGGTATCATAAGAATCGTAGAAGGCTCTTCTTTATGGTATCACATTTTTTAAAGTAATAAATAACATGTGATTTTTCTAAATCATATATGATTATTTTGGGCGGAAACTTTGAAAAAAAACCGTAGAAAGTATATAGAGGTGCATACCTTTAGAAAGATAATTTAATTCTCGTCACGATAGTATAATTAATTTCGTGTAATGATTAACGATTTTCGAGATATTATAATTAAAAAAGAATGATGAGAATGGGTTTTTTTATCTGATGAAAAAATGAATGGCTGAGATTGCATGGATTGTTCTTTAGATAAGTATTTTTCTGTAATGAACTTTTGTCTTGTACCGTTGCATAGTTTTTTTTGTGTGGTTTATCTTCTTCATCTCATCACTAAGCGCACCCAAAACACATACACTCAAAAAATAACAAACACTTAAAAACACAATACAACACAAAAACCAATAAATTTTTTTAAAAAGGGATAGGTTTTTTGTCTTATTCTCTCTTTCACGCACGCCAATATACTGGCGCATGTGTTGGCAAATGGGTGGGGCGGTGGGGTCGCGTGAAGGTGGCGACTCCAAAGGAGGAGCCACATTAGATTTGGCGGTGTGTTTTGTTACCATACCCCATGCTCTGATCAAAGAAATTGGATCAGTTCAGTACAAGAACTTTATTATTCCCTCCGTCCTATAATTATTGTCAAGTGTTGACTTTTGAAGTCTTTAGTTTTCAACTTTAACTTTAAATATGTTTATTTTACTTATATATTACTTGATGTAAAATATATTAATAGATTGACTTTTAAATGTATTTTCATTAGTATAATTGTCATCAAGTATTATATATCACAAATAAAAATATTAAGGTCAACACTGTAGCAATAGTCAAATGGTTTGAGCACTTGTGTTTGAGTCAATAGACCCAGGTTCAAGTCTCATCTTTGGCATTTGCTTCAGATAGGTACCCACCTCCGCAAAACCTATGGGCACACTGGAGAGACTTTGTGGAATAAGAGCTCAGGGGTCCGAGTCTTGGCTCGTGCTCACTCCAGTTGGTGCCCCACTATGCCAGGAGAGTTGCTGGAGCTATTCCTTATGGGGTGGACAATGTCTGGTGCCAAAAGGCACCTGGGGTTAGGGAGTTCCCGCCTATCTACACCTTTGTGGAAAATATTTAAGGTCAAAGTTATAAAATAAAGGCTTCAAAAGTCAACAATGAACAATAAATTAAAAACGGATGTAATATCTAGCTTCACATATTCCACACTTTTATATATTTTATAACTTAGGATAATGTTGTTGGGAAAATGCCATAAAATAACAACTTACTTTCTCCAATTTGCCAAGTTGAAATACTTACTTTTTTATCACCTTACTTCACCAACGTACTTTCAAATTTTGATCTGACTTCACCCATATGACTAAAATAAACTTGCATCGTTAGTCCTTTATACTAACGGTCGTTAGCAAATAAGTTAAAATTTGGTTTTCTTACGTTTTCGTCTGTTTTTACATGCTTAAAAACCGTTTTTACAAGTTTTTGTCCATTTTTATACGTGTAAAAACGGCTTTTATACGTGTAAAAATGAACAAAAATGTGTAAAAACAATTTCGGTACGTGCAAAAACAGACGAAAACGTGTAAAAACATATGAAAATGGACGAAACATGTAAAAAGGTTTTTATACGTGTAAAACCGAACGAAAACGTGTAAAACCGGTTTTTATACGTGCATAATTGAACATGCAAAAACGGACGAAAACGTGTAAAATAGACGAAAATGTGCAAAAGCGGACGAAACGTGCAAAAACGGATGAAAACGTGCAAAAACAGACGAAAACGTGCAGAACAGATGAAAACGTGCAAAAACGGACGAAATGTGCAAAAACGGACGAAAACGTGCAAAAACAAACAAAAACGTGTAAACATGGACAAAAAAGGTAAAAACGGTTTTTATACGCACAAAATATGTAAAAACGCATGAAAACGTGCAAAAACGAACAAAAACGGGTAAAACAGACGAAAACGACGAAACGTGTTAAAATTAACGAAAACATGCAAACGTGCAAAAACGGACTAAAACGAGTAAAAACATATGAAATTGTTCAAAAACGGACGAAAGCGTTCAAAAATGTGTAAAAAACGGATTTTATACGTGCAAAAGCGGACGAAAACGTGTAAAAAAGGACGAAAACGTGTAAAACCGACGAAAATATAAGAAAACCAAATTTTAAGTTATTTGCCGTTAGTATAAATGACTAACGATGCAAGTTTATTTTAGTCATATAGGTGAAATCAAATCTGAAAGTACGTTGGTGAAGTAAGGTAAAAAAAAAAGTAAGTGTTACAACTCAGCAAATTAAAGAAAGTATGTTGTTATTTTATGTTGTTTACCCAATGTTGTTTTAACAAACTTTTGCTTGAAAGTTCAATGTATGTTAAACAAACGTACAAACTTATATTCCATAATCCATATTAGAAGATGAGATGAGGTTTCTGACTTATTGGGCCATGTTGGCTTGTCAAATCAGGTATTGAAAACTTTCTTAATAGCCTATATAATGAGTGGTTCAACCAGATCTTTAACTGAGCTAAATTCACACATGCAAGCCCAATTCCAGTGTCCTTTGTTTTCAAGGGAAATATTTCGTAACTTCCAATCAAATATATATGTGTCACTTTAGAGATCACATAAATGGTCTGGCGTTTCTTCTATTTTTGTAATGCGTTATGAGTTCCGATTTGGTCATTAGCATAGAAGATAACAGATCATTGAGAAATATGGTAAGAGAGCCATAGACAAATCGCAACAGAAGATGTCACATAAGTTTTCTTACGAAATATGAGTTCATGAGATTTATCTTACCCAAAATCTCACCCACATTCCCTTGAAACAAACTCAACAACTCTATGTGACTAAAAACAACCATCAATCTTTTAGCCTAAAAGTAAATAAACAACTAGGTCATATTAAAAAAAAAAAAAAAGTTCTAATACAAAATTTTAACATAATTAGATCGACAATATTCGATAATTATATAATCATACATTGATACCCAAATAGAATGATCTCGATCAACAGAAGTAAGTAGTTTATTTTGTGGCTTCACATAGTTTCGCATTTTGTCGACATATCTTTAACTTAACTTTCATGCACGTTAAACACATCATATACTGTAGAAGATAAGAATTGTCTAGCCAAGAATGACTGAATGAAGGTCCAACCAGAGTTATACCATAAGTAAAGGAATTATATAATATACTATAGAGCGAGCGCATGTTTGTAGCATTAAATGCTAACTTTCGCAAGTTGGCAAAAATAGCCCTTAAAGTTTAGGTGTCATTTGAAGTAAGTCCTGTAGCATTAATTGCTATCTATAGTAATTTGGCAAAAATAGTCCCTAAGGTTTAAGTGTCTTTGCAAAGTAAGTCCTTTATAGCTACGAAAAATAGTCCTTAAGGTTTGAATTGTCTTTGCAACGTAGGTCCTTCAAAGACTAGCCAAATAAATAGACAAACAAATTTTTCGGTTATTCATCTGTTCCAAATTCACGTCTACAAAAGCAATCTCGCTGCATCGCGCGGGTTTCCACACTCGTATATACTATAGAGCAAGACATGTTTTGCACATTAATTGCTAACTTTCGCAAGTTGGCAAAAATAGCCCCTAAAGTTTAGGTGTCGTTGCAAAGTAAGTCCTCTAGTATTAATTGCTATCTATAGCAATTTGGCAAAAATAGTCCCTAAGGTTTAAGTGTCGTTGCAAAGTAAGTCCTGTAGAATTAATTGCTATCTATAGCAACTTGGCAAAAATAGTCCCTATCCAAATTCACGTCTACAAAAGCAATCCCGCTGCATCGCGCGGGTTTCCACACTCGTATATACTAGAGCAAGACACAATACTTGCACATTAATTGCTAACTTTCGCAAGTTGGCAAAATAGCCCCTAAAGTTTAGGTGTCGTTGCAAAGTAAGTCCTCTAGCATTAATTGCTATCTATAGCAATTTGGCACAAATAGTCCCTAAGGTTTAAGTGTCGTTGCAAAGTAAGTCCTGTAGAATTAATTGCTATTTATAGCAATTTGGCAAAAATAGTCCCTATCCAAATTCACTTCTACAAAAGCAATCCCGCTGCATCGCGCGGGTTTCCACACTCGTTAATATGAGACATGCAGCAAGTCCACAACGACGAAAGATCATCCACTATCGATTTTTTTTAATAAAGGTTTATATAATGACACATTAATAACTTTTAAACTTATTTATAGTATAAACATACATTAACTATAGTATAAACCTTTACAAATTTATAAAATGTGTTACATAACTAAGAACGGAGCTAAGATTTTCAGTTAAGAGAGGCCGGTCATGCTTAACGCGACATAGCTTAAAAAATTAATTTATAATGTTGTCTTTTATTATTTAATGTTTAAGTATTCATTTTTTGAATTTTGTAGACATCTCTATATAATAAAGGGGACCGAATGTAAAAGACTAGTAAAAAAACGGCTTATAGTTTAAATAACTAATGAATGAAATGAGTTTATTAGGGGTGGCTCAGTATCTACTAATCACTCTACTAGATTCGCCTTTGTATATAATAAATGCATTAAATGTATTAGATTCATAAAGAGATTTAAAAATTAAAACCTTTTTTAATGCCACATAGACATGAAATTAATATTCACTCAGATTAAAATATAATATAAACATTTTGATTATTATTTTTCAAATCTTTTTCAATGCTTTTTCATAAACCGATTACAAAACCTTTTAATTAATTTATGCGTCACTTTAGACATCACATAAATTTAAAGGCTTGTATTTATTCGTGAGTGCCCAAATATATAATACAAAGAGAATTTTTGTGGATTATACTAAACATGGGCCGGTAATAGGACCCGACTATAATACTTGCATACATACTCATTAAAACTTAAATACTTGTATATTTTTTCAAAATACAAGTTTTTAATGCATGATATACAATTTAAATTAAACATGTTTTGTGTATATATGCAAATATACAAGTTTTAATCGATATATATGCAATTGCCCATTTTTTATTTATGCAACTTAAACATTATACTGTCATATTTACTCAAAATATGCTTTAATAATATTGTATTCTGAGTATATATTAGGCATTTTCATGTGTAAGTTGGATATATATAAAATTAATCTAATTTCGTTAAAATGCGCTACAAACATAGCCGGCCTATTGTTAACTCTATATGCTACATAAAGGTTCTAATGTTTCTTATTACTATCAATTTTATTGATAGATATATACATCTTTTAAGACTAGGGTTGAGCATCGGGTCGGGTGGGGCGGGTTTATGTTAAAACTAAAAACTGAATCGTATATTTTGGTTTTTGAAAGTGTTATGGGTTCTCGTTTAAGGATATAACATGTTATATTCAAGTGTTATATAATTCTATTTCATTTATTATGGCTATACCAGCGAACTTTGATGGCGAATTTTGGTAGCACAAGAAAATAATTGATGATAAAAAGTAAGAGAGGGTTGAACATGCAAGCACAATCATGTTCGATTGCGACACATGCAATTTATTTAAGGAGATAAAAGGGGTGGATGATAAAACGGGTGGATGATCGACTATCAGGCCCACCAAATTTACATGTCCTATCTATTTTCATTTGCCCAAAACTATATATATACATGAGGAAATTTCAACAATAAATATTTGGAGAAAAGTTTTACGAATTTTGATCATTGTTTTCTGGGTTACAAACATGGACGTAGCAAGCAAAATTGTTTGCTCTCTATCTCATTTGCATGCTTAAGGCTAGTCCCAGTCGCAACCTGGGACGACCTGGGACAACCTGCGCCACGTCAGCTTTCTCTCTCCAGTGACCTGAGACAACCCGGATGCCCGGTCGACGACCGAGGATTTTTTTTTTTTCAAACATTTTTAACATTAAATTTAAATTTCATTCAAATTAAAAAAAAAAAACATTACATTACGAAATTAAAAAAAAAACATTACACTGCGAAATTAAAAAAAAAAAAAAAAAAAAAAAAAACATTACACTGATGAAAATGGTAAGTTGTGAATTGTGTTTGAGGTAATGTGGGTATTTATAGAGTGGTAAAATGGGTTTGAATATATATATATTTTTTTTAGTTTGGGCACCAAACGGTCGGATATTTAAAAATTGGATTTGTAAACGTTGGAAAAAGGGAGAAAAGAAAGAGTTAATATCGAGCGGATATGGAACCGATGTTCCCTTTTTTCGTCTAGCAACCGATGTTCCAACCGAAAGTCACATTGGAGGCAACCGATCTCCACATCGGTTGAACCTCCCTATTTTGGTTTTGCAACCGATGTGCCAACCTCCACTGCGACAAGCCTAAAGATGTAGCAAGTACAATAAAATTGTTTGCTCTCTATTCTATTTGCTCGCTCTCAATCTCATTTGCATGCTTAAAACTGGATGTAACAAGCAAAATTGTTTCCTCTTCATCTCATTTTCATGCTTAAAACAAGATGTAGCCAATATAATTGTCATGCTTAAACAAAATGACAAGCAAATGGTAGAGTAGCGAGCAAATGGTGGTGGCGGACAAATGTATTTGCTTGCTATGTCTATTTTGGTAATGTTAAAAATAGTGTCGATTTTGATTATTGAATTTGGTAAGAGTAAATTTTGGTAATTGATTTTATATACACATTATCAAAAATCAAGTTTCATTCGAAAAATCCATAAGGTCTAAAGGGCAAATAGTCAAATACCCTCATAAAAAGAAATCGATTTTTCTAAGAGGCATATTGTCATAATTTTTTTAGTATTGTGACATTGCAAGTCACAAATCTTCATTGTTAAATTGCAAGACATATGCATTATCTTTGGGAGTTTAGGAAACTGACTTAACAGACCCGTTTCTAAATAGTCGCATGTCAAAATAGTGTTGATTCACTACCAAACTCGCCCAACTAGCCTATTTTACGATCTTTAATCAATAGAGTGAGCATTACCTCTTTCTCTGATCGGCTTCAAATTACTCTCGTTCTCCTTTCTTTATCCTCTTTTCGATTTTATTTACGCAATGTTATCATCAAAATTATCCACATTTAACCTTAATATACCATAGTTGCTGTCTTGCTGATATATATAGCTATAATTGCTTACAAAGTTACTTCCGTGAAAAGCAAATCGATATCATGAAGATCTTTTTTTTTTAATAAAGTGTTAGAGAATATATTATAATATATATAATTTACCGGCAATTCGGTGCCATCTTATTGGTTGCCATTCCGACTCTATTTCCTGCCCTTTTAGGCTACGCCAATTTTTGGCCCAGCTTTTTGTCCAGCCCATTTATTTGTCCGGTCCTTATTTTTTATTTATTATTATTATTATTATTTTTTTTTTCTTTTCATGTTGAGTTATATTGTTTTAGCCTTTTAGATTCGAGCATAGTGATTACCAACTTCTTAGGATAAATAACTAATGATAGGTCCATATGGAAAAAAATAATCACTTGATAACTTCTTCTCTTTTGATATATTCCATGTGCAAAAGGCATAATGATCTACTTTATTCACATAATTAATCATATAAAGTCACGAGCATTCATTTTATTCAACGTCTTCATCATAAATAGAACCGAAGTTTATTCAGTGGACTGATAATAATTAGTTGTTCACTTGGTTCTTTAATGTCGTTTGTTAATATAGAGTTTGAATGGATTCAATTTCTGCTAATGCTTACAAATACCGTGCAATTATCAACGGCGTGAAACGACGGCCCGCCGCAACGCGGCGGCCTGTAGCCTACCTCGTTTGTAAAATATAAAGACAAAAGTTAGAGTATGAAAAGCTAAAACCAAGTTAAAGAGATAAAAGTGAAGTGTGAGAAGCTAAGCAGATTTAGCCACCTAACCGATCCAGAAACATCTGCTCGATCGTGTATCACATTGTGTTGAGCAATAGTAGAGAAAGCAAAGTAATTATACTTGAAGAATATAAAAACTATTCTTTTTCCAAGCTTAAATAATCTGCTAGACTTTTGTAAAAATTACTTTTTTATAAGCAAAGCACGTTAGCTGGCATTATGTCGGTATTCAATCCATAACCATGAAGAACACGATTACATCAACAAGGTGAAATAGATAGACGAATGTCTCTTCATTTATTGTGTATATTGGGCATTTGGGCCAAATATATGTGTCACCTAGTATTGAATTTGGGTGTTGATATGCACATCACACTTTTTGATTATTTTATCACTAAATCACATCAGTGATGCATACAATACAACATCGTTAAGCATGATTAGCGGTGAGCATATCATTTTAAATAGTATGCATATCACCTCCCATTGAATTTAGATTGTATCAAATAATTCATTATAAATTAATCAAATCACATTATACTTTACATAATATCACACCTACGATGTTTTCCTAAGTTTTTCCAAAACCCTAAAAACATACATATCGTATTTATTTTTCATTCCGGCCGCCGTGCCTTTTACCTTCCTTCTTCAATCTCCATAATATTTTCCTAAACCTAATCTTCCTTTCATGTCACGATGGTAAACATTACATCTCCCCCCGTTATCAATATCTCTTAATAGGACAAGTTGCTAGCTGTACAACCATCCATTAACACACTAATCCCCGATAAAGCTTGATGTTACGAAAGCTAACTACTCATGTTGGTGTTTCTTCTTTCAAAAATCAATGTGAAGGCTTGGAGTTTCTAGATCACATCCAACATAAGGAAGCATCTACAAGTGTCGAGGTCATTGCTCCTCCTACTAAGAAATGGATAAATGTAGATTCATTGGTCAAATCTTGTATTTTCTTAACATGCAGTGAGGTTATTGTTGCTAAACTTGTTAAGGCTAATCCTAAAACCACATTAGAAGCTTCGACATTTCTTGACAACAAACGGACCAAAACCATTGCTCTTCGTGGTGAATTGAGGCTCTTAACCATATGTGGCATGATTGTTGATGCATATTTTCATAAAATCGAATCTATTGCAGCACTTCTGGACGATCTAGGTTCAACCATGCACGATGATGACCTAGTTACGTATGCCCTTAACGGCTTGAGCGAACATTTTGCTCACGTGGCCGTGATTATTGTTCATTGTGACCCGTTCCCTAACCTAGATACGGTTAGGTCAATGGTGACCATCAATGACCTTCGCCTTAAAAACAAAGCTACAACCTCGAATGACTGAACCCACTCCTCGACCCCAACTGTTTTACTTTGCTCGAACGGGTCTTTGTTAATGAACATTTTCATTTGAGATTTTTAAAGTTGAAATGAACATGATACATCACGTTCATTAATCACAGAATAGATAAATAGATAAATAGATCATACTTTTAGACCAGGTGTTATGGTCACCAAACCACCACTTCTGCATTAGCACCACATCACCATTCAGCCCACCACAAAATTAAACAGGTGTAATGGTCACCACCAATTTTTTTTTAACAAATTTAATTACAAACTAAATTAAACATTCATTCATAATTAAAAAACATAAAAAATAACAACACCACACATAAAAAAAACTTAAATTATTGATGAGGTGTAATTTCATACGTTTTTAAGAGGGCATTTAGCCTCTAAATTCATATATATTTGATACTTTGTTGACCTAAATCGTTTCTATTTGAGTTTTAAGTACTTTGGATGTATCTGCTAGAAAAGGATGTGTTTTGAGCTCGATTGGATGGAAAAATGAAGAAAATGACAAAGATGTCACAAGAAGGACTTGTGACAGCGTCACAAGCCACAACGTGAGGCCGTCACTTGAGGGTGCTCACTATTTAGTGGCTGAAGACGGTTTACCATCACAACGTCAAGACAAGATTAACCAAGGTTGATGACATCACAACTAAGTTGGTTCAAGAACAAAACCATAATGGGCGGCGAGCTGACGGCGTCACAACCTCAACGTGACTAGTTAATTGCTTATGTCTTAAGTTTGTTAATTTGAGGCGAGTATTTATTACGTAGGTTACTTATTATGTGAGCTTGACAAATCAGATAGGCGTCGTTCAATTAGGCTAGTCTTTAGACGTGTGACTGACCATACCACAACCGGTAATTGGGACTGACTAGTTAATTGCTCATGTCTATGGTTAATTAATTTGAGGCGAGTATTTATTATGTAGGTTAGTTATTTGGTGAGCTTGACAAATCAGATAGCCGTTGTTCACTTAGGCTAGTCTTTAGACATGGAACTCACCATACTACAACCTGTAATTAGGAATACTCCACAATCCACACTACATTAGACAAGACTTGACAATTTGACAACACAATAGAAGATAATTAGGGAGTAATGAGATTATAGGTAAATACGTTTTTTGCTCGTATAAGAAGTTCACCACCACTTTGTTTTTCTTGTTATTTATTTATTGCATTTTAGTTTAATTATCCAACTTCTTCCAAATACCCGTGATTTTACATTGCTTTATAATAAAACATAAAAAGACCCAAAATAATCTCCTCTCAACCTTTAGACTTAAATCGACTTACACTTCGAACCTACTTCAATATTCCCCTAAATAACGATCAATCCCCCGAGTCTTGCCTATACTACACTACAATGGTTAAGTATTCTGCCTAAAAAGAGTATAAAACTTAATGTATTTACATTTAATCCGCATCGATTATATCTGCTCCTCTTTCATTTCACACAAAACGCAGCCTCGGGCTCTTTTGTTTCTCTCCTATGTCTTCATAAGCACATTCAATCACAAATCAATACAAAAATTCTTTTTATCTCTAGCAACAAACACAAATCAATAAAACCAAACATACGAGATACACGAGACACAAAACTCAAGAAATCCACAAACGAAAACGTTGTTGTTTCTTCTTGTTTTCTCAAACCTACGAAACACAAACACAAATTTTCTTGTCTTTGTTCCGTTATATTTTGGCTTTCACTTTCGAACACAGCAAATGTATATCCGGTTTTGACTTTCAAATTATTATTATTATTATTATTATTATTATTATTTTTTATTATAAACATCACTTCATTAGAAAATCATAGGAAATTACAAGAAATTAGTGGGGAGCCGAGAAACTAACTGGGCCCCCACTCCTCTAGCAATAGCAAAACAAACTCTACTAAAAATATAGTTAGCACCACGCGCGCCAATATCTTGAGTGACCGATAACTTTCGGATTCGCTTCAGCAGGGTCACCGCCTCCTTCTCGAGTTCACCAAACGAAGAGAAGGAGAAGGGGATGAACCCATATCCAATATCAGTGCATTTGGTTTTGTACTTGACACGTTTGCGCTGTGCAGCTTCAACCACAGCACGCCCTGCCACAAAGTCAGTCATACCAGTTTGCATCAAGGGCGATGACCCAGTAAGATCAACACACACATCGAGGCCTCTCTCCCACGAGTACAGTAACAAGTCAGCTGGGCGTAGGTGTTTGTCCCTCTCTCCGCAGAGCCCGATATCAACTTCTTTACGAGCCGAAACCCCTACCCGGGAGCAGATATCCGCAAGAGTATCACGCACCACATTATGTCGATGTTTAATACCAATAATACCTGCGCATGATATAACATGATCCCCATAGATATCACCCACAAAAACCTTGGAACAAGCAGAGCACGGCATCTGAGTGGAGAAAAGGGGAACACCTAGACGATAGCATAAAACACACCGGTAGGTTTTAGCATTCATAGTCAGTCCCAGCCCAACTATCGGGACTACTCGAGCCGGTCGAAGTATGGTCTTCCATTTGCGATCTCCATAGGGCCATCTGTCTAGCAGATAAGCAGAAGGTGGATTCAGTCTCTTTGGTGACACGTGTGAAATATAAATCTGCCAATTTCTTCATGAGTTTGGGGGCAGCAATCTCACAAGAGATACCCAAAAGGTGGGTCTCCATTTTCTCGTTAAAAACATGCAGGGCATCATCAAAGGAAGATCCAGAAGCACCAACACCAGACTGCCGGAGAAGTTCAGTCTGTAGGCTGCCTGACTGGAGTCTAGAAGCAAGGAAGGCATAATTCAAAACATCACCAGCAGCATATACACCAAGCCCCCCAAATTCAAAGGGAAGAGTGGCCAGTCTCCATTGCCAATTTCCAAACCTGGGCCCAGAGGCAGTGACAATTCGCTCCAAAGAGGAGCGAAGTGCTTCATCGAAAGAAATCTGAGCACGTTCAAAGACACGAGGGAAACATGTGCGCATAGAGAAATACAGCTTGGAAATGCCAGCACATGCACGGAGAAGTAGCAACTCACATTGGGGATCATTGAGCTTAGCAACAGCGCCGATAAGTTCAATGGTTTTAGAAACTCGTTTCGAAACGAGCTTACTGCTAAACTCAAGGTCAACACCAACAGGCCCACCTAACAATTTTACACCATGTAAGGGCCGGACAATATTAGGGGGGAAAACACCTTCGAGTCTGCTTCTAGGATCTTCCATTGGCGAAAAAACCTCAGTTTTATCGACGTTGAGGTGTAAACCATAACGAGGTCCATCTATCATAATGAGCTCTAAGGCCTTCCCAACAAACAGAGTATCTCCAATGATCGTACCATCATCTAGGTACCAAGCTTGAAAGGGGAGAGAAAAGGAGTCTTTGATCTTGCGAGCCAAAGGATGAAGCACCAACGCAAAAAGGAGAGGTCCGAGAGGGTCACCTTGTTGCACGCCTTGGTGTGACCATAAAGTGTGTTCCTCATAATATAATCTGGCTGGGTTGGAGTAGCAAAATTCAACCCAACGTGATATGGCAGGACAATGGAGGCGAACCTCTTGTAACATAACCTCACGGTCCACCAGATTGAAGGCGTTTTTGAAATCCACCAACAACATCGAAAGACCCACATCATCACCACAGGCTTCAACAAGCCGATTCACGGCATGGAGAATGGCCTCCCCTCCTCCAGAAACCCCAACTCCGAACTGTAGATCATTCAAGTATCCATCTAAAGAGTGGCCAATCATAGAAGCTCCCACCTTGGAGACTAAACGCCTCCAGACAGTCCCCACCGTAATAGGACGGATACCACCACCTGGTTTGATCAGCGGTGTGAGGGGAGCACTGGCAATATACTCGCTCAAAACCTTAGGACACTTACCATCAAGAAAAAGATTTACCACCTGGGTGATGGAGTTGATTAACTCATCAGATATAACCACAGCAGCACCGCTAAAACAATCCAATAGGTGTTGGGCGCGTAAACCATCTCGACCACACGATGTACCACGGGGAAAACTCTTAATCATGTCAAGAACCACAGCAGGAGATGCAATGAGGTTATGATGATCAATAGGTATATCAGGCAGTGAAGGAGCAGACTTGAAGGGATGTTTAGCCTTAAGGTCCTCAAGGGTAGTGTCATTGTAAGGAGCAACACCTGAAGAAGAAAGAACTCTGACAGCAGCAGTATAATGACCATCACAAATCTTCCTCCTACATTGCTTGACATTACGCTCACCCAACTCCAGGTTTCCCTCATCAATATTAGACCAAGTAGGGGAGGGTTCCGCTAAAACCTCTCTAACAAGCTGCAAACTACCACCAGACGTACCCCAAGACCAAATGGCATTAGCGATATATTGTTCTTGACGTTGGCGCTTAGTAGCAAACCTACACTCCGTGTTACTCCTTGGACAAAAGGTTTTAAGGAGACAAAGAGGCAAAGCTAACAGGCTAACCCAACAGGAAATGTCTTCAGGTGTGCAGATCACCTTATCGAGAGCTCCTTTCAAAACACGAGAGAATCCCAAACGGCACTTTGGAGGGATGGATTTGACAGTGTGCAACCTTTTAGCGAGCAAAGTGTCAAGTAAGTGTAAATCAAAACTAGAGTGCTCTTCCAAAACCAAATCTTCAACACAAGCGAGCTGAACAGAAGAGGGATTTTGGGGCTTAGCCAGATCAAATAACACAAAGCTAACAACACCATCACCGCAGTCGGGGGGTGACACGAAATCAGATCCATGCCGACATTTAGAGCGAAGAGTATGCGTCTTAAAACAGGCCCCACACAACCAAAGGCCCATACGTTTCAACGTAACCTCAGCAGCCTCAAAGACAACCAGATTAGTGGCCAAAGAAAGTTTGGTGGTGGCTAGCGCATCCTCATTGAAATGACGATCACGAAGATGAGAAATCAACGAGGTTTTGGTAAGCTCATTCCCACTACCGTCTTGACAACCACTTAAACCAGCAAAGGGACAATGAAACCGAATAATAGCCATAGATTTTATTTTTTCCGCAAGAAAAAAGAAACTTAAGACTAAATTAAATAAATAAAAAAACAAAAAGCAAAGGTGTGTGGTCCTACTAAACAAGCGACATATACCAAAGACCAAATAAGTAAATAAAACTAAAACCCTCAGCGTGGGCCCCACCAGAAGAAACAGACAACATATCAGCAAAGTAACCCACTACCAGAAAAAATAAACCAACTCGCTAAAAAGCAAAGTTGCTAAATCAACTCGCTACCGGAAAGAGCTTGCCAACAAAAAAAAAAGTGCCTGCAAACAAACCAACACGCTTCCAAATAGGGAGCTAACTCGCTACCAGAAAAGCACTTGCCAAAACCCAACACGCTTCCAAATATGGAGCCAACTCGCTACCAGGAACCGGCGATGAACAGCAGCACTTTAGAGAGAACCGGAGAACCAAAAACGAAGGACAGAGCGCAGAGAGATCAAGATAGATCACCCCAAGCAAAACTTGTGGTTTCAAGGATGAAACACACGGTATGAAAACAACGAAAGAAAGGGAAAAAAACAAAACCCCCACGTCAACAGTGGCGTTGAAATAGTGAGATCAACAAGGGTGTTGAATTACGGTGGTACAATGGATGGGGCTGGTGGCATCGCCATCACCAATCGCCCGCAGTAGGAACATCTTATTATTATTATTATTATTATTATTATTATTATTATTATTATTATTATTATTATTATTATGATTTATTATTATTATTATTATTATTATTATTATTATTATTATTATTCAACATCAATTTATTAAAAACTAATAAGATTTACAAAAAGTTAGTGGGAAGCCGAAATATTAACTGGGCTCCCACTCCTCTAGCTATAGTAAAGTTGATCCTATTATTATTATTATTATTATTATTATTATTATTATTATTATTATTATTATTATTATTATTGTTATTATTGTTGTTGTTATTATTATTACTTTTAACAAATTTGGATATTATTCGTCATTGGAAATGAAAAAGTGTTGGGTGGTGGCCACCACCAAACCCCGACCCAAAACAACCTAATTGCGCGCAATGGTTGTCTTGGTGTTACGGGGACCACACATGGTGGTGCCAAGTGCCAACCATAAGATGGTCGACCACTATTCTAACACTTAGCTAGGCTTAATGAAAAAACAAGGACCACATGTATGATTACACTCACAAATTTTAACAACATGCATCTTGTGTTAAACATAAGATAATCCTATGGTCCAAAACTAGCTTTTATTTTTATGTAGTCTTGACTAATGATAGCAGGGTTCGGGGTCGATAAAACCTCCTTTTCTATTAGCAAGCTTTTCAACTCTCTAGGCAGTGAACCTAAACGTTGTAGTGTAGTATGGGGTAAGCCTCGGGGATTGATTTCGTTCTCTAGGGGAATAGGAATGCTAGAAAGAGATATATGACGAGAAGGTGGGGTTGAGGATGATTCTTTTTATTCTTTTTTATGGTTTTTTTAAAGCAAGGGCAAAATCTCAGGGTATATGATTGGGGGGTGGTACTTCTACCGATTTCTCTACTTTACTAATTATCTAATTATCTAATTAACTACGGATAGTTTATGCTAATTGAGGTGTGCTCGTATGATGATTAAAGATGTGTTCATTTAGATACTATTACTCCCTAGTTATCTTTTATTGGTCGGTTGAATTGTCACTTCTTTTATCTTAATTGATGCGTTGTATTCCTATTGGTCGTAGGGGGTGCCTAATTCCCTAGCTCTATGAATTGTAACTCTTATGTTTAACACTAAAGTATTCTTGAGATGACATGAATTTGGACGCCATTCCCTGGAGACTAGTGGAAGTTCCGGTGTTTGGAGGGTTGTTGTAGTAGGTGTGGTTTGGTTGGGACCTATTGGGTGGACTAGATGAGTTGTTTTGGGGCGGGTTTGAGTTTTGGATCCACCTAAGGTTAGGGTGATTCCTCCACGAGGGGCTGTAGGAATTTCCTAGGTTGTTTTGCTCGGGCTTGAAAGTGTACCACTTCTCTCTCGCTCCGTCGGTACGCGTGGAGGTGTAGTCCGCAAAAGCTTGTTCGGGGAGTTTTGTGCAATCACGAGTGTCGTGGGGACCACTACATAATTCACCAGGTAAAGTGATTTTGTTCACTTGGCGTGAAGGCTTAGGAGTTTCGTAGGAGCTCATTAGAAATTTGCCTTGATCTTCAAGTTCGAGCATCCTACGATTGGAAGGTTGTGAGTCAATGGGAGGCAATGAGATTGCCTTGACGGTTTTGGGCAACTCACGGGGGTCATTCCAACATTCTTTGTCATAGAGGGCAAGGTCCTCTATTGTACCCCACGACTCTTCCGCGGTAAGTTCACTAAGTTTTCCACCGGCCACTTGGTCGATGGTTTGCCTAGTTGAGAGATTGACATGATCGTAAAAGATTTGGACTTGAAGCCCAAGATCGATGCCGTGATGAGGGACTTTATGGAGAAAGTCGTTGAATCGAGTTCACGCCTCGTAGATAGTTTCGCCTTGACGTTGTTGAAACATCAAGATGTTATTCTTTAGCTTGGTAGTTCTCCTCTGTGGGAAAAATTGGGCGAGGAAACGAGTGGTGAGATCATCCCAACTTGAGATGGATCCGGCGGGAAGTCGCTCAAGCCAATTACTAGCTTGGTCCCGTAGAGAGAATTGGAAGAGACGCAAGCGCGTGGTCTCCCATGTGATAGCATCAAGGTTTATAGAGTCAACGATTTTTAAGAAATCCTTGAGATGCTGATTAGGATCTTCGGAACGAAGTCCATGGAATGCACATCCGTTTTGCACCAACCGGATGGTGTCGGATCGCAGGGCCGTAGTTTGAGCTTGAATTTGGAGCTCAATGATGTTCATATATCCTTGATGGCTCGGTCTAGAGTATTCACCACGAGTACGGCCTCTTGGCGGGTCAAGTGGTGGTTGGTTGTGTGGAAGTGGTTGATGTGGTGGTGGATTGTTGTTTGGTAGTGGATTGTCACCCATGGTGAAAAGTGACAAGGTTGCGAACAAAAACACGAAGAAGGGGATAGACTACGAGGAAGCTAATGAAAAAAGAGAAAAAATCTCACTTGATAGGAATCAAGCGTGTTAACCTAAACGAGATAGAAATCTAACTAGCTATTCTATTCCCCGGCAGCGGCGCCAAAAACTTGATAGCAGGGTTCGGGGTCGAGAAAACCTCCTTTTCTACGAGCAAGCTTTTCAACCCTCTAGGCAGTGAACCTAATTGTTGTAGTGTAGTATGGGGTAAGCCTCGGGGATTGATTTCGTTCTCTAGGAGAATAGGAATGCTAGAAAGAGATATATGACGAGAAGGTGAGGTTGAGGATGATTCTTTTTATTATTTTTTAAGGTTTTTTGAAAGCAAGGGTAAAATCTCGGGGTATATGGTTGGGGGGTGGTACTTCTACTACGATTTCTCTACTTTACTAATTATCTAATTATCTAATTAACTACGGATAGTTTATGCTAATTGAGGTGTGCTCGTATGATGATTAAAGATGTGTTCACTTAGATACTATTACTCCCTAGTTATCTTTTATTGGTCGGTTGAATTGTCACTTCCTTTATCTTAATTGATGCGTTATATTCCTATTGGTCGTAGTGGGTGCCTAATTCCCTAGCTCTATGAATTGTAACTCTCCCTTAGAATACCCGGGATCGACAAGTGCAATAGCATCTCCCCCGAATACACTATTATCAACAAGCTACAACTCACGCAATAAACACAATGATGGCCTAGGTGTACTCCTATGACTTTACTATTTAGGATGTTCAAGCTCGCAACAATGAAAGAAGAAGCCAATTTTCCTTAATCTAGTGTCTACCAATTAAGACAAGAGACAACCTAACAACAATTAATAACTAGGTTTCATAGATCTAAGCAAACACACAAGTAATTTAGCTAGACATGTTAAACAAGCAAGCATACACACAATCAATTGAACATGGGGTAGACAAAATGATAAATTGGATAAACAAACTTATCTTGATGTGTAAAATAGGGTATGTGACCCTATAATACTGTCTAAGTCGGACTACAACTGAGTTAGGGTTTGATCTCCAAAATTCTACCACCCAAAATACAGAAAAATCGAATTCTATATATAGATTTACAATCGCGACGGCGTCACCTTTTGCTAGTGACGCCGTCAGGTCGCCGTCATTAGGGTTTCGTTTGGGCCAAGTCATCGTTGGGACGGCGTCACTTGAGAAGTGTGACGCTGTCAGTCTTCATGCAGGACGTCGTCTGAATCTTGGATCTTGGGCGTCTGGTGTAGTTTTTGTGAGTGACGCCTTCCAGAATTAAGGCGTGACGCCGTCAGGCTTTAGGACCAGAAATTCCGCTGAGCCGTCGCGTGCACTTTTTTTATCAAGTCTTCAATAGAGGGACAACGTCGCCCTTTGGTTGGGACGCCGTCGGGTGTAATGAACAGCCTTGAAGTGTCTTCGATCTTGACTTTGCCATTTTCTTCATGTTTTCGCTCCTTTTCGTCAAAATATGTTTCATTCCAGCATTTTGCTTCCAAAAGACCTAAAAAGTGAAAAGGAACGATTTTAAGCAGTAACGGATATAAATTGTGTCGATTTAAGGCTTAAATGACCCTCTAAAAATATATGTTTTAAATCCTTATCATTTAATAACTTGTAACAATGAATTTTTTATGCACTTAACTATGCAACAATAAAGATAGACAACTCTATATTTGTTGTTGCACAGTCTATGCGTATACACATTTAAAGCGTGTTTCTGTGTCTCAAAACATAATAATGTAAGAGTTAATAAATAATCTTTTCCGCTACTTCATTTTAAGTTTCAACTTCTGTTTGTAAATTGATTACTTGTATTTGTCCTTTTAGTGATAGTATGAGATACAAGGAAGTGTGATGTGGATTTGAAGCAACTACCATTATTTATTTATTTATTATTTTTTTTATGTTTTTATTTTTTTAACAGCTAATATGATCATGGCCATCTCTGATTTTTCAAAATTTTAAAAATCATGAACGAAATTACATAATGAGACTTTTCAAAAAATAATGTTTATGTATATGTAAATCATTTTGAGCATCTATTATTAAACAAAGACGTCCCTTTTATGTAATCATTTTTTAAAAATTGCAAGTCCAATCATATGATCAAATCAACATTTTCATACTTTATCGAGAACTGAATAAATAAGAACTGAAGTCTTGTAACGTAGATAATTTATATTTCCTTATATTCAATCATGATTTTTTCAGATTACAAGTTAAGACAAACTTTGCATTTTATTGAGAAATAAATATTAAAGTAGCTTTTTGACACAAACGTGGTTCATGCAAGGTTTGGTTTAGAAATTTCAATTCTTTTAGTCTTGTAACGTAGATAATTTATATTTCCTTATATTCAATCATGATTTTTTCAGATTACAAGTTAAGACAAACTTTGCATTTTATTGAGAAATAAATATTAAAGTAGCTACACTATCTTAGACTGCTCCCGGTGGGGAGCGTCTAAGAGTTTTTTGGCATGGGTTATGCGTGAGGCTTTAATGGAAGGTGTTTGTGTGATGCGTGAGCCAAGGCAAAAAAGAAAACGAGAGATGAGACTCTCAGCTTATTTGAATTCGTGCAAAGTGAGCCCCTCTTAATGTTTTTATTATTAATTATTTGGTTTACAAGTGTGTGTGAATTATTTTGTGATGCATATTTGTATAAGGATTGAGATTCTGTGAAGTTAGTAACAACATGACCGGTCATGTTCCTTTACAAACAAAACTATGGGCCTACTGTGGGCCACAAGTATTTTGTTTGTTTGTGAGGGAACATGACCGGTCATGTTTATACAAACTTGAGAATATCTCAATCATTTGTATGAAAGTGCGTATTTTAATAAAAGGTGATGGAATGGTGACTATTAGAGGTGAAAAGTGAGAGGAAGTGAGAAAGCTTGATAGGTATCAATATTATTGGTCAAAGCCCACTAAATACACGCTTGAATCAAGCTCATTACAAAGGCCCGTCAATAAATATTTGATAGCGGCCAGACTTAAATCACAGGCCATGCATGGCCTGGTAAAACTCATTAGGCCATGCTGTGTATACAATGCTACTGCTCCCCAACAACCACTAACAGTTAAAATGTACCATCTGACACTGTACAATTGGGAAGCACGAGAAACATCATTTTGTGCACGCCAAAGAGCGCAGGCCACCTGTCATCCTTGTTTGCTCTCTAGATTATCAACACCTAGCTGTCAGTCATTGATCATCTCTTAAGGGTTTATCTCTAAACCCTACTCGTCTCTCTATAAATAGAAGGCAACATACACAACTGCACAAGTTTCACACACTTGAGAAAATACTGCCTCACAACAGTAAAGTATAGTTTTTGCTTAAGTGTTACCCGTATTAACCGAACATTCCTAAAAGCCCAACTGTATCTATATTGTTATGTTAGTTTGGCCCATTAAGGGTTTGCTTGTAACATGCCATATACACGGCAGATTGTGTGTATATAGGTTTCACGATTGTTAATGAAACAGAAAGGGGGAATTAACCTAATTGTATTATGGTATCAAAGCCTCAAGATCCTCCACCCAAACCCTAGTTTTTTTTTCCGCCCACTGTAGCAGCTTGCACTTCCATTTTTTTTTTCAGTTTTGCTTTGTTTTCTCCTAGTCATAGCATCATGACAGGAGACGCTGCTGTACCACCAAAACAACCTATTGATAAGGCATATTCCATTGCATGCATCAAGGCGTGTGTCCCCTCACCCCTTGATCTTGATAAGCTCAATTACAACTCTTGGTGCAAACTTTTCAAACGTTTTTGTCGAACCTATGATGTGATCCATCACCTTAAAAAACCAACCGCGGCTAGCTCGTCTCACGCTGATCCGTTTTATGAAACTAATGATTCCCTCGTGGTCATGTGGATGTATTCCACCATCTCTATGAAATTGGCCGATATGGTCAATGATGACACCACCAAAGCTTATGAGGTATGGGACAAATTAGAAGCTCTTTTTCATGATAACAAGGCTTCTCGTGTTATCCAGTTGGATAATGAAATTCGTACTATGGCTATTGGGACTCTTTCTGTTAATGACTACTTCCAAGAGATGAAGTCCAAAGCCGATCGTCTTGCCAATCTTGGCTCCCCTGTAGGTGACTCAAGCCTTGTCACTTATGCTATTAATGGACTTCAGGCTAAATTTCCAGATATTGCACGTATCATTCGTCATCGGGACGAACTTCCCACATTTGATAAAGTGCGGTCTATGGTACTTTTGGAAGAAAGTGATATGAAGACTCTCACTAATGCTCTCTCTTCGACTCACCTCACTACGGACTCTCCTACAGTTTTGCTTGCTACCAATAACAAAGTCAATGCTTTGTCTAACCCGAGTGGTGAATTGTGTCGAAACTTTCAAAGAGGGTCGTGTACTTATGGCTCTCGGTGTAAGTTTATTCACGGGTCTCAAGACTCACGTAACCGTGTGCCTCAGCCCCCTCGTGACAACACATCTCGACAGCCCACTACTACTGCCAGTCGTGACACTGCTGCTCGTGATACAAAGGGGTCCGCTAGGTCAGTTCTACCCCCCAATCCATGTTATAACCCGTACTCTTTTTTTGGTCTTGCTGGTGTTAATTACAATCCGTATGGATTGTGTCCCACTGGTCACGTTATGCCTAACATGCCACATCCTATGAGTGGACCTGGTTTAGTCCAACAGCCACAAGCCCAACCTATTCCCACTCCTATCTCTACACCACAAGCCCATATGGCTGTACCACTTACCTTGACCCAGCATGGTCACGCAGCCCAACAGTCGCCTGGGCTTCAGGCCCATCAGCAGCTTGTTTCACCTTACGTACTACCTCAAGCCCAACAATATGGTGTTTTGAACGTGCAACAGGGTGGTGTACCAACTTATGCACCAGGGAATTATGCGTATATGTCTCAACCTACTTTGCTTCCTCAAGCTTTTCAGACAATGGCGTTTCAAGACCCTGCTTGGAACATGGATACTGGTGCATCTTCACACTTGGCCGATAACACAGGTATCCTCACTTCTGTTAGTAATTCTAGCATTTATCCGTCTGTATATGTTGGAAACGGCGCATCTATACCGGTCACACATACTGGACATAGTTTTTTGCACACTTCCTCTAAACCATTACAGCTAACTCAAATACTTGTCACTCCGCACATTATTAAAAATTTAATTTCTGTTCGTAAATTTACTCGTGATAATGACGTTTCCGTTGAGTTTGACGCTTATGGTTTTTCTGTGAAGGATTACCAGACGGGCAGAATTCTTCTCCGTTGTGATAGCACGGGCGATCTTTACCCGGTTACACAACAGTCATCCAGGCATCCTCCTTTTGCTTTGCTTTAGTTCAGTTACACAATGTGGCACAAATGCCTCGGTCACCCCGGTGAAGATGTGCTTCGTCGTTTGGAGTCTAGTAATTTCATTTCTTGTAATAAATCAAAGTTGTCCGCTTTGTGTCATGCGTGTCAATTAGGCAAACAAATAAAGCTTCCCTTTTATACTTCGGAGTCGAAGGTTGCATCTATTTTTGATATTGTCCACTCGGATGTATGGACATCCCCTATTCCGAGTGAAAGTGGTTTTAAATATTATGCTATCTTTTTGGATCATTTCTCGCATTTTGTTTGGGTTTATCCCTTGCATCAAAAGTCTGACTTGTATGATAAATTTATTGTTTTTCGTGCTTATGTAAACAAACACTTCGGTGTCGATATAAAGGCTTTACAGTGTGATCATGGGGGTGAATATGACA
This sequence comes from Chrysanthemum makinoi, assembly GCA_910596185.1. Taxonomy (NCBI): domain Eukaryota; kingdom Viridiplantae; phylum Streptophyta; class Magnoliopsida; order Asterales; family Asteraceae; genus Chrysanthemum; species Chrysanthemum makinoi. Next base: position 43,907,829 of record OU343223.1, read on the forward strand.
ACACCCGCTTTCATGATTTCTTTCGCACAACCGGCATTCAATTTAGGTTTTCTTGCCCTCACACATCCCAAAAAATGGCAAATCAACGCATGTTACGCACTCTCAACAACCTTATACGCACTTTGCTTTTTCAAGCTAGCATACCTCCCTCCTATTGGGTGGAAGCACTCAACATGGCTGCTTATCTCTCAAACATTATTCCATCCACTGCCATCAACAATGAGGTGCCATTTACTAAACTTTATAACCATTCCCCATCTTATGACAACTTACGTGTCTTTGGGTGCCTCTGTTATCCATATATTACCGTTGCACATAAACTTCAACCACGCTCCACTGCTTGTGTGTTTCTTGGTTACCCCGCTAATCACCGCGGTTTTCGGTGTCTTGACCTATCCTCAAACAAAATCATACTTTCTCGTCATGTTCGCTTTGATGAGGATGTCTTTCCCTTTGCATCCCTACACCAATACACATCCCCACATTATGATTTTTTAGATACTACAAACACTATCCCCTTACCCGTTCATCCCACTCCTGCTGTGATCAATGAGACACCCACAACTAATCCGCCAACTCCTGACCCACCTGCTACGGATCTTCATGAGCCCCTACCGTAGCTCAATCTTTACCCACTCCTCAGGCTGATCCCCAAACACCATTGCCCACTCCGATACCACCTATCCAACCGCCAAATACTACCAACACCCACCCCATGGTCACCCGTGCTAAAGCCGGCATATCTAAACCTCTTAAGCGTATGAATTATCATGTCACTACTGTGTCTCCTCTTCCGCGTTCTCATATTCAAGCTCTTCGTGTTCCTCATTGGAAGCAAGCTATGTTAGACGAATATAATGCTTTAATTATTAACGGAACGTGGGTACTTGTGCCCCGTCCACCTAATGTGAATATTGTTCGTTCAATGTGGCTTTTCAGGCATAAGTTTCATGCAGATGGTACTTTAAGCAGGTATAAGGCGCGACTTGTTGCAAATGGTCGTAGTCAGCAGCAGGGAATTGATTGTGATGAGACTTTTAGTTCCGTGGTCAAACCAGCTACTATTCGCACAGTGCTTAGTCTAGCAGTGTCTCGTGATTGGCCTATTCATCAGCTTGATGTGAAGAATGCTTTTCTTCACGGTTACTTATCAGAGACAGTTTATATGCATCAGCCGCCTGGGTTTGTTGATCCTGCTCACCCAGATTATGTTTGTCATTTGCAACGATCATTGTATGGGCTTAAGCAAGCCCCTAGAGCTTGGTTTCAGCGGTTTGCCGGATTTGTTACACGCATTGGTTTTCAGCATAGCAAAACTGATGCGTCCCTGTTTGTGTTTCATCGTGGATCTGACACGGCCTACTTGTTATTGTATGTGGATGACATTATATTGACTGCTTCTTCTACTACTTTTTTACAGCGAGTTATCACTGCTCTTCATGGTGAGTTTGCTATGACGTATCTTGGATCTCTTAATTATTTTCTTGGTATTTCTGCTACGCGCACCACATCTGGTATGTTCTTATCGCAGTCTAAGTTTGCTGAGGAAATTCTTGAGAGAGCTCATATGCAGAAGTGTAACCCGTGCCGCACTCCTGTTGATACCGAGTCTAAGCTTGGAACTGATGGTACACCTTTTGATGATCCAACCTTATATCGGAGCTTAGCTGGTGCACTTCAGTATCTTACATTTACTCGCCCGGATATTTCATACGCGGTTCAGCAGGTCTGTTTGTATATGCATGATCCTCGTGATACACATTTTCATGCTTTGAAGCGTATATTACGCTATCTTCGTGGTACTCTTGATCATGGTCTCCAGTTGCATGTTTCTTCTACTGCTCAGCTTATTGCTTACACAGATGCGGATTGGGCAGGTTGTCCGGTCACTCGCCGGTCTACTTCAGGTTATTGCGTATTTCTTGGTGATAACTTGTAGTCGTGGTCTGCTAAACGACAGGTGACTTTATCTCGGTCCAGTGCTGAGGCCGAGTATCGTGGTGTTGCTAATGTGGTTGCTGAGACAGCTTGGATTCGTAATCTGCTGCGTGAGCTTCATCACTCTTTATCTACAGCTACTATTGTCTATTGTGACAATGTCAGTGCCGTATATTTATCGACGAATCCTGTTCAGCATCAACGTACGAAACACATTGAGATTGATATTCATTTCGTCCATGACTATGTTGCTTCGGGAGATGTTCGTGTACTTCATGTCCCTTCTCGTTTCCAGTATGCTGATATTTTTACTAAGGGTCTTCCAGCTGCGTTGTTCATGGATTTTCGCGACAGTTTGAACGTTCGAAAGCCTCCCGCTCACACTGCGGGGGAGTATTAACCGAACATTCCTAAAAGCCCAACTGTATCTATATTGTTATGTTAGTTTGGCCCATTAAGGGTTTGCTTGTAACATGCCATATACACGGCAGATTGTGTGTATATAGGTTTCACGATTGTTAATGAAACATTAAGGGGAATTAACCTAATTGTATTAACCCGAACTTCTTGATTTTCAATCTCATCGGGTCCGTACCATTTTACACGAAAAACCAAACAACAAAATCATTCTCATCCCATCTCTTTAAACCGATTTACATACAATACGTAAACATGCCGCCATCCATGGGGACATGATACAAAAATAGATGCAAATTTCTCAAAAATTTTCACTCATTTCTCACTCAAAAACCTCGAATTTGTTTCCTTCTTACCAACCCCTCAAATTTCAGATATAACTAACCACCACCTCGGACATATCCGAGTGGACGAGTCTCTACACATAGAGAAGAGTCAACAAATGTTATTATTAGAAACAAATGTTGTAGCGTTTTACAACATTTACAAAACCTAGAAGTGGTTTTTCATGGGCAATTTACAAGAAGGTCACATTTGAAATGCAGCCAAGCACAAAGATGATTAGTTAATCATGACAGATAATATTTGCATATGTTGCATGAAGGAGTTAAAGAGCGAACTTTAACAAAACTACTAGCATATTACAATGTTAGAAAATGTGATTAGAAGACAATGAAATCTAAAGTTTGTGGGATATTTGTGCGTGTGTATGGGATAAGGGTGTAATCCCGTTTGTGACAATAAACGTCATATTATAAAGTTTTCTTTTAGTATACATGATTTATTTTGATGCTAATTAAATATGATTATTTACTTATCATTTATGAGTTTATAGGTCTAATATAAGCAAATCGCATTAAGTAGTTCAACTCACAAATGAATTTAAATTGTAGTAGCAAGAGTTTTGCATAGAAAAAACCGACTTCTTACATGCAATATAAAGAGTATGGGCACAAGTGATCTTAACAAATATAGGGGATGTTTGACAAAACAATATGATTTAGCGCTGAGTGAATAATGATGCTGAATGAATCAAAGACTCTGAATGAAACATTATTCCGAATGAAATGACTGTTTGATTAGCATCCTGAATGCAAAAAATATTAAAAGTTGTAAGATATTATTATTAGCTATCGAACATACAATTTTGATCAAACTATTTTGATCCATAAATATTTGTAGCAATATCTATTTAAAATTATTAGAAAATCAAGAAATGCATAACTAAACAATGAAGATCAGTTTTAAAATTATGAGAAAATAAAGAAACGCATTACTAACAATGAAGAGGATTGTAGTCTATTTGCAACAAACTGACGTAAGCTTTGTAAATTTAGTTTGTGATAATAAAATAAAATAAAGTATTAGCATAGCTTGAATTGCATAGCATTGAAAAATTAATATAAAGTAAGAAAGGGAAAAGCAAACTCTGGATGTCACGTGTGTGCATATATAATGAATATAAAAGCTACTTAAAGGCTACTTAATGACAGAGCTAGGCATCCTTTCATGGCTCATTAAGTAGTGAATTGATTCGTCCAGCGTTGCTTTTTTTGTTATCAAACAACATTCCTTTGACCGATTAGGATTTTAAGTGCTGAGTCACTTCATTAAGCTATTATCAAACACCCGTTTCGAAAACCGTTATTATTTTCGATAAAATGAGACTCACAGTAACAAAGAAGTTTAGGCAAACTAATTTGACATATAAATCTATACTACATATAATGGACGAAGGCACACCACTCTTAATTTTAAGACGTATAAGAAATTAAGCATGATTTACAACACTTTAATGCACCCAATTTTTAGAATTACAACAAAGTAAGCATATTGTACAACAAAATAAAGTGTGGTGTCATTTTAAGACCAAAATTCTATCAAACAACATTAATGCTATTAAAAACACCTATTCACCAAAAATAACAACCATTTAAGCACAATGTACAATAGCTTAAACCAATTTTTAGATTTACAACAAAATAAACATAGTGTACAACAAAATAAGCATGACGTAATTTTCAGACTTATTTTAAGACTTACAACATAAATGTTATTAAAGTGGTACATGTTATTAATGACTATAATGACTACTATTTACAAGATAAGAAACATAGTGTACAACATTTTAATGCACATTATTTTCAGACGTACAAGACAAGAAGCATAGTGTACTACAAAACACCACATTAATGCTATTTAATGTAGTCAATTCTTTAACTGGTCAATAAATACAATTAAAACAATTATTAAAACACCCCTTACATAAGAAATACAAATTATCAAGCATATTGTACAACCAAATTAAACACAATTTCTGCATTAAATTTCACTAATACAAATAATAAAGCATATTATACAAATATTAAAGCCCGAACGGGCAACGGGCTAAATGGGCTTGAGCCCGAACGGGCGCGGACCAAACAGGCTCGAGCCCGAGGAGACACGGGCCAACGGGTTCGAGCCCGAACGGGCACGGGCTATACAAAATTCTTGATATATGTAAATATATTGTTAAAAAGAAAATAATAACTAAAATACATTATTTATCGACAATTTTTATTTTAGGGTACCCGCCGCTGCAACGCGCGGGTACCCTGCTAGTATTTCTTAAAAGGTGTGGGGAATTATTCGGACCCAATTATGTTTGGATTTTGGATTGTTGTATTGATATACTCCCTCCGTCCCATATTAAGTGTTCAAAATGGAATCTTGGGATGTCCCAAATTAAGTGTCCAGAATCTATTTCAACAAATGAGATGAGACTTTAGTGGGTAAAAATAATATTTGATTGGTGGAGAGTGTAGTTAGTGGAATTTTCTAAAACTTTGTGCACTTTGAAAGTGGACACTTAATATGGGACGGAGGTAGTATTTAATTACTTTCTCAAAAAATGTGTTAACATCAAAATTTTCGAAAACATATATAGTTTACTTGAGTTATTTAGTAGTAAACGATAAATGTTTTGTTGGACAACTTATAGAGTATATAAATGGAATGAGATTCAACCTGACTTGAACCCATTTGATATGGTGTAAAGATGAACCAAACATTTTTAGCCCGAGTTATAAATTGTTACTACCTCCGTCCCATTTTTATTGTCCCATTTGACTTTAACCAGTCTTTCTTGTTCAACTTTGACCATTAATATATTTATTTGAGTTATATAATACTTGATGAAAATTATACCAAATGAAAATACATTTAAAACCTAATATATTCATATTTTTTTCATCAAGTATTATATAACACAAACAAAATTAATTATAGTCAAAGTTGAAGAAGAAAGACTAAAAAAGTCAATATGGGACAATAATTTTGGGACGGAGGGAGTATATTTTTTGAGCCTCATATCGAATGAGGTATAACATAATTATATGACATGCGAATATGTTATGAGATAACAAGACCCATGCATCGCACGGGTTATAATGCCTAATAATAATAATAATAATAATAATAATAATAATAATAATGAAAAGGCTCCCCACTAATTTCTTGTTATCCTATGGTTTTGTTTTTAATAAAAGGGCTTTCATAAAAATAAAATATAAAATAAAATAATGATAATAATAATAATAATAATAATAATAATAATAATAATAATAATAATAATAATAATAATAATAATAATAATTGGTTTTAGTCATGGGAGAGAGGCCTTGATGTGTGTGTTGATCTTACTGGGTCATCACCTTTGACGCAAACTGGTATGGCTGACTTTGTAGCAGGGCGGGCTGTGATTGAAGCTGCACAGCGCAAACGTGTCAAATACGAAACCAAATATGCTGATATCGGATATGGGTTCATCCCCTTCTCTTTCTCTTCTTTTGGTGAACTCGAGAAGGAGGCGGTGACCCTGCTGAAGCGAATCCGAAAGTTCTCGGTCACACAAGAAATTGGCGCGCGTGGTGCTAACTATATTTTTAGTAGGGTTTGTTTTGCTATTGCTAGAGGAGTGGGGGCCCAGTTAGTTTCTTGACTCCCCACTAACTTCTTGTAATTTCTTATGATTTTCTAATGAAGTGATGTTTTATAAAAAAAAATAAAAATAATAATAATAATAATAGTAATAATAATAATAATAATAATAATAACCCCCAATGTGAGCTCATTCTTCTTTGTAATTGTGCCGGGGTTGCGAAATTATCTTATGCTTTGAGGACGTGTTCCCCTTTGTACGTGCGAGAGGCCTAAGTACGGTTTGATCAGATGTTACGTGCTTCCTTCGAGAAGATTATTACAGCCTCTGAATCAGGGTTTGGTGTCTGGCAGTGGCGGCTTGCCACCCTCCCAATCAAGATGGGTGGGCTTGGCATCCTTGCAGCGAGTGACATTATCCAATATGCTTTCCTCGCCTCTCGTTTGCAAACTAGTGACCTACAAGACAAATATTGGTAAAAAGCGGACATTAATTCTCATGGTCCTTCGTTTCAGCATACTCTCGATACTTTTAACAGTGCTTGTATCATAGACATGCACTCTGTCACATCTGACACTCCTGCCCCCTATATGATGAAAACCTTGGCAAAGTGTTACTTTGGTGTCATTGAGAAAGATTTTGTTTCCAAGTATTCGTTAAGTCCAAGACAAGTGGCTATTCTCAGTTGTACCCGCGCCCCACATGCACAAGATTTCCTATTCACCATACCTATTGATGGATTAGGCCAGAGGATGAACCATCGCCAATTTCGTTCGGTATTGTGTTATAGGCTTACCATATATATGTTTACTGAAGGTAGTACGTGTCCGAGCTGCAACACGCATCGTATGGACCAATGGGGAGACCATCCAGTTCATTGTTCCAATGAAGTAGGGGTGAAGTTCAGACATAACCTGGTGCGTGATATTCTTGTCGACATATGTTCCAAGGTAGGGATTATGCTGAAAAAGGAGGCTCCAATGGGGTTTCTTTCGAGGGATGAGAAAGAGCTACGTCCTGCAGACTTGCTATTATTCAATTGGATCCAAGGTAAGGACGTATGTTTGGATGTGATTGGGATATTTCCTTTTGCGGGTATTGATGCAACTTTGTGGGCTCCGGGAGTAGCCTTACATAATGATGTGGAGAAGAAGAAAAAGAAATATGTGTCCAAATATGAAGAAAACGGTTACAAGTTCATTCAATTTGCTTTTTTCACATTTGGAGAGCTTGACGCGGAAGCTTTGGATACACTTTCACGCAACAAGACCGTTGCTGTTAGCTACTCGAATAATGTCAAGAGTTGTGCTTTTATTTTTCATAGATTATGTTTTTGTTTTCAGAAAGGAGTGGGAGCCCAACTAGTGTCTCAGCTTCTCACCAATTTCTTGTAAAATCCCTTTAGTTTTCTAATGAAGTAATGTTTTTATAAATAATAATAATAATAATAACTTTGACTAATCAATGTGTTTACCACCAAAGGGCCTCTGGTCTAGCGGTATGGAGGTTTTACCCTCCTAGGCAAGGTCTCAAGTTCGAGTCTTGTCTAGGGCGATAGGGGTTTCCTCCCGCGTGCGTAAAGGAAAGGGTGCCATTGCCTTCTGGGCTGGACCTAACCTGGTTGTGTGGGCTCGCTACGTCTTCTGGGCTAGGAGCCATGTAGCCACAATTGCCGTTAAAAAAAAAAAAAAAAATCAATGTGTTTACCGATATGAATATGTTATTAATTAAGTGATGTATCCACGTTTTGAGGTATATTGACGTGTTGAGTTGAGATCAATATAGATCTCATATTTGCCATAGATCCAATAAATCAATCTTAGCCATCCATTTTTAATCAAAATTAATAAAAATACCATTTTCACCATTTTTAAAAAAACAACAAATCTTGCAAATGGTAAATCTTCAAACTACAAAAAATACACCATCGCAACGAGAATTAAATTATCTTTCTATAAATATGCACTTCTCTATATTTTCGACAAACTTTTTTTTTCAAAAATTCCGCCTAGAAAAATCATATATGATTTGTAAAATCGAATCACATATGATTTTCGCAAATCATATATGATTTTTACAAATCACATATGATTTTCAAAAATCATATATGATTTGTAAAAATCGAATCATATATGATTTTTCTGGGCCAAAATTTAAAAAAAAAATCGTTAAAAATATATAGAAATGCATATCTATAGAAAGATAATTTAATTCTCGTCGCGATGATATGATTTTTTTCTCGTAACGATTAACGGTTTGCGAGATATTTAATTTTTAAAAAAAGGGTGAAAGTTTATTTATTTTTTTTATTAAAAAAATGAATGGCTATGATTGGTTTATTGGATCTATGATAAATTTGAGATCTATATTGAACTTTTGCCATCACGTGTTATGTTTTAAAGAGCATGTGTGTTAAACGTGCTCATCTCTAGCTATATATATGCAATAGTTTATGAAGCTGTAAACAAGAGTAAACTAAAAGAAGAAGAAGCTGGCTAGGGTAACGATTATAATGGCACGACCAGTGGTTCTCCTACCGCTCGTCGCGTTGGTCAATCTCGTGTTCTTGGTTCAATCATCGGTCTTTAACCGAACATCATTTCCTCCTGATTTTGTATTCGGAGCTTCATCAGCATCTTACCAAGTAAACTTACATTAGTTTTGATCCAATCTGGTTATCTTTAAATTAATATATTAGTTAATTAGTAGCCGGGTTAATAGTTTTTCAATTTGTGTAGTATGAAGGTGCAGCATTTGAAGATGGAAAGGGACAAAGTATTTGGGATACATTTGCTCATCAGTTTCCAGGTTTAATTATCTTCTAGCTTATAATGAATAATAAATTTGTTACCTTGCATCTTATGTATATTTTGATATCTCAATGTTACAATTCCTACTTTCAGCGATGTAGCTAAGTTAGCGGAGGCCCTGTGCAAAAAAATTTATGATGCCTAAACATGACGATAAAGATTTATTCTAACCATCTAGCTTTAAATTTTAATGAGTTCTTTGTCACTCGCAGCTACTTAAGATGAGTTTAACAAATATTTAGAATATAATTTCATATATCGTTAACATTTGAGGTTGGAAGTAAATTTTGAGGCCCTGTGCGGTAGCACACCTCGCACACCCTCAAATATGGCTATGCCTACTTTTATCATAATGATCGAGCTTCAACATTCGTTCAGACATATTGCATATATTATCAAAAAACTATTTTTAACATATAAAAATATGAAACATATAAACTATGATAAAAAATAATGAAGCCAAATACATACTACTCCGTATATGCATATATAGAAGTATCATATATATTTCCGAACCGGCCTACATATGATTCAGGTTTTGGCAAGGTGATTTCTAGTTACCGATCTGCTCTATTTTTGTTTTATACTTCGTTAGTTTCTTAGATTTTGTATCATCGTATTTGCAGGAAAGATAAAAAACAGAGATAATGGTGATGTAGCTGATGACTTTTACCATCATTACAAGGTATGGCATGTTATTGTTTTATATACCTTATAATTTCCAGTCAATTCATACATTATATACTCATTTTGAACGATCATCTAATATTAAAAAGGATACAGACCAAACTGTTTTGCATGATGTATGCAAAACCTTTGTTGAACAAAGTTACATAATGATTAGTAGTTTGATTAAGCGCTGTGTCTAAAATTTGGATTTCATATATAGGAAAACCACTATCCTGATTTTGGATAACAACCTGTATCTGGCAAAAAGAATTTGGATTTGAATTACTACAATGTGAAGTTTTAGGCTCGATGAAAGGTTAATGTGGTCACGAGTGGCGGAACTTAAGTGATTTTTATAGGGGGGCTAGAATCGCTAAGTGTTTAAAATTTTGTTCGTACATAAAAATCTTTCAGGGTTTCGCATTGTCACATATAAAATAGAGATGCACGGTCACGATAAATTGAAAATATAACAACTGAGCTCAAAGTCTCGGTACTTAAAAACTAAACCTAAAATTGATAATCTTAATTTCAAAAAGGAAAAAAGCCATAAATGCTTAATGTACTTATGAAAATAAGTCATTCTACATACTAAACTTTTTTTATTGTCATAAAGCTTAATGTTGTTCACGTAAGTTGTCATAGTGCCTAACAAATGCTTCTATCTTATGCAAAAAGACTTAAATACCCTCGAACCATCATCTTTATCACGCGGTGGCAAGTATTTTGGCAAACAATGTTTATAAACAAGTCAAAACTACAAATAACAACCTTTATACATCCCTCAAGTGCTCATCGAAAGCACCACTAATATGTCCAGAAGAGAATTCTGCCAAGTCTGCAATCTCAGCAAACAAACTCCGCGCCACTAACTCAGCTAACTCAGCTCAACTTGTGTAAGGTGTCATTAACCAGAAAGAAAAAAAAAATCAAGAACAGTGGTGGATTTTGTATAGGGTTTTGAGTAGTGTGTGGAGGTGAATGGGGTTTGTTGCTGCCGCCTGAGTTGAATCCGCCGCCATTGTTGCCGGTGAGGGTGTGACTGGTGGTGAATTAGATTGGTGATGATTTTAGATCGAGGGTTATGTGAGGGATTTTGATCGGTTTGTGGATTTGGGTCTGTGTCGGGTGATAGATCTGGGTTTTGATCGAGTGTGTGGGGTTTGTGTTTTTGATAAACACGATTTGGGTTTTTGATGTATGGTGGGTAGTGATTGTGTTTGACAATTGGTTGAGGAGATGAGATAATGATTGTTAGAAGTTGTTGTAGTTGGTTTTTGTCAGAAGTGGTGGTAGTTTTGATGAGCAGAGGTGGTGGTGATGGCTGTTAAAGAAGACAATGGTACTATTGTCTTTTAATGTTAGAAAGAAGAAGTAATTAAGTATAATGAGTCGAAAATGTAAAAAATGTGATGTATCATGAGTGATTTAAGAGTTCATAAAGCATAATGAGTTTTCACGAAAAGTACATAGAGTATTTTTGGCTTTTTCCCTTTCAAAAATCAAATACATGAAAATCAGGAGCTGTATTTGTCGAACAAAATTACTAAGCATATTTCATGAATAAAAATAAATAACCCATTGTTTCAACAAAACCTCATAAATGCTGTTTGCAAAAGGATATGTAAAAGCTCAATTGGCCGTAGAGTATATATCATGCACACAAAAGTGGATATGATTCTTAAAAGTTCAACTATTTACACTTCTAGCCCTAAACTTTTTTTTTTTTTTTTTGGGGGACCCTCCCCTACCCCTTAGACTGCTCGTTATGCCGACCTTTGTGTCTGGTCTAGGAGAGAAAATCTATTGTGACACTAAGGTGGCAGGGTGTTTTGATGTCCCTTGGGGTCATCATAACTACCAGTCTTATAAGTTCCGCCCTTGGTGGTCAATATAGTCTCTTTTAGTGTTTGATTTCTAAAAGTGTGTTTATTTGGTGAGATTGGTGCTAAACTAAAGCTTCTGTTCACCTATGTCTTAACTTCATAATAAAAGAGTAATAGTTATGCTTTGAGCTTTAATATTAACCCAATAAATCAAAAGTTTAAGAAACGTACATGCATAGACGGACATGAATAGACACTGACAAGCTTAAAAGAACAAACATGAAGTCAAAACCTTGTTCATTTATTCATTTCTTTGCGTAGTTAACCAAAGAAGCTTTTTTGTGTTCGTTTGAATCTACAACACTTAATTTTTAACATTGGCAATGCAACAATGTTGGACGTTAATTGCATAAGTCTTAAACAATTAGGGAGGAATTGTTGGACGTTAATTGCATAAGTCTTGTTGGACAAGGTTTAATTTGTAACAAATGGAAGCCAAGGGGCTGAACATGTTAAGTAGATAGTTAATAACGGTTTAGCGGTTATAGGTAGTTAAAGTTAGTTACAGGAAGTTAGTTAAAATCGTAGTACCTGTTCATGAAGGGTCACGATGGTTCATTAGAACCCTATATATATGTAGTACGATGTAACGTTTTAAAGTGTGTCTCAATAACAATATAACAGATTATGTTGTTTATAATAAAGAATCAATTCTTGTAAATCTTGTTCATAATATCGATCCTGGAATCATCAAATAACCTGTGTATCAAACAGGAGGATGTGAAACTGATGGATAGGCCTACGCTTTCAGTTCGTTTACATACGAGGTTTTATATGATCATTGTTACTAACTAGCTTTGGTTGTTTATTCTTGAAATAAATAAAACCTTGTAACTGATGGATTTGAAATAAATAAAACCTTTGGTTGTTCATAATATCGATCCTGGAATCATCAAATAACCTGTGTATCAAACAGGAGGATGTGAAACTGATGGATTTTATAGGCCTCGACGCTTTCAGACTCTCCATCTCTTGGCCTCGAGTGTTGCCTCGTAAGTAACTACATTACGAGGTTTTATATGATCATTGTTACTAACTAGCTTTGGTTGTTTATTCTTGAAATAAATAAAACCTTGTAACATTTTGATTTGTTTGGAATCAGGTGGAAAATTAAGTGGAGGTATAAACAAAGAAGGGATAGCCTTCTACAATAATCTCATAGATGAACTCCTTTCCAAAGGTATCAAACCATTTGTCACAATCTTCCACTGGGATCTTCCTCAAGCTTTACAAGATGAGTATGGTGGCTTTTTACACCCCCAAATTATGTAAGCTTTCCTATTTTAATAACTCCTAACTACATATGGGAGCAAGCGTTTTTTGAATATGTTTTAACAAAATTTGCTCATTAATCTTGCAGGAAGGACTTTCAAGACTTTGCGGAATTGTGCTTCAAGGAGTTTGGTGATCGAGTGAAGCATTGGATTACGATGAATGAGCCATATATTTTCATTATTCATGGTTATGAAAGTGGAGCTAAAGCACCCGGGCGCTGTTCTTCATGGATGAACAACAGTTGCCCTGCTGGTGATTCCGCCACCGAGCCTTATATAGCCACACATAACATGCTTCTTTGTCGTGCTCTTACGGTTAAACTCTACAAGCAAAAATACCAGGTAAGAAATATGTTTATGTTAGATAATACTAACTTTTGGTCAGGATCATATCAAACGATAACGGCTTGGTGTATTTGCGTATGTAGGCTCTACAAAAGGGTGTGATTGGTATAACACAGGTATCCCACTGGTTTGTCCCATATTCGCCTAGCGATGCCAATAAAAAAGCAGCACAACGGGCCCTTGATTACATGTTAGGATGGTAAGTTACCTGTAATTTAAGTTTTTTACCGCACACATTTTTCATAATCAACCAATTATAAGGGGAATCCATCCTGGTTGATTATTGAATAGGCATATGGATCCTTTAGTATTTGGTGACTACCCGCAAATCATTCGTACAACAGTGCAAAAGAGATTACCAAAATTTAGTGCTGAAGAATCAAATCTGGTTAAAGGATCATATGATTTCATTGGTATCAATTACTACACAGCCAATTATGCGGCTGATCCTAACAATCCTGCTAACACCGTCAATCACAGTCCTTCCTCCGATTCTCGACTTAATCTCACAAGTATGTTCCAAAATTGAAAACTTAGGATCCATTAAGTAGCTTACCATTTGTTAAAAGCATGAGAAGAGTACTAATTCACAACTTTTGTTTCTGTAACAGCAATAAGAAATGGCAGACCTATTGGTGCACCGGTAAGTCCATTATCGTTCTTGAAACATAACAAACTTACTTAGAGTTTTGATCAACGAAATAACGATATTTTGCAGACGGGAGTGAGTACTTTTTATGTTTATCCAAAAGGTCTACGTGACCTTCTCGTCTACATGAAGGAGAAGTACAACAATCCAACCATCTATATAACGGAAAACGGTATATTGAAACAGTTGACCTAAAAGATATTAGCCAAAGCCCAAGATAATTCTTATTGATGAATTTTGTTGCAGGTTTGGGTGAAGCTGACATGGGAATAGTGAACAAGGGCGTAAACGATACAGAAAGAGTCAGTTTCTATTATAGACATATATTGGCTGTTAAGGATGCTATCAAGTGAGTTCATATTTTTATGTCTTTCTTTTAGTACCTATATGTATGCTAATAATTGGTTTTGAGTCTTGACACATAAACTATTGCAGGAAAGGAGTAAATGTGAAGGGTTTTTTCCCATGGTCATTTCTTGACACATTCGAATGGGATTCTGGATTCTCCCATAGGTTTGGGCTTATATATGTCGATTACAAAGATGGCCAAAAACGATACCCTAAACAATCGGCTATGTGGTTTAAGAAATTCTTGTGTGTTCATTGAAGTGTGCCTCGATGGAAGTTTTGAGTAAAATTCTATGATTGTGTGGAGTGTCTCTTTATTGACACTAGCTTAATGTTTGTGCATCAATAATACGGAGTATATGTTTTGTCTTCTAGTTTGATGTCCATAGATATCTCTTAGAGCATCAGGTGTCGTGACAAGCTTCAACTTCGTCGTCGTGCCAACTCAGCGCCACATCAGCATCCCATTTTTCCACAACTAACCACAACAAACCCCCTCCTCATCATAACAAACCTCAACCTCTTCATTTGGGGCCCACCACTACCACTTTATTTTTTTTATTCAATTTTCATTTCCAAATAAACTAAATAAATTCATTTCATTCAAATTAAAAATACAACACATAACTTAATAAAAACGCACTAAACATAAAAAAAAGATACGAAAAAAAACATATGCAAGAAATACATGAAATTATAACGAAACTAATTATCCGGATTATGTTGTTGAAAATGTGCCCATTGAAGTTGTTGCCAAACATGCTCGATGAGACATCGTTGAAGCTTTGCGTGTTTGCGATTATCACGTAGTTCTTTGGCTTTTTTTCTTTGCACTTGGCGCGCTCAATCCATGTCTGCTGTAAATTTGGTGTTGGGGAAATATACGTTTCAGCAATATCTGACAGCGCAAAGTTTTCATCTTTCAAAATCATGTTATGCATTATGATGCACGCGTACACGATTCTCCGTAACTTGCCAACAGTCAATGCACGCGCCGGTTGGGCAATGATATGCCAACGTCCTTGGAGGACACCAAAAGCTCTTTCGATGTCTTTTCGAGCACTTTCTTGTTTCACTTTGAATGGGGCATTTTTTGGATTAGTTGCAACTGTAAATGACTTGACGAAAGATGCCCACTCCGGGTAGATTCCGTCAGCTAGATAATACCCTTGCTTAAATTTACACTCGGATACTTCAAACTCAACCTCAGGGGCGATGTCATCAAGCAAGTCGTCGAATAACGGAGAATTATTTAAAACCGTTAGATCGTTATTCGCACCCGCTACCCCAAAAAAAGCATGCCAAATCCATAAATCGTATGAAGCAACAGCTTCAAGCATTATAGTGGGATATTTTTTATCACCTCTATGAAATTGGCCTTGCCATTCTTTCGGACAATTTTTCCATTCCCAGTGCATACAATCGATGCTCCCCAACATTCCCGGAAGCCCATGAAATGTTATGTGCATGGTATAAGTTATGAATGTCATCCTCATCTGGTTTTCTTAAAAACTCCTTAATAAATAGTTCGATTATGCACATAAGAAAAAAATCTAGGCAATCACGTGCACAGTGTTCACCTATTTGTAAATACTCATCTAATGCATCAGCTGATATCCCGTAAGCCAATTGGCGTAGGGCACATGTGCATTTCATAATCACACTAAAACTCATTATACCTCTAGCATCGGGTCGCACTCTAAAAAAATCAAAATGCTTAGGAAAAGGATGATGAGTTTCAATATATGTTTCAATACCTTGTACTATTTGTAGAAATAGACGACGGCTCATACGAAATCGACGTCTAAAATTAACTTCCGTATATTTTGGGTTGTCGCCAAAATAGTCAGCAAGAAGACGTGCTTCATCAATTTCACGTTCACGAGGGACATATTGACGACGCTTTGAAGGACCGGGTGCTTGTTCCTGCAACGTTTGCTCCGCCTCGAACTCTTTAATAAACATTTCTAATTCCGTTAACTCTTCAAGATCACTATCGCCGGAATAAGATGATTCACTATCGTAACTCATGTTTTCAGCAAGTTTGAATGGTTTTATTTTGCTTGAATATGAAAAAATTGTATGAAATGTTATGTTAATTTATAGAGTGAGTGGTGGGTTTTTAAAAAAAAAAAACGTTTTTAAAACGTTACACAACGGATACAAATATTAAAAACAAAATTGTGTTGCTTTTGTCAGAAACTTTGCTTCGTCGTCCCGACGATTTCAATCTTCACGGCGCCCGACGACGAGCCACCCCGGTGTGGCGGCGAGCCACGGCGGGGCTCCACGTCACCCACGGCGAGCCACAAAAACTCCCACACCGGATGCTCTTATATGGCATGCATACCAAGTATTTACATGCATTGAAAAAGTATTAGTTGAAAGAAAAAGAAGCGAAACAAATAAACATCGTCATCATTATCATCATCATTATATCATATCATTACTTACCACATGTGAAATCGATCCTACTCTTTACACTGAGCATATGGCTCGAATCCAATAATGGGCCTCGAAGGGCCAGCAACTGTTGGATTTTTCATGAAGCCACCGATAGTTGATGGCCCAAATAGATGATGCCCCATTTGAAAAACATCAATATCATACGCCTTGGTATCAGCATCCCTCGCTGATCCACGTTCACCACCCTCAAGTTCGCTATAGCGGTGAAGGTAGACAGTCAAAGGCTCGATATAATCATCGAATCCCAGTTTGCTCATCGCCCAAAGGATGTCTTATGTTGTGATAGTCTTTCTTTGCTCGCGTTGGCACCTATCATTAGCTTCCCCAATCACGAAGCTAATGTACTTAGAAACACATTCTTGGACCGTCTCTTTAGCATCATCTGAGATCTTGACATGCGAAGGGATAATCCTTCGCATGATACGAATCATGTTTGCTATTGGCATCAAGCGGTCTTTTTCTCGAACTAGACATTCGTTGTCACTTGTGACTGATTTGTTAGTAACTTCGGGTAGAGGTGCAAAAAAAAAAAAAACCGGTTCCTGAACCGTACAAGAAAAAACTGAAACCCGGTTTTTCCAAAAACCGGTTTTGAGAAAACCGTTTTTAGTATAACCGAACCAGCGGTTTGAAAACCGGTTTGCATGTTTTGATGTCGACCGGTTTGAGAAACGGTTTAAACTCAAACTGGTTATAACCGGTTTAAACCGAACCGGTTCGGGGTCATGGAACCGTTTTTTCATGTCCAAAAAACGGTTTGAGTCAAAACCGGTTTTTGACCGGTTGACTTGAACCGAAACCGGTTCGGTTTTGAAAAAAACCAAAATGTGCACCTCTAACTTCGGGTGGTGGCTGTATCATTGGCCCTGACCATGGCCAATATATAATATCAGATTATTTGTTAACTCTAAAAAAAATATGTCAAATGCAATATGATACTTTTTCTTAGTAAAATATATAATCAGTGCGAATTAAGCTCTAAATCATCAAGTGCATAATTTTTTAGTAAGAGTATAAATAAATAAAAGTGAACTAGATGGTACGATTTTTAATTATAACTTATAAACAAGAACATGAATTTCTTTTAACATATGTGTGGACTCACTAAAATGACATGTATTTGTGTGACATAAAGTTTTAAGATCAGGTTCATTTCGAAGAAATATGGATTTTTAATGAAAAATTACAATATACGGACAAACATCTATCAAGTTCCCATGAACCCCGAAAACCCCCCTAATTCCGCCCCTAATATAAAATCGTCCAATTAGCACTAAGAGCAAACACATCCATAACGCCATAACGGGCGTTAGTGTGCATTTAACGCCGTTAACGGGCGTTAGACCCTTGGACTTCCGGCGTTAAACTTGCGTTAAGGGACCAACATTATCTTGCCAACGGGCGTTAAAGGGTTTAAAAAAAAAAAAAAAAAAAATTCAAAAAATTTACAAAATGACCCCCTCAACGGCTAGTGACCGTTAGTATTTAAAACAAATTTACAAAAAACCCCTCTAAAGGCTAGTTAAAAAAAAAAAAAAAAAAAAAAAAATCAAAAAACATTTTTTTACCTTTATAAATACCCAACTAAAACACCATTTTTTCACACTTCCACTACTCAATCCTCTCAATCTTCAATATTTCATTCACTGAAAAAAAAAAATGTCGGGAGGCAACGATGATACATTCTTCAATCTTCTCGGTGGTGGGTGGAATACCTCAAACCCGGGTTCATCATCTAACCCGAACGCGGGTTCATCTTCAAACCCCAACATGTCTCTTCCCAACCCACTAGGCTTCTCGAGCCAAGAAATGTGGGAACAACATCAACAATATCTGTATTGGCAACAACAAAGCCAACAAAGCACCTTAAACTCCAACTTTCAAAATCTACAATTAACTGAAACACATGATGTTCCTGAGACACCCAGGTCTCCTCCAAAAAAATCCAAAGGTCGTGTTAAACGAAAGTCAAAAAAATCCAAAGACCCCGAGCCCGAACCAATCGATGATGATGAAGAAGAATTCGATACTGGGCGTTGGACTCCAGCAGAGGAAGAATTACTTGCAAGGTGTTACATAGCTGTTACGGAGGATCCGAAAGTTGGGCGTGCACAACCCAAAGATACGTTTTGGTATCGGGTCACAAATGAGTTCAGTAGACTCAACTTTCAACGGCGCAACAAGGCTATGATGTCAAGCAAGTGGAAAACGTTGAACGCCTGTTGCACAAAGTTTTAACTCTTTTTACAAACATGCGCAACGGGAACAACGAAGCGGGGAAAGTGAGATGGATGTGATGAAATGGGCAAAGCAATGGTATCGTGAGGAACCCAAAGCAACACCGTTTGTTCTCGATGACGCTTGGGAGGTTTTGCGTCATTTTAAGAACTGGGACGCTCCTGAACCGGTTGATTTAACCGGCGATGCCCCAAGCCAAACAAACGAGGCTTTGTTTGGTCATGATGAACAACCACGCCCCATGGGAAAGAAACGTGCTACCAAGAAAGCAAGATCCGAGAGCACGACAAGTATTGGGGGAGCGAGCACTGGAGGAACGAGCTCGTCAATTTATTTCACCGAAACTATGGCAAACGAGTATCATATCAAACGTGAATCCGCCGCAGCGGCGTATCGGACCCAACAAGAAAAAGATGAAACAATAACAAGGTTGAAAGAGAAAAAGTTTTTGATGATTGATACTGAAGGCAAAGATCCAAATGTCATGGCTTGGATCAATGAGGAAAAAGACCGAATCATAAAAAAATATAACTTGCAACCTCGTCATTAGATTGTATTATCGTCATTTCCTTTGTTGTAACGTTTAATTTGCAGTGTGTTTTTTTTATTTCGTTGTAATTTGTAATTTGTAATTTTTTATTTCGTATTGTAATATGTTTTCAAATTTAATGATATGTTTAGTTTAATAAATGAAGTGTTTGTTTTAGTTTAGGGGTTGAAATTGAAAATATGAAATGTTAAAGTTTAACTTGGGATGTTATTGATGTAGGTGTTTTTTAGGATGTTAAGGTGAAATGTTAAAGCTAATGTGAACGATGTTAAACTTTAACACAAGTTATTGATGTAAATGCTCTAAAGGATTTTCCCTTTTTTGGATGAATAAAGAAATACATATTTTACCAATGTGACAAACCAGACATATCCAAAGTTCCAATTTCCAAACCCGGTCACCCAACATGTATTAAAATGTGAAATTTAAACTCACTTTTACAATTGTTATCGTCTACCAATCACTAGTCACTTAAATTCTGCCTTCTTACAAAATATACCTAAATGATATCATTTTAGTCATTGCTTTTCTTCTTTACACCATGTGTTTCTGCTGACAATGATCGCTCTTGCAAAACAATTTAATGTTTTTTCTGTAAAAAACGGAAAGTCTACTCAGGTTTTGATGTTATATTGCTGTAGCTATAAATTAAGTTAGATGCACTTGATATATATTCATACGTAAAATTCGTAACGAAATAAAACCACAATTACATGACCCGGCGAAAAAAAAAGTATGATGATTAAACCCGTAAAATCCGACAAACAACAATGACCATTTATGCAATTAACTCTTGTTCTTTTCAATTATTGTAATATTTTTATGGTGTTTTTAAGTTATCGTGCTATCAAAACCTGCTAACAAAGTCACTGTATTATGAAAACATGCTAACTAAGTCAATGTGATTTTGCGTTTTTGTTTAGTTGACTCAGTGAAATGTTTCTATAGTTATATAAAAGAACATTTTAAAGCATTTCGATAACCATGTACTTAATATTAACTGGTTACTCTTTTAAAAATGTTCAAATCATGTGTCACGTCACTTCTAACTTATTTTTACAAGTTTATTTTTTAAAGACAAAATTACATGTTTGGTCCTTATGGTATACCCCAAATAACAACTTTAGTCCTAAATGCTTTTATTACAGTGTCCCTATTTTAGATAGTTAAGTCTATGTTAGTCATTCTAATAGTCCTTAAAGTTATATGCATAAATTACCGGTCAACGGGTGGGTCAACAAGCACGGGTCAACCGGTTCGAAAATAACCATCAGTCATATTGGTACTTCAAATTAAATTAATCCTCAAAAGGAATTGATTAACTGGTTACTCTTGGACCATAATTTTTTAACGATTATTTTCATTTTTCGAGGTTCCAATCAAATCACGAGTCCGACGGTACGTCTAAATCGTAATTCTTAAATCTTAGGGTATTTTAGAAATATAATAGAAGCTATGCTTTCCAAACGGGTTCAATTGTGGGTATATTTTACCAATGCCATTATGCCACTTATTTTTACAAGTGCATATACTTAACGGACTTTAACGCCTTCATCAAAATAGGGACCAAAAGCGTGCATAGTTTCAAATCAAATCTTAAATCCTTTTAATAAATTTTTTATTTTAAATCTTTTTTTGGAAGAGATTTAATATCCCGGGTAAGTTTTATTACGTCAAAAAATAAACAAGTATAATAGATGTGGGTGAGTCCCACATTTCAGTCCAAAAAGACAAAACAAACGCTCTTAATGTGCTTAACACCTAGTCTAGCATAAGAATGACATGCCAAAATAATGATAAAAAAAAAAAAAAAAAACTATCTGATTTGACCACGGAATCTAATGTCAAAAGCGTTAGCAAACTCTATTTGGGCTTCAGTCAAATCACAGTCATCATCATCATACGGGTCTTCATCATAGGTCTCCTCCTTCCATTGCTCGTATAAACTCTTCCTACCCACTCCACCACCACTTTTAGAGATTTCATTATATTTGGAACTTGTAGATGCCATATAAGTAGCAGTTTCATTGTAGACCTCGAGCACTTCATCATCACTATCTGTATTATCCAGATCAACAACCTTTTTAGAACCAGGAAGCGTTGATTTACAAGGTTTTATCGGCTTCCCATCATTACCCACTAGCACAAGCTTCCCATCAAGCATATGACTTTCTAATTCATTAATCTTTGCAACCAAAGGTATAATACTTAGACTACCAGATGCCGTACCAACCAAAGGTGTAGGGACATTACCACCAAGTTCTACATTATCATTAGAAGCCTCATCCAATTTAACTAGAATACCAAATGCATTAGAAGTACTTACCACTTTAGCATCCATTTTCGGTTGTCTAGACGTAGAAGCCTCAAAAGCCTTAGTATTCTTTGATGCAACAGGAGTATACTCAAACTTGTTTATTGGAGCACCATTAAACTTCTTTAATTTGGATTAGCTCATATCCGCTTCTTAACCGTAAACCAATCATTAGAATTTAAAACATTCTTCATTCATTACACATTTAGGAGCAGCTTTGGGACAATCTTTGTTGTATCTACTCGTATAGAAAGAAAAAAAATTAGGTTTTGCTTTTGATTCTATGACTATATCTTTTAAATAAGAGCATTTATGAATTCCTACAAAGAGAATAATGAATTTTTTTGTTTGATTTGGATAAATGGTCGTATTTACTAGGATATTTTCATAAAGGATGTATTCTAACCATATAATCATTTTTGGTCATTTTTTGTGCCAACGCACCATTCCTTGCGCACCATATATTTAAGAAAGATGAATCTTCGTTTTATAGCAATATAATTAATTTATGGACCAATGAAAATGTGCCACATACTTTTTGGTGCCCAAAACCCATTTCTTGCGCACCAAAGATAAATCTTACTTTTAAAGCACCTTAATTAATTTATGGACCAATGAAATGTGCCAGATACTTTTTGGTGCCCAAAACTAATTTCTTGCACACCAAATATTTATTAAAGATGAATCTTGCTTTTAAAGCACCACAATTAATTTATGGACCAATGAAAATCTGCCACATACTTTTTGGTGCCCAAAACCCATATTTTGCGCACCAAATTATTCAATATGAGTTATTCTTCTTTTTAAAGTGTAATTAATTTCTTGAAAAATAAAAATGTGTCACCTTGTTTTTGGTGCCCAAAACCATTTCTTGCGCACCAAATTCGTTTTTTGCAGATTATGTTGAGATTTTCGGACATATTTACTTATCCATTTGAGATTCTCTTAGATTTTCTAATCCACATTCGGATATAAAGTAAGAAAACTAGTCAAGTAGTCATCAACACAACACTCCTTTACCAAATATATTCACACTTAACTCATCTTCACACTTAACTCATCTTCGCATTTAACTCATTTTCACAGTTCATAATTATGGCTTGTCGTCTCCTCCATACCATTGAAGAAATGCAAGTATATATTAAAAAACAATGCGATAAAGACGACGCCGCTTGATAACAGGCTATTTTCGACGTTATCAAGTAGTTTGTTCTCGCAAAAGCAAAGAAACAATGTTTGAGAGAATGATACGCGCAATGCAAAGACATTTATGCAGAAAGACAAGCTGTGATTGACCAATTTCTGAGCGACGAAGCCAAGAAAGACGATGCCATTAGTGACACGTTATGGGGGTGTGTTTCACAGATACAAGCCAACATTAGCAACAAAATCCGTTGGAGCTATCAGGAAAACAAAATTGTTGATTCTGTATCACAACACTTTACTCAATTTGAGCTAGGTGCATCAAATTCAACTGATGCATCTAGATTTATTGAGCAACACCATTATCAACCTTAGCTGACTCAAATTGGGCTAGGTTATGTAGACGAGGCAGTTGATGAGCATGGCTTAGCTGCAAGCCAGCATTATCAAATGATGTGTGATGAACAGGCATTATGAGAAGTTAAAGCAAAACAAGCAAGGAAGAAACATCAAGAGGATGAGAAAGCCAGGAAGGCAGCAGCATAATGGGCGGCGTTCATTGAGGAATTTCTTGGGTATAGGTCTCCTTCGTATGATTCTGCATGCTGGGAGCATTCCGATTAGGATATGTTTATGTATGTCGTATCGTAGTGTATATTAGTTCGTATGTTTTTTTTCATATCATATCGTATTTCGTAGTTCGTATCGTATTTCATATTGTGTTTTATGTAATGTTTATTTAATATTTATGTAATGTTTATATTTATGTTTGAAATATTAGTGAAGGTTTTGTTTAATGATTGGAATATTAGTTAATGGGTTAATTTGTAAATTGTATTTTTTTTAAAAGGGTAGGTCCCAAAGGTGATGTAGTTTGGTGTTATGATAACTGGTGAGTTTTTGATGTTAAAATGATGTGGTGCTGACATGGCGGGAAAAATGGTGTTATTTGGTGTTATAGTACCCTTTGCTCTTGATTATGAAGTAGGTGAGGGGTCTAAAATGCATTGGACAAAAAACACTTTCAAATATATGCCTGGCCCACTTTTGGATCATCCAAATGAGCATTTATATTTTGGTGCCCAAATTGTTTTTCTTGCGCACCACATTTCATGTGGTTTCATTTCCACCGCACCAGAAATAACTTTGAATGAGGTTGACAATGAAAGGACAAAAGCATTTATAGTTTGGTGCTCAAAATAAATTCTTGCGCACCACAATGGACATTCTAGTGAAAGAGAAAATTTTGAGTATGTTTTGGCAAAATGATAGTGTATTTAGTATGTATTAGTAATTGATATATGTTTTTTTTTCTAGTGTAATGAGCTAAAAATCCATAAAAATAGTTTAGTAACTTAAGTGAAAGTAAAATGACTTGTTTTTTCTTAAACTTTTATAGTATCATAAAGTTGATTCACTTTAATATCTTTTTTCTAAATTTAAAAAAGGGTAAATTGCAAAATGGTCCCTAAAGTAGCCCAAATGCGCAAGGATCACACTGAGACGAATTTCGTTGCGAAAATGACACTAACGTTTCCTTTTTTTGCAAAATAGACACCGAGAGCTACATTTTGCTAACTTTTGTTATTTTTATCGTCAAGTGCCTCGTCACTAAGGGTATTATTGTCATTTTGATCGTCTCAGTTTCTCCAGCCAATTATACTTCAAGGACAATATTTGCAAACATAACTTAACTTCATTAAATCAACTAGAGTAGGATTTTGCAGAAAAGAATGCCAAAACAACCGTATTTGACATACTTTCAAATCGATAATCAATAGTCAAACCATATCTTTAAAAAAACCAAAAAATTGCCACAACCAAATCCAACTATGGCAAATAATGATAAGGGAAAGTCTTTGTTGATTGGGGGGGACGAATCATCAGAAAAGTCGTGGGGGAAAGTTTTATTAAATAATGAAGTCTTTGAGGAAGTTATGGCTACATTTGGTTATGAAGTAATTGCCAAGTATGGTGCGTATAAGAACATAGAGAAGGAGATGATAGAAGTTATTCTTCAATGGTTGTGGAACAAAACTTACAACGAACCAAATTTGGGTGGTAGTGGTGCGATATCTATACCTACCCTTGGAAGTGGTAGCGGAACCGACAATGAGGTAGTTGAAGAGACAAAAAGAGGGAGGGGAAGACCAAAAAAAAAGTAACTTTTTCTGAACCAATTCATAATCCGAGTACAATGTCACCAAAAAAGAAGAGGGGAAGACCTGTTTGGAGTGGGAGGAATAGGGAGGGGAGTCATAATCCGAGTAGAATGATACAAAAAAGGAATAGGGGAAGGCGTGTTGGGAGTGGGAAGAAGATGGAGGGTAAGGAAGAGCATGCAGATCTTGGTATGTTAATGTATTATACTTCATTTATGTGTCATTTTTAATTTGCTTATGTTGGATGCTATGATATTTTTCATAGACTGTTATATGCTGATATTGAGTGCCCTGATTGGTAGGTTTAGGATAAACATAGTATTATGGTTCTAAGTAGGCCGTTAGAATGGGAAATGTAGGAGTGTTTGTCATAGCAGCTGTACTACTATACTAACTGAGTTGTTACATTGACTTATTAATTAAACTATAACCATACATGATACATAATCAATAGCTTTGCATCTTCAGTAAGTAGGGTTGATATCTTGTACAATTTGGTGAGATAAAGAACACTGCAATGCTCTGCTTCACTTGAGCCTGCAAACTTCAGTCTGCATAACTGTTTCATTGACTACTGTTGCATTGACTTTAGCATGTATACCATTAGTTACATAGGTATTGGTATGTTTTTTTTGGTGATGTTTGAAATCTATATGGACTTTGTCTTCACACATTGAGAGTTGTTGATGTAGTAGCTTGTGTGAAAAACTAGAAGGGGGGAGGGTTGAATAGTTTTACCAATTAAAACTTCGTTCGTTTAAAAATATTTAGATCAACTTATGTCAATCTATTTAATGTGTGTGTTGGATGATGATAGATATGCATATAAATAAGTAATGCAATGATAAAGAGTAAGAAACACAAAACCACAACACGAGTATTTATAGTGGTTCGGCTACAAGGACACCTTCCTTGCCCTACTCCACTCCCCGAGTTCCCCACTCGAGAGTTCGTAAGCACTACACAACACAAGATCCTTAATGTGGCGGAGAAGCCTTCACAACGTCGCCTACTCTTTAACCGGTACAAGGCTAGACACCGGTACAAGGCTAGACACCGGGTTCTTCCAAGAGGTAAAACCAAACCTATCACAAAGTCGCCTACACTTTATCTGGTACAAGGCTAGATACCGAGTTCCATTACAAAGGAGGAACTACTACCCAACACTACACCAATACACGACTACCCGAAAGGAGACACACTCCTTATTACAACATCATAAGGATATCAAGATCCATTAACCCAACCTATCTATCTTGTACATCGCTGCACCATATCAAATGTACTCCCTTGGCACCTTTCACTAATGCCTTCGAAACGACCCTTTGGCACCTTTCACTAATGCCTTCGACTTGAATCTTAGGCACCTTTCACTAATGCCTTCGACACGACCCTTTGGCACCTTTCACTAATGCCTTCGACACGACCCTTTGGCACCCTTCACTAATGCCTTCAACACAACACTTCTAAGAAGAGAGGAAAGAACTATCAATAAGATAACTTCAGTAGTCTTGATGATGACAAAGCTTGGAAACTCATGGACTTGAGCTTGCTTGACTTCAAGAGGTGGTGATCTTGCCTTTAAGAGAAACCTAGAGAATCACACAAACACAAAACTACATAAAAAGATCCTTTGGATCTGAGGTTAGAGAGTTTACAATACTAAGAGAGAGTATGTGTAAAAGGGATGATTTGCAAGAGAGAAATGGCTCACTATTTATAGGCAAATTTCTCTATTGTTCCCCGGTTCCCACGAATCCCTCCCCAGAGGGATCCGGCTAGTGCAATCCAAGGGATCCGACAGCTGGGTCAGCTTAAGTCCGAATTTTGGGTTGCAAACCGGGTTATGGGTTATGAAACATGGGTTATACAAGCTGCAATGTATCTAGAAATTGGGTCATGGGTCTTGGGTCATGAATCATGGATAATACCCGACATGACTTCATGCATGATGTCATGTAATGGGTCATGGGTTATGGATCAAGCTCCATGGGTATGGGTCATGGACTTTGGGTTTTACCCAACAATATTCAATGTATCTAGTCAATGGGTCAAGTACTTAGATTTTTACCCATTACATTACCCATTACAATATATACACATTTCCATATTATGTAAACACTAGTTGTTATACATATGTATTTCTATAAGATGTAAACACTATTACTTGTTTAGTGTTTTATATGAAAATGTAAGTGTGTTAGTAAACTATTGGCTCAAACCATTTACGTATTTTATTTGTTTCGTTAAAATGATTTTACTTTTGTTATCGACAAAACATTAGAAGATCGTAAAATATAAATAAACATTTTTACGGCTTATTGGTGTTAACAACATGTAATATCATTCAATAAAACGAGAGAAATGATGTACATAACTCTAAAAAAAATGATCCGAACATGAAGTATGATTCCTAACACATCTAAGTTTAAACTTAAAACTAGAACACCACTTTAATTCCTAAGCTTTAAGGATGTTTAGGTTGGTTGACCTCATCGAAACGTTCAAGGAGGTGATAAAACATGAAACGTAGTTCGTCACGTACTTCATGTACTAAACCTTCAATATGTTGACAATGATAACAATCTTTGTCATGGCTAGGGAATGATGGTGGTAGGAATGGAGTGGGTTGAGATGGAAGCTTGGATGGAGGTTCCAAAAAAGAAGAAGGGTTTTGTGGAGGTATCTTTGATGAAGTTGGAGGTGGTTCAACTAAAGATGAAGGTGGTGGAATATGTGTTGATGATGGTGGTAGAGAGGTATCTATTTCCATGTGATCCGGTTGTTGTTGATTCATTATAATCCAAAATGGACTATTTAAGGGTGACGGAGAAAAGGATATGGGTGTTAGTGTTGTTTCAACACCAAAGTTTTGTTGTTGCGCTATTTTTTCTGTTAATACAAATATCGTCATTAAACGTTATTTATATTTTTGATCTTTACCTAAGTTTTGTTAACGACAAAAGTAAATTTAATTTTTATAAAGCTTAAAGCTTGTCAAGTCTAATAGATATTAAAACAAGCTTTTTCAAATAATATCTTCATCACTCAAGCATTTACATTGTGATTAACCATAATGTATGATAGGAATTTTTAGAATGTTTTGGTTTCTTAAAAACTAAACATTACATATGCATTTACATATTTCTAAAAATAGAAAAAAAAAACACATGACATCATGTGATGCATCATTGAAATCATTAGAAGATTTCACAAGATTCTTTGTGTAGATTTAGGTTATACATATCTTACACAATCTTGCATAGATATGGTTGACTTTGGCAAGATTTTGAGATCTTGCTATCAGACCTCGGCGGCACCAAAATTTATAACGGGCGGAACCCTTTTAAGGGTTCCGTGGTGCTTGCTGAGAGTTTTGGCTATAAATAGCAAAGCCAAACCATGTAGTTTTTCATCCCTTTCTATCATACTCTCATACATTCTTCTCTCTAACCTTTCTAACTCAGTTTCATATCATATTAGTGATCTCTTTTGTAGCAAAGAAGATCAAGTCACATTCAAGCTTCAACAAGAAGTTGGAAGTCTTGTTTGTTTGGTGTTGTATGATCTTGTGTTGATTCATACTTCATTTTTGTACCAAACTATCATAATCTTGTGAGTGTGAGTGGTTAGTATCTTAGTCCTCAAAATACGTTGTGTGTGGGAGTGGTTGTACCCTTGGAAAGAACTCGAAATTTAGCTTAGTGTTGGAAATAGTGTAAGTGAAGTGTAAAGGTTTCTCCGCCGGTGAAAGGAGCTTGTTGACTAGTGAAGTTAAACTCTCGAGTGTGAGACTCGGGGAGTGGAGTAGGGCAAGGAAAAAGAGTCCTTGTAGACCGAACCACTATAAACAACTTGTTGTAGTTTGATTGTTTCTTTCCTTATCTACTCTTTACATATTGTTTACATATTTCACTAACATATCTAAGATCAACATCAATTGATCTTTCAATAAGTTTCAAAACAAAGTTTTTAATCGGTAAACTATTCAACCCCCCTTCTAGTTTTCTACAATTGGTACCAGAGCCTCATTGCTCAAGAATTTCTAAAATATATTGTATTTTATAAACTTGAAACGATCCATGGATTCTGAAAACTTTAAAGAAGGGCAATCTATGCAAAGACCACCACTCTTTGAAACCAATGGATTTATCTATTGGAAAAACCGTTTTGAAACACATGTAAAATCAAAAGATATAGATCTTTTGTTTGTTATTGTTAAAGGGGATTTTAGTTCTACAACAAAAGATATTTCTGTTGATGAACAAAAGAAATTAATTGCTAAAAATAATGAAGCTAAAATAATGCTTTATAATGCTTTGCCTAGAAAAGAATATGAAAGAATTTTTATATGTGAAACCGCCAAAGATATTTGGGAATCTTTGATTGTTACACATCAAGGAAATTCACAAGTCAAGGATAACAAAATTGATATTCTTGTTCAACAATATGAACA
This sequence comes from Chrysanthemum makinoi, assembly GCA_910596185.1. Lineage (NCBI taxonomy): Eukaryota > Viridiplantae > Streptophyta > Magnoliopsida > Asterales > Asteraceae > Chrysanthemum > Chrysanthemum makinoi. The sequence continues at coordinate 43,937,416 of OU343223.1, forward strand.
ATTTGTTATCCCTGAAGATGAAACCATTGATTGTGGCTTTGCTCGCTTTAATACTATTATTACATCACTTAAAGCACTTGATGAATCTTTTCGTAGTAAGAACTTTGTCAGGAAATTTCTTAGAGCACTCCATCCGTAGTGGAGAGCTAAAGTGACGGCCATTGAAGAATCAAAATATCTCTAAAAAATGTCACTAGACGAGCTAATCGGAAACCTCAAAGTACACGAAATGGTGATGGAGAAAGATTCAGAAATCATCAAAGGAAAAAGAGAAAATCAAATCCGTTGCTCTAAAAGCAAGAACGGAATCAAGTGATGATGACGAATCTTGCTCCGTAGTGAAGATGAAGAGTATGCCATGGCCGTTAGAGATTTCAAAAAGTTCTTTAGAAGAAGAGGAAAGTTTGTAAGGCAACCTCAAGAAGAAAAGCCATTCGAAAGATCAGGATGACAAAAGGGTAAAGGTGAAAGAAAGTGTTTTAGATGCGGTGATGCAAGTCACCTAATAGGAGATTGTGAACCACTAAAAGCAAAACTCAACGAGCTTTTGTAAGTGGTGCTTGGAGTGATAGTGAAGATGATGAAGAATCAAGCAAGGAGGAAATCGCTCTAATGGCACATGAGTCAAATGAGGTACATTTCGACTCATCTTATTCTTCTATTGATGATGACACTTTGCAAAAACAATACAATCAATTGTGTGAGCTAAGTCTAAAAAGCATAACTAAAAATAAATTTTTAAATACTAAAAAGGAATTTTTAGAAAATAAAGTCTATGAGTTAAAAGAAAAGGCAAAACGATTAGAAAAGGGAAAAGCAAATGACGATGATTGCAAATCATTTCAAGAGCTTAATCTTGAAATAGAAAAACTAAAGCTCACACAAGATGTTCTAATCGAACATAATTCTAAATTTAAAAGGTTTAACAAAAACATCGCTTGTGCCGATGAAATAGTTAGAATTTGTTAGGAATTAGAAATTCCCAGTATTAAAGAGTCGGTCACCTCAAGTATATGTAATCGTTAGAAAGCTCGTAGTCATAGTAATATTAAGTTAAGTAGAATTTAGTTAAGTAACACCGTGGAGGAGGGCTGGACGGGTCTTTACCCTTGTATGCCGATCCACAGCCCGATGTGTGGCGTTTTATGTAAGACTATAAATACTCTCTACCTCCCAAGGTAGAGAGTTGGAGCTCATAATAATATCTTTCACTTTCTCTCACTAAGTTCCCTAAACCTCTAACTTTCTCTCTCTAGAATTCCATCTATATGCTACCTTGTGTTAATGTTATGATGTGTATGTGAAAAGTTATATCTTACAATTGGTATCAAGAGCCATGGTTAGATCATATCATGTACATCTTTGGATTTATAGTGATTTTTAGGTGGTTTTTGAGTTTGAAAAAGTTTAGTGGTTTTGCATCATTTGGTTGATTTCTTGTGTTAAAGTTTGAATTTTGTTGGTACTTTTATGTTTAGAATCATCAAAAGTGTTTAGGTTTTCATTTGGTAAGCTTGAATCATCTTGGTTGGGTTGTTTTGGATTGAAAAGTGAGGTTTATATGGTTTTCAAGCTAGCGACTTAGTTCACGGAATATTTTCTTGGTAGCGACTTGCTTCACATTTTTGTAGCGACTTACATTGTTGGAGCTAGCGAGTTAGATCTAGCGAGTTAAAGTACAAGTAGTGGATTCTCCACTACGGTAGCTTGACTTAATGGTAGCGACTTGGTGCATTGTGAGTTGCTCTTTAGCGACTTGTGTCTCTAGCGACTTGTGTAGCGAATTGTTGCCAAAATTTGGTTAGCGACTTGGTCTGTAGCGAGTTACTACTTAGCGACTTGCTTTTCAGTGCTTGACTTGGGACTCTAGCGACTTAGTGGTGTAGCGAATTAGGTCCTAGCGACTTGGTCTTAGCGACTTGGTTCAAGAATTCTTAGCGACTTGTTGACTTTTCCGACAAAACTTCAAACGGCTATAACTTTTGATCCGTAACTCCGTTTTCAGCGTTCTACCCATCAAAACGACCGTGATAACGAGGAGAATGTCACGCGCCGAATGAACTAGTTCATTCGGTCAACCTTCAAGGGCTAAATCCGCCTGAACGAAGTTATTGAGGTTTTATGTTTTTTAGACCTAAAATTCTCGGGAAAATCGTGCAACAACCAACCCAAATCACAACCAAACAACATCTCTGCTTATCCCACAAACAATCATAAGTCCTAACACACAATTTTCTATCATTGTGTCGATCCATCAATCATCTTAACACATTCCATTGGTCATTGCTTAACGGTTTGGTCTTGATTTTAGTAAAATCCCGCGAAAGATTCTATTTCTCGGTTTAAATCATAGACTTGTAAAATCCCGTGCATTCCACCACATCATGTTTTACTCTACTTACTCTCTGCGACCAGTTGATTTGAAGTGCTTAAATTGTATGATCTGTGGACAATAATGTTAATGATTGCTACTGAGCGATTAAAGATGTTTGAATTAAACAATGAGGATGTGAAATCTTCATGTTCTGAGTACAAAGAGAATGAATTGCACACGCTTTCTGAGAATGCCATGCAAATGGAATGCAGCATTGAGCCCTATCACTACTTCATCACGCACCTCATACAGTGTTATCCATAGGTGGGGATCGAACATGTAGTGCTCTTTTCCGCCAGGACTTACCTACATTGACAAGAAGCTTGCTGTTGAACTTAGAACACTTAAAGCTGCAACTTACCAATAAAGAGGTTCAAAAGGATGGTTCAGTGCAGCTCTTCAAGTAATCTACAAACAATTTCAGCCACTCATCGGTGGGAATATTCAGCAATTACGATCAACACTTGACTGGAATTTCCTTCAAAAACATACTGGAATGGAAATTCAGAATTCATGAGACATTTATCCAACTCATGGATAATGTGAAAAGTACATTGAAGAATCTGCTCAAAAGAATGAAGACGTGAATGAGTGTCAGGTGCGGTTGAAAGATTGTTGTGATAAGTTGGGTAATGTATATGTTGAAGAATCGGGTGTTGTTGAATGCAGAATGTCAGTGACAACAAAAAAGATTGATGAGTCGGATAATGGAAAAATGGAATCTTCGTGCTCAAATTCACAGAGAGAGTGCACCGGACACAACTGTGCAAGTTAATGCAAAGGAACGCTCCATGGAAGCTTCGGATGTACCCAAGATAGAGATGCACCCGTCACGACTTTGTGCATGTCAATGCTCAGGTAAGTTGCATGGATGTTTCTGCTGTACCTAGTTGTGCATCTTCTACTCAAAATGATGATTATGAACTGCAGCATTTGTGCCGATGATTCCCTTACTTGAGCTTAACATATATAAGGATCAGGTTGCTATTTATGAACAGTGCTCTAAGTTTGAGTTGACCACCGCGGAGGAAATGGATGTCCAAATCGTACAACTATTAGAAAAAGTAGGTTTAGAGAAGAAGTATTAAAACAAGAGTTAAACTCCTTACAAGAAAAGATTTCTAAAACTGCTAAGCAAAAACACGAACTTCAAGAAAATGTTAAAATGCTTAAGCAAGAATTCAAGGCTAAGGAATCAAAACTTTTGAATGATTTTTCCAATCTAAAAAATTTGAAAAACAAGCTTGAAAATAAGTTGTACGTACAAGGGAATACCATTCAGACTGCTCACATGATCACTAAGCATAGAGTCTTAAGCGATAAGCATAGCATTCCCCTTGTTGAGGAACCTAATCCAGAGGTAATTAAAAGGCTAGAAATGCTCATAAGGTACTGTATGATGGTAATGAGATCCTTAAGCCTAGACAGAAACCTAGTTGCGTTGAGTGCGAGGAAGATAAGAAATCAGATGAAGTCACTAGGGAGAAAATGAATAAGAAGCTAGAAGATCCCGAGTGTAAAAAGAACAAGATAACGATAAAACCCCATGATTACACTAAGGAAAATTGGATATCCTTAAACATGTTTAAGCCTCGGACTCTATTGACCCCTGAACAAGTGTTACGGAAAAAGGATATGGACTTGCAAAGGCGAAAATCTTGTTGAAAAGAATCCCCTTGTAGGAAATTCCTAAGCTGTGTATCCTCCAAATACACCAATGCATTTAGTTCCTAGAACTATTGCCACTAAGAGCAAGACCTTAATCATTCAATATGTTATTCTTCAACTATTTATCGATTTTGAGAAAACTTGTAAGAAAAGGATCACACCCACTGGGATAACTGAAGGGAAAGGGGTTTTGAGCAAATGAAAGAATGTTATTTAAGTGAGGTCATGCCTTTCTTTAAACAACTAAAAGATCATTTTGAGAGTCTCAAAAAGGGGATAAAATCAGATATTAAAGAAATGGAAAAGGAATTTGATGCAATGGTAGTTGAAGTTAGTGATTATGAGCGTGCACTAAAATATAATGAGATTGAGAGGAAGAACTTGCATACCTTAAATGAGACTCTTATTACTGAATGTGTTGCTCAAGATATCTTTTCACTGCTTCAAATTGCTCTATTAATGCTTCCAAATTTCATGAACTATCGTGGCCACGAAAGTCTCCCATGATCGTGTCATTGAGCTTGAAAAAACTAATTCTGAACTAAGCGAGAAAATTGAGGCGGATGATCACGACAATTTGGTTAAACATTTTTCTAAACTAGAAGTTGAGCATTTTAATTTACAACTCAAATATCAACATCTCAAAGAAAATGTCAAAACTTCCAATATCAAGACATCTTGGATGCTCGAGTTTGATCAGGTTTTCAAATTAACAAGCGTGATGAAGCGATTCAAGCTCGTACAACGATGAGAGAAAGTTGAAAGCCCAAATCTCTCAATTAAAGGGTCAAACGAACAATATGACAGGCTCCCAAATGCCTTCTCCTTTAGATTCTCAGAATTCTCAAACGTTTCATCTTCAAAACTTAGTAAATGCTTTACAAAAGGAAAACGAAAGTTTTCTAGAAGAAAATGAAAAGGTTAAGCGACATTTTAAAGAGTTATATGATTCAATAAAAGTCACCCGTGACCAAAACAACGAAAAAATATCGTCTTTACAAAAGGTGAGAATCGAGAGAAGTGAGGGAAATGGGAAAGCGCCACTTGTTTTCAATAAGAATGTTGTCTCAAAAACCCTTAGATTGCAAATACCTTTGTGACAGTTAAATATATTCCTCCTCATCTTAGGAATAATGAACATGCTTTTCATGACTACTGTGCTCACCTTAAGGATAGTCTAGAATGTCTCAGTGAGATTGTCGAAGAGGATTTCATTAACAAACCTCTTGATAGTGAAATTAGGTTTGCTTGCCTCCGGGCCAAAGCGATCTCAAGAGCTGCTTGAATGTGTAATTGCAACATGTCCAAAACCCTTAGGTGAAAAATGCAAAGCTGTGAAGCCTTGTTCTATGCCTAGTGCCAAGCGAGAAATCCGTTCTATGCCTAAAGCCAAGCATGTGACCCTTGATATGCCTTGTTCCATATCTAAATTCAAGCAAGCAAGCTGTGATGTGCCTCCTAAATTTCGAGATCCCGACACTTCTAGACCGGGGAATCAGAGTAGTGAAGCCATGTAATGTTCCCATCGTTACTTCTTTGAATGTTAAGATTGACACTAAAGTTAGCAGGTCAAAACCTTGAAGCTATGCAAAGAAGGATAGGATTACATGAAGCTAAAAGTGTTCATGATAAGGAAGTGAAAGAACACCATAGGGACAAGAAGATTGATTTGAACAAAAGAAGTGTTGTTAGTTCTAGTATTAGCTCTAAGCTTACTAAAATTAATTCGAGGCCTTATGCTGTCTACAAAACATGTAAAAAATGTTTAATTTACGGTCATGATAAATGTGATGTGTTATTTAGGGGTCTAAGATTCATAACCAGTTAGGAAAGTTTGGAGAGCGAAGCAGATTAAGCAATCAGGAAACCTACAGGGAAGGTTTTACCAATGTAGGATTTCAGTGGAAGCCAACAGGTCGAATATTCACGAATGGCAAACCTTGTCCCTTAACTAGATCCACTATGCCTAGAGTAGTGCATTGGGTTTGGAAGCCAGCGGTAGAATAATCCCATTAAGCACAAAATGTCCTCGACTAAGTCGATGCTTCTACTAGTTTAGCTCCTAGTGACAATGACATTGCACCTAGGGTTTCTGTTGATTCAAAGATTGTTTGTGCTAACCAAAAGGACCCCATGTGCGTGGGGATCAATGTTTCAATTCTATGTCTTCGTACGTTATCCAAAGCGGGTCGTACAAAATTAGTCCTTGGTATTTGGATTCGGGCGACTCTAAACATATCTGGGCTCTAAACAATGGCGTTTGTTCACATCGGTTCAGGGCCTCGTACTTCATCATTATGGTGTCTGCGGATAACACTTGAGGCCCGTTCTTCAAAGAAAGAAAATTATGCGCTCTTACGTGGCGCTTTATCTTGACTAAAGAAATTCTCTCATGAATGGCCATACTCATCTACATTCTTCATCAACAAGCTTCATGTTTTTCCCCGCTCATTCAATCATCAAGTGGATCTATGTTCATTGGTGTATACTCTTATTCACTTGCTAAATCAAAAATGGCAACTTCGGATGCAATTTTTGAGGGGAAAAAGTGAATATACTACATGATGATGGATGTTTGAATAATGGTTATACGACTTTATTTTTGATGATGATGAGTGTATATTATTTTTGATTATGAGTGAATATACTAAGGATAACTGGGATTCATTGTTTTTGATGACTCTCCTCCAACGCCTAATGCTTCACTTACTAAGGCTAATTGAGAATCAATGTTTGGGATTCATTGTTTTTCAAAGATATGTTTGATGAGTACCTTCAACCTTCGACGAATGTTGATCATCCGACTTCGAAGCTCATGCTCCGTTACTATTGACTCAAACGGTTCTCTAAGAAGTACTTCTTGGAATTCTCAAGAAACCTTATCTCGGTTATTTCACAAAGGCGTTCATAATGACTATCATGATATTGTAAGTTGAATTATTGAATAATGATCCGCTCTTTGGTATTCCTTTGCCAAATCTTTACGGTTTATTGTTCCTCTCATGTCTGCGTATAAATCAACCACATGAACATTAAGGAAAATGACTACCTCATTAAACAAGAACATTTGTGGTGAATCTTCGGTCGATCTCTACATGTATACCTTTAGGAAGAATGCATTAATGTCGAGAAATCATTTGTTCCGGTTCATTCAGTGGATCGGCGTACATCGGTTAATGCGTCTATTCACGTGAGACATTGACACAAGGCGATTACTTGAGTTAATCAATTATCACTTATTTGAGATTGAAGTTAAAATTCACAAAAGGCGAGCTTAAGATGCAAATGCATGGAATTCTTCTTGATTTCAAGTTTGGTATATCGAGGTTTTCTTTATCGATGGTCACTTCAAATTGTCTACATATGGGTTGATAAAGATAGG